>OY253748.1:2500-670830 GCA_958009045.1 Oxytorus armatus | reverse complement strand
GTGCTGATTCAATAAAGACGATTGATGATACCCTTGGACAGAGCGAACCGTGAAGTTTACGATTAAAGTTCCTTGGGATGTGAGTATTGATGAGAATCAATCTATTTGGGAGCACGGAAAATAATGGACATCACTCAGTTAAACCATTCCAAAATCTAGAAGGATACTGTTATAAGATGAAAATCATATAGTTTCATGTTTCTTGGCTGCCATGTCGACTCCACCGCTTGGCATTTTGTCTCTAACTCGAAAAAACTCGATGGACGAGACGATTATATCGAACGGTCTCGAAATAGTGATTCACCGATTGGTGGTTGAAAAGCGCGCGTGTTTCAAACACGATACTTAACGTCTCGTTAAGTGAAGACAACTTGGCATCAAGACGCTGCCGCGTCTCTTGATTTTATATAAATCGAAGTATGAAAGCGTATGCTCGGACACTGCGTTGTGGTAATTGATGTGGAATTGGGTGTGGCAAATTCCTTCTGGAATAGCGATGTCTTGGGGAAGGTAAAGAAAACGATGAAGAAGCCACTTCTTCCTTCCATTTCAATACTTCTTCAGTGTCCTCTTCATCTTCCTTCCGACAGTGACCAACAGATCGTGTTGGAACAGAGGCCTCACTTAGTTGGAACAATTATACAAGGTGTGTAAATTAAATAATGAGACTGATTTTTTTCATTTTTTTTACATAACTTCCTTCTGAAGCCACACAGCGCTGGAGACGGTTCTTCCAATCCTCAGAGCAGTGCTGGAACTCTGATACTGGAATAGCTTTCAGCTGGTCGGTTACAGCCGTTTGAATGTTTTCGAGTGTCCCAAAATGAGTTCCCTTGGGGTGAATTTCCAATCTCGGGAAGAGAAAAAAGTCACAAAGACTGAAGTCAGGCGATTAAGGAGGCTGAGGAGCCACAGGAATGTTTTTACTGGCCAAAAACTCGTTCATTGAAATTGCTGTGTGACAAGGAGCATTATCGTGATGCAACACCCAGTTGTTCTTGATGTTTGATCTCACACGAATGACCCTTTTTCGAAGTTTTTCAAGAACCTCCCGGTAAAAGTGTTGATTGACCGTTTGGCCTTGAGGTACAAACTCTTTGTGAACGATTCCGTGGGTATCGAAAAAACAAATCAGCATGCATTTGATCTTCGACTTGCTCATTCTTGCTTTTTTGGACCATGGAGATGTTGAAGCGTTCCACTCCATGCTCTGGCGCTTGGTTTCTCGGTCGTAATCGCGGATTTTTCTCATCCCCAATTCATTGGTCAAAATCTGATGAACGGTGGTGTGAGTCAAATTCAACTCTTCCCCGATCATTCTGACTGACAACCGACGATCTGAACGCACAAGATCTCGGATCCTGTCGACATTTTCATCGGTTCTTGAAGATGAAGGCCTTCTGCTTCGTGGTTTATTTTCAATCGACTCTCTTCCTTCTGAAAATGCCTTAAACCACCGAAAAACCTGGGCTCTTGACAAAACACTGTCTCCGTAGGCCTGTTGAAGTTTAACAAGAGTTTCCGTTGCATTGTGCCCAAGTCTGAAGCAAAACCTGAAAGCACACCGTTGCTCGAAATTGATGTCACTCATTTTTAGAACACAATAGAAAAAACTGACAAAAAAAATCGCTACGGACAACCAAATGACTCGAGCGAGTTCAAACCCGTACTGAAGGCATATCACATGTTCCCCTTCCGTCCCTCCAAGCCCAGCGCCACAAGTGTTGCCATATCGAACGCTACGTTGCCAGTCTCATTACTTAATTTACAAACCTCGTACATCGATATTTGTGGCATCCTGCAGAAGCCACTTCTTTCTTCCATTTCAATACTTCTTCATCGTCTTCTTCTTCCTCCTCGCGATATCCCCTTTGCAGGAAGAATTTGCCGTACCCAATTCCACATCAATTGCGATTCATATAACGCACCGATTTCAGTATAATTATGTTCAGTCGGAACATAATTGGCAACGAGCATAAAAAGAGAGCTTAGTCATGACGTACGGTTGTTTTCCCGGCTCATTACGTACTTTGTACGGATCTCGATGAATCCACAGGTGCGTTCACCTTGAACGCCATCACGGACAGATTCTACCGTGGAATAATGGCCGTTAATCTCTCACATATGGGCGAGGTTGACGTCGAAGAAGCTCAGCCACAACGAGGCTTCGCCTTTCGTTGACCGCGGCTTTCACACCCAACACGACTCTGGCCGAGAAAGGTATAGGTGAAAAAGCATACGGGCGATTTGCACGACGTCGCGAAAATTAGCTTATTAAAATAACAATTATGGAGTACCGGTCGACCATTGTCCTGGGTGTCAGGGGTCAAACTCGACTCGTTGTAACTTAACGGTGAGACGTATGACCCCAGTCTCTATAACGCGGTATAGACTTCGGAAAAAATTATATATCTTCGGTATATATATCCCAGTGGTCTCACAGTGTACCAGTGAAAGCGCGTGTCTTATGCGGTGAGAAGAATTGGCCAAGTATTATAGCGAAAACGGAATGCGTCTCGAGCCTCGATATAGCGTTTTCTTAATCATCTCTTCGCACCGCGAGACTATGCCATGAATCACTCGATGATTAGCGCAGTCTCCGCGTTTGAGTAAATACGACGAAGAATTGAAGAAAAAAAAAAACTACACGCAATTAACTTTTCACAATGAAATATACGCACTTCCACGGAGTTTGTTGACTCGTTAACTTTGCACACGTGCGATTGTTATATACAAAATCCCATCGTCGTCGCGACAACGTTAATTTTTCTAATTTCACCGCAACACTATTCCCGTAATCCATGCGATTCAATAAATCATTTGGTCAACGAAAGTGAAGCGCTGTCAATTGAATCGGACAGCAATTCAAAGAAGAGGGCGTCGATACGAGGAACCGAAAAAAAAAAGAAAATGATCAGATGGCGGTACGAATACCGATGACCCAAAAATGAAAATCGATCCGATTAAAATTTAATTTAGCGGCTGGAGGGCTCTTCGGGTTCTAGCTTTCGTATTCGATGTTGACGTCGGCTGTTCTCGGGTATGAGGCGGTACCGAATGAAAAGTTGCATTCCGGTGACTATTACTGGCCTTTATTTAGCCAAGAAATTTCTTGTAGACATGTAAATGCGCGGTTTGCACTCACAAAATGTTGGTAATTCGCTACTTCCGTTGGTGTCTGTGGATATGTCCGCGGTATACATTATCACGAGAGACGACTGAATGGAAGAGGTCACTTCACAGAGTCTTATTGTGAAAGGAAAGGCACACTGGCTCGAGCGGGGCAAGTGGCGAGAACAAGTGGACGTCGAGACGAAAGGACGAGTCTCGGTCATCGTCGCTCGCTCGTTTGGGAAGTAAACACTCGTCGAGGCCTTCTCCTCCTTCTCCTCTCTCCCATTTTCGTTCTTGACGATTTTCACCAGTCTTCTAAAAGCTGAAACGACCCGTCTTGTGCCCACAATGAGATAAAGCAGGCGGTACTAGTCGCGAGAGCACGCTCTTTAAAGCAGATCGTGAAGTGTTAAGGGACGCTAAAGAGAGGGCGTGTCGCACCCGCGATGAACCATTATGAATGAAAGGAATGAAAAAGAAACTCGCGACAGAGGACGACGAGGAAGAGAGAAATAAAAGAAGAAGAAAAAGAAAAAAAAATACAAGGAGAAACGACGAGAGCGCACGGTGTTGAATGCATCAGTCGTTCTAAGTGGCGACGGCATTCGAGAGGACGGCGTGTGTGCGTGACCGGGAGGAGTGGAGGACGAGATGAGTGAGGCCCTCTCTCGCTAATTTTCCGCCATAAAGGCCCAGGGATTGGAATAAATAACGGGGACTGACAGTGGCAGACCTGTCGTGTGTCCGTTTTTTTTTGTGTGTATGGCTGTGTTTGTGCGATGTGACCGAAGGTGGCGGCTCGTTCTTCGCTACGAGGGAGAGAGAAAGCGCACCCGTGCGAGGTGCGAAGTGGGGCTTCCCCGGTGTCGCTGCCTGATATTCCAGCACTCTGTCGCTTCGACCGCGAGAGCTCACGGCGTTTGTAAATGCAAATTTGTACGACACCGATGAGCCTTTAACCTGCTCGGTGCCACTGTAGCGCTGTTATATCTATAATAGTGGGTATTTCTATATATATATATATATATGTATATGAGTATGTTCTATCGCCATATGCATGTATAAATGGTAATTCATTTTGCGCCCGTTAACTCCCAGCATATCCGCGAAGAAGGTATTTGTGGTACATATTTTTCTCGTAAAAAGTTTTTTTTTAATCTTCCCGGATGATGGGTGCATCTTTTGATAATCGACAACTCTGTTTATCTATGCATAGTTTTCTTCATTGCGGTCTGTATATCCCACGGTCGGTTTCAGAACTCTCTCTCTCTCTCTCTCTCTCTCTCTCTCTCTCTCTCTCTCTCTCTCTCTCTCTCTCTCTCTCTCTGTCTCTGTCAGTACGCTTGATGTCGTACCTAAGCTTTGCGAGAAATGTGTGTTAGTGCTCTATCGTCTTCAGCTTGTATTGTATTGGACTAGTATGAATTTATGAGTGTCGAATTATGAAACCAAACAACGAAATTGTGATCTTAGCTCGATAAACCGCATAAGTATTGCTATATTCTCCTTTAACTTTAGTGATAAGAACTGTATTTTTTTTCAGCTTTTGCAATTTTTGTATAAATTCTGTATAATTTGTATGTAATTTTTGTATCTTCTCTTGTTTGCCCCAAGGCGTTGCTAGGGCATAATAAAACTATCAATCAATCAATCTGTCAGGCGAACTAAGGACGATGCTTGTGACTGCGCTAATTCTCCCGCTCTTGGATTATTGTTGTATTGTCTACAACGACTTGACTGTAGAACAAAATATAAAGCTCGAGCGACTCGTAAACTGTGGAATCAGATTCATCCTGAATCTGCGACGAGATGAACACATCACCCAGTATCGCCAAAGACTAGGATGGCTTACTGTGAGCTCCAGGAGACAATACTTTCTGGGAATCATGACGTACAATATTCTTCACTATAATGCACCCTCCTACTTGGTTGAATTATTTACCCGTCCTCCTCCACCCCAGCGTCCAGGCCGTCGTGTCAGACTTAACGATTTTTATATTCCCTCGCATAGGACTTTGACTTACAGAAATTCTTTCCTCCTGTCGGCGATGTATCTGTGGCTCTCGCTTCCGGTTGGAATCCCAAATTCTCTATCAATATCTATATTCAAGAATCGGCTATATACCTACCTTTTTACTCGGAAAAATACTGAACCTTAAAGCTATATGTAATTGCGGAGTGGGTTATTGTTATGGTTATTATTAAACTGCCATTGTTATTATCAAACTGCTTATTTCTTATGTGAACTACGAAAATGGAAAAGCTCTCAAAGAGACACACAATATGTTTTAATTAAATCAGGTTATTGATAAGCTGAGTGTCAGAACGAGAGTTGTGACACTGTGCGTTTTACCTGCTTGGCTGTTTCAGCTATCACTGTATTAACGTACTGCTTACTAGTGTAATTACAGTCACACGCATTGTCAGTGCTGTACTTAATCTTAAACACTCTAGGTTTATTTGTTTTTAATGTTATGCCTCTAATCTATTTTATTGTATTTGCTTTAATGTTTATACATTTTGCTTAGTGTAATTTGCCTCAAGGTTAATACCAAGGCATTAATAAATACAATCAATCAATCAATCAATCTCTCTCGGGCTCGACCGTTGTCAGACATTCAATTTTTACTGACGGTTGTTCGAGGCTGACCCAAGGAGTGATAACAGTTTTGCGCTGTCTTTTGTTCGTTTTTTTCTTCGCTTCTTTCATCAAAGAATAATACTTTTTTATACGAGTATAAATTCTGTGGTTTCGAAGTCTAATTTTCATTATTCCTTGCTACTACAGCCAATGTACAATTTACGAGGTCTGTTCAAAAAGTATCGCGAATTTTGAATTTCCGCGGGCTACGTATATTCGATTTTCGATTTTTTTGTGGCGTTAGTTTGGTACTCGTGTCCCTCACTTATGTTGAAAATATCGGCTACTTTGAATGTTTACTAAATTGCTGACAGCTGTTTTGGTTAGACGTGTTTTGGCTTGTTTTCGATTTTTGCCTATTCCAAAAAATGGATCAAAGAATCCTGATCAAATTTTGTGTGAAAAACAAAATTAGTGAAAAAAAAAAAACAAAACTTATTTGTGGCCCATATGAATATTGTTTATATAATTGAAAACACGACTTTTCCGGCGTTAAAATGCAACGATGAAATATATCGTTGTTTTTTTCAGTGATATACGAGCCCAGGATTTGCTGAGTACAAGATAGATGTGCCATCAACTCCCGTAAATTTGTAGTCACGGTAATTCCTATGAGAATTATAATTGGGAGTTTTAAGTATAGTAGCCGTTTTACCTCCTAAAAATAAAATAAATTCTAGATGCTTTTACTCGCCAATCAATGACATACAGTATCCCGCTGAGCTTTTAACGATTTTTGTTTTACGATTTGCGTTTCGCATGCGATAACATTCGGTAATATCCGCCGCAAGAAAGAGAACCGTTTTCTGGATAAACGGTCGCGACTTAAGACAGAATCCGGGAGGAGCTTCGTTGTTGCATAAATCGCCGGGGTCGGGTAAAAAAAAAAGTGAAGAAAACAAAAAAGAAAGTGGAATATATAAAGGAGGAGATCGCGTATCGTTCCCGCGCGAGTTGAGGTTACAGGGGACGCTCGAGAGGTGTCGTCCGGTGTACGAGGCCGCACGAGCCCAGGCGTTTCCTCTTAACGAGTGACTCGACTCTGGTGGTCCGACGCTATAATGCCTTAGTTTCCATGCAAACTATCCATACGCCACCATATCTTACGCATAACCGGATATTAACATGGGAATGGTCAATGGTGCGTTGCCCGGGCGGCCCAAACTTTTACACTGCACACTTTCAATCGCTTCTTTTTTTTTCTTATTAATCCCTCTCCAGACATATCATAGCGAGATCAGAAAAGCGTCCGTTTTCGTCCTTCTGCCGTATTAGCACGGTATAATACACCGCCACGAAAGAGAAGAAACTGACCGAAAATATTTTATATCCAGCTGGTTCTTGCTTCTCGTGCGCGAAACGAGCGTGAGAGATCAATATCGCGATCTTGGCGTTTCCCTCTCTCGGAGGTTGCCAGAAGCTTGGCACTATCCGAGATTACAGCGCTCTCTCGCGTTGGCTTTCGGAACGACTGGCCGTGCTATGCTTATCCTCCCTGTCGTCTCGTTTCTCGGTCACCAGCGGGACCTACTGGCTTCATCCGTTCGTTATATATGGGATATTCTTTCTGTTCGAGAGACCCGCCAAAGGGGTCAGTGACGAGCCAAAGGTATAATCCAAAGGGCACGAGTATAGCATATATGCCATACTCGTGTAGCTATATAAAATAGGGTGTACGGATCTACTACGAACGGGGACGTACGTGCGAGAAGCCAATATTTCCCCGATCACATCATCGTGATTCGCACGTACATACATCCATATCCACATCCGTCGGGAGCAAACGAAGATCACGTAACGAGAGAGGACAAGATGGCGTCACGGATATATCACTGATCGACGGGCGTACACGGAGCAAGAAACGGCTGGCAGTTAGCTTTGATTGCCCTCTACGAACACCTATGCTCAACTCTATTCGTCTTTCTATCCCGTCTCGTGAACGTATATCGGATCACTCGTTCCGTTGCAAACTGACTCTCTATAGCAGAAGTATCATAGAGCAAGAGGTTGCCGAAGCGAGCGAACGGACTGCGTGTCTGCTTGTCCTTCATTTCGTTCTTTCCAGTTTATCACGAGCTACAGTCCGATATCTCACGGTTGAACTTTGTCCGCCATTCATATTTCCCTCTCTGGATTCACCTGGGGAACTGGTAGAACTCTTCACTCTTCTAATGTTGATCAGCGAGCGGTGGTACAACTCAGGATTTCCTATCGTAGGCTTGATGGACTTTCGTGGGTTCCAATATCACTTGTGCCAGTGGAAACTTCATGGACGCTGTCGATCCTCCATTCTTGCTTCGAACGATTCGTTCATTGTTTATAAATGAACGCAGTCATATCATAAATCGTACTGCAGTAGAGTTCTACTAGATTCAATCGGCATGAGAAGGAAAACTAATTGATAGCAGTCTTTTGCGTGAGTTCTATTGCGAACTTCCGTAAATGAGGAACAGAAATACGAGATGAGGAATTAATGTGGGGAACTGAGTCCGTCAATGTCTAATAAAATCACTGCAGCCCCACGTAAGTTGACCCACCCCTCTGACCCCATTTGCTCGCTGAATGACGTCGGTTCGCAAGCGTCAAATTGTGAGCTCTCGGCGAAAGAACTGACTCATGTTGGAAGAAATCTGCGAGGAATCAACTTAGGTAAGGGTGTTCGGTCAACTCACACGGGACCGTCAACTTATACAAGGGGGGACCCAAAAAAAACGGGAATTGCGCTGCGGCGGGGAGGGAGAGTGGGGGAACCCATTGCTCGACCAGGTGTCCGTTGGGGACACGTCTCCTGAGTTAGTGTGCGAAGTTCCGTCGCCGTGACTGCATCGGTTCGCCCGTGGGAATTTTTGTAGTGAAACAACTTTTTCCATTTCGGCGAAAAAGTGATGGCCGATTGTCGAGAGGAACGCGCGGCTGTGAAATTTGGTTTCCTGTTGAGGAAATCGGCCGCGGAAACTACTGTAATGCTTAAGACTGCTTATGGAGATGCTGCCCTAAGTAAAACCAGAGTCTACGAGTGGTTTTCACGTTTCAAAAATGGAGAAATGTCAATTGAAGACCAACCCCGTTCAGGACGCCCCTCAACGTCAAGAAGTGACGAAAACGTCGACAAAATCAATGCTCTCATTCGTGAAGACCGTCGCCGAACCATTGATCAACTCTGTGAAATGTCTGGGATATCATGGAGTTCAATTCAGAGGATTTTATCGAAAGATTTGCACATGAGCAGAGTTGCAGCCAAATTTGTCCCTCGCCTTCTCACTGACGAGCAAAGGGAGCGTCGACTCCGGGCATGTTTTGAACTTCAAAATCAGCTCGAAGAGGACCCTGAACTTTTTTCCAAGGTGATTACTGGTGATGAACCGTGGTGCTGTGGATACGACCCCGAAACAAAGCAGCAATCAAGCCAGTGGAAGACACCTCGCTCTCCTCGTCCGATAAAAGCTCGCCAAGTGAAGTCAAACATCAAGACAATGCTCATTTGTTTCTTCGATTGCAGAGGTGTTGTGCACGCGGAGTTCGTTTCCCCGGGTCAAACTTTCAACCAGAAGTTCCACTTGGAGGTTTTGAAAGATTGAGGGAGAGTATCCGGAAGAAAAGGGCAGATCTTTGGCGCACAAGTGACTGGTTCCTCCATCATGACAACGCGCCGGCCCACGCCGCTCTCTCGGTAAAGCAGTTTTTGACCAAAAACTGCACGACACCAATTGTCCACCCCCCCTACTCACCGGATCTAGCCCCCTGTGATTTTTTTTGTTCCCCAGACTCAAAAGGGACATGAGAGGAAAGCGTTTTGCCACTGTGGAGGATGTAAAACAAAAACCGCTGGAAGGCCTAAAGAACATCCCGATAAGTGAATTTAAAAAATGTTTTGAACATTGGAAGTAGTGATGCAACAAGCGAGACGAGACAAGAAAAAATCGAAATCGAGCCTAACTTCTCGAATGTTATAGCCAAGACATACTCTTGTTTTCGAGTTTGACAGGGGAGTTTTTGTCTCGTCTCGAATCTCGCTTGTATTCCAATATCGATCGGTTCGAACTAGAACTTTTCAAACTGTCGTGATGAAACGCACATTGAGTGACATTGGCCCCACGTCGGTTACCGATACTGGAAAAAAACGCATGTGCATCGATAATATTCCACAAGGAATTGTATTTCCATAGGGATCTTTTAATCGCGATCATTTTAACGCGAGGGCGCACACCCTTCGACTACTTCAAAAACGGAAATTGTACTTTCTCCGAAACGGCACAACTGTCCGGACTCAGATAGCTTAGCCCAAGCAGAATTGTGGGAAAGAGTGGTTAAGTTTTTGCTGTTTGAAAATAATCCACCGTTTAGCAGCGGGTACAATTCTAATATTACAGCTATGTCTCTTGCACTGATGTGCGACGTGGTAACATCTAAACCATCGCCATCATAGTACCCATTAAAACAATAAAACATTTCACTATAATCGAGATTCTCGCTTGGTCTCGCTTGTCAATTCAATACATATCGAGACGAAATTATATCTGCGATTCACGTCATGCAATCGATATACAAATTTTATATAAATGACAATCGCAAACGAGAACGAGCGAGACGGTCGACATTCTCGTCTTGTTTTGCATCACTAATTGGAAGGATCGTTTGCAGAGGTGCGTTGTGGTCAAAGGAGAATACTTTGAAGGTGATCAAAATTTGGTGTAAAAATATTAAAAAATAAAGAAATTATGACGAAATTCCCGTTGTTTTTGGGTCCCCCCTCGTATGTGAGGTCGATTTACGCGGAACTTCACTGTGCGTGAATTATGGAAAAGCTGACTGTAAGAAGATTCATACGGCGACCGTCGGGATACGTCGTACTTCTTGCCCGTGACTGTACCTAACTTCGAAGCCTAGCGTGTATCGACATTCTATCCTACACCAGTTGTAATGTCATTCGATGATCAACACTGGCTGTACGGATATTACCAGACGGTGAAGTCACGTCTTCGTGCAAAATGCATTCGTGGCCGACACCTCTCGGCCTGCTCCTGCTTCTTCGTTCGGTTCGTATTACAAGTATATACGAGAATTGGCACTTTGTGTGTCCGCACACACGTACGGTGTCTCGGCCGCGGATCTTGGCGCTCATGCTAAGTGCCCAATCTCGAATTTAGAACGGTGATCGTGCGATTCTTAACCGTGGCAAATCGCTCTCGCCATTCACCTCAACGATGTTTTGTTCACCGACGAGATAGAACCTTTGGTACAATTCTCTGTTATATATTTTCTCACCATTAAGCGATTGAGGAATCTCGACGAATTCACAAATGCACAAGCTCACCGGTCTCTGTATCATTGACACGGTGGTGAATCGTGCAAAATCAGTGTGAGGTAATTGTGAACGTTTACGGTTGCTCAGAGAATACAGGAAAATATCGTTCATGTATTTTAAAATACGGCCACGTTTTGTCCACTGTTATGGTCTACGTTTTCATCAGAACGTTATTCATAAAATAGAAACAATTGATCAACCGTTTGTGGATGGTTTATGTCTGACTTTCACGGGGGAATGACAGCTTAACGACAAATCTACTCCGGGACCAGGGTTGCCGAAATTATAATGTGAAAATAATGCATTATCCATTACAGAAATAACTACAATTGGATGATGAAAAACATTAAGCATTACATTGGTCATGAGAAATGTAAAAGACGACCATTATGCATTGCATTAATAATGAATAATACGAAAAACATAACATTATCCATAACTGAAGTAATGGCTAATGCAAAAGTGTTTTATTTACCATTACTGAAGTAATGGGTAATGCAAAAGTGTTCCATTATCCATTGCTATAGTAATTAGTAAGTGCAAAATACTTCCATTATCGATTGCTATAATGATGGGTAATGCAGAGCAGCATTAACTTTCCATTACTATAATGATGAATAATGTATTACCTCGAGTAATGCACTATTTCTTCGACTAATGCATTATTACTTCGAGTAATGCATTATCGGAATACGAATACAATAATTTATTATTATACTTTAACAAGAAATAAGAGAAAATTTAATGCAATAATACACAATCGTATGAAATCATAACTCTCCCGATCCAATCCTAAAACAGCTATATGAGTCTTATATATAACAATATATACAATCATATACAATTTTATACAAAATTGCCTATTTTTTTATAGTCATATACAAATTTATATAGTATTATCAAATTCTATAGAATCATATACAGTCATATGGAAAAAAATTGTCGCATACAATTGGATATCATTCTATAAGAATTTATATGATTCTATATGATTCTATCGTGTCAATTTTTGATAAAGTTGTATAAAATCTTATCTTACAAGATTGTATATGATTGTATAAGATCGTAGCCAACCATTTTTTCCCGGGCATCTAGTAAACGGGCAAAGTTACTCGCGACTCTGTTAAGAGCGGGGTAAGGGTTTTCACTTTTTGTCTTATCTTATTGTTTAACATTTCAAGAATATGTCCTTTAAATTTTAAACCGATCTAAGCAATATTCTTGAAGTTATTGTCTTATTAATCTCCTGGCCTTTAACGCTATACCTCTAACAGCTGCGGGCGGTCGGGCTAGCAGTGCACTTTAGACGCGTTTTTCTCAAAACTACTTTTTCAAAGTCCGTGTTCACTGCCATTTAAAAACTACTTGACCGATTCATTTCAAACTTTGTACACATTTTCTACATATAAAATACCTCCCCCCAACGTTTAGTTAAATTTTTTTTTTTTTACATTAAGGGTGTTTCCTACCCACAAAATAGCGGAATTTTTCGTGGAAAATAACAGTTCACACTTTAGATGACCGCCAAAAATTTTTAAATGAAAAAAAAAATTATCAGAGAACGTTGGGGGGAAGATTTGATTATAATTTGACTAAATTTTCATGGTTTTTCATTTTCAGATAATTTTCGGCCGAGTTATAGTGAACACCGCAAATTGTTTTTTTTCCAAGACGTTCTGGGGGAAGCTCTGTTACGGGCTTATGCTTCAATATTTCTGCATGAAAAAATTACACAACATTGTCAAAAGTATGCTGAATAATGTACAAAAGGTTCGAATAAAATTGCTCAATCCATATTTGAGAAAAAAAATCGCAAAAAAAGTGTTTTTTTTTTACGCTAAAACCCTTACCCCTCCCTTAACACAAAAACATCACATCTCCTCTATCTGTGTGGTAACAGAGTACCGCGTTACATCTTTTTGGAGTTGCACGTTACTTCAATTGATTTTGAAGGTCGTAAAAAGAAAATCTTTTTTCAAACTACTGATGATTGAAATGAATGTAAGTTAATGATATTTGCATCTTTAATTTGAAATGAAAAATCTCGCAGTTTTATTTTGATGATTTTGGCATAAAGTATGAAGTTAATAATGCTTCAGAAGCGAATATTTTTAACGCTGGGTTTCATATAAACGAAATAGAGCGAATATCAGAACTATTGGGATAGTCTGCTTATTTACTTTGTGGTGTTGCTGTCTCAACGTCTCTTTAAAGCACGTCGTTCGTGAAGGAAAGTAAATGAAGACAAAGATAGCGGTCGTGCTTTGTGTTCAACCAAATCGTGTGATTTCATTGACATTGTTATATAAATTAATAAAGAATTTCGATTCCAATAATGCAACTGATGCATTACTCGACACAATGCAGTACTGGAAGTAACGCTCCATTTTTATATTTCGCATTATTTATTTCAATATAAATGGAAAAAAAGCATTGTCTTGCATTAGCCATTACTGAAGTAATGGGTAATGCAAAGCATTACAATACCCATTACTTCAGTAATGAGTAATGTAATGCTTTCCACATTACCCATTATTTCAGTCATGTTCAATGTAACGCTGTGCCAATTAACCATTAATAACGTAATGCAAAATGATATGTTTTTTCATTTTCCAGTACTTATGTAATGCTCAATGGCCTGATATTGGTATTATCAATTAGAAGATTAATGCAATGTTTTTCTTGACCGCATTATTTATTAAATGAACGATGCGTAATGGAATTCAAGTTCCATTGCTCATTACTAGAATAATTACTAATGAAATCAATAATGCATTATAAAAATAATGCATTTTTTGCAACTCTGTCCGGGACCATTAGAATTTTCGGATTTCCATCCAGTTGGACTTTTATCCATTGATCGACTCGGTGATTATCTGTTTCCACTCGGAGTTGCATCTGCGATAGAAAATTTAGGTATCACCTTTGATCGTTGCCATTCGAATCGACGATATCGTAGATCTTTTCACCTTGAAGGCGCCTGGTACCGGTTAACATCACGATTCTCGAAGTTGTCCATTATATAACGCGTTACTAAATCACACGTTGTGTGATCGCGTACGCAGCGCGTCTGCCGCGAGTTTCTGTTGTGATACGAATATTAGATTAGCTTTTGTATTCGTAGAATCAACATCAGGATCGCTTGATTACGATGCGATGAATGAGATAATTTGTCTTCTTGCACCTCACGCAAATATGTTCAATCCTTCGCGTCTATGTCGATCCTTCTTCGGGACGCTATCATAATTTATATGCGGCAATTAGTTTTTTATGAACAAACACGGTCTATATGAGCTTCGCAACTTGGATCGAGAAGCATTCCCGCGAATCATCGTTACCCGAATACTTACACGGGAACTCGGCCGTGAGGTTTCTTCGCGGTGGGCTTTGTACCAGTTCCCAGGGGAATTACCGCGTTCAACGATTTGATATAACGTTTCTTCTCTCATCTTTTTCCTCCCCTCTCCCTCTATCACGTTCTTTCTCCCCTTTTCCTCCGTTCTTCGCGGAGGTGAATCTTCGCTCAAAGCCAACACGGAATGGCAGCCTTAGTCGCGTTCGAGGCTTCGCGCGCCAAGTGTTTCGAAAATAAAAACACGAATCCTTCTAGCTATGTTTTATTATACACAAACACTCGATCGTGTTGGACTATCTTCTTCAATTTCCCTACGAAAAGAAGGCACGAGAGATGAGAACGCGAAGAACGGATCATAGCGAAGACCTGTGGGTAAGTATGAGAGCGTCGCGACAGTTATTAGTCAAGATTAGCCTTTCCTGGTTATATACGTGTTTGTATATACCTATATGCTATACCATACTATAATATATCTATATATATATATACATATATATATATTCCCCCTCTGCCTATATTTTGACAAGGATCATCTGGGAATTAATCGAGACTCGTTTATCTGAGCTGAGATTACGATTTGTCTGCATTATACGCGCTGCTCTCGGGTATAGCGTGTATATTACAACGGGTATATCATATCTATACTCTACTCAGCGAAACTCAGCATTCCTCGGATGAAAGAGAGCTTTTCGGAAAGAATAAAAAACCGCTATTAAGTGGAGCATAAAATGAGAGAAAAAAATGTTGATTGATTGAGAAATATCGTGTTATGAAGAAGTATTATAAATGTTCGAATTGAGGAATAATTCATTATACTCAGAGGTCACTTTAGACAGTGGAAGTTAATTAATTGTTAAAAATCGATTTTTTTTAAATTTCATAAATTGTTAGTAAAACTATTGAACAATATGTTCCCAAAATTTTAAATGAAAATTCCGACTCGTTCCTATGTTATAAGCCATTGAAGGGGGAAATAGGGTTAGGACAGCGTTTTCTCAATGATTTTCATGAATTTTTTTATAGTATAAAAAATGAATATAATTTATTGAATCTTTGAGAATATTTTATACATACATTTAAGTATATACTATAAAATTTTTTAAGAATTTCCTTGAAAAACACCGAATAATTAGCGACCACATATTGCAGGTCACAATTAGAATCGGCATTTTGCTATTTTTTCAAACGCGTTTTTCTGAAAACGACTTTTTTTGAACTTACGCACACGCTAGTTTGAAAAGTTTTCAACCGATCGTTTTGAAAATTGGCACTTACTTTCTTCATAGTATTGCGCTCTATATGAACCTAAAATCGGAATATTATCATTATTTAAAATCATTTTTTTTTGCAAATAAAGTTGTAAAAAATGGCAAAAAATCATGCTTTTTTGTTTTGACCCCCGTAAAAAATTCAATTTTCTATTTTTTTGATAGCATTTAGGTTCATATAGAAGAGAAACATATAATAAAAGTAAATTCCAACCTCGTTTGATTTCGGATGAAAATTGCGGCTTCCAGAATGTACGCAAAATGCTGAGTCTGATTGTGACTTGCAATATGGGGTTGCTAATATCTTCGGTGTTTTTCAAGGGAATTCTTCAAAAATTTTATAGTATATACTTAAATATAAGTATTAAATATTCTCAAAGTTTCAATGAATTATATTCATTTTTTATACTATAAAAAAATTCATGAAAATCATTGAGAAAACACTGTCCTAACCCTATTTCCCCTCTTAATGGCTTATAACAATAGAGCGAGTCGGAATTTTTATTTGAAATTTTGGGAACATATTTTTCAATAGTTTCCCTAACAATTTATGAAATAAAAAAAAGATCGATTTTTTGAACCATCTAACCCTATTTCCCCCCTTAAGTGGAGCATAAAATGAGAGGATAAAATGAGAGGATACAATGTTGCGTGATTGGCAAATATCGCGGTACGAAGAAGCGTATTTTAAATGTTCGAAATGAGGGATAATTCATTGTACTCAGAGGCCGCTGTAGAGAGTGGAGAAGTCGATTAACCCTTGAGGGAGATTCGGTGCGGAATAAAAAAAGGGATTGAAAAATCCTGTATCCAGTTTTCTGACGGTCATTAAACGCACCGGGTGTTTCTTGAGAGGCTGCACAACGCGGGTGTAAATCGCTAATTACATGGCTGACATCGTCCCGTCTCAAGGCGCCCATTATTATGCACGGCTGAGTACGAAAGAAACTTTGTAGTTGCACGGAAAAAACGCGAACATAACGAAACACGAGAGATGAGAGCTATATAAAAAAGGGTTGCAAGTATATAGTTGCTTATGAAATATACAATTCGTGGTGGCAGCATGAGAGCTCTGCATCGGGAGCCCTCGAGGTCCCAGAGATACCGCTAATTGAGGGGCTTGTACTTGCTCCGCGCGAGAGATCGCTGACTGGCTCGCGCACAAACGAAATTTCCCCCTGAACACCACTTATCTCGTTGTCTTTTTTTTTTTTATGTTATTGGAATATCTACCTGTCTCGCTGATGTTGAAAATTGAGTGATCACAAGTTATTTTCACAGGCAAAGGTTTAACTGACATTGCGCGATCAGCTTTATGAATATTCGAGCAAATTTACGTAGGCATGCCACGCAACATAAAACAATTTTTCAGCCGTTGTTTTTTAATCAATTGAAAGCATTTTGTCATCTTCTTGTTGTTAGGATTGCGCGTCTCTGGACTCTGGAATTTTGGGGTATCTTGGGCCATTTTGGGGTATTTTTAGTTTCGGATATCTTAGCGCTCATCAAGATTTTTATGGCTCTTAAGGTAGTAGTCTGTTAACTTAAGCCGATTTTCATGTCTTTTTTGGAGGGCGTTTTTTTGTAGGAAAATAAAACGAATCGTTTTGGATATTTAGGATGTTCTTATTTACATATTGAAGATACAAAAAAAAATTTTTTTGAAAAAATTCAATAGTTTATTATTATTATTATTATTATTGATCGAATTTGGCACCTCGAAAAAACAGTGCATGGGTGGCCCCGGTGATTTTGGCTCTTGATGTTATCTGAAATAAAAAATTCTTGATAATTCTTAATCTATAGACATTTCATTCTGGTCGGAACTACTGAAGTTAAATTTCATGGATAAATAACAAAATGGAAAAGGACGTTTTTTTCCAAAGTCCGCCATTTTGTTATTTATCCATGAAACTTAACTTCAGTAGTTCCGACCAGAATGACATGTCTATTGATTAAGATTTATCAAGAATTTTTTATTTCAGATAACATCAAGAGCCAAAATCACCGGGGCCACCCACGCCCTTTTTTTTCGAGGTGCCAACTTCGATCAATAATAATAATAATAATAAACGATTACATTTTTTCGAAAAATTTTATTTTTGTATCTTTAATATGTAAATAAAAACATCCTAAATATCCAAAACGATTCATTTTTATTTTCCTACAAAAAAACGCCCTCCAAAAAAGACATGAAAATCGGCTTAAGTAACCAGACTAGTAGCTTAATATAAAAATTTGATGTATGTATGAGGTGTACGAAGTCGAAATCGTGATGTTAAAAAGCTTCATTGTGAAGATAAGAAGTCAGAGAATAAGGGTCACGCGAGGCTATTTCAGGGATGTTATGTGTACGTGACATGAAGGTATACTTAAAAGCAGGTAACGGAGAATGTGATTAGCACGGTCTCTCTTTCTCTGCCTTATGTCAGTAGGTATACCTGGTCCCGCGTCTCCCGCAAGTTGTCCATGTCAGACCGGAATAATGGGAGTGAGGGAGAAAGAATATCTTCGGGGACCACCCCCGTAGAGTTTATACATCGAGTACAGGTATCCGTACTATGCACGGGTACCACTACAGGATATAGCGTAACCGTGGATACATAACGTAGCTTACCTTACGAGCGAGGTGTCGTACGCCCGTCGTATTTCATTCGCGTATCACTTGGTGAGGCCCTCCGGCCGAGCCGCTTTCTTCTTCTTCCTCTTATTCTTATACTTTTCTTTATTTTCTTATACACTTCGGCCCTTCGCGAATACAAAAGCGGAGCGAGCAAAAAAATTGCTTGGACGTATCAATCGTGAACCTAAACAACGGATGTAAAAGACACCAGGGCCCATTGATCACAAAATGGACGCCCCCAAACACCGTTGACGTTGCATCAATATTCTCAGCCGATAAAGCAGGACTCGGCCGACGATTCTACGGCATTCACGTCGAAAATCAAATACATAATACAAGATAAACGTGACGAAACGATAGGAGACTTCGATACTTTGGTTTCTGCCTTGGTCAAAATCCCATAGTGAAAAGTTTCTTCGGAAACAACGTAACCCTGTGCCCTCGTCCAAAGGAGTGAAATGCAAAGGGGTGTCTCGAGGAGTGAAATGCAAACTGGGAATTGCCAATTTGCATTTCACCATTGGACGTATCAATCGTGAACCTAAACAACGGATGTAAAATACACCAGGGCCCATTGATCACAAAATGGACGTCCCCAAACACCGTTGACGTTGCATCAATATTCTTAGCCGATAAAACAGGACTCGTGCGACGATTCTACGGCATTTACGTCGAAAGTCAAATACATAATACAAGATAAACGTGACGAAACGATAGGAGACTTCGATACTTTGGCTTCTACCTTGGTCAAAATCCCATAGTGAAAAGTTTCTTCGGAAACAACGTAACCCTGTGCCCTCGTCCAAAGGAGTGAAATGCAAAGGGGTGTCTCAAGGAGTGAAATGCAAATTGGGAAAAAGCCGAAGGGACTTAAAAGCCTGCAAAGGCTTACAAATGGAAGGGCAAATAATTAAAAATTAATGGGCTCCGATGAAAAATGGTACCTGGCAATAATCGAACTAACGAATATTCGTTACGTAAGTCTTACAAAATATACAATATGGCGTTGTCAATATGACGAACCGAATGCCACAAAGTAACGGGATGTTCACAAAATATCGTACGTTGTAGTTCTTCAGCAGATTTCCATATTTAACATAAATATTCCGCGATTTATAATAGACGGGACTGCGTGTAATTTGCCGTTTTTTCGAATTACCAGTACTCGCATACCATTTTGAAGAATAAACGATTCTATTAATTCGCATAATGTCATTATTATTATGCTACAAATGGTTTAATAAACCATTACGGGACCCACCGATCTTTTTTCCGATGTTTCAACAGAAACAAAAAAAAAAAAAGGAAAAAAAAAAGAAATGTATTCTTGCAAGACACTAATCCTCGTACGGATGCCAAGCGTGTGATCTTTCGGAATACCGTGCTCGTAAATATATAGGCACATTATGTATATAATATGCGGTCGTTGAGAGTGAGATCTCAAATCGACCGACACGGCACGCTCGAAGCGCGGAGTTGAGAAAGAGAGCTCGAGAGAGAGAGAGATAGATAAAGAGAGCTTGAGGGAGAGATAGATAAAGAGAGAGAGAGAAAGAGAGAAGAAGGGAGATGGAAAGTAAAAGGAGAAATGAGTTCGAAGAGCCCTCTCACACGCTCGACCCGGCGACCACCTTAGCTCGCTTGGGATAGCCGCAAACGCGAATTAATGAGGTGCATACGTCATAGCGGGACATTACGCGCGCGATCTAAACCCGATAAAGCAGCCCGAGAATAGAGCTTACTATACATAGCAGGTTTTTTTTTCTCCTCGAGAACGATCGCGCAGATGAATCCTCTCACATTGCCAACCCGCGTTATTAAACAACACACACACACACATTTAACATATATATTGGCGAAGCTCGGCGATATATGCTTCCGCGGATTTATTAATTCTCAGCTCGCCCGGGGCGACATCTCTCGTTATATTTCAATCTCCGATATATCAAAGTCCCGAAACAACTGGGATGAATTCGTTCGGGCGAGTGTGGCCAGCTGAATTATCTCTGGGAAACTTTGACAGAATTTCGTTAAAAATCACTTCACTCGTTAAACCAAAAAAAAAAAAACAAATACAATTATTATATGATACATCTTCTGTTTGTGTAACATTTGATACCGTCGGATCATTTTTTACCACGCTCTTTATACGTACTGGCTGAAGGGAGTTGCGTCAGAATCACTTGCATTTTCCTTTTTTATAAAGAGGCAGATCACGAAATAAATATCTCGAAATGCGATTTATTTCCGAAGCCGCTGTGGACGTATTCTTATTGGATGTCGATGTCGACTTTTTTCCCCATATTAATTCGCCCTATTTCTGTATGCCTATGATGAACGGTAAAATACGAGGTCTGTTAAAAAAATATCGAGAATTTTGAATTTCAGCGGGCTACGTATATTCGAATTTCGATTTTTTTGCGGCGTTAGGTTGGTACTCGTGTCCTTCACTTATGCTGAAAAAATCGGTCATTTTGAATGTTTAGTTAATTGTTGACGGCTGTTTTGGTTAGACGTGTTTTGGCATCTCTTCGATTTTCGCATATTCCAAAAAAGCAGCTTCCATTGCGACGATTGAGCTTTGGTTTCCGCGTCATGACCATAAACCCATGATTCGTCACCAGTTATGACCCTCTGGAGGAAATTTGGGTCGTCGCGGACCGAGTCCAACAGCTCCTTAGCAATGTTAACGCGACACTGTTTTTCTTCGAAATTGAGCAATTTTGGCACGAATTTCGCGGCGACCCGTCTCATGCCCGAATCATTGGTATAAAACGAATAGCATGAGCCAATCGATATGTTTAGTTCCTCAGCGGTAGGGTAGCTTGTTCCCTAAATTCATCGTCCCCAAACTCGTCTCCAAAATCGTAACTAGACTGAAGAATCCCTTCACTATTGAACCGCAATGCTGCCTGATGGCGCGGTAAACGTGTTCTCATATCTACCAGCCCGAATGCCGGAGTTCGAGGACACAGCAGTAGATACGTTGCTACTATGATCAGACAACCGCCTTTTTCATTATGCCGTAATAATTAATGATTGATAATTATTAGATAATAATTGACAATTGACAATTGATAATTGACAATTGATAATTGATAATTGATAATTGATAATTGATAATTGATAATTGATAATTGATAATTGATAATTGATAATTGATAATTGATAATTGATAATTGATAATTGATAATTGATAATTGATAATTGATAATTGATAATTGATAATTGATAATTGATAATTGATAATTGATAATTGATAATTGATAATTGATAATTGATAATTGATAATTGATAATTGATAATTGATAATTGATAATTGATAATTGATAATTGATAATTGATAATTGATAATTGATAATTGATAATTGATAATTGATAATTGATAATTGATAATTGATAATTGATAATTGATAATTGATAATTGATAATTGATAATTGATAATTGATAATTGATAATTGATAATTGATAATTGATAATTGATAATTGATAATTGATAATTGATAATTGATAATTGATAATTGATAATTGATAATTGATAATTGATAATTGATAATTGATAATTGATAATTGATAATTGATAATTGATAATTGATAATTGATAATTGATAATTGATAATTGATAATTGATAATTGATAATTGATAATTGATAATTGATAATTGATAATTGATAATTGATAATTGATAATTGATAATTGATAATTGATAATTGATAATTGATAATTGATAATTGATAATTGATACGGTATAATAAAAAAGGAGGATCGTAATAGCAACGTATCTATTGCTCAGTCCATTCGAAAAATCGAACTTCGATACATTAATATCGTAAATGTAAAGCCGAATAAGAACGAATTGTGACAGCCAGTCTCGCGTTTATATGATCATTATCGCACGGCTTTTGTGGATATCTAACTTGCAAGCGATTAGAACAGAAAACGTTGTGAGAAGCGAGCGAATCGCGGAAAACGGCACCAAGAGCCGCTTGATATGGTCTCGAGGTGAGCGCACGTATAGCGAACCAATTAGAACCGATTGCTTAGCGAGCAATTAATTACCGGGACTATGGGCGGAGTCGTAGCTCGCCACGCATAACTTGCGCGTATAGTTCCCTGCCAAGTACACACTTTATTACACATACACTTCGATCATTCGCACATTCACTAACTTTATACAAATAATATTGTGATCGCGGAAATGTTAGTTCAAAACATACATACGTACATAAATATTGGTAAAGAACGGATAGAGATAGAGAGACCTTTCCCCCTTTCCTTTCGTGATTTCACGAAGCACACCAACCCCGCGAACACCTTATACTATATTCACGGTGCACGAGGTCAAGAGTGATTCTCGGCTTGATATACCGAGATGCGCCGGGCCAGATCCGATATCACCAGAAGGCCGTTGCTTACCACTCCTGTACGTCATTTGTCTCCGAGTCTTTTACACCGTATCTTACACAGAGCGCACTTTGCTTCGGTACCACTGCAATGCGATGCAGTGCAGTGCAATACGGTACAGCTATAGTTACAAGCCGACGTACCGGGTGGTAATATCGAGAGCGAACGGATGCACTTAAGACCGTAGTCTGGTCTAGAGCGAGATTTTGGACGTCAATTCTAATGTGCAATAACGTTTAAATCGTTGAAGTTGTCTTGATGAAAATTTACACGTGCATTTATTGATCCTTAGAGAATACTTGTGCATTAAAAAAAAAAATTATTTTAAATATTTTCATGTAGTTTTTTGCCTTGTTGCAACATGGTGCGCCGAAATCGGCGCCCACTCTGGACGATGTTGTGTGCATCTGAAAAAAACAAAATATATATATTCTCAATCTGTATGAGTATTCTGAACACTGGTAGCAGAATTGGTACTTAAAAAAAAATTTTATTGAGTCGAACAATAATTTTGCCGACATTTTATAACTCGTCGAACAATGAAATATCATTAATGAAAGTTCAACAGGCCGCCATTTTGTCAACAAATTTTTTTAAGTACCAATTCTGCTACCAGTGCTCGTAATACTCATACAGATTGAGAATATATATATATTTTTTTTTTCAGATGCATACAACATCGTCCAGAGTGGGCGCCGATTTCGGCGCACCATGTTGCAGCAAGGCAAAAAACTACATGAAAATATTTAAAATAATTTTTTTTTCAAATGTACAAGTATTCTCTAAGGATCAATAAATGCACGTGTAAATTTTCATCAAGACAACTTCAACGGTTTAAACGTTATTGCACATTAGAAATGACGTCAAAAATCTCGCTCTAGACCAGACTACGGCCTTAGAATTATTTGAATCTTATATCTCGAAATGTTTGTACGGAATGTATTCTAGGGATAGATTTTCAAGCGAGTTAGATGCTATATTGAATATGCTCCTTGATGCTTCGGATGAATATAGCACTTGGCATGGAATCCCGCTGGCGCGTCATTCGCCCGGTGGCCGCTAGATGGCAAACGCGCGGGGCGTTTCACGAAAGCGTAACTCAGCGGCCGATGGTACTTATGAGGCGATGAATAGTCCAAATGCACCACGTTCGGGATCGGTGTACTGAAGCAAATGTTATCATCAACTGTTGACGTACCAATTAGTAATTAACAAATCGTATTCCATGAGAGATTCTGGCCCCGTTTTTTTTTTTTTCTAAGCTTATAAATACCGGAACATTTTGAAAAGGACGAGTATGACAATTGTGAAACATGCGGGATTAGCTTACAATCGACATGGACAACTGCGTTACACATGCCTTCATTTCTTTTCGCTCTATTCCGAGAAAATGGTTTTCAACGAAAGCTCATGATTGCCCGATTTTTCATGCTGGTATCCAGCTTGTACCGCACGCAATAATATTCCCCGATGGCCAACAATCGCCGTTATAACCAGGTTCACGAAGATTAATCGCCATCCTTTCTTCTATTTGCTTCAAGGTTGAAGATATACGTAAAGTCTGTTAGTGTGAACTTTGATCTATTCGCGGGACACCGGGTAGGACATCGGGTCGGGAGTAAAGTTACAGGCAGACGTTACGTTACCGCAGACTTAGGACCACCCACCGGTTGAATCGATCAGGAACTGATATCACCCCCGCCTCCCCCACCTCGCCCTTAGGAGTCGCACATCGCGGAACTATACCGGGCGAGTGAGAAAGATGAGTGGAGATGAGACCGTGAGTTTCCAACGAAGTATAGCAGGCGAAGGAAAGAATACAAAAAGCGAGAGACCGTACAATACCAACGAGAGAAGGGAGATGAGAAGAGTTACAGGTGTGTACACCCGTGGTCCCCTCTCGTCTACCCCTTCGACGACGTTCACCTCGACCTACGTGTGCTGACCATTCGAAGACGCGGGCGCCTCAATTCATGATAACAGCTTTCGGAACTGAGCGCGTTACCGGTTGCTCCACGACGGTCGATCTTATCGTAACAGAGAATTATCGTTCGAACGGCAAGTCAGCACGGTCGCACGCGCTCGACCCTTTCCAGCGTTGAAACAAATCACTGCTCCGGTATGGTTGTGTAGACGGTATATATACGGCCTGCCGAGAGGAAGGACTCGACAAGACGTCGTGTGTTCATGTGTGTTTGCGAGCGTGTGCATGTATCTCGCGAAACGTCGTTGCACGAATCTTCGTCCAAGGATCCGCGTGGACTATCTCCGCTGATATGTGTGGTGCGAGACCCTGGTAAAAAGACGGAAAAACGCGCAGAACGCGAATCGTTTTGTTCTTTATCGACGTAACAAAAAAAGAGATTATCGAGATCGGCGGAATTCAAAGGGCAGACGTACATCAGCTTTTACTTTATTTCGTATAAATGTGCTCATTTTCGGTGAGCAACATTTTTGTTTTTATTTTTTTTATGGGTTTTCGAAGATATTTATTACCATACATATGACTTGGGAGGCGGAACCGTAAGAATATTTTCCTACATTTTATCTTGTTTTCTATAAATCCTCGTAGTTCCGTCTGTTAAATAGTAATTCTTGTAATAATTCACCGAAGAAATTCATGTGTTTCTTCATTTATTCATTAACTAAATTTTTATTATTATTGCCATTAACATTTGTATAATTGTCGCATATCGGACAGAGCTCCGTTAAAATATTCCCATTCCATTATCTAAGATTCGACTTTATGTGAAACGGAGACTGAGACAGAGAGAGAGAGAGAGAAAGAAATTAAGTATGTCGAGCTCGGGAAGCGATAAAAGAGACGCTAATCTTTACGATGAGTTATTTATCGAAAGTAATACAATTTATAGGTGTCGAGCTCAGTCGCTTACGATATTGTACGATGATAGATACGAGGTATAAAATAATTTTTCGTGTCTCGTGCTGGCTGACGTAACAGACGAGAATTTCGATCATAAATAATATCTCTTGATTCTCTCCCTCTCTCTCTCTTACTGCTATATATTCCAGGGTCTTTATTTCATTGATGGAGTACAGAACTTGGAGTAAAAGTATTTTTATATTCGGGCATATGGTGCTAAAAAATCTGGAGAACAACCAGTCGCGCAACAGAGTGAAGAAAGAATATAATTCGTGAAAGAGAGAACACATAAGGCCACATAGAGGATGTTCGGGGCCACCGAGAGACGGGACCACGCGTTGACCCCGGCGATATCATAAATATCTGCAATTATCCTTAATTAATAACTGACCAGTTAGCGGGGGGTTGCGATTACGAATTTAATGCCGAGCTCCAGGGAATTTAGGTGAGGCGAATGGTGGTTTTTCCCATCCCCGATCTACCTCACTCCCTCCGCGCACGTTCAATTCCTCTTTATCTTTTCCTGTGTGCATCCCACGTTGTGTGTGTGCGTCCGCATCATCCTCGCGGTGATCACGAGAGAAGCGCTCACGGGAGACTGTAAAGATCGAGCTTTATCGTCGAACCGACGAAACCCCCGTATTCGAATGGCACTTTCATTGCCGTCTTTCTAATTGCCCGGGTCGTCAAGAAATACATATACGAGAATAATAATATAAAGCGCTTATGCGCGTACGCATCGATAATATACTGCGCGTGAATCGTGCGCTTGCGCTGACTCGTACAAGTCAACGCGCATGCGTTGTCCCGGGAGAAAAGTCGTTCCATGCGCGTCCATGAGAGCCTGACCGAAACCTAACCTCACTATAGATCCGTCTTTCTTCGAACAATATAAAAAATCCGAGGAAAAGTATTATGGTACATCTACTAACCAGAGTGTGGTCCGTGTACAAAACAAAAAGGAGAAAGAGGGAGAGGCGGAAATAATAGCGAGAAGAGTGAATGTTGTATGGGAATTGGGAAGAGGGCAAACATCTATTTTCAATCTGGTTTTTGGCTGCCAAAACCTGAACCTGTTTTAGGTATTCTAAGCATCCTCGGGTCCTAATGAGACGCGGAATTGAACGGCGTGGTTCATCGCAGAGAATATCATCGCGAATTGTCTTTCCCTGAGATTCCTCACGGGTAACAACGAATACTTTGCGCGCCAGTGTAGTAGACACTATATCGCATTCATAAGCAACCCAGCAAACGGTATATCTCCCATACGCGAATAATGTCTCATGAACAATATTTCAAAGTCGGCTAGAGAGGAAAAAGGAGGCTCATATAGGTACGTGCTCGCGGCGGATGGCACACAGCTCGATATTATTTAGCGTCCTAAGGTCGCACCCACTTAACCCCGTCCAGCACGCGCGCGTTGACCATCTGCAATGGCTTCGCGAACGTTGCCAGCCCATGCAAAAGGGCTCTTGCCTTTTTCTTCTTTTCGTTCCTGCACTTTGCTTCTCTGCACTTTACTGCCATTGGCGCAAAGACAGAGAACAAGTTACCTGGTTTGAAACGCGAGAGATGACATATTCTGGTTGATCCGTGAACCAGCCGGTCTGTTTGCCCTTTTCGAGTGGTCAATCGACAAACTACACAAATGCGACAACCCCCGGATTGGTAAACCTCAGATTTGTGGTCTAAGCACCATTTTCAACGATTCAGCGTGTCAGCGTGTCAACGTGTCATCAACGGGAGTACAAAATGGTACTTCTGTTTTTATGCAGTTCGATAAACCATCCCAGCTTATCTAATCCAGTTTCAAAGTCTCACTTCGGCGAGTGTTGAACGAGTGAGGGCGATTCCGTTTTTGCCGATAGTTTGGATCTTCGGTCCGCTTGTCTCATAATCGGGACATAATTTCTTTGCCTCAAGTCGGTTAGTCCAGTCGAAGGGAAAAACTCCCCGCAATTCCCACAATCAGTCAGGACAAAAGAAGGACTAACCTGGCAGTAAAGTGGGTATGTTAGAGGAGTGAAACGAGAGTCTGAATGTCTTCATTGAAACACGGGGAGGAGCAGGGACATTGGATGCATTTGAACTGATCGGATGCTATTTGGAGGGACTAACCTTCAACTTGGGAATGACTAAAGGAAGAGTGATTTGTGACGCTATTTGCAACGCCGACACAACGATAAACGTGGAATCCGCCACTCTTGTCTTCATTAATGAATGTCCCCGTCCGAGTGACAAAAGTTCTCGAGGGTGTCCGATCCGGCATTGATCGAAACGCTGTGTAAGGACCTCTCATTCTCTACTTTCTATAAAACTTCTACGCGGGTTCACGCGATCCTTCGATCGATTATGCACGCCCACCCAGTCTACGGACATTCACAAACGTGTTGTATCCCTCTCAGCTGGCGAGAATGCAATATATTTACAAGCCACGGATAGAAGCGTAAATATTTTGTGAACTGGCGTTGGGAAGGACAATTTTGCATAAGTCTCACTTACGTATTTCTCTATATTATATAAATATATCGCTGCCGCTGCCGCCGTTCACAAGAGTTAAGGAGGTAGATTAGGTCGGGTCAGGTTAGATGGGATGAGTCGACGAGAGAATGGCGAAATGAAACGATCGTAAAATCAATTACGACGGTGATCCTGGACTGGATCTCTGACTTTGTCCAGTTGCGTGATTCCCCGAGTGAGATGAACGATCGTGATACTACGAAAGTTCCTCTCACTCGGGGAATCAGCCTGCCGATCGTCGTCCAAAAAGTAATTTTGTCGATTTTCACGTTTTCCCGATTGATTTTTTGAGTTTTTGGCAAAAACTCGGTGTTATCTGTAATCAGCGGAAAATTTCCGATCGACTAGAGTATCGAACTATTTCAGAAAATGAGAAAAAAATTTTAGTAATTTTCTGCCCACTTTTTCAGAAATCTAAAAATATCGAAATTTCAAATGGCCATAACTTGGCTCCCGTTTGATCGATTTTCAATTTTAACGGGTTTTTTGGAAACATCTCGAGTAGACTTAGAGAACGGCATTTGACTCATTCCCATATCTCAATTATTATGGCCGCGAGAGCATCTTGAATATCGTCGAAAAAAATGAAAGAAATTAGCAATAATCGATGGTTCAACTTCAAAAATCTATGAAAAATCGCAAAAAAATCGTAGCTCAATAAATGAAGCAGCATTGTAAAGGTTGAACGGTTACGAAAAGAATGAGCACAGAGTGGGGTTCCAACTCCATCGGAAAGCAACGTTACAGCGATTTTAGTGAAGCCACTTTGGCCGAAATGCAAAAAAAATTTTGAATTTTTGAATTTTCTCTTAGGACGCTATAACGATGTATTTTGACTCGTTGATTACTACTTGTTGGTTACTCGAGAAACTCAAAATTTCGTTGAAAATCCGTGTGATAAGCTTGAACAGTAATTTTTTGAGTTTTCGACAAAAACACGGTGTTATTCATAATCAGCGAACAATTTCCGATTGAATAGGGAGTCGAAACATTGCAAAAAAGGTTGGATCTCAAGGGGTTATCGCTCGAAACGCGCAAGCGTACCCTCCCTAGTATTTATACTCGTATAATATCGACTGTTTTCAGTCATTTCTCCAAGAATTAACGTCGGTCCTCGAACGTCCGAATTTATAACAATATATCTTTACATCATATACCATACAACCGTTTCATTTATTGGTAAAATTTTCACTGTCCCTTTTCACTTTCGTTTTCAAACACGTATTCACCTAGCGGCCGCGGCGCCACAGTCTTTCGAGGGTACCTTCGCTTGCGAGGGACGCGCGAGCGAGGTAGCCTCGTTGACGTCATCACGAAGCACGCAATATTTCGCTACAGTACTTCGCGATACCGGTACAATATTCATAACACCGTAATAAATGTCTGACAAAAATGACATAAATTTGGGGATCGCACAAGCACATATCAGGGACGTCACATCTTGGTATATTCATAAACGTGTATTTTCGTATGCGTGAAGTTCAATGCGAAAAATTTATCGTTAGTGCGATTCCGGTATTGACGCGATTTAGGTCTTGAATTTGGGCACCAGGAAATTTGCACCAGGATCTCGAGAAGGTCCCGTTGATATCACGGAATTTGTCTGATACTTTATGTTGTTCTGGTCAAGGACTCATTTTTAAAATTTGTTTGGCTATGAGTGTTATTATATTCAAAAAAATTGATTTGTCACACCCAACGGATTATACTTATCGTTAATATAGTCCTTTGGCGTCGAAACGCTGTCTCTCGATACACCATATGCTACAACGGATATATCTATAGCAGTATGCAAAAATTTTGATACGAACGTGCCGCGAACGAACGGATACTCTCCTCGATATTCATTCGTCTATAAATATCGAGATTCGAGCTCGAATTTTTTTTTTTTTTCGTTACGGCATATACGCGTACATAATATTGTAATACGAAAAAAAATTTCTCGTCTTCGTTGGCGGGCGAGAATCGGCCGATTTCCAGTCGTGCAAATTAAATTGAACTGGTCGTGAGGTTTAAAATACGGGTCATAATCGTAAATATCGGCGGGGGTTGGGGTCGGGGATTTTGATTCGAATTTACGTGTATAAAATATAAGCGTACACTTATACGATCGAACAAAGATACGAGATAATCACTTATCAGCTTATCGTATATCACCGGATTATCATAATATACATAGAAGCAAAACGTTCAGTCCATCGGTTCACGATATCTTGAATCGTTCAAATAAAAGTTAAATATGAGATCATGTTTGACTCTTATTTTTTTCCGAGTCGATGGAATGTTTAAAAGAAAAATGTCAATGTCAAATAACATAAATTCGATAGCTGGAGGAATGGAATTACAATATTTTGGTGATTCGGAGAATCGAGCCTGCAATCATCTATTGCGGGTTCACTAAGCTTATATAATCGATACGACCGAACGAGTACCATTTATTGAGAAATATAAAATTCTACTTATAGTGTGATATTGACACCGTCGTTTTCAAGACGAACAATATATCGGTACCGTTAATATATTGCGTATAAAAGTTGCATACGCTCGAATATGTTGTTGACACATGACTTCTGGTTGTTACCACAATTCGCTGTACCCGCGTCTTTCAAGAGTTGAAAAAAATATTCGATTCGTAATCAGGATCTTCTATCGGATACCACTTTGAAATGTCAGTAAATGACTTATCACGCGGTCGTGAGTATTTTTTATGACAATTTATTCAAACTAACGCCAAGATCCCAGACTCCCAGGATCAAAATTTTCCCGCCGATTACGATTCGTACCATGATAGTTGGAAATCAAGTATCCACGAACTTGAGTTTATACAATTTCCTATTTCATTGTGAACCCAAAATTGAGGATCAAGTTGACTGCTGGCCCTCGATTTGGGGCCCGAAAAGGAACATCACATCGAAAAGATTGCGCATAGAGTGATAGTTGTCAAAGATGCATTTTTTTTCTTGATTTTCCGGATCATCAATGAGAGGGTGAATATGGAGCAAAGGGGACCCACTTCCGGTTGACTTGCCTTTAATATATGTTGTCTAGGGACCCTTTCTGAACAACTTTTTCCTCTGACACAATTGGGGGTCGTTATTTATTAAAAAGTTATTAACAAATAATGTTAATAATTCATATAGCTATTTTTCTTATAGCAGCCAGTCCCAATCATCTTGTCCTTCTCATGTGTTGTTAAGAATACCCCCCTGAGTAACATACCAAATGTTTTATCCGTCCTCATTGTTCGTTAAAAAGTTATTAACAAAAGAAAATTCATAAATAGAATATGAAATACTTACCTGGTGGCCAGTACACGTATGACCGGAGGGGCTGCGGCCCCCCTGCCCCCGCCGCATACCAGCCCATAGACAAACCAAAAACAACCCAAAACAACCCCAGTAATCTAAAGAAACAAACAGACAAACCCAACAAACAAACGAACAAACCCAACAAACAAATCCAAAACAAACCCAAACCAAGAACCTAAACCAAAAACCCAAACCAAAAACCCAAACCCAGCGTATCGACAGTTTCTTCGACATTATGAGTACCATGTATCCGCTTCGAAATATAAATAATGAATAAAACAAATAATTGTTCGTTTATATGATTGTGTGCGTTGTTTTTGGGTTGTTTTTGGGCTGTTTTTGGGTTGTTTTTGGTTTGTCTTTGGGCTGGTGAGTGGAGGATTGCAGGGGGGCGCAGCCTCCCCTCTGTATGAATACTTGACCTTGACCCGCTTTAAGCTCGGAGAGAAGCTCGTCTTATTTGTTGACTACGATTAGAATAAGCTGAGCCACAAGAGTAGCTCATATGCGAAAAACCGCCAAGGAAGCTCGATTTACAAATACAAATGACATATATAAGACAAGATGGACAGTAAGTCTATAAGCGTTTCCAAAGACACACAAAGAACGGTGGAGCCCTAATTATTATTTGCAATGTTACGATAGACTGAAAGGATGGCCAAAGGATTCTGATAGTCCTCTTATAGGGCGAAGGAACGTAAGACAGATCCGATTACACATCCTTGGACAGTCATGATGACAACCAACTGAAGGTGCTCTTGTTTCCTGAAATCTACCTCGCGGACTCAGAACTGTACAACAGAGTTTATGATACCGGAATTAACAAAATTATAAAATAACCAAAACCCTACAATATTCTCCTTTTCGAAAGTATCAACAAAATTTGCAACTATGCCCAGGTGTTATGATGTGCGAAGAGCTGGCAAGTTTCGCCAAAAATGATCCGATGAAAGTCTGCGAAATAGGAAGATGCGTTTTAAACTTGATCTACGATTCTTCTGGGTCATTCCCGTGGTAAAAAGCCATGGCGCCTTTACAAGGAAACGTCCCGCGCCCTGGCGATGCCAGAAGGTCAAAAGGTAAGGATCGGGTGCTAGCGTTTGCTCGTAAAAGTCTGTATAGTCGTCGTACGGTACGACGCACGTTCACCAGCTGAACAGGCTATCGGCAATTCTTTTCAGTATATACATATGCGCGACAGATATAAGCCCGAGCATTTTACGTTCGACGCGCTACGTTCTCGAGACGTTAAGGCGAGAAACAAAAAATGAAATCCTCATTACCAATGTACGTCGACCTCCGACTGTCAACCTTCTCGCATCGTCTCGAATATTCCTCTATCACTTGGGGGTTTTATAACTCTGGCGTCGATCATCGATAATGCCGGACCTCTCGGTGAGGGAAGAATCGCGATAAGTTTGACGAGAGATTTTACCAACGTTTTAGCTGGTAACGGTTTGTGTGCGTGTGTGTGTGTGCTCGCGCGCGCCTGGTGCAGATGAACCGCAGGCCACAGATGTAACAAACTCCTTTTACCTCGAGAGTTCTCCTGGCGTAATGGACCGCAGCGCCTCGTCTCAATTCCTTCTTCATCGTGATCATCTTCCTCGCACGAACATCGGCGTTTCTCGACCCCGAGACTTTACGACGTTTGCACTCTTAAGCCTGTCGCACGCCCGCGAAAGGTATTACGCCGTGGTACCGACTGCGAGGACTGCTTTTACATGTGTGTGTGTGTCTCTGTCAATCTAGGAAAATCGATCCCTGGAATAATGGTCCCGGAAAATTGGTAATCAAAGTAATGTCTCACGGAAAATTGGCCTTTCAACGGCGATGGGGTTTAAGGGTGGAGTCGATGAGACGGGGAGCACAACAGTCAAACAACATCAGAGGCGTCTGTCCGGCCCGGCCAAAGCAAAAAAAATCATACGAGTAACAGGTACCTCGCTGCCATTAATTTGGGGGCTAATTTCCCGGGATCATCTTTCCGGTTGTTTCCAGGGGATTCCCGTTGGAGTTACTACCCCAATATCGAAAATCAATCCTCGGGGGATATAGCGGGGGATATACGAGGTGTGTAAATTAAGTAATGAGACTGGCAACGTACCGTTCGATCTGGCAACACTTGAGGCGCTGGGCTTGGCGGGGCGGCTGGGGAACATGTGATACGCCTTCAGTACGGGTTTGAACTCGCTCGAGTCATTTGGTTGTCCGCAGCGATTTTTTTTGTCAAACAATTTTTTCTATTGTGTTCTTAAAATGAGTGACATCAATTTCGAGCAACGGTGTGCTATCAGGTTTTGCTTCAGACTTGGGCACAGTACAACGGGAACTCTTGCTAAACTTCAGCAGGCCTACGGAGACAGTGTTTTGTCAAGAGCCCAGGTATTTCGGTGGTTCAAGGCATTTTCAGAAGGAAGAGAGTCGATTGAAGATGAACCACGAAGCGGAAGGCCTTCATCTTCAAGAACCGATGAAAATATCGACAAAATCCGGGATCTTGTGCGTTCAGATCGTCGATTGACTGTCGGAATGATCGGGGAAGAGTTGAATTTGACTGACACCACCGTTTATCAGATTTTGACCAATGAATTGGGGATGAGAAAACTCTGCGCAAAAATGGTTCCAAAAAACCTTTTCGCAAGAGCAAAAGGACATCAGGAGGGAAAGGTGCCTTGACTTTTTGGATTCGATTGAAAATGACCCCCATTCTCTGGAACGTGTCATTCCTGGTGACGAGTCTTGGGTGTTTGAGTACGACCCAAAAACCAAGCGCCGGAGCATGGAGTGGCACACTTCAGCCTCTCCAAGGCCCAAAAAAGCAAGAATGAGCGAGTCGAAGATCAAATGCATGCCGATTTGTTTTTTCGATACCCATGGAATCGTCCACAAAGAGCTTGTACCTCAAGGCCAAACGGTCAATCAACACTTTTACCGGGAGGTTCTTGAAAAACTTCGAAAAAGGGTCATTCGTGTGAGACCAAACATCAAGAACAACTGGGTGTTGCATCACGATAATGCTCCTTGTCACACAGCAATTTCAATAAATGAGTTTTTGGCCAGTAAAAAAATTCCTGTGGCTCCTCAGCCTCCTTATTCGCCTGACTTGAGTCCTTGTGACTTTTTTCTCTTCCCGAGATTGAAAAATCACCTCAAGGGAACTTATTTTGGGACACTCGAAAGCATTCAAACGGCTGTAACCGACCAACTGAAGGCTATTCCAGTATCGGAGTTACAGCACTGCTATGAGGATTGGAAGAACCGTCTCCAGTGCATGTGTGACTTCGGAAGGAAGTTATTTTGAGGGTGACAATATAAAATTGTAATTCTATTTGAATTTAAAAAATGAAAAAAAAATCAGTCTCAGTACTTAATTTACTCACCTCGTATGTGACCCATCAGACGGGAAAGGGGTAAAGATTCAATAACGGTTCAGTAGAAAAAAATCTGTCAAAATCGTAAATATTTATAATGTTCCAGGTAAAAATCCATGAGTCACAGTCACCAATAACTTTCTCTATAATCAATTGTCCATAGGTACTATGCGGGAGGATCGGTATAAAAAAAGTGGCTTATTTGATCGAGAATGCTTTATAGATATAACCGTGGACCGTGTATACACTTGATCATTTTGCGTTATCATTGATTAATCACTTTCTCGATTGGAGATCTATACATAAGTATATATACATCTACTGGTATTAGAAAATTTGGACGAAAATAAATTGGCACGTGAATTCAGTGGGTGAGATGGAAGTAGAAACAAAATGGCACGAATGAAGAAGAGACGAGTACAGTTTTGGACTTGACTCCGAATTATTATTATATTCACAGCTGGCGGTCTCTCATTCATACGATTTTTCGCGGCTTTTGGCTCCTGGCTTGGTCGCGCGAGAGTGATCCTCGCGACTAAACGACGAACCGGTCGACTGTGACTACTTCCGGGCTCGCGCGATCGTTCGGATGACTTTTGTGTCGTAGCGCGGGGAAGAGTCATATTAATTTATTACGATGCGGCGCGCCCACGTCGTTGATCAATCGTGGGTGATTTTGTTTTCGCACGAACTGATCCCGCGGTATCTACGAAAATTTGCATAATGATGCTCGATCGAAAGACGAAAGGAGGTTGGGCTTAAAAAAGGATATATGAATTGGCTGCGACAATGGGATATTTATTGCATGAATATTGGGGACCCGATTAACCGGAATACAACGTTGACAAAGTTTCAGGGTAAATAATCGAATGACGGGAAAAAAAAAGTTACAGATCGAAACTTCCACATTTCTTTATCGCATTATTCTTCCTGTTTCTCCAAAGCCCCTTCCGCGAGTTAATAACTCATGGAAACATATATTTTTCATTTAACCAAAAATAAAAATGTCTTCGTTTTCAACTCTTTTCGGCAAATTGAGTATCCAATATTGTTCGATATTACTTCATTTACTTGCAAAGTTTTCGCCTGTTTCATTATCTACGAAGGCTGCTCGTGTGAGAGCATCCACGGTAATTCAATAAAATGTCTGAAACCATTTAAGAGGGGAAATAGGGTTAGGACAGCGTTTTCTCAATGATTTTCATGAATTTTTTTATAGTATAAAAAATGAATATAATCTATTGAAACTTTGAGAATATTTTATACATATATTTAAGTATATACTATAAAATTTTGGAAGAATTTCCTTGAAAAACACCGACGATATTAGCGACCCCATATTGCAGGTCACAATCAGACTTAGCATTTTGCGTATATTCTGGAAGCCGCAATTTTCATCTGAAATCAAACGAGCTTGGAATTTACTTTTATTATATGTCTCTCTTTTATATGAACCTAAATGCTATTAAAAAAATAGAAAATTGAATTTTTTACAGGGGTCAAAACAAAAAAGCATGATTTTTTGCCATTTTTTACAACTTTATTTGAAAAAAAAAATTATTTTAAATAATGGTAATATTCCGATTTTAGGTTCATATAGAGCGCAATACTATGAAGAAAGTAACTGCCAATTTTCAAAACGATTGGTTGAAAACTTTTTAAACTAGCGTGTACGCAAGTTCAAAAAAAGTCATTTTCAGAAAAACGCGTTTGAAAAAATAGCAAAATGCTGAGTCTGATTGTGACCTGCAATATGGAGTCGCTAATATCGTCGGTGTTTTACAAGGAAATTCTTCAAAAATTTTATAGTATATATCCAAATATATGTATAAAATATTCTCAAAGTTTCAATAAATTATATTCATTTTTTATACTATAGACAAATTCACGAAAATGATTGAGAAAACGCTGTCCTAACCCTATTTCCCCGATTAATGGCTTATAACAATATAACGAGTCGGAATTTTCATTTAAAATTTTCGGAACATATTTTTCAATAATTTTACTAACAATTTATGAAATTAAAAAAAAATCGATTTTTTGAACCGTCTAACTCTTTTTCCCCCCTTAAGGGCTCACATACCTCTGCGCGTTGAAAACCGAGTGAATTAAAAAAATTATTATAAAGATTATATGGTGAAAAAATAATTAAATTGCTAATTTCTCATTTTTTATTAACTTTTCAACTATAACAAAAAAAATAAAAAAGAATTTCTTTTGTTTTTCTTCAGACAATTGAGAAACTACAGTATTTCAAACTTTAGTATGCAATTTAAAAAAGAAAAAATTAGTGTTTAATAATTTGAAAAAAATTTGTCCAACCAAAACAATTAAAAAAAATCTCTCGTCAGACAATAAAGAAAATAATTATCAAGATTTAAAAAAAAAGTTAAAAAAAATATTAAAAATTGACTGAGTCATCGTGCTGACGTTTCTTTTCATCAGTAGTCCATTTAAACCCGTGAAAAATAATGTTAATATTTGAAAAAAAATTAAAAAATGTTTTTTTCTTACAGTTGAAGAGGTCATAAAAATTATGAAACCGACAATTTAATTTTTTTTTCACCATATAACCTTTATAATAATTTTCTGAAGTTATTCGGTTTTCAGCGCGCGCAGGGTTATGTGAGCTCTTAAACGACAAATGATCATTTTCATTTCCACTCCCACTCGTCGTTTGAAACTTTATCGCTTACTACACATAAGTGCACGCAATTTTGTACACTTCAATCCTGACGCTTTTTCGCTCCTACGAATACATCCATACATGGTATTTAATACAAACCGACAGGTCATACTATCTCTTTTATGTACGTACGTGATCGCTATGTGCGTGCTCGTAACGAATCTTTTAAATGTCGAGACATCGAGTTAAATCATTGCGATCACGTATATATATTTATATATGTATACTGTTCGTAACCGACAGTACACACAATCTTTACTTCTTCCTCTTCTTCTTCTTCTTCTTCTCCATCTTCTTTTTCATCTTCTTCTTCCTCTTCTTCTTCTTCATCGGATAGAAAGGCAATTTTCTATCTTGACTGGTTTATCACGGGGTTATTCTCACTCATCAACAGGGACACAAGCCGATTCTATTGCCGCCAATACCAATCGTGTTATTGCCGTTGGGCTCGCGATATTCTCGCGGGAAGGCTAAAAGATTTTCAGAGATCGTTTTGTACCAAGTGAAATCGACACCATGCTTCGTACAAAAGTTGATTCCGTTTGTCTCTGCGTATATTTATTGAATGTTTACATCGGTTATATGTTGATTTGTGGAATTCATTTGGAACACTCAGCGACATCTAACGAGGAAAACTAAATTCGTGGACAATTCAAAAATGGCCGGTAAGGGGTGTCTCGAAACATTTTTTCAGATTATTATTTTTATTTCTTTTTACAGACTAAAATCAATCAGTTTGGCCGTGGGTTCATAGTCAGATACGAGCCTTAACGAAAAAAATTACCAATCCACATAGCCGAATGGTTTGTAGATCGCTAGTATGTTTAAATATTTTTTTCTCACTCGGTAAAAATTGTAATATCCCGTGTCCGTACGGAGTACCAAAAGAACATTTTTTTCCCAAATTCCAACAAACTTGGAGGATTATTGTGGGCTCGTTTGAATTTTTTTTAAGTACATCCGAGTTTTCCTTGATTGGAAAAATAAAGTAAATAAAATATTTCAAAGATACCAAAACGAAATGCACCTCGAACTTTGACAGAGGCGATTCGTTCGAAACATCTGTAGTGGACGATATTTCGTGCGATCACACAATTCCACGCGAGCATCTTAATTTGAATGAAGACATTTTTTTCTTCTCGCGAAAGTAAAACAAAAAATCGCCGTACACAATTGCCCGGTCGTTGGATTACGTAGCACTGGTACACAATAGAGCCGATGTACAAGAATCCCCTACCACAACCCGCTCTGTTTGAGGCATTCGGTTTGCGCGTGGGTGCTGTGGGATATCTTTTGAAGCGTTCGATGCCGCGTCGAAGATTATCTCGCATTATCTCGCGCTATCGAGCACGATCCTAAGATCCTCACCCCGAGATAGGATCGAGAGGGTGCTCAAGGATCGAGGATCCCGCGGAGAAACGAGAAGGAGGGCCGCGACCCGTCGCTCCATTACGATCCTCTCTCGTGTGTTATATCCTCTTCTCACCCAACTCTCCTCTTCAGGGCCTCTCATTCTTTCTCTCTCGGGGCTCTCACTTCGGGATCATCTCTTCGTTCATCGATAGAAGCCCGAGCAATATTATCCTATGTCGATGTATCTTGTATGTTTTTTTTATTTTTATCTTCTTTCCATTCGCTTATTTTAACATCGATCGTATAGATCGCCCGTGTGGCGCGCGGCACGAGCTATCCTAGGACCATGAAGATCACCGGGCACTTGCGAAATCGCCCCTAAATTAGCATCCTCTGTTGATATTCTTATCAGTTACGATCAGGGAAGTCCATCGTCTCTAATCCAATGGCGATAATACCAACGGGGATAACATCAACTCGGTTGCTATTATAAAAGGTGATGTATCGGGATGAATGAAGACCAACGATTAAGGGTAAATGGTAAATAGGGGAGAACGGGGCAAAACGGCCCTCTCCAGAATTATCAAAAAATAAATAATGAAATTCAAGAATTAAAAAATGTTTATTATGAAGATCGGTTATATACACAATTAGGACCCCAATACCAAATCTGCAGTCGATTATGTCACCGATGAAAAAGTTCGAAATACGGTTTCTACCCCTCTTTACCGATCTTGGCGTAGCTAAAACGATCGAACCAAGTTGATCTCCGCCTTCTCCTGATTATAACCCCCTTTGAGGGCGAAATAGAGTTAGGATAGCGTTTTCTCAATGATTTTCATGAATTTTTTTATAGTTTAAAAAATGAATATAATTTATTGAAACTTTGAGAATATTTTAGACATAAAAAGATACCAAAAGCAAATAGCAGTAGTCGGCCATTTTGTATTACAAAAAAAACAGAAAAAAAATAATTTTGATTAGCTTGATATTTATACTAAATAGATGTGAAATTATTTTTATAAATAAATCACTTTGTTCCAGAAAAAAAAAATTGTTAAATGTGCGCATGATTTTATACTCGCTACCATGACCATATCCTTTAAGGAGGGAAATAGGGTTAGGACAGCGTTTTCTCAATGATTTTCATGAATTTTTTTATAGTATAAAAAATGAATATAATTTATTGAAACTTTGAGAATATTTTTGACATAAAAAGATACCAAAAGCAAATAGCAGTAGTCGGCCATTTTGTATAACAAAAAAACAGAAAAAAAATATTTTTGTTTAGCTTGATATTTATGCTAAATAGATGTGAAATTATTTCTATAAATAAATCACTTTTTTCCAGAAAAAAAAAATTGTTAAATGTGCACATCATTTCATACTGGCTACCGTGACCATATCCCTTGAGGGGGAAATAGGGTTAGGACAGCGTTTTCTCAATCATTTTCATGAATTTTTTTATAGTATAAAAAATGAATATAATTTATTGAAACTTTCAGAATATTTTATACATATATTTAAGTATATACTATACATTTTTTGAAGAATTTTCTTGAAAAACACCGACGATATTAGCGACCCCATATTGCAGGTCACAATCAGACTTACCATTTTGCGTACATTCTGGAAGCCGCAATTTTCATCCGAAATCAAACGAGGTTGGAATTTACTTTCATTATATGTCTCTCTTCTATATGAACCTAAATGCTATCAAGAAAATAGAAAATTGAATTTTTTACAGGGGTCAAAACAAAAAGCATAATTTTTTGCCATTTTCTACAACTTTATTTGCAAAAAAAAAATTATTTTAAATAATCATAATATTCTGATTTTAGGTTCATATAGAGCGCAATACTGTGAAGAAAGTCACTGCCAATTTTCAAAATGATTGGTTGAAAACTTTTCAAACTAGCGTGTACACAAGTTCAAAAAAATTCGTTTTCAGATAAACGCGTTTGAAAAAATAGCAAAATGCTGAGTCTGATTGTGACCTGCAATATGGGGTCGCTAATATCGTCGGTGTTTTTCAAGGAAATTCTTCAAAAATTTTATAGTATATACTCAAATATATTTATAAAATATTCTCAAAGTTTCAATAAATCATATTCATTTTTTATACTATAAAAAAATTCATTAAAATTATTGAGAAAACGCTGTCCTAACCCTATTTCCTCCCTTAATGGCTTATAACAATAGAACGAGTCGGAATTTTCATTTAAAATTTTGGGAACATATTTTTCAATTGTTTTACTAACAATTTATGAAATAAAAAAAATCGATTTTTTGAACCGTCTAACCCTATTTCCCCCTTTGAGGTAGTAGTCTGGTAACTTAAGCCGATTTTCATGTCTTTTTTGGAGGGCGTTTTTTTGTGGGAAAATAAAAATGAATCGTTTTGGATATTTAGGATGTTTTTATTTACATATTGAAGATACAAAAAAAAATTTGTGTGAAAAAATTTAATAATTTATTATTATTATTATTATTGATCGAAGTTGGCACCTCGAAGTTGGCAGCCCGGGTCCTAACTTTTTTTCTACCAAACCGATTGTTTTCAAATTTTAACAGGCTACTCTGCACGCTTATAGTTCTCGTCGGAACCACCGAGAAATTTTTTCACCCCTAACTTTTTATTTTACAACCCCTTCTTTGCTAAAACCCTTTTATTTTAGCAAAGAAGGGGTTGTAAAATAAAAAGTTAGGGGTGAAAAAATTTCTCGGTGGTTCCGACGAGAACTATAAGCGTGCAGAGTAGCCTGTTAAAATTTGAAAGCAATCGGTTCGGTAGAAAACAAGTTAGGACCCGGGTTGCCAACTTCGATCAATAATAATAATAATAAACTATTAAATTTTTTCAAACTAATTTTTTTTGTATCTTTAATATGTAAATAAAAACATCCTAAATATCCAAAACGATTCATTTTTATTTTCCTACAAAAAAACGCCCCCCACAAAAGACATGAAAATCGGCTTAAGTTACCAGACTACAACCGTAAATGACGATTCTGACAAATGGTGATTCGGAGAAATGACGTGAGGCGAAACATTTTTTCGAAAGCATGGCGTTTGGTCCAATAACGTTTCGAAGTAATGACGTTTGGATATATCTGCTTCGGCCAAATGACGAATCGTACGATTGAAGTTTCGGCAAAATAATGTGACCCCGGAGCATTAACGTTTTAACCGTACAAATCGACGTTTCGAGACGTTCGTACGCATTTCACTATTTTTGGCATTCCTCGATCCATCCAGTCCAGACACTTTGACTAAATTGATGTTCGAATAAAAGTCACGCGGTCCTAAAATATACCTAAACAACGCACAACGACAGAGAGCCGTAGAGCTCGCAGTTTGAGTGTTTTACCTCTTCGGTTTTTATATTCCGTTATACCCAGCTTTGAATATGGTCACCGGGAGAACTCTGGGCGAGAGGTCGCCGAAGACTTCTCTCGTTGGTGCAATATCGTTCGGCCGATCTCCCAACGATTTGTCAGCGCTCGCGACCGGCCGTGTACCACCTTATCAAATATATATCGAACACCGCTCCCTCGTGTATTTACCGTGGACTCGCCCGTGAGTTTTACTGCGATGCAGGAGCGAGGGCGCTGGCACACACATGAGCTTTCGATTCGATCGTCCTACGCGCGGGTTAACGCTCTCGATCCTTTTTTTTTCCCCTCCCGATTCCTTTCTCTCGGTCAAAGGGGATATCCGTCCATGAGCATACACCCTTCTACATCGGCTCAGGAGTTCCCTTATACGATTCACAAACCCTTCAGACCCTCTCTTTGTATGTACGTGTACTATGTTTCCGGATAGGGACGAAAAGCACGGCGTTCGCGTGTCTGTTCGTGCGACGATCGTATCGAATTATTCGAACGCGTTATATATGTACGTTTTATTCTTCGATGCTACCATAACGATACGTTTAAACACCGTGCCTCCACAGTGAGACAGTAGTGTACGTATATAAACGAAGAAACTCATCCCTCGGGGGGGATTCCCACGGTTTGTGAATCCCCGGGTGTATAGGAGTTGGGTGTCAGGTGTACTACTATTCGTTCCGAACCGGTAGCCATTTGTTGATCATCAGCCACCCACGCTTCAGCTCGTTCCAGCGCCCGATGCTGGCTTCCCAACACATTCTACACGATCGCACCTTCGATTTCATGTATTTAGGTATATGTAGGGTTATGTCCTGCACGTACATAAACGTGTATATATGCGTTCGTAAGAAAATACACCGGATATCAAATAGCGATAGCTTTATGGCAATTGAAGTACCTTCGAACGTGCGTCGAGTACCTCATAAAAAATCGTTATTGGCACTTGTCCTCGTCGCGTTCAAACCGTGTCCCTCTCGATCATTAGCCACTCTTACCGATCGCTGATCGCGTTTTATCGCAGAGAAGAACCGAATGATCCCACTTTTACACGGAGCTTCTTCTGCCTTCTAATTTCGTCTGGGATCGGTAATTGTTCCCTACTCGATATAACGACGAATCTCCGATTCAATTTCTCCAATTGCGAAGTCAGATGGCCACTCGATTACTCGACACTTACACGCATGTAATTCCAAAAACTTTGGAAAACGATCAAAGAAAAATAGTGGCAAGGTTCCCTGTATACAGAGAAGTATGCCATTCAAGAACCAGACTACGAGGTGTGTAAATTAAGTAATGAGACTGATTTTTTTCATTTTTTTTATTCAAATAGAATAACAATTTTATATTGTCATCCTCAAAATAACTTCCTTCCGAAGCCACACAGCGCTGGAGACGGTTCTTCCAATCCTCATAGCAGTGCTGGAACTCCGATACTGGAATAGCCCTCAGCTGGTCGGTTACAGCCGTTTGAATGTTTTCAAGTGTCTCAAAATGAGTGAAGCGATTTTTCAATCTCGGGAAGAGAAAAAAGTCTCAAGGACTCAAGTCAGGCGAATAAGGAGGCTGAGGAGCCACAGGAATGTTTTTACTAACCAAAAACTCGTTTATTGAAATTGCTGTGTGACAAGGAGCATTATCGTGATGCAACACCCAGTTGTTCTTGATGTTTAGTCTCACACGAATGACCCTTTTTCGAAGTTTTTCAAGAACCTCCCGGTAAAAGTGTTGATTGACCGTTTGACCTTGAGGTACAAACTCTTTGTGGACGATTTCGTGGGTATCGAAAAAACAAATCAGCATGCATTTGATCTTCGACTTGCTCATTCTTGCTTTTTTGGGCCTTGGAGAGGTTGAAGTGTGCCACTCCATGCTCTGGCGCTTGGTTTGGCAGGACCGCGGTTCCACAGATTCCAACTGTACACCTACCCAACTGTCACGACCAAACTGACACGAGCATACGAATATTTCGCAATATTGTCACGACAAAACTGTTCCCGAACAAAACTCTCACCATTAAAACTGTCACCGCACAAACTGTCACCACTCAACTCTCCTGAATCTCTATTCGACACGTGCAGAAATCTTCACGAACAAAACTATCGCCGTCTAAACTGTCACGGTCTCAACTGTATTCTGCGCAACTGTAACGCAGCAGAATAGTTCCCCGTCTACACTGTCAGGGCGTCTACTGTATTCTGCACCAACCGTCACCGTTCCAACCGTCACCGCACAAAACTGTCACCGGCAAAACTGTCACCGCGCCAAGACGCGGTAACTAACTCACACGGGTATAAGCTGAACTCGTAGATAAGAGCGCTCGGGCTGCTTCACCAAACGCGACGCAATAGCGCGCGATATTCCGTGCGTTTTCGCTATTACCGATCGCTGAGCACAAGTAAGTTCGCGCAGTGCGAAGGCTGTGGTTGAGTCGACAGCGGCGAATGACGTAAGTATTAGCGGACACGCACGAAATATTGCGCGCTATTGCGCCGCCTTTGGTGAAGCAGCCCGAGCGCTCTTACCGACGGGTACAGCGTCTACGAGTGTGACTTGGGTAAATCTCGCGTTAAGTGGTGACGGTTGGTGCTGTGTACAGTTTTGCCGGTGACAATTGCCGCGGTTACAGTTGCTGCGGTGACAATTTAAGCGGTGACAGTTTGAACGGTGACAGATTAAACGGTAACTGTTCAGACGGTGACAATTCAGACGGTGACACCTTAGATGGTGGAGGTTTAGACCGGGACAGTTTAGACGGTGATAGTTTTGTTCGTGAAGATTCTGCACGTGTCCAATAGAGATCGGGGAGAGTTGAGTGGTGACAGTTTGTGCGGTGACAGTTTTAATGGTGAGAGTTTTGTTCGGAAACAGTTTTGTCGTGACAATATTGTGAAATATTCGTATGCTCGTGTCAGTTTGGTCGTGACAGTTGGGTAGGTGTACAGTTGGAATTTGTAGAACCGCGGTCCTGCCGTACTCAGACACCCAAGACTCACCAGTAATGACACGTTCCAGAAAATGAGGGTCATTTTCAATCGAATCCTTGAAAAAGTCAAGTCAAGGCACCTTTCCCTCCCGATGTCCTTTTGCTCTTGCGAAAGGTTTTTTGGAACCATTTTTGCGCAGATTTTTCTCATCCCCAATTCATTGGTCAAAATCTGACGAACGGTGGTGTGAGTCAAATTCAACTCTTCCCCGATCATTCTGACTGTCAACCGACGATCTGAACGCACAAGATCCCGGATTCTGTCGACATTTTCATCGGTTCTTGATGATGAAGGCCTTCCGCTTCGTGGTTCATCTTCAATCGACTCTCTTCCTTCTGGAAAAGCCTTAAACCACCGTAAAACCTGGGCTCTTGACAAAACACTGTCTCCGTAGGCCTGCTGAAGTTTAGCAAGAGTTTCCGTTGCACTGTGCCCAAGTCTGAGCAAAACCTGCTCCTGCAAAATTTCGAGCACACCGTTGCTCGAAATTGATGTCACTCATTTTTAGAACACAATAGAAAAAACTGTTTGACAAAAAAAAATCGCTACGGACAACGAAATGACTGGAGCGAGTTCAAACCCGTACTGAAGGCGTGTCGCATGTTCCGCTGCCGCCCCTCCAAGCCCAGCGCCTCAAGTGTTGCCAGATCGAACGCTACGTTGCCAGTCTCATTACTCAATCTACACACCTCGTATAATATTCACTCTAGAACGAAAATGACCGTCATTTACAAACGACAACGTGTGGTAATAGCTTTTTGATTCCATTGTTGATCCCTAACGATTTCACGCTAATCTTATCCGGGGATGCCTGTTACAAACGGCGTATGGTCAGTGGCATCCGGAACCTCGCCCCCTTCGCACGCGTTCGATCTCGATAAGGTTAAGGCTCGAACTTACGAAACGATGCTGCTTGCTTTGCTCGCTGAAGGCGTTGCACGCATACAAGACTATCATCGGCTTCTAAATACTGGTGGTAATGGCGCTTAATATATCGCCTGAAGATAACAATCGTAAGAGAGAAAAACGACAGAGGCGATACGGGCCTAGAGACGTTTTTTTTCTTCTTTCTTGCCCCGGGTTTATCGTACGAGAGACCCGAAGCGAGAGATCGGCGAGCGCGGTGCGAAAGGATCTTTCCCGGCGCGAGTCTGTTGGATCCAGAGCCTCGAGAAAGTATAATAAGGAAGAATTAACCGAGCCTGCTATTGCGCCGCTCAGGTGCGCCGTTCGCGGACTTGGTAATTCTTCTGCGCGTGCGTGTAACGCGTTTTAAACGCGGGGCTGCGAACGATGAAACGATCGGTACCGATAGACACCGTAGCCACACAAAACACGCCGTAGTGAGATTTTCAAAAGTACACACATCACACGTCTCAAACGTTAATTATTCGGGATGACATCTTTTTTTTAATCAATCATTAAAATGTCCATTCTCATACCCAAAGAGAACACTACTATAATTTACGATACGTCTTATATCGCCCAAGAATTCTTTTCAACGATTGATAAACAGTTATGAAGAAATCTCATCGATTAGACAGCAACACGACTGGAGGGGCAAAGATGACGAATCATCGAGCACAGGTGCCGATAATACCGGAAGAGCCCGTTCTCGCTCCTACACACATTTATATACATATAAACACAAGAAGGACCCGGAATCGCCGTCTAAGAAGGAAAAGAGGGTTCTTGGAGATGGAACGGAGACGGTGAATATCTATAGACAGAGCGAACCGATACGAGAGGAGGTCTATGATGGCCGGGGTCAAGAGGCTGCTGTGGGGACCAGGCACGCCGGGTTGACGGATAAACATAATGATTTAATGACCATTTCGTATACACGAACGACACAAAATTCTATGATCGCGGGCCTTTAATGACACGTCACTTGCTACGAGGCTGCAATTATTTAAGCCAAGCACGTTTGCTTATAACCGAGTGACGTCACTCTGCCGGTACCTTCTCACGCCCTATGACCGGTCTATCCAGTCGGAACAGTACACTCCACCCTAGAAACTTGCTTTTCATTGATATACTTTGCGACTTTTCGATATTCCAATTCGATTCTCATGGTTTACCCGATACTTTGGGATTTGTGATTTTTCTTTTCCGCATTTGACGGCCCATTTTTTATTTAAATAATGCGTTTCCATTGAGGAAGTAACTGGATGGATCGGAACTGAGCTTACGGGGGATTCTAAGGTTTTGGCACACTTGTTACAATCCACAGATACGCCTTGCTGGTGGTCAGGTGTAACATCGAGAATCGCCTCACTCTCTCTCTCTCTCCCTCGCCGCTCTTTCTCCAATCCAATAAGCGCCTCTCAGGGCTGGAGTGCCTATATGCTCATCTGCACAAAGGTATAATGTCGTAATTTATTCTCATTCAGTCGGAATATATGTACGTACGGAGAGTCGAGAATCCCTCGTGGTATCAGGAAATGATCAGGGCTCGCTTCAAGTATCCATTTTTTTGTGAGGTTTTAATGGGTACAAAAAATATTTGCGGCAAATATCCGGAACCTATTTCACTACCGATGTTATGCCGTAAGCTCAGCGAAATTTTCTAGCAAACTTTGCACCATTCTTTTCATTTTTACGAAAAAAAAACCGATTGTTCAAAATATTTCTATACGGATAAATATTTAAATCGAAATTCGGAAAATTGTCAGAGCTCATGCATTTTTTTTTTGTAAATACAAGAAACATTTGGAAAACAAATTACTATTTACATTTTTTGCATATATAGATTTGGATATTTATTTAAGGGGGGAAATAGGGTTGGACGGTTCGAAAAATCGATTTTTTTTAAATTTCATAAATTGTTAGTAAAACTATTGAAAAATATGTTCCCAAAATGTTAAATGAAAATTTCGACTCGTTCTATTGTTATAAGCCATTGAGGGGGGAAATAGGGTTAGGACAGCGTTTTCTCAATGATTTTCATGAATTTTTTTACACTATAAAAAATGAATATAATTTATTGAAACTTTGAGAATATTTTATACATATATTTAAGTATATACTACAAAATTTTTGAAGAATTTCCTTGAAAAACACCGAAGAAAATGTATGACTGCCTTGAATTTGTTTTTCTTGGTACTATTTTTTCAAACGCGTTTTTCTGAAAACGACTTTTTGTGAACTTGCGTACAGGCTAGTTTGAAAAGTATTCAACCAATCGTTTTGAAAATTGGCAATTACTTTCTTCATAGTATTGCGCTCTATATGAACCTAAAATCAGAATATTATCATTATTCAAAATAATTTTTTTTTTTGCAAATAAAGTTGTAAAAAATGGCAAAAAATCATGCTATTTTGTTTTGACCCCTGTAAAAAATTTAATTTTCTATTTTTTTGATAGCATTTAGGTTCATATAGAAGAGAGACATATAATAAAAGTAAATTCCAACCTCGTTTGATTTCAGATGAAAATTGCGGCCTCCAGAATGTACGCAAAACGCTGAGTCTGATTGTGACTTGCAATATGGGGTCGCTAATATTTTATAGTATATACTTAAATATATGTATAAAATATTCTCAAAGTTTCAATAAATGATATTCAGTTTTTATACTATAAAAAAATTCATGAAAATCATTGAGAAAACGCTGTCCTAACCCTATTTCCCCCCTCAAGGGCTAACATACCGCTGTGCGTGCTCAAAAACGAGTAAATTTGAAAAATTATTATAAAGGTTATATGGTGAAAAAAAAATTAAATTGTTGATTTCACATTTTTCATTAACTTTTCAACTATAAGAAAAAAAATTTTTTGATTAAAAAAAAATATTACCATCATTTTTTCCGGGTATAAATGGACTACAGATGAAAACCATGGCGCCTCCTTGTCGACATCATAACTTCACCAAAAATTATCCAATCTTCAAAAATAGAAAAAAATCTAGTAAAATAATGTAGTAGTAATAGTCTAACGAAGGAAATTTTTCCTTTTTCAAATATAAAGAAATTACAGTATTTCAAACTTTAGTATGCAATTTAAAAAAAACAGTGTTTAATAATTTATAAAAAATTGTTGAAACAAAAAATGGAAAATATTTCTCGTCAGACTATAAAGAAGATAATTATCAAGATTGAAGAATATTAAAAATTGACTGAATTAGACGGTTCAAAAATCGATTTTTTTGTTATTTCATAAATTGTTAGTAAAACTATTGAAAAATATGTTCCCAAAATTTTAAATGAAAATTGCGACTCGTTCTATTGTTATAAGCCATTAAGGGAGGAAATAGGGTTAGGACAGCGTTTTCTCAATCATTTTCATGAATTTTTTTATAATTTAAAAAATGAATATAATTTATTGAAACTTTGAGAATATTTTATACGTATATTTAAGTATACATTATAAAATTTTTATACATATATTTAAGTATATACTATAAAATATTAGCGATCCCATATTGCTCGTTTTTCTTGGTATTATTTTTTCAAACGCGTTTTTCTGAAAACGACTTTTTTTTTAACTTGCGTACACGCTAGTTTGAAAAGTTTTCAACCAATCGTTTTGAAAATTGGCAGTTACTTTCTTCATAGTATTGCGCTCTATATGAACGTAAAATCGGAATATTATCATTATTCAAAATAATTTTTTTTTGCAAATAAAGTTGTAAAAAATGGCAAACATTCCTGCTTTTTTTTTTGGTCCCTGTAAAAAATTCAATTTTCTATTTTTTTGATAGCATTTAGGTTCATATAGAAGAGAGACATATAATAAAAGTAAATTCCAAGCTCGTTTGATTTCAGCTGAAAATTACGGCTTCCAGAATGTTCGCAAAATGCTGAGTCTGATTGTGACCTGCAATATGGGGTCGCTAATATTTTATAGTATATACTTAAATATATGTATACAAATTTTATAGTATATACTTAAATATATGTATAAAATATTCTCAAAGTTTCAATAAATTATATTAATTTTTTATACTATAAAAAAATTCATGAAAATCATTGAGATAACGCTGTCCTAACCCTATTTGCCCCCTCAAAGTTTCAGGTAGGTACAACGTGAATCCGATGGAACGGAGTGGAATTTTCTTAAAAGTTTTTTTTTGAAAAATTCTTGCAGGTACGTAGAATAAAAGTCTGTAAAAAAAATCGATTTTTTTTGCTCAAAACGAGCAAATAAGCGTTCCGAAATATCTCACGTTTGGCATCTTCGATACGATTATTTTTAGAAAAATAAAAAAAATAAATAAAACACAAGGAATTCATAAGAACGTTCAAAAATCATTGGACCATTCATAATGCCGAGGGAAGAGAGAAATGAATCGAATTTTTCTTCGACGGCGTCGTAACGTTCGTTCGAACGTTATAACGGTGTGAGATTGAATGACACTCGGGATTTGAATAAAATATCGATTAAAAGACTCGAGCTCTCGCCGATCGACCCGTATTAGAGAGGTCGTACGTTCGCTCGCGTCGTTGAGCCGAAAAAAAAAAAACACCGATTGAAAGTAAAAAAAATAACCATAAAAAATAAGACTCAAGATACGTTTCCTATCTTTTTCTATTTCTCGTCTTTTTTTCTCGCTTCCACCCGCAAAGCGCACTTGTAGTTCGCCTCGTGTTCGATATAAATCAGATTGTATCGAGGCGCGCGCGTCGAGCGCTTCACTCATTATCGTTTCGAGGATCTTTTGAACCCGCGCGATATGTGGCCAACGACGTTGGGCAATTATCGCCGATATATCGACGCAGGGAAAATGTCACCGCAAACGCGGCGAGAATAGCCATCCAGCGATTCTCGCGACGCGTACGCGCCTGACGATGTTGGAATATCATCTTTTTTTTATTTTTTATTGTTTACCGGATAATTGTATTATAATTATTACCAGTAACGAAGAACGTTTCATCAAAACTCGCAAAGATCTTTAGAGTTTTCTCCTTGAATCTGTTTATTAAAGGGTAAAAGATGCATCGAAACTCCATTATTTTATATCGATCAAATTTTCTTGCTTCCCGCTGAGCAAGATCTGTTTTCACGAGAAAAAAAAAACAAAAATTAGCAAAAATTGATATAAGAGTTATAAATTTATGGAATTACAAATTTTTCGAGAAAAAAAAGTTTAAAACATTAATGGAGATAAAAGAAGGCGTGAATTAAAACTTGCATAATGCTTCCACTGAATTTTATCGCATTCGCAAAACTTTCTCTATACGAGGAAGGGATGTTTTCAAATTTTGGTTTTCTCGTTGCGCACATGCGCAAAAATCGTGAGAAAGCAAATATACATTGGTAATGTGAGGGTTGTTTGATCTTCTATGACACGATTATTCTGAAATTTGTTAATTTCATAAACTTCGAACGCTCTGATTGATTTTCTCGAAATTCAACAGCAAACTAGTATTTGCCGGTAGTTTGTTCGCGCAGGCAATTTTTCGCCTGATGGTTACAAAAATTGTATAAACATCTAAAGTAGTAGTCTGGTAACTTAAGCCGATTTTCATGTCTTTTTTGAAGGGCGTTTTTTTGTAGGGAAATAAAAATGAATCGTTTTGGATATTTAGGTTGTTTTTATTTACATATTAAAGATACAAAAAAAAATTTTTTTGAACAAATTTAATAGTTTATTATTATTATTATTATTGATCGAAGTTGGCACCTCGAAAAAAAAGCGTGTGGGTGGTCCCGGTGATTTTGGCTCTTGATGTTATCTGAAATCAAAAACTCTTGATAATTCTTAATCTATAGACATGTCATTATGGTCGGAACTAGTGAAGTTAAATTTCATGGATAAATAACAAAATGGCGGACTTTGGAAAAAAGTTTTTTTTTCCAACGTCCGCCATTTTGTTATTTATCCATGAAATTTAACTTCACTAGTTCCGACCATAATGACATGTCTATAGATTAAGAATTATCAAGAGTTTTTTATTTCAGATAACATCAAGAGCCAAAATCACCGGGGCCACGCACGCGCTTTTTTTTCGGGGTGCCAACTTCGATCAATAATAACAATAATAATAAACTATTAAATTTTTTCAAAAAAATTTTTTTTTGTATCTTTAATCTTTATATATAAAACGAAGCCGGGTTAGTTACACCACTTATAACTCAAGAACGGCTGGACCGATTTTAATGATCTCTGATTTGTTGGATTCGTCTCCACCCCGAATAGCAGAATAACTATTATCTAAAATATCTGAAAAATTCACGAAAAAAAATTATGAATAAAATGAGTTTTTAAATAAATTAGATTTGGCATCTAACGTAGGGGGCGGCGGTCTTAGGGTTGGTCATCCGCTTCATTTGTTCTTGCGCCTGATAACAAAACGAAAAATGTCATATATCACAAGGTGCTTTACTGAAGAGAATCAACCCGAGTGCAACCCATGCAGCAAAATACATAGCTTCAATAAATCAAATGTCTTGCTGACACGCCATTGAAATACTTGATTTTTGTACTTTTATTGAATTTTTATTTCCTTTATATATATCATCCTAATAAACTATTGAACTTAATAAATTTTGAGTACTCATTTTATTACGTTAATAAAATCCTAAATTAAGTTTAGCTAAAAGTTAACACGACATTCATTGACTGTTAGGCGATACGAAGTTCGCCGGGTCAGCTAGTGTGTAAATAAAAACATCCTAAATAACCAAAGCGATTCATTTTTATTTTCCTACAAAAAAACGCCCTCTAAAAAAGACATGAAAATCGGCTTAAGTTACCAGACTACTACCTTAAAAAAACATGCTTTTCTGACATTTTGACACATTTTAAAATGCCAATGGGTATATAATATATGTTAAAACGTATAATTTTGATTTTCACACAAAATTTGATACAGATTCTTTGATCCATTTTTTGCAATAGGCAAAAATTGAAGATAAGCCAAAAAACGTCTAATCAAAACAGCTGTCAACAATTAACTAAACATTCAAAATGGCCGATTTTTTCAGCATAAGTGAGGGACACGAGTACCAACCTAACGTCACAAAAAAATCGAAAATCGAATATGCGAAGCCCCCGGAAATTCAAAATTCGCGATACTTTTTGAACAGACCTCGTATGTCTAGTTTACTGTATTATTATCGGAGTGATTCCATCTGCTTTTCTTAGCGTTCTCCGAACACAGAGCCCCGTCCTAAAAATTTTTATTTTATTACACACACACACCCGAATGATTCCTCGATCGTTAGAACTAATTTCAGCTTCAACTCGTTCTATTTTTATTTTTTTTTCACAATACTACATACATATATGCGGTCTGTGGTGCGGTTTCGGTTCAGATTCTTAGGATTCGACCTGTTACCGGTACGAGCGTTAACGGGTCAGAACGATTTTCGATTCGACAAAATTTCTCAATCGCTCCAGTATAACGGGGATATCACAGTTTTCGAAGACCTTTCGAAATGCTTTTAGTTGTATATTTCCAAGGAATCGAGAATAAGCATTTGTCAATAAATTTCAAACGAGGTGTGGAGCTCTGAATGGACGAGAGAGGAACCGAACGAAAATACCATATATGTATATTCGCAACAATTTTCGACTAGCCCGGTAACGATTGGTAAATTCCAAGACTCGGAATTTCAATTTATTTCCTAATAGGATCGAGACCATCTGCTCTCTAGTATGTTTATAAGTCGTTTGGAGAAAAAGAAGGCTATCGATAAGCATTCATTTAGCATCGTTGCTCAAGGAGACCAGAAACATATAAGAGAGTGTAAAAAAAAAAATGTCGATGTATTGTAGATTTTTTTCGGAAAATTCGTTAGAATAAAATATTGAAACGTCTGCAAATGAGTGACCGGTATAGAAGTTTTTGTTTTTTACGACCAAATGGATTACCGAATGAGAAAAAACAAAACCGAACTTTTAAATTCATTTTTGAATTACGAATTTGAGATAAAATGTCGATAGTAAAACGGAAAAAAAAATTCAATACCAAAAGAAGAATGAAAATTCGTGATTTGTATGAGTGATAATCAAGGTAAATGAGTTAAGAGGGGAAATAGGGTTAGCCGGTTCAAAAAATCAATTTTTTTTTAATTTCATAAATTGTTAGTAAAACTATTGAAAAATATGTTCCCAAAATTTTAAATGAAAATTCCGTCTCGTTCTATTTTTATAAGCCATTAAGAGGGGAAATAGGGTTAGGACAGCGTTTTCTCAATAATTTTCATGAATTTTTTTATAGTATAAAAAATGAATATAATTTATTGAAACTTTGAGAATATTTTATACATATATTTAAGTATATACTATACAATTTTTATACATATATTTAAGTATACACTATCAAATATTAGCGACCCCATATTGCTCGTTTTTCTTGGTACTATTTTTTCAAACGCGTTTTTCTGAAAACGATCTTTTTTGAACTTGCGTACACGCTAGTTTGAAAAGTTTTCGACCAATCGTTTTGAAAATTGGCAGTTACTTTCTTCATAGTATTGGACTCTTTATGAACCTAAAATCGGAATATTATCTCTATTTAAAATAATTTTTCTTTTGCAAATAAAGTTGTAAAAAATGGCGAAAAATCATGGTTTTTTGTTTTGACCCCTGTAAAAAATGTAATTTTCTATTTTTTTGATAGCATTTAGGTTCATATAGAAGAGAGACATATAATAAAAGTAAATTCCAAGCTCGTTCGATTTCAGATGAAAATTGCGGCTTCCAGAAGGTACGCAAAATGCTGAGTCTGATTGTGACCTGCAATATGGGGTCGCTTATATCCCCGGTGTTTTTCAAGAAAATTCTTCAAAAATTTTATAGTATATACTTAAATATATGTATAAAATATTCTCAAAGTTTCAATAAATTATATTCATTTTTTATGCTATAAAAAAATTCTTGAAAATCATTGAGAAAACGCTGTCCTAACCCTATTTGCCCCCTTGAGAATGCGTTGTTTGCATTTTAAGTTATCCGCTGAGAATTGTAGGAATGTTGATATTTATCAACAATACAAATTCTCACTTGGGGATCACATAAGAATGAAAAAAATGGCATTTTAAATACGGAATATTTGTCAATAACGAATGAAATAAACCGATCGAATTTTTCATCGCTGTCTAATGCCCCCCCAACCCCTTGAACGCTGCTGGCTGTCAGAGGACAATATTTCGAAGAGATGTTTTGAATCGCAGGCGCGTATTAAGATTCAGGATCTCAAGAATCCGGGACAGCATCCTCATCGGCCTGTTTTTTTTTTCATCGTGCATATTATGATGGGGAGTTCGAATGATTTATGAGGTTGTTTCGATTCAATTGTGCTCACCGACTCAAAGTCAAAGATATCGATCGATATATTGAGACTAAGCGATATCATAATTGATCATTACCAGTTTTTGCGTGTGGTGTCTTCCGATTTCACGAGATCACACTTATATTCCATTATCCTTGTGTGAAGATGGAGGTCGATTTCTAATTCTCGCGAGACTACGTTCAGTGATCAATTCTGGCACGCGGAGTAAGAAAGAGGGAGAGAGAGATAGAGAGGGAGAGGGTCTCCATAAATTGACGGGTTTACCGTCGCGCATTTGCTTAGTTTTTACGATCCGCCCGAGTCTCCGCTCGACGCGTCTCATCGTACCGTTTCGACTCTTTCCAAAGCAAACATGGTATACATATCGTATAAAGAAAGAGAAGGTCGAATGGCAAGAGATCATCTCCCGAGGTGCGTCTCTTTCATAAAACTTCGAATACATAAAATATACATATATATACAATATACATATATGTATATATATATTAAAGTGATGGCGACGAAGAGACAATAAATAATTATATGAAATAGTTGGAGGTTCGTCGTAGCGGACGAGTTTCGATCGTTAACACTGTATCCAAAAATCGTCATGAGCACTATATTCCCCGGTGAGTCCCACGCCAAGAGTAAATTGAAAATAACTTTTGCCCCCGGCAGACAATAAATTATCGGGGAAAACGATGTCAGAGGGGAAAAAAAAATTCAAAATAAATGGTAACTCAAACCCCGGAAACTCTCTCGCGTTTCCAGAGTTTTAAGATTCGGGTGCCACGTCTTTTTCAACACGGAACAATCGTTCTTCGCGAAGTTTTTCTCCGCTTTTATTTGTATTTCAACCAATAATTGAATAGCTTCCACTAACTTAAATTAATATGAAAGTTAATTTAATTTAATTACATTTATAAACAGCGTGGAAGTTCTTCAATTATTGCTTAAGGGTGGAAATAGGGTTAGGACAGCGTTTTCTCAATGATTTTCATGAATTTTTTTATAGTATAAAAAATGAATATAATTTATTGAAACTTTCAGAACATTTTATACATATATTTAAGTATATACTATAAAATTTTTATACATATATTTAAGTATATACTATAAAATATTAGCGACCCCATATTGCGGGTCACAATCAGACTCAGCATTTTGCGTACATTCTGGAAGCCGCAATTTTCATCTGAAATCAAACGAGGTTGGAATTTACTTTTATCATATGTCTCTCTTCTATATGAACCTAAATGCTATCAAAAAAATAGAAAATTGAATTTTTTACAGGGGTCAGAACAAAAAAGCATGATTTTTTGCCATTTTTTACAACTTTAATTGCAAAAAAAAAATTATTTTAAATAATGATAATTTTCCGTTTTTAGGTTCATATAGAGCGCAATACTATGAAGAAAGTAACTGCCAATTTTCAAAACGATTGGTTGAAAACTTTTCAAACTAGCGTGTACGCTAGTTCAAAAAAAGTCGTTTTCAGAAAAACGCGTTTGAAAAAATAGTACCAAGAAAAACAAGCAATATGGGGTCGCTAATATTTTATAGTATATACTTCAATATATGTATAAAAATTGTATAGTATGTACTTAAATATATGTATAAAATATTCTCAACGTTTCAATAAATTATATTAATTTTTTATACTTTAAAAAAATTCATGAAAATCGTACCCCTATTTTCCGCCGTAAGGGAGGAAATAGGTTTAGACGGTTCAAAAAATCGATTTTTTTTTAAATTTCATAAATTGTTAGTAAAACTATTGAAAAATATGTTCCCAAAATTTTTAATGAAATTTTCGACTCGTTCTATTGTCATAAGCCATTAAGGAGGGAAATAGGGTTAGGACAGCGTTTTCTCAATAATATTCATGAATTTTTTTATAGTATAAAAAATGAATATAATTTATTGAAACTTTGAGAATATTTTATACATATATTTAAGGTAGTAGTCTGGTAACTTAAGCCGATTTTCATGTCTTTTTTGGAGGGCGTTTTTTGTAGGAAAATAAAAATGTATCGTTTTGAAAAAAAAAACGAAAAACGACGGAAAATAAAAATGAATCGGTTTGAAAAAAAAACTTTTTTCCAAAGTCCGCCATTTTGTTATTTATCCATGAAATTTAACTTTAGTAGTTCCGACCAGAATGACATGTCTATAGATTAAGAATTATCAAGAATTTTTTATTTCAGATAACATCAAGAGCCAAAATAACAAAATGGCGGACTTTGGAAAAAAAAACTTTTTTCAAAGTCCGCCATTTTCATTTAAAATTTTGGGAACATATTCTTCAATAGTTTTACTAACAGTTTATGAAATTAAAAAAAAAATCGATTTTTTGAACCGTCTGACCCTATTTCCCCCCATAAATAAAAAGAAAAGCAGCGAAAAACTTCGTAAAGGACGATTGTTCTGTCTCCAGAAAGACATATATATTGAATCATGAAGACACATCGTCAATCCGAATGGTTATCGCGAAGCGCGAGTCTTTCAAACAGCGATTCATCTTGGAACTAACTCGCCAGAGAGAAAGAGGAGTGCACGCTGTTGTTCATTTTTGAACCTATATAAAGCCCGTGCGCAAAATACGAAGCGGAACCGCAACGAGCGCGTTGTCGCTATAGTTAACCAAAACGGTTTACCGAGACCGTTTTATGGTCCTCAAAAAGTGTTCAAACAGAAAACCCGACCATCGATACCGCGATCTTCCGAAGAGCGACACGAGTCAATGATTCTCATTGGAGGCTGCTAACATTCCCATAACCATAAAAACAGTAATCAACTGCGAGACAAATCATAAACCTAAAACGGCAATTACGAGGATCCACCGTGACAGTTACTCTCCGATTCAACCGTCATTTTAATGCTAGTGGCGCTCTCACACGAGATCCCAACGAGCGGACTAATTGTATAACACAAGAAAAACTTGATAATACCGACCGTAGCAAAGTATCTAATGGCCCTCTAGCGGTATTACGAAAACAAACGAACTACGACTCCGCCGTATGGTGTGTATACCTTTCTGCATAGGGTACACACTCTACAACATCATTATGCACCGGGGTTACGAACAGCTGTCTACGAGATGAGCCAATTAGAGGTACACAGCAAACACAACATCTTGGGTGTATATATGACTAAATATATGTACAACACGTTGATCTAAAAAAAAGAAACAGACGCTCGCACAGAGAAAGAGAGCGAGAGGGAGAGAGTTTGTATATGCTTTTGCGTTCAACCCGTTATCAAGGATACAGGCGGACTATAGGTAGTGTACTTTAGTATATTGGCTTGACCGGGGATTGCTTTGCCGTAGCGCTGGGAAAACGCGGTAAGCGGAATAACCAATGATAAAAAGTTGGACATCCCTTGGACACAGGGATGGAAAAGTTCGCGCCTGTGTATGTACGGTTTTACGTGGCAGTCGATGAGGCCTGCCGGTGCTGACGCCGACGCCACGGGGAATTATAGTAATCCGGTGGCACGTGAGGCGTACCAGTGGTGCCCTATTACCGCACACACATATTGCATTATCCTATAGTCACCGGGCGGGCGTCGAATGAATAGAAATTATTTCTCCGCCTCGTCTATACATCTCAGCCGGCTGTGGCGAGCAAGAAAGTCATCTCTTTCGCCGCGCGAGAATAAGAGTTGCGGGCTTATATGTGTGCCAAGGAAAATATATATTGCTGTTCACGGGAGTTTCCGCGGTATATATTCAGAGTTATATTCGTGTGCGAGTTTCTTTGATGGTTTTGTCCCTCGATGCCTCATCACGCCTTGGTTCCGAGCACAGATGATAGAGCACAATCGCGCGCGAGAGAGAGAGAGATTTCGAATTGTGCTCTTGCGACTCGGCTGTATTATCAAGGGATGATTCTCGCTGTGTCGCTGTTTTGCCGGAAGTATCGTACAATATGGCGGGCCGCGAAGAAACGACGCGGCGTTACTCGTAAGGACATTGCGAATTGTTCGAGACTCGCGCGAGGAGCGGGAATGAGGGATCAGGTTGAATGTATTCTTTTCATGATGAAACCGCGACGACTCGAACCGTCAGAACTATTATGCTTCGAAGTCAGTGGCGGCGAGGGGGTGTACCTTGAAACCATCACAAAAGATAATCGTCGCATGCCGCTAGGATAACGGGCCAGCGCTGCAATGTCCTCGTGTTTTTCGTGCAACGAATTAAGGGGGAAAATAGGGTTAGGACAACGTTTCCTCAATGATTTTCATGAATTTTTTTATAGTATAAAAAATGAATATAATTTATTGAAACTTTGAGTATATTTTATACATATATTTAAGTATATACCATAACATTTTTGAAGAATTTCCTTGAAAAACACCGACGATATTAGCGACCCCATATTGCAGGTCACAATCAGACGCAGCATCTTGCGTACATTCTGGAAGCCGCAATTTTCATCCGAAATCGAACGAGGTTGGAATTTACTTTTATTATATGTCTCTCTTCTATATGAACCTAAATGCTATCAAAAAAATAGAAAATTGAATTTTTTACAGGAGTCAAAATTAAAAAGCATGATTTTTTTCCATTTTTTACAATTTCATTTGCAAAAAAAAAATTATTTTAAATAATGATAATATTCCGATTTTAGGCTCATATAGAGCGCAATACTATGAGAAAAGTAACTGCCAATTTTCAAACCGATTGGGTGAAAACTTTTCAAACTAGCGTGTACGCAAGTTCAAAAAAAGTCGTTTTCAGAAAAGCGCGTTTGAAAAAATAGCAAAATGCTGAGTCTGATTGTGACCTGCAACATGGGGTCGCTAATATCGTCGGTGTTTTTCAAGGAAATTCTTCAAAAATTTTATAGTGTATACTTAAATATGTGTATAAAATATTCTAAAAGTTTCAATAAATTATATTCATTTTTTATACTATAAAAAAATTCATGAAAATCATTAAGAAAACGCTGTTCTAAACCTATTTCTTCCCTTAATGGCTTAGAACAATAGAACGAGTCGGAATTTTCTTTCTCAATTTTGGGAACATATTTTTCAATAGTTTTACTAACAATTTATGAAATTTAAAAAAAATCGATTTTTTTAACCGTCTAACCCTATTTCCACCCTCAAGAAAGTAGTCTGGTAACTTAAGCCGATTTTCATGTCTTTTTTGGAGGGCGTTTTTTTGTAGGAAAATAAAAATGAATCGTTTTGGATATTTAGGATGTTGTTATCTACATTTTAAAGATACAAAAAAAAATTTGTTTGAAAAAATTTAATAGCTTATTATTATTATTATTATTATTGATCGAAGTTGGCACCTCGAAAAAAAAGCGCGTGGGTGGCCCCGATGATTTTGGCTCTTGATGATATCTGAAATAAAAAATTCTTGATAATTCTTAATCTATAGGACTTTGGAAACAAAAGTTTTTTTCCAAAGTCCGCCATTTTGTTATTTATCCATAAAATTTAACTTTAGTAGTTCCAACCAGAATGACATGTCTATTGATTAAGAATTATCAAGAATTTTTGATTTTCGATAACATCAAGAGCCAAAATCACCGGGGCCACCCACGCGCTTATTTTTCGAGGTGCAAACTTCGATCAATAATAATAAGAATAATGAACTATTAAATTTGTTCAAACAAAATTTTTTTTGTATCTTTAATATGTAAATAAAAACATCCTAAATATCCAAAACGATTCATTTTTATTTTCCTACAAAAAAACGCCCTCCAAAAAAGACATGAAAATCGGCTTAAGTTACCAGACTACTACCTTAAGGAAGGAAATAGGGTTAGGACAGCGTTTTTTCAATGATTATCATGAATTTTTTTATAGTATAAAAATGAATATAATTTATTGAAACTTCGAGAATATTTCATACATTTATTTAAGTATATACTATAAAATTTTTGAAGAATTTCCTTGAAAAACACCGACAATATTAGCGACCCTATATTGCAAGTCACAATCAGACTCAGCATTTTGCGTACATTCTGGAAGCCGCAATTTTCATCTGAAATCAAACGAGGTTGGAATTTACTTTTATTATATGTCTCTCTTCTATATGAACCTAAATGCTATCAAAAAAATAGAAAATTGAATTTTTTACAGGGGTCAAAACAAAAGAGCATGATTTTTTGCCATTTTTTACAACTTTAATTGCAAAAAAAATTATTGTAATAATGATAATATTCCGATTTTAGGTTCATATAGAGCGCAATACTATGAAGAAAGTAACTGCCAATTTTCAAAACGATTGGTTGAAAACTTTCCAATCTAGCGTGTACGCAAGTTAAAAAAAAGTCGTCTTCAGAAAAACGCGTTTGAAAAAATGGTACCAAGAAAAACGAGCAATATGAGGTCGCTAATATTTTATAGTATATACTTAAATATATGTATAAACATTTTATAGTATATAGTTAAATATATGTATAAAATATTCTCAAAGTTTCAATAAATTATATTCATTTTTTATACTATAAAAAAATTCATGAAACTCATTGAGAAAACGCTGCCCTAACCCTATTTCTTCCCTTAATGGCTTATAACAATAGAACGAGTCGGAATTTTCATTTTTAATTTTGGGAACATATTTTTCAATAGTTTTACTAACAATTTATGAAATAAAAGAAAATCGATTTTTTGAACCGTCTAATCCTATTTCCCCCCTCAACCGGTGTACGGTTGAAATTTCAATGCCGGTAAAAACTCCCCGATTTCGCGTATATTCGTTTGCGCTACCTTTACTAGATTTGCGGATAAACAATAATACGACAAGGTTAACGTTTATACGTTAAGTTAGGGAGAGTGGGGGTTCTTGAGGTTCCACGAATATCCGAAGATCGTAAGTGTCCGATAGAGATATTTTTACCGGAAATCGTAATCACTTTACATTCTGTACTTTAGTGCCGATTGTTCTTCGATCGCGCTAAGCGTGAATGAGCACACGAGAATTACGTTGGTTTTCCCATTTAGCGGATAATTCACAACGCGAACGTGTCTCGGAGGGTGTCGATCGCGTAATGGCCCGAGAATGGCGAGATCGGAGAGCGAGAGGGAGCGAGAGAGCTGTCGTCGTCGATCGTCGGGATCGATACCCACGAGCCCAGTAATCACGCCATGGCATCTCTCTGCCTCGGCAGCGATCATAACGATAATGTTTCTTCTCATAGCTTCACTCGACCATCCAGAAGACTTCATTCGTGCACCGGCAACAAAGTTCTCTAATCGAACGCCAAGTCCGATGATTCACGTCATCATCCACGCTCGACGTACTTTTTTTTTTTGATCCACCTTCTGCCCTATTATTACGTTCGAGTTCGTGTCAATTGTTGTATTATCAAGAAGACATCAACGCCGTAATGAAATTGTACGGTAATTATCGAATATTAAAGTGCCGATAAGGATCCGTTTAACGTAGAATTGAAAACCCATATTTCATGATTTACCACGATTACGTGGGATAAGACTAAAAAATTAATTGAACCAGACCCGGTCGTATATAGGTAAGATTGTCCATCTCGGAAATTTATAATCCAGCCGGATGGTCCTCCGTTAGCAGCCGTAACTCAGATTAGAACAACTCTCGTATAGGTCGTTTATACGTTCCGAGGTAGCGGTAAATTAGTGAGCCGTTGTCCCGAATTTCGTTCGGTCCGACGCGTGAGACACGAGAGAGCCGGAGCGAAGAGTTTTGAATACGGGGCGTCCCGAAAAGCAGCCATGGGAGAGGACACCACACCGCGAGAAACATTGGCAGAGAGGGGGGCGAAGAAGTGGCCACGACGCTGTGGTTCGAGTTACGTTCGTTTTGCTCTTTCCTCCCCGGCCGAAAAACGCCAGGCTTTTGACCCCCCGTCGGGCATTCCGGCACTCCTGATTAAAATTACTCTTACCCCTGCGTCGCAGCACAGCAGCGAGAAAGATCTTCGTAGATTCACGTTTTAAATTTATTAAATTGTCCTGGTTATTGTTTTAAATATGAACCGGCGAGATATTCGAAGAGATCGAGATTGGATAAAGGAAATGTTGTAAATCCCGACAGAGAAGAACGAGACGCATACAGTGAAAAAGGCATATAGGCGGAGACACATCAGCCAGTGGTAATCGACTGAACGAGGTATACGCGCCATCGGTGGATAGAAGTTACAGCGATGAGGATCACCGACCCCCTAGAGCGGTCCCGACTATGTCGTCTATCGTGAAAATGATCACGATCATTGTATAGTTAAATGATGTAAAAGAATAAACCTAAGAAACGTCATGTTTATCCTAGGAAGTTACCTGCCGAAAACTTCACTCTCGATACGTTTAGGAATATTCCGAGCATTTGTATTTCGGCGATCACGTAGTTCGGATTTTCGCCGCCTGGCGGAGAGGAACCGGAGCGTTTCTCGCATGTGATATTAGCCATCCAACAAATCAAAAATGAGAGACTCTCGTAGCATAGAATACCGCATCATCGGTAGTTCGTTTAAGGGGCGAAATAGGGTTAGACGGTTCGAAAAATCGATTTTTTTTTAATTCATAAATTGTTAGTACAAGTATTGAAAAATATATTCCCAAAATTTTAAATGAAAATTCCGACTCGTTCTATTGTTATAAGCCATTAAGTGAAGAAATAGGATTAAGACAGCGTTTTCTCAATGATTTTCATGAATTTTTCTATAGTATAAAAAATGAATATAATTTATTGAAACTTTGAGAATATTTTATACATATATTTAAGTATATACTATAAATTTTTTTTATAGTAAATAAAAGACCCCATATTGCTCGTTTTTCTTGGTACTATTTTTTCAAACGCGTTTTTCTGAAAACGACTTTTTTTTAACTTGCGTACACGCTATTTCGAAAAGTTTTCAACCAATCGTTTTGAAAATTGGCAGTTACTTTCTTCATAGTATTGCGCTCTATATGAACCTAAAATCGGAATATTATAATTAATTAAAATAATTTTTTTTTGCAAATAAAGTTGTAAAAAATGGCAAAAAATCATGCTTTTTTGTTTTGACCCATGTAAAAAATTCAATTTTCTATTTTTTTGATAGCATTTAGATTCCTATAGAAGAGAGACATAAGATAAAAGTAAATTCCAACCTCGTTTGATTTCAGATGAAAATTGCGGCTTCCAGAATGTACGCAAAATGCTGAGTCTGATTGTGACCTGCAATATGGGGTCGCTAATATTTTATAGTATATACTTAAATATATGTATAAAAATTTTATCGTATATACTTAAATATATGTATAAAATATTCTCAAAGTTTCAATATATTCATTTTTTATACTATAAATAAATTCATGAAAATCATTGAGAAAACGCAGTCCTAACCCTATTTCCCCCCTCAAGGGCTAACATACCGCTGCGCGTGCTCAAAAACGAGTGAATTTGAAAAATTATTATAAAGGTTATATGGTGAAAAAAAAATTAAATTGTTGATTTCACATGTTTCATTAACTTTTCAACTATAAGAAAAAAAATGTTTTCATTAAAAAAAAATATTAACATTATTTTTAACGGGTATAAATAGACTACCGATGAAAACCATGGCGGCTCCTTGTCGATATCATAACTTCACCAAAAATTATCCAATCTTCAAAAATTAAAAAAAATCTAGTAAAATAATGTAGTAGTGGTAGTCTAACGAAGTAAATTTTTCCTTTTTCAAATATAATGAAATTACAGTATTTCAAACTTTAGTATGCAATTAAAAAAAAAATAGTATTTAATAATTTATAAAAAATTGTTGAAACAAAAAATTAAAAATTTTCTCGTCAGACTATAGAGACGATAATTATCAAGATTGAAAAATATTAAAAATTCACTGAATTATCGTGCTGACACTGTCTAAAAACATAGCTTCGAGAAAAACGGGTTTAAGGGGGGAAATAGGGTAAGACGGTTTAAAAAATCGATTTTTTTTTATTTCATAAATTGTTAGTAAAACTACTGAAAAATATGTTCCCAAAATTTTAAATGAAAATTCCGACTCGTTCTATTGTTATAAGCCATTAATGGGGGAAATAGGGTTAGGACAGCGTTTTCTCAATGATTTTCATGAATTTTTTTATAGTATAAAAAATGAATATAATTTATTGAAACTTTGAGAATATTTTATGGATATATTTAAGTATATACTATAACATTTTTATACATATATTTAAGTATATACTATAAAATATTAGTGACCCCATATTGCTCGTGTTTCTTGGTACTATTTTTTCAAACGCGTTTTTCTGAAAACAACTTTTTTCCGAACTTGCGTACACGCTATTTCGAAAAGTTTTCAACCAATCGTTTTGAAAATTGGCAGTTACTTTCTTCATAGTATTGCGCTCTATATGAACCTGAAATCGGAATATTATCATTGTTTAAAATAATTTTTTTTTGCAAATAAAGTTGTAAAAAATGGCAAAAAATCATGCTTTTTTGTTTTGACCCATGTAAAAAATTCAATTTTCTATTTTTTCGATAGCATTTAGGTTCATATAGAAGAGAGACATATGATAAAAGTAAATTCCAACCTCGCTAATATTTTATAGTATATACTTAAATATATCTATAAAATTTTTATAGTATATACTTAAATATATGTATAAAATATTCTCAAAGTTTCAATAAATTATATTTATTTTTTACACTATAAAAAAATTCATGAAAATCATTGAGAAAACGCTGTTCTAACCCTATTTCCCCTCTCAATGCGATAAAAATAGCGATCAGATTAGATCAACGAGCGATTTTTAACTCGAGATTATTTAATCATGTCGATACAGCGTCACGGAAAGACACTACAAAACTGATTGTTACAGTTAGACGCAAAGATTGCTCAATGAGAAAATTGCCTTCTCACAATGTCACGAAACAAATATGTGCGCGAGGAGTCGCGTCAAACAATTATTTTTTCCACATCTCTCCGCATTTCAACGCATCAACCGACGATATACTGCGGAGCGAAAAATTCGCCAAGTCCTCGTTTTTTGAAAATCGTACGCCCGCGCGAATTGCAGAATATCGCGCATGTTCCCTCGTTAGTTTCTTAAGCTTCGTTTTAAGAGAAAATTAAATGCCAGTATCGCGGTTATATGGGTGTCGACTTTCCGGTCCCAGCGTCGCAGGACCTCATGCAGAGATTCGTATAACGAACTCTCCTGGCAATGCCGTTCTTAGCGCAATACACTTAACGTGTACCACCCGCTTTTCATTCTATATATATCGTATATATTATATAGCAGACAGATATATATACAGTGAAACTTCCATTAAGTTTATCATTTGGCAGCAACGAATTTCAAATTTTGCCACTCGTCAGCACGCGCACGCGCCGTAGAGGTTTGGCGCAAACAGCAGCGCTCAGTGGCACATGCCTTCGACAGATGGCGCTAGCCGCTAAAGGAGAAAGAAGAAGACACCAGCGCTCGGTTCTGTTGCTCGAAGCAAATGACACTAAACGCCAGTCACTCTGTTGCTCGATGGTGGAAGCCAAGAAGGGGATTTTTTAAGTTAATGTCAGTTGAGTTTTTAACACACCGGAAGGTGTTAATTTAACGAAAGTTTGACTGTATATATATCCGGTATAAACGTGAATCGAAGATTTCGCCTCACCTCCACTCTCGGATGTCTTCGGATTCTACGGAGCAACGGACATCTGTAGCTGTAAATATATGTACACATAATGCCGGAATAAACCCTCTCGTATCTTCGAAACTAAAAGACCCACCTCGTATTATCCGAATGTTCATATTAAATTTCGCTCGAAAGTCTTAAAGCGAATCAAAAGATACTTAAAAAATAACCAAGAGCCACTTTGGACGCTCCGCGAAAATACCAATTAGAAAGATTAACGTTTGACGTTCATGAGAATTTTAATGGCCCGAGAGCGGCAAAAATATATCGATGAAAATACAATCTTTGGCCAATGAGGCACGCGTGTCTTTGGCAATCGAACGAAAGGTGTCTCGTTTCTCGCGCGAGCGTCGATAAATTGTGACGCAAAGAAAACAAAAATTCAGCTTGAACTCAGCCACGTTGTGCACATTAGGTATATAGTGATATAATTTATCGCGAATTATGTAATGCACGATAATAAATAGGGAAGAGGCGCAGCAGGTGGATACGCGAATTTACACGCACCTCGTTCAGGTGGAGATCGATTGGAAGGTGCGTGTGGGTGGACAGCTCGGTAAATCGATTACGTATTCAATGTACACACGCGGCTAGGTACACCGCGGCTGTATAAACTCTACGAGATAGTGAAAAGCTTCCTGATGATGCACATTAAAGTGATGCATTGATGTTAGTTCGAACCATTCGCGAACACTTCATTATAATTTTCCATATACTAGAATAGGTGCGCGCTGCTTTGTAGGTTAGATTCGTCACCTACAGTGGGTCATGAAAGTATTCATACACCTTGTTTTTTTGCGATGACTTTATAGACATAAGCGATACGCAAAGAAAGATAATTTTATTTAACGCGGTAGTCTGGTCTAGAAATTTGAAAAAATCGATTTTTTTTTTCTTTGCATTTTCTTATTCCCTTACCTTTGCCTACCCCCCTTGCCCCCCTTACCGTGCCTTACCTTTCTTCATACGCTCCTGAAAACCGTTTATTGATATTTCAAAAATTAGCCGAGAAATAAAAATTCTAAGCAAGCCGCGCGCTCAGGTAGCGCGGTCGGGAAGCGGCGGCGCGGACGGTGTCAAAACTTTGAACGCGTTTATCCCAGAACTATGTTTTTCAAATCGGCGCCCACGATATCTCGATAACTAATGGACCGAACGAGCTCAAATTTTGCACGTACCTTAGGTAGCCTGTTTCTGAGGACTGGTAGCAGAATTGTGTAGGAAAATAATTTTGCCGACATTTTATAACTCGTCGAATACCCGAAAATATATGAAATATCATTAATGAAAGTTCAACAGGCCGGCATTTTGTCAAAAATTTTTTTTAAGTACCAATTCTGCTACCAGTGCTCAGAATACTCATACAGATTGAGAATATAAATATTTTTTTTTTTTCAGATGCATACAACATCGTCCATAGTGGGCGCCGATTGAGGCGGCTTTCGGCGCACCATGTTGCAACAAGGCAAAAAAACTACATAAAAAAAAAGTATTCATAAACTTACGATTATAGTGAAAACCTACATCATCATAGTTATTAATTATAACTAATATTTGGTGCGCATCCCTTTTGCTTCTATTATCGCCTCGAGTCTCTTATGCATGGATTCTACTAGCTTTTGCGTTCTTTCTTTTGCTATTTTCGTCCATTCTTCTAAAAGCACTCTTTGGAGATCGGATTTGTTTGTTATTTTTTTTTCTCTAATTTCTACATCCACCAAGTGCCATAAATGTTCAATAGGATTGATGTCCGGAGATTGTGGTGGTGTAATCAATTGTTTGCGGACATTATAGAGTAACCATTTCCTCGTTTTCATGGCAGTATGTTTCGGGTCGTTACCTTGTTAGAAGTAGAAATTTCCATCCAGGCCCATTTTATCTACACTCGCTTTTAAATTGCTACGCAACACGTCGATATACTTCTGAGCATTCGTTGTACCATCTATAAAAGCCAGATTACCAACGTCATAATATCCCATACAGCCCCAAACCATGACGCTTCCTCCGCCGTGCTTTACGGTCGGTATTAAATTTTTCTTCTGGAGCTCGGTATTTGGTTTCCGCCAGACAAATTTTTTTCCATCGGACCCGAAGATGTTAAACTTCGATTCATCCGAGAATACGACACGTTTCAAAAATTCTATAGACTTTTTTACGTAGGTTTTTGCGAAACCTAAACGTTTATCTCGATTTATATTATTAATTAATGGTTTTTTTGCGGGCAGTTCCGCCATATATTTGGGCAGAATGCAAAACGTTTCGAATAGTCTGGGGACACACGCTATTCCCCGATGTTGACGGGACATCATTCGCTAAACTGCGAGCACTTGCGAACGGTTTTTTTGTAGCCTCTGTAACGATACTCCGACACTCTCGTACCGTTAGTATTCTCGGTCGACCGGTTCGTGTCTTATTTTCTGTGCTGTTTCTTCTCTCGTATTTTTTTTATTATATAATGCACTGTTGCGAAACTTAGATTTAGTTGTTTACTAATTTTTCGATAACTTTCACCGCGTTTCCGAAGAAAAATCACCCTATCTCGCATGGATATTGATATTTCGCTTTTCTTTGCCATCGTGTCTGTTCAGAGCTTGAAGATCTACTACAGCATGGAATAGGTCAAAACCATTGTGTAAACGAAGACTTGTTTACATTGTACGCGGAGGTCAGACCGTCCGTGAGTGAATATCGAGGTTTAGCAGCTCAATCGTAAGTGTACGAATACTTTTTTAGCCCGAAAATGTTTGTTTTTTTTGCATAATTCTTCTATTATTCCTGGGAAAAAATTCTCGATTTGCAGTTTATCTCTGTACCTGTTGTACTATTAAATAAAATTGGCTTTCTTTGCGTATCGCTTATGTCTATAAAGTTATCGCAAAAAAACAAAGTGTATGAATACTTTTTTGACCCACTATATGTTTGCGCGGTCTGAAGTATGCCGCATGAGCAAACTCTGAGAACGACATCGACGTCCAATCAAAATGCGTCTATATCGTCAGGTCTTTAGGCCCGTCTTGGATCATGAAGTTTTTAGGTTAGCTGTTTCCCTATTAAATTAGGTAAACCGCGATTTAATGGAGTGAAGTGTGTTGACGTTGAGTAGCCATGTTACCAAAAGTCACCCTCCGATTCGCCCGTATATCGGCTTTTCTTTTTTGACATTAATGAATATCGAAGTTTGATCTTCGAGTGTAATCGCTTTTTTCAAGAAAGGATTGTGAGGTGATACATATTCTTCACCAAACATTAACGAAAATCTCGAAGCGTAGTCGAGGACGAGAAAGAAAAATTCGGTTCTTACTCTCGCTTCAATTGAACTTTACATTCCGTATTATAAAACTCAATATTCCCGAATAAAAATCTTCATTACTGTTTCATATGCAGGGACGAAAGCGTTGGCTCTTTGAGAATGCTCCCTCTATGATAAGATAAAAAATTGCAAAGTTAACATCTCCAGTAGGGAGGAAAAGCTGGGAAAAATACAAGAACGCAATGCAAAAGCATTAAATCGCATTTTTTTTGTAAGTTATTTTAATGATATGAACGATAGCCGGGAATATTTGAGCGAGGTCCCTTGTTCTCTCATTTAATTAGTCGTCTTGACAATCTCGGCCAGTCAGCGGCGATCGGATCCATCGAAAGTAAATCAATTCAAATGTCTCGTTTATTGGCGGCGCGCGGAATGACTTTTCCGTGTCAGCGGGGGACTTATATATACATATTATATATCTATATATCAAAATGATGTTGAGACTGGACGAAAAGGCTACGCGCGCTCGGCACGCGGGCTCACGTTGCGCGCGCGCCGTAAATGAATAAAATAACCGAGCCACAAATCTGCCGGCGCGGTTAATTTATCAATTTCACGCTGACCTCGTAAATGCATTTTTGATTTAACGCGTTTAAATTATCACTAAAACGCGCCTGTTAGACGATAATTCGTCAAAAATTAATATGAGCAATAAAAAAAAAAAAGGTACGTTTCTGTTTACAGCGTGAATCACTTCTGTCATTTATTATCTATTGTGATATCGATTAGACGAATTTTGAATCTAATTAACACAAAATTATGTGTTCGGATAAACTAACCACCTTAATATGTACATAAAAACATCCTAAATATCCAAAACGATTCATTTTTATTTTCCTACAAAAAAACGCCCTCCAAAAAAGACATGAAAATCGGTTTAAGTTACCAGACTACTGCTTTAACTAAACATTCAAAATGGCCGATTTTTTCAGCATAAGTGAGGGACACGAGTGCCAACTTGACGCCCGAAAAAAAATCGAAAATCGAATATACGTAGGCCGCGAAAATTAAAAATTCGCGATACTTTTTGAACAGACCTCGTATAACTACCAGAAGGTGCGTGATGAAAAGGAATAATAAATCCTAGAAAAATCGTAGTTAAAATCGCGTGATCCTCGGCCAAAATCGTCCCATCGCCCGTAGATTATTCTATACATATATGAATATATAACAAGCGTACGGGTATATATCACCGACCGAATTATTTCAGCCACGTAGCGATGATGGCCATCGATATATAAGTTGTATACAGATACATCGAAGTGTCAGTGCGAGTTGCACGCATACGCGAGCACCGGTTGGTACCTCAAGTTCGTTTGCCAGACGGGATTTATGATATATAATTGAAAATTATATTTGGTGATAGAGGGTGATCGATAGCGAGCCGTTAACTCGTTAATACATCACCCTAGCCCGGGGCTGTCCGAGAGCCCGGGACCCATATTGCGGATCGAAACATAACCCTCTCTCGCGCGTTTATGTGCTCCGTTTCTTCCGCTTCTTCGCTCCTTCGTCGTTCCTCTTTATATCCTTCTCTTCCTCCCTCTCATTCTTGTTCCTCTTCCTCGTACGATATGATTCTTTCGCTCTAACAATAAGTCGAAAGTCTCGGCCGAGCATCCCCCGTTCTTTGCCCCCACACAACCTTACCAACATCACCACTATTGGCCCGGGCACGGACGAGCCACCCACTCGTCGTACATCCCTCTCTCCTCATCCCTCCTGTACATGTACACACCAGGGCATCGCGTCTTAGCGGGGTCAGGTCGACCAATAAATCCAATACGCCACGGTTCGTCCGCGCTCACGAGAGACCAGCAGTTTTACAATTCATGAATTTATTATGGGCAACGGGCATATACCGAGAGGCCCTCTCGCCTATTGATTTATCGTTACGCTTTCTCGCTCTCCGGAGAGAGCTCCGCACTCACGTATCCCATATACGCGAGCGGTGTATATTCTGCGATTGTGCGAGATCGGTTTCTCAAAACGATACGCGGAGCGAGAGTGTAAGTGCGCGCTCGGTCTCCGCCGATAAGGCAACTGGGTTATCGGCCCGCTGTCTTGGGAGGACCAACCATTTTTAAGTTCATTTCCAAAACATCGAGCTGATTGAAAAAAATACCTAAAAAAATTCCTTCGGTACCGACGGTGGGATTCAATTCCTTCCTGTCCGGCAGCCCAGACCCTTGATCGACTGCCATTACTCGCCATCAGAGATTTCATAGTATTTTTTTCACCCGTTTGATCCGCGCGTCACTTATTTCCATCGATACTGGCATCGTGCAATTCAATATCATTCGGTCTTGTCACAGGACTCGTCATGTTTTGATACAAAGCGCGATACAAGTATACCGATAAATGCATATAGAATTGACCCTAAACCCGAGTCGGCAAATCACGTACCACAGTTTACACGGATCCAAGTGGCATGTATAACCGTTTGAAAGAATGCACGTAGTTCATTAATCAAGAATATATATACAACGCCCGTGGTAGGAATGCTTTCGTATTTCGAGAGTTGCAGTCCATTTATCACCGTGCAATAGTACGAGAGGGCAGGCTCAGGAGGAAACGTATTTGTAGACGAGCTTCGGTGGCTCTGCCAGCAAATGTTGCGTTTACGTGTGTGTGTGTTGAGAGAGCTTCTCGCTAACAAGTGGATACCCTGTCTCCACGGATGATGTAGCACCAGCCCGAGACTGGTGGCCCCCCTACGGCGACCGACACCTCCAACCTTCGAACCTACGACCGATAGAGAGCCTCTCAACCCCTGTGTTACTTGGGTTTCGTCCACCATGCGTGAATACACATATACAAATACAAACGTGTCGCGAAGTCGGCAGGACCGCGGTTCTACGGATTCCAACCGTACACCTACCCAACTGTCACGACCAAACTGACACGAGCATACGAATATTTCACAATATTGTCACGACAAAACTGTTCTCGACCAAAGCACTCACCATTAAAACTGTCACCGCACAAACTGTCACCACTCAACTTTCCCCGATCTCTATTGGACACGTGCAGAAGCTTCACGAACAAAACTATCACCGTCTAAACTGTCACGGTCTAAACCTTCACCATTTAAACTGTCACCGTGTGAATTGTCACCGTCTAAACAATCACCGTTTAATCTGTCACCGTTCAAACTGTCACCGCTTAAATTGTCACCGCAGCAACTGTAACCGCGGCAATTGTCACCGGCAAAACTGTCACGGGCAAAACTGTACACGGCACCAACCGTCACCGCTTAACGCGGGATTTACCCAACTCACACTCGTTGACGCTGTACCCGTAAGTACGAGCGCTCGGGCTACTTCACGAAACGCGGATACTTACGTTGTTCGCCGCTGTCGTCTCAACCACAGCGTCCGCACCGCGCGAACTTACTTGTGCTCGGCGATCGGTAATAGCGGACACGCACGAAATATCGCGCGCTATTGCGCCGCGTTTGGTGAAGCAGCCCGAGCGCTCTTATCTACGAGTTCAGCTTATACCCGTGTGAGTTAGTTACCGCGCATTGGCGCGGTGACAGTTTTGCCGGTGACAGTTTTGTGCGGTGACGGTTGGAACGGTGACGGTTGGTGCAGAATACAGTAGACGCCCTGACAGTGTAGACGGGGGACTATTCTGCTGCGTTACAGTTGCGCAGAATACAGTTGAGACCGTGACAGTTTAGACGGTGATAGTTTTGTTCGTGAACATTTCTGCCCCCCACGTAGAAAAATTGTAACGGCCGAGCGTTGGGCCAATACTGGTTGCCGTCGTGCTGGTACTGGCTGCCAGTAGTGGGCCAGTACAGATTCGGTACGGGAGTGTGATAGCCGGCCGTTATACTGGCACCAACGGTCGGGCCAGTACCGGTTATTTAATTGGCCCAAACTTTGGCCCGGACTTTGGCTCTGACTTGGACCAGACTTTGGCCCGGACTTTGGCCCAGATCTGGCAAACTTCGGGCTTACTACTGGCACCAACGGTCGTACCAATACTGGTTATTTCATTGGGCCGGATCTTGGCAGACGATTTTGCCGACGGTGCAAATTACATCTCAGCGAGAAATGGCAAATTAAATAGATATCCAATCGACGTCTTATAGTGGACGCCGATCCAATGTTTATTTAAATTCTATTTCTCTCTGCGAGTAATTTATATTTCTTTTTACCACGTTACCAGATGTTTCCCAAGCCGCACACGTACGTCCAAAGGATGTACTTTGGACGTAAGGACGATCTTCGGATGTTTATAATCATCATAAAATTTATAATCATATAATCAAATTTATAAGCATCATCTCCATGATCGATGGAAGGACAACAGCCCTCCAAATTTTCATCGCTTTAATCCCTCGCATCTCGCATCCACCCTCAAAATCCTACGAAAACTGGTTCATGACTGGGGGCACACGTTCGCACGGTCCGCTCTAAGGACGAGGCAATATTCTCGCGAGTTGATAAAGGAGTTAATTCATAAAATCATAACGAACACACCCTGCACACGGTGGAACGGAACGCGTTGATCTTCTGGATACGTTCTGTAGCATGGTGCCCGGCTCTCTTGATGCGAATCCTCCCTTCATTCATACGTCGCCGTCTTCATCCGGATCCAAAGTTCACGCTTCGCGCCGCGTCTGTGATCCTCCGACAGGATATATTCGTCCCGTTCCCGTTCGTTGCAACAATCCGGACGTAATAATGCCAAGGTGTCCGCGGACTCGGCGAGTCGACAGCGGAAAGCGCACTCCGGCAGTGTTTTTGAACTCGCGTTCGTTACAAGTGCGTGTTGCGGGCTCATATATGCCGAGGACGCGAGATCTTTTTTTGCTGTTCTTCGTATCTTTACTTCCCGAGGCCTGACAACAGTCGGTAAGAGGGAGACGGGAGGCTTGATGCGGCAAGGGTGAGTGGAAGAAAATGAAAGAAGTGAGCTGGAGGCCGAGGGCGTTTATTGAAATCGGCCCACCGCGCCAGCCTCGTTGCCGCTTTGACGGGGCCCTACCATATATATGCTCCGTATGCCGGGCACAAACGTTGCCCGTGCGAACCTGACATCTCGACCCCTCCCAGCCTGTGTTACCACGGACACGCGCTCTCGCGCTTATTTAACTCGTTCACCTCTATACGTACCGTATATAAGATATGCCTCGTCCACCTCGGCATCTTATACCACGCTTGATCGCCCAGAGTCTTCGCGTCGTGCTTCACTTCTCGCACGATGCGCGCGTCGTGTTTATGTATGCAATCGCAAATCGCTTATTATATCTGCTTTCAAAAATCACGCACGTAACGGTCGGGCAAAAAGAAAACAATTAAATCCGCCCGAAAGGAAACAGCGCAGAATTGAAGATTGAGGGCGATGCCGTTCCAAATGTTTTATCTCTGACCATAAGACATCGAGATTCGCTGTAATAATGTCGAATCGTTTGGCCATTCGCCCTGTCCGAGGAACCCTCGTGTTTATAAGAAGACGAGAAAAGTTGTTGGCGCGAAACCGAGGTAACGCGGGATTTGGCGTGTTACGGACGCCGCGAAAGAGCCACCAACTATAAAATCCAGAGGCACAATTTCATCTGCCGAGCGAATCGAAGCCAAACGGCGAAAGAGTTGCTCGCGAGGGCAAGCACGACGTGGGAATCCACGTCGCCGCGGATTACGCCCCTCGCCACGACGTTATACACCTATATACATATTACGATCAGTCTCCAGCTCGGTCGGTGTATATTCACTTTAACCCAGCAGGTTCGTGACCTCGTATCGCCGCTGCATTAACATCATAACGCTTAAAGCCTCCGATCCAACTCGCCGCTACATCTTATGCACCGCGCAATGGCTATGGTGCTTTTAGTTTTTATCCCTACCAACCTCCCCGCCCGTTCAAGGCGCCACATCACGGCGAAGTCTACAATTACAAATTTAGAGGCGAGACCAAGTCGTGCCAAATACCTCCCTAGCCGCGCCATACAATGCCGCCCTCTTTCTCGCCTTGTTCGTGTACTATGCATATACACCCAACTATTATCCGGTATAAGTTAAAGGGGGAAATAGGGTTAGGACAGCGTTTTCTCAATGATTTTCATGAATTTTTTTATAGTATAAAAGATGAATATAATTCATTGAAACTTTGAGAATATTTTATACATATATTTAAGTATATACTATAAAATTTGTGAAGAATTTCCTTGAAGGACACCGAAAATATTAGCGACCCCATATTGCAGATCACAATCAGACTCAGCATTTTGCGCACATTCTGGAAGCCGCAATTTTCATCTGAAATCAAACGAGGTTGGAATTTACTTTTATTATATGTCTCTCTTCTATATGAACCTAAATGCTATCAAAAAAATAGAAAATTGAATTTTTTACAGGGGTCAAAACAAAAAAGCATGATTTTTTGCCATTTTTTACAACTTTATTTGCAAAAAAAAAAATTATTTTAAATAATGATAATATTCTGATTTTAGGTTCATATAGAGCGCAATACTATGAAGAAAGTAACTGCCAATTTTCAAAACGATTGGTTGAAAACTTTTCAAACTAGCGTGTACGCAAGTTTAAAAAAAGTCGTTTTCAGAAAAATGCGTTTGAAAAAATAGTACCAAGAAAAACAAGCAATATGGGGTCGCTAATATTTTATCGTATATACTTAAGATAGTAGTCTGGTAACTTAAGCCGATTTTCATGTCTTTTTTGGAGGGCGTTTTTTTGTAGGAAAATAAAAATGAATCGTTTTGGATATTTAGGATGTTTTTATTTACATATTAAAGATACAAAAAAAAAATTGTTTGTAAAAATTGAATAGTTTATTATTATTATTATTATTGATCGAAGTTGGCACCTCGAAAAAAAAGCGCGTGGGTGGCCCCGGTGATTTTGGCTCTTGATGTTATCTGAAATAAAAAATTCTTGGTAATTCTTAATCTATAGACATGTCATTCTGGTTGGAACTACTGAAGTTAAGTTTCATGGGTAAATAACAAAATGGCGGACTTTGGAAAAAAACTTTTTTTTCCGTTTCGACCAGAATGACATGTCTATAGATTAATAATTATCAAGAATTTTTGATTTTGGAAAAAAAAGTTTTTTTCCAAAGTCCGCCATTTTGTTATTTATCCATGAAATTTAACTTCAGTAGTTCCGACCAGAATGACATGTCTGTAGATTAAGAATTATCAAGAATTTTTGATTTCAGATAACATCAAGAGCCAAAATCACCGGGGCCACCCACGCGCTTTTTTTTCGAGGTGCCAACTGCGATCAATAATAATAATAATAATAAACTATTAAATTTTTTCAACAAATTTTTTTTTTGTATCTTTAATATATAAATAAGAACATCCTAAATATCCAAAACGATTCATTTTTATTTTCCTACAAAAAAACGCCCTCCAAAAAAGACATGAAAATCGGCTTAAGTTACCAGACTACTACCTTAAATATATGTATACAAATTTTATAGTATATACTTAAATATATGTATAAAATATTCTCAAAGTTTCAATAAATTATATTCATTTTTTATACTATAAAAAAATTCATGAAAATTATTGAGAAAACGCTGTCCTAACCCTATTTCCACCCTTAATGGCCTATAATAATAGAACGAGTCGAAATTTTCATTTAAAAGTTGGGAACATATTTTTCAATAGTTTTACTAACAATTTATGAAATTAAAAAAAAATCGATTTTTTGAACTGTCTAACCCTATTTCCCCCCTTAACCGGTATAGTCCCTGTATACCGATATACATTTCTACGGATCTTCCGAACCTGTCGATGCGATTATGGCTTAGAAGGAAAGTGTAAAAGTCGCGGAAGAAATATGGCATATTCTGATAATTAAACTGGAACAATCGGTATTGGCACTATGCTTAATCGCCTTTAGAGATTTGGTAACGCTCTTCGTTTATGAGGGAATGGGAATATGAATAATCTGGTCCGGGATTTGCGATAAGCAGTTTTCCAAGCTTGTGTCAACGCGATCGAAAATTCGTCGATTCATCTTGGCAAAATCGACCGTCATTCTTCATTGAACGCGTACGTCTTCTTCCTCGTATTTTACCAAGGTTTCTTTCGTTTTTATTTATGTGTCTATGACGATTGTCTTATCTTAGCGCATGCGAGTGTTTATTAGCACCTCTGGAAATCTTCATTTACGGTGCTATTGATGCGCGAAGGAAGTATAAATAAAGTTTTACTAGCTGCTGTCTACCTCAACTGCACGTCTGTCTGACTCATCGTAGTAATAACAATTTCTGACATAATCTGTATGGAAATATGCAACTGGAACTTGGGCGTTCCAACGCCCAAAGGCGCGACGAGAGGGTGGATTACGAGGGGTTGTAACTCTCGTAAGTGTAAGCCCAAAGAGCTTTCGCTTGGCTCTCATCTTTGTACGCACTCCGTACGATTCCTGAGTCGTTGCACTCGGTGGGTGTAAGTTGCTAATTACATGTCTGAGACCGGCTCGTCTCAAGGTGTTCATTATTATACACGCTTCAATGCAAAAGGTACTTTGTTACTGGGAAAAGTTTTTAAAAAAAGAAGCTCAAATAAAACAGAAATACTACACACATATAAAAGGATTACAAGCGTTCAGCTTGGTATGAAAGAACAGGACGAGAGTTCTTGTATTAGCAACTCGCGAGTGGCCCGAAGTAACGCTAATTGAGGGCTGGGCCACGCGAGATCGTGGGTCATCTTTTGCACGAATAAAGTTGAAACCCCAACATCCTTCCTCTTTTTCCCATGGTACAGGGGTTCCGGTAAACATGGAAAAAATAAAAAGGATATAAAAATAAAAATATGTCGCAAAGTCGTGGTTACCAAAAATAGAATTCGAACGCGATCGACGAGAGGCATCTTCGTTCCTTGCGGCACAAAACGCGGAGAAGGATGAAACAAGTTGAACGTGGATGCGGTGTAAAGGCAGAAAACAATGAACGCTCGGCTATTAATATTGCTGCCTTCGTTATCCGGCTGTTGCTCGTTCGGACGTGTATAACGGCGTGGCGATCACGCAAAGAAACTCCGAGGCGCCCCACGTACGTACACTCAACGAATACAAACATCGGACACACTCGATCCTCGGCCTCGGAACACGTCAACCACGAGGAGGAACGACGCACGAATAAAAGGGACATTTTCATCGGTTTATTAATGCTCCTCATCACAGCCAATCCTCACCGCATTACTCAATGCTAAGGGTTTTATGGGCCCTTCGGTGGGTTCTAGTGTTTCAAGTAGATATCGGAGTCCCACATACTTGTTCCAATCGCGTCAACCATATATGGTGGTCGTCCGTGTACGAACGAGTGGGTGCAGGGCACGGGGCATTTCACATACTAATTTTATGGTTTTGTACCAAAAAAACGGAACCCTTACGGTAAGACTAGATTGGCCGTCTGTCTTCCTGCCACAGACTTCTAAATCCTAAACGGTTTAAGGAGTGATAGACGGTCAGCAGATCGAAAAAAAGCGATTTTTGAAGAAGCCTTCCTGGAAAGACATTTCTATTTATTAACGTAAAAATGTATGCACATTAAGGCGATTTTTTTTTCAGTCCCCACCCGAAATTTTGTTGGATATGTCGAAAAAGAAATTCCCTGAAAGTTACAGCCCTTAATATTAATTCTAAGTACTCTCCCAAAGCGTGAGAAGTTTTTCCATCTTAAATACACGTAAATCGAATTTTTTTTTTTTTCGAATTTCTATAACTCAGCCGCATTTTATGTTATCATCTTGTTCTTGGTTTTGATTTACTCGGAATAGAACAATCTAAAAAAAGTGCCTTTTGCGGCGAAAGTGTAAATTGTACTGGTGAGCTGGTACGGGTCACTGAAGTTGATTTTTACCCAAAAGTCTCGTTTTCTTGCTGTTATCTCCGAAACAATTAACTTTACGAAAAAAAAGTAAATGAAAAATTTGTTGGAAGTTTACTTTCATACAAAAAAGATTCTATCGACCCAATTGCTTAGATTAATATTTTTTGAGACATTGAACTTTATTTTTATTTATTTATTTTATTATTTAATATATCATATTTTATAAATTTTATAATACTCATAAGTTACAGTTCATAATCGGTGATAAAATAATCGGTGATAATTAGCTCTGGATTCTCTCATATTTGTTTGAAAACAATTAGTAATATATTAGTAGTATATCAGTAATATATTAGTAGTATATATTAGTAGTATATTTATACATATTGATAACTAAAATTTTTTTAAATTTGAAATTTATGTACTAATAAACGAGATAAGTAGAATCCAGAGGTAATTATCACCGATTACTTTTTGTACGGTTACTTTTATCGATTAGACACAGGCGAACTTTTTTGTAGAGCATCAAATCTTCTACAAAAATGTGCTAAAAGACTCTCCTAACATCGACGGTTTGAGTCTAATAAAATTCCAAAGTTAAAAAAAAAATGTTTCCATGTTATTTAAATGGGAAATGAAAATTCGCGATGAGGGACCTCTTAATTTAAATATGAAGGGCTCATACTTGCAGAGGGCTTTTTTGAGATGCCAAATAATACATTTTTCATTATATCGAGGAAAAAAAAAATTAGTCATTTTATTTGACCCATCCTACTGTGTATAAGCTAGAGCTTGAACTTTTCCAGGTATCCGGATACCCGAGTAATTCGGGTTTCACGGATCCGACGCTTCAAATCCGTATGTCTCAATAACTCGACAATATCCGGGTAATAACGAATTCGGGTATGCGGATAGTTTCGGGGTATCCGGGTAACCGGGTACTCGGATAATAACGAATAATATCGGGCAATTACCGCCGATAATCGATGCCGAAAATGCTGAAAAAAATTGTTCATTTTACACAATTTGTGAGGCATGCGTAGATGTTGCCAAGAACGATGTTTGCGAAGTACATTTATAAGACGAATAATAAATCATTACCGGAAGATTGAGAAACCGGGATTATATCGGTGTTCATGTCCGATCATTTAGTTGACCATTTTTTATTTTTACCGACTGATATCAATATTAAACAAATTAGATTATCATCATAACGAAGATTCTTGGAAAGAATCTTGCAGGCGTATTTACTACTATTACCAAACTATTTCTTTACTGTAATTCACATCCGACAAAAACTACAATTTCAATAAAACATTCTTGTGTAGATTAAAAAAGCAATGACATAATCTTCTATACAATGTTAGGGAAATACCTGATCATTTCATAAGAACTTGATCAACGTTGACCCGCACTATTTGCATCTTTAATATTTTTTTTTCATCACGATTTATTATTATTTAATAAATATCCTTAGTTTTTGAAATGTATATTTGCTTTATGGGCGTGTGTGCAGTTTTTATGAACTTTAGAGTTGGAGAGAAAATATAGAATGTGAAGAAGCAGATCTCGGCTATTCTTAATATGCGCAGGCAAAAAATTGTGATCGTAACAGCAGATTCTAAAAAATTGTGGGAATCACATGTAAAATGTTTTCCCGAGTAAATACACAATTATTATAAATTGGAAAACCGTGACGTCTGATTGGTCAACACTAAGTTTTCATTTTTACCGTAGTTTTGCACAATTTCTTTGAACAGAGCAAATTTGATACGAGTTATTTTCCAATTTTTTTCAATGGTAACTCTTAACGCCCTATATTTCGGCTTATTTGATGACCAGACTAATACAATATCATTATTTTTTTTACGCCGGCGGTCCCATTTGAGCCTGTACACGAAAAATCGGATAATTACCCGACATTATTCGTTATTACCCGGTTAGCCGGATCCGTGATTATTCGGATATCCGGATACCCGGATACTCGGGTACTCGAATACCCAGATACCCGGATTTTCGGGTATTCGAATCTGAAGTGTTGGATCCGCTTTCTCGGATACCCGGATACTTTCGGGTATCCGGCTAACCCGGCTAAAAGTAACAGCCCTAGTATAAGCCCTTGACCGATCAACTTGAAATTTTGCATGGAACTTGAGTGAGATGTACCTTCCCCAGTCATTTTTGAAAAAAAAAACATTTTTTTTCCTGAGATTTTGGAGAAAACAAAATGTGTGAACTAAAAAGAAAATTGTTTCTATCCTGTGCGATTACGGTATCGTATAAAATCATGTTTCGACAGGTAATGGTCGTCCATGGTAAGAGGCCTTATTGCCATTAGACAAGAAGCACGCCGTATTTCGAAAATTTTTATAAAAATGTAAAATGTTGAAAATACACTCAGGGAAGACGATTACGATATTATGTAGAAACGTTCATTCAAAGCCTTAACACTCTTAAACGCACGGAAATCAACAAACAGGGACTGGGCACAGCTCGAAAGTTTTTGTGACGTGAAAAAAAGGCATAATCGACGAGATTGTTGGCCGTATGTGTAAGTAATTTATCCGTGACCCAACTGAGATGAGAATAACACGTGGGTGAGAAAATCTTGGTAGGTGTATATCGTTGGGTAGGATTTATCAGAGCGATATGTCTGTGGGTGACAGTGCGTTGTGTAGACATCGCTCATTGTGCGACCAGCATTTCTCACCTCCCTGCTTTCTCTCTCTCTCTTTCATTTAACGTTGTTACTTTTTTTTCCTAGATAGGCTAGCGCGAGGTTTTGTGAAGATACAGCGCAACAACGACACCTCAAATCGTTCGATTAATCGCCGTCATTTTTCTCAGTCGAAACACGCTTGTCTACTACGAGCTAAACAAGTTTTAATTTTTATAATGCAATTCCAATGATTTCCAGAATTCTATCCATGGAGAAGTAAAATAACTCTTCGTGAAGAGACATTTCTCGTTGTTATTCTTGCTTCGAATGAAATGAAGAAGAAAAAAAAATCAAAACAACCATCATTAACGAAAGGTAACGATAGTCACGCAATTTTTCTTTATTTCGGACTCTTCATTGCTCTCAATGTCCCCGGGACCCTCGCTAATAAAAACAAAAACATAGTCCGTGCGTCTCTGCAAACGACCTTACGTCCGAACAGTTATTTTCTCTTCATAGACATTGCGGAACAAACTACACACGTATATTCGCGTGTGAATCATTCCGTTGGTACGATAGGAGCTCGTACTTTTGGCGCGCGTCTCCCGTGTCTTTTTCAGTCTCGACCCAGGGTACACCAGCCTGTGACCGATGGAGCGGACGCAGTCAGATCGAGATGCAAAGGAGTCCCGCGCGAGGCACCGCTCGAAGTTACTTTCAAACTCGCCGCCTCCGAAGCGGATATATTCGCCCGGGTCTCTGGATCTATTAATTCGAGCCGACTTTACATTCCTACGGGATCGTTCGAGCGCCGCGGATCTTTCCGACTCTTGTGCGTCGCGACCTTCTTGCCCTCTCATTCTCGTTTGTACCTATGCATATATGCCTATGTTTATATACATACATATAACTTACGCGCGGATTGTACGCGCACTTTTTTATTGTCCCCGATCGTTTAATTTATTTCTAAGGGTTTGCTATACCTTCCGCGACAGACGCTGTATGCCTCCGTGACCTCAGGTGCACCGACGACTGTTCAATACTATATTTAACATTTTTAGTGTTACTACCGAGGTTTATACGTTCCTCTCCCTTTATTCCCATTTCCATTTCATTCCTTCAGACGCCCCCCCACTCGGAGTGAACGTGGGTCTCGCCATTATGAATATGTCCAAAGTGGACACGTTGATCCCCGAAATATTCGTCAATGTACGATTTTTTTATTTATTTTTTTATTTTCTTATTCCTTGGACCTTTCTTCATACGCTCCTGAAAACCGTTTATTGATATTTCAAAAATTAACCGAGAAATAAAAATTCTAAGCAAGCCGCGCGCTCAGGTAGCGCGGCGCGCGCGCGACGGTGTCAAAACTTTGAACGCGTCTATCTCAGAACTATGTTTTTCAAATCGGCGCCCACGATATCTCGATAACTAATGGACCGATCGAGCTCCAATTTTGCACGTACCTTAGGTAGCCTGTTTCCGAGGACTGGTAGCAGAATTGAGTCGAAGAATAATTTTGCCGACATTTTATAACTCGTCGAATTCCCGAAAATGTATGAAATATCATTAATGAAAGTTCAACAGGCCGCCATTTTGTCAAAAAAGTTTTTCAAGTACCAATTCTGCTACCAGTGCTCAGAATACTCATACAGATTGAGAATATATTTATATTTTTTTTTCAGATGCATACAACATCGTCCAGAGTGGGCGCCGATTGAGACGGCTTTCGGCGCACCATGTTGCAACAAGGCAAAAAACTACATGAAAATATTTAAAATAATTTTTTTTTTTATGTACAAGTATTCTCTAAGGATCAATAAATGCACGTGTAAATTTTCATCAAGACAACTTCAACGGTTTAAAAATTATTGCACATTAGAAATGACGTCAAAAATCTCGCTCTAGACCAGACGACGGCCTTAAATAGAACGAAAGTGTAAAAGTCGCGGAAGAAATATGGCATATTCTGATAATTAAACTGGAACAATCGGTATTGGCACTTTGCTAAATCGCCTTTAGAGATTTGGTAACGCTCTTCGTTTATGAGGGAATGGGAACATAAATAATCTGGTCCGGGATTTGCGATAAGCAGTTTTCCAAGTTTGAGTCAACGTGATCGAAAATTTGTCGATTCATCTTGGCAAAATCGACCGTCATTCTTCATTGAACGCGTACTCTTTCTTCCTCGTATTTTACCAAGGTTTTCTTCGTTTTTATTTATGTGTCTATGACGATTGTCTTATCTTATCGCATCCGAGTGTTTATTAGCACCTCTGGAAATCTTCATTTACGGTGCTATTAATGCACTAATGTGCTCAATATTCTCATTTCTAATGTGCAATAATTTTTGCACATTAGAAATGACGTCGAAAATCTCGCTCTAGACCAGACTACCGCGTTAAGTAATGAGACTGATTTTTTTCATTTTTTTTATTCAAATAGAATTGCAATTTTATATTGTCACCCTCAAAATAACTTCCTTCCGAAGCCACACAGCGCTGGAGACGGTTCTTCCAATCCTCATAGCAGTGCTGTAACTAAGATACTGGAATAGCCTTCAGCTGGTCGGTTCCAGCCGTTTGAATGTTTTCGAGTGTCCCAAAATGAGTGTCCCTTGAGGTGATTTTTCAATCTCGGGAAGAGAAAAATGTCACAAGGACTCGAGTCAGGGGAATAAGGAGGCTGAGGAGCCACAGGAACGTTTTTACTGGCACAAAAACTCGTTTATTGAAATTGCTGTGTGACAAGGAGCATTATCGTGATGCAACACTCAGTTGTTGTTGATGTTTGGTCTCACACGAGTGACCCTTTTCCAAGAACCTCCCGGTAAAAGTGTTGATTGACCGTTTGGCCTTGAGGTACAAACTCTTTGTGGATGATTCTGTGGGTATCGAAAAAACAAATCAGCATGCATTCGATCTTCGACTCGATTATTCTTGCTTTTTTGGGCCATGGAGATGTTGAAGTGTGCCACTCCATGCTCTGGCGCTTGGTTTCTAGGTCGTACTCAAACACCCAAGACTCGTCACCAGCAATGACACGTTCCAGAAAATGGGGGTCATTTTCAATCGAATCCAAAATGTCAAGGCACCTTTCCCTCCCGATGTCCTTTTGCTCTTGCGAAAGGTTTTTTCGAACCATTTTTGCACAGATTTTTCTCATCCCCAATTCATTGGTCAAAATCTGATGAACGGTGGTGTGAGTCAAATTCAACTCTTCCCCGATCATTCTGACTGTCAACCGACGATCTGAACACACAAGATCCCGGATTCTGTCGACATTTTCATCGGTTCTCGAAGATGAAGGCCTTCCGCTTCGTGGTTCATCTTCAATCGACTCTCTTTCTTCTGAAAATGCCTTAAACCACCGAAAAACCTGGGCTCTTGACAAAACACTGTCTCCGCAGGCCTGCTGAAGTTTAGCAAGTGTTTCCGTTGCACTGTGCCCAAGTCTGAAGCAAAAACTGTTTGACAAAAAAAATCGCTACGGACAACCAAGTGTCTCGAGCAAGTTCAAACCCGTACTGAAGGCGTATCACATGTTCTTCTGCTGCCCCACCAAGCCCAGCGCCTCAAGTGTTGCCAGATCGAACGCTACGTTGCCAGTCTCATTACTTAGTTTACACACCTCGTAGATCGGTGAACGGTGAAACTCACGCCAGTGTTATCGTGTCAATTAGCTAAATTTCCACAGGATACCCTTATTTTACTACCAAGTGCACGCGAAGCAAAAAACAGGAGTAACGCGTCGTACAATAACCTCATCCATTTTCATGGTTCCTAATCGTCGAAACAATTGAATTTGTCACAACAGTTATGTTGAATGGGGACATCGCGGTTCCCACATTAGAGGTCGTTCGTGATGCGATCTTCTCAAGGTGAACAATTCGATGGGATTGATATTAATGACACCGATAAAAAAGTAATTTTTTCGAAGATGTAAATAAAATGTTAAAAGCATCGGATGATAAGAGATTTCTTTCTCGTCCGCTAGGAAACCTTCCACCACGAGTAATACCTCTGGAGCGGTGTGAGAGGGCCCAATGCCCTCGTCGTAAGAGTCGAGCCGATCGGCCGTATGGACTCGCTCCGACGCTCGGTTATGTATGAAGCTATAAATCTCCGTGCGACAAATCGCCGAGTCGTACGTTCGTTCTCAGGCTAATTGTAGGGACTGAGCATTCGAATACCGGACTCCGCGTATACCTGGTCAACAGCGGCTTGTGTCAGGGAGAAGCGCCCTTTTGGTCTTTGCATCTCAGCCCACCTCTCTTCGCGCAACTCGATAAACGGTCACACGATCGATTAATCGATTATTTACTCTTTTATTGATGCCACGCGGTTGTCGCAGCTCCCGTTCCGCACCTGCGCAAACCACACTGGCGAAACCCTCGCGATGCGAATAAATAACGCCGTTCTGTTATTTACTTCTCGCCGCGTCGAACGATTTATATTCATCGAGCTATTCGTGCCCTCGTCCGCCTTGAGAACGGAGTCCTCGTGCATTCATATTTACTTCCGGGGAACTGCTATTTATTTTATTTTCAGACCGCGAATCAATTCAATCGCGACAAACGATTTCGAGCTCCTTCCTTGTACAATATATCCCGTGCTCTTGTCTCTTCCCCTTTTCATCGATATCTTCCAGCGACCACAAAACCATAAACAGCTCCACTGTTTTATACGACATTACAGTGATGCCACTTGAAAGAATGCGTTCCTAGCATTATACTGTAATAGTGCATCGGCAAATGGTCGGACTCGATACAACTCCTAATATCATTCCGCGTGCTCATTGAAATTACTTACGGGTTTCGGATTGTACAGCATTTTTAGTATTCCAATAAATATCTGCGAGCGCTATAAATTTCGTAAATTTTTAGCTATCGTGCCAAAACTTCCGACACAAGTAGCCTAGCCGTCGAGCATTTTTGGTATCGAATTTGGCGAGATTTGATAAAGGGGTTCAGATTTTTAGAAATCTCTCGAAAAATGATTCTGACCTTCAAACCGACGCATTATGCAACGTACTAAAGAGGGCGGAAAAAAGATGCAAATCGAAACTGTTTGTTTTTTTGCGATAACTCTATAGACATACCCAAAGGAAGACAATTTTATTTAATAGTCCATCAGGTGCAGAGATAAACTGCAAATGGAGAATTTTTTCCCAGGAATAATAGAAGAATTATGACAAAAAAAACGAAAAATTTCGGGCTAAAAAAGTATTCATACACTTACGATTATAGTGATAACCTACATCATCATAGTTGTTAATTATAACTAATATTTGGTGCCCCTTTTGCTTCAATTATCGCCTAGAGTCTCTTAGGCATGGATTCTACTAGCTTTCGCGTTGTTTCTTTTGCTACTTTCGTCCATTCTTCTAAAAGCACTCTTTGGAGATCGGATTTGTTTGTTATTTTTCTTTTTCTAATTTCTACATCCACCAAGTGCCATAAATTTTCAATAGGATTGATGTCCGGAGATTGTGGTGGTGTAATCAATTGTTTGCGGACATTATAGAGTAACCATCCCCTCGTTTTCATGGCGGTATGTTTCGGGTCGTTATCTTGTTGCAAGTAGAAATTTCCATCCAGGCCTATTTTATCTACACTCGCTTTCAAATTGCTGCGCAACACGTCGATATACGAGCGTACTTCTGGGCATTCGTTGTATCATCAATAAAAGCCAGATTACCAACGCCATAATATCCCATACAGCCCCAAACCATGACGCTTCCTCCGCCGTGCTTTACGGTCGGTATTAATTTTTTCTGCTGGAGCTCGGTATTTGGTTTCCGCCAGAAGAATTTTTTTCCATCGGACCCGAAGATGTTAAACTTCGATTCGTCCGAGAATACGACACGTTTCCAAAATTCTATAGATTTTTTTACGTAGGTTTTCGCGAAACCTAAACGTTTTTCTCGATTTATATTATTAATTAATGGTTTTTTGCGGGCAGTTCTGCCGTATATTTGGGCAGAATGCAAAACGTTTGGAATAGTCTGGGGACACACGCTCTTCCCCGATGTTGACGCGACATCATTCGCTAAACTGCCAGTACTTGTGAACGGTTTTTTTGTAGCCTCTGTAACGATACTCCGACGCTCTCGTACCGTTAGTATTCTCGGTCGACCGGTTCGTGGCTTATTTTCCGTGCTGTTTGTTCTTTCGTATTTTTTTATTATATATTGTACTGTTGCGAAACTTAGATTTAGTTCTTTACTAATTTTTCGATAACTTTCACCGCATTTCCGAAGAAAAATCACTGAATCTCGCATGGATATTGATATTTCGCTTTTCTTTGCCATCATGTTTGTTCGGAGCTTGAAGATCTACTACCGCATGGAATAGGTCAAAACAAAAATTTTCGTTTTTTTTGCATAATTCTTCTATTATTCCTGGGAAAAAATTCTCCGTTTGCAGTTTATCTCTGTACCTAATGTACTATTAAATAAAATTGGCTTTCTTTGCGTATCGCTTATGTCTATAACGTTATCGCAAAGAAACAAGGTGTATGAATACTTTTTTCACTCACTGTAGCTATGAAGTATATTTGCGGATCTCCGAAAACGGGGAAGAAGCGATATGCAAGTTTAGCACCACATATTTTATTTCCTGAAAATATGGCTACCGATGATTGATCATTATTGTTTATACACCGCCATTGGTATACTTAAAAAAAAAAGGTATTTTCGTGATACGTGTACTCGCACAAGTCAAACATCCCACACTCGACCAATAAACGTCACTCTTATTCGCCAAAAAATAAACGTTTTAGTATACCTACACCCACACACGCGTCATTCGTCCGATAGTACGAGCTCGGCATATCTGTCCGCTCAGTCTCATCCGCGTACTCGAGACTCCCACTAAACATACCGGAGGTCTCTTTAAAGAATGCAAACTCGAAAAATGTTTAAACAAGACGCTGCGACGTTTCGTTTTCGTAACGGTTAAGCGATGGCTTACCCAGACATCGGGACGCACTGTGTTACGGATGAACGGCAAGATTTCATAGGGGGAAAAGGGTTCTGTCGCGGTTTCCACTAAACATAATGTACCCGGATGCAATACCAAACTATTCGGAACGACGATGCAAGGACAGTCGCTGAATAAGGATTGGATATGGGTTTGCTGGTCGTGGTCCCTGTTTCATTGCAAAACTCGTGGCGAGGTTTTTCCCTAACCCGTAGGGCCTCCGGCGATGTCGCGCATCTTGAGACGGATCGACGCTGATGTCGGCGAGATCGCGCCACAAAGCGTACTCGAGATTATTTGAATCCATTGGCGAAGACCCGCTACCGTGTATAACTAAGGGTAACCGCGCGCGGTGTAGGTGAAGCAGCGGTCACAGCTGCGGCTGGTCCACTGGCCATGAAATGTGCGTGTGTCGGCTCTACCAGTTGCACCGAGTTAAACTCTCTTGAACGAGTATAATACCCCGGCCATCAGCTAGCCCGCGTTGGACATGCGTGCCAAGACCCGAGCATCCATGCGAAGACCCACCGGAAGAGGTCTCAACGTTCAACGAAGTCCTTTGCGCGCCACTCATTCGATTCACTTTGCAAATGCAAATTGACTGAGTTCGCGACTGCGTAAGCTTCTGGTAGTAGGGGCAATGGCTGCACGGTGGTCGCGGTGAAACTCTGGCGCCGATATGACAAATCGCTGGAGTCTGCGGGATAATGTCTATTGTTCGGTAACAGCACGAGAGAGACACTAAGGAACTACGGAATTCACAGAGTGGGGATTGGCTTGGTCGACTCTCGGATAACTTAGTGAAACAATAAGCTATAAGGAAATGGATGAATGGATGTTGAGCTGGTGAGATTTGCACAATACCGTATAACCGTGTGAAATGTTGAATACTCTTCTGAAGAGAATCCGGACCCAAGAAGCAAAACTAATTGATTAATTATTTGAGAATTTACTCCTTTTATGGTTAAGTGATATTATCATTAACCTACACTGGATCAAACTTATAGGGATTATTGTTGTTGGATAGTCGATACGAAATTTTGATTTTGTACATTTTTTAATGCCTCTAGAGCCAAGTGCTTTACGTTTAAGGGGGGAAATAGGGTTAGGGCAGCGTTTTCTCAATGATTTTCATGAATTTTTTTATAGTATAAAAACTGAATATAATTTATTGAAATTTTGAGAATATTTTATACATATATTTAAGTATATACTATACAATTTTTGTACATATATTTAAGTATATACTATAAAATATTAGCGATCCCATATTGCTTGTTTTTCTTGGTACTATTTTTTCTAACGCGTTTTTCTGAAAACGACTTTTTTTTAACTTGCGTACACGCTAGTTTGACAACAAACAAAATTAATTGATTAATTATTTAAGAATTTACTCCTTTTACGGTTAAGTGATATTATCATTAACCTACACTAGATTAAACTTATAGAGATTACTGTTGTTCGAAAGTCGATACGAAATTTTGAGTTTGTACATTTTTTAATGCCTGTAGAGCCTAGTGCGTTACCTTTCAGGGGAGAAATAGGGTTAGTACAGCGTTTTCTCAATGATTTTCATGAATTTTTTTATAGTATAAAAAATGAATATAATTTATTGAAACTTTGAGAATATTTTATACATATATTTAAGTATATACTATAAAATGTTTGAAGAATTTTCTTGAAAAACACCGCAGATATTAGCGACCCCATATTGCAGGTCACAATCAGACTCAGCATTTTGCGTACATTCTGGAAGCCGCAATTTTCATCTGAAATCAAACGAGGTTGGAATTTACTTTTATTATATGTCTCTCTTCTACATGAACCTAAATCCTATCAAAAAAATAGAAAATTGAATTTTTTACAGGGGTCCAAACAAAAAAGCATCATTTTTTGCCATTTTTTACAACTTTATTTGCAAAAAAAAAATTATTTTAAATAATGATAATATTCCAATTATAGGTTCATATAGAGCGCAATACTGTGAAAAAAGTAACTGCCAATTTTCAAAACGATTGGTTGAAAACTTTTCCAACTAGCGTGTACGCAAGTTAAAAAAAAAGTTGTTTTCAGAAAAACGCGTTTGAAAAAATAGTACCAAGAAAAACAAGCAATATGGGGTCGCTAATATTTTATAGTATATACTTAAATATATGTATACAAATTTTATAGTATATACTTATATATATGTATAAAATATTCTCAAAGTTTCAATAAATTATATTCATTTTTTATACTGTAAAAAAATTCATGAAAATTATTGAGAAAACGCTGTCCTAACCCTATTTCCCCACTTAATGGCTTATAACAATAGAACGAGTCGGAATTTTCATTTGAAATTTTGGGAACATATTTTTCAATAGTTTTACTAACAATTTATGAAATAAAAAAAATCGATTTTTTGAACCGTCTAACCCTATTTCCCCCCTTAAGGAGTTATACGCAGTCAGGAGACCGAAAAAGGCAATTTTTCAAAACATTTTAATTTCCTGGATAGACATTTTTAATTATTAACATAAAAATTTATATACATATTGTGGTAACTTGACTGTTTTTTCATATTTTTATTTCTGCAAATAATGATTTTTAAATCTGCTATAGCCAATCTCCGGGAGCTTCTCTAAAAAAGGCGTCTTGCGGTGAGCACATTATCTCTGGATTGGATTATTTAAATAGACAAAAAAAAACAAACAAAGATTTCGCTAATATACGGAACTTTATTTTTTTGAATTATTTTTATTATTTAATATTTCATATTTTATAAATTTTATACTACTCATAATTTAAAGTTCAATATCTCAAGAAATATTAATCTAAGCAATTGGGTCGATAAAACCTTTTTTGTAGGAAATTAAATTTCCAACAAATTTTTTGCTTACATATTTTTCGTAAAGTTAATTGTTTCGAAGATAACAGCAAAAAAACGAGAATTTTGGGTAAAAATCAACTTCAGTGACCCGTGCCAACTCACCAGTACAATTCACACTTTCGCCGCAAAAGGCACTTTTTTAGATTGTTTTATTTCGAATTAAATTTAGCATAAAATGAGGCTGAGTTATAGAAATTTGAAAAAAAAAAAATTCGATTTACGTGCATTTTAGATAGAAAATCTTCTCACGCTAAGGGAAAGTACTTAGAATTAATATTAAGAGCTGTAACTTTCAGGGAATTTCTTTTTCGACATATCTAACAAAATTTCGGGTAGGGACTGAAAAAAAAATAGTCGAAAAAAAAAATCGCCCTCATATGTACATTACTAAAATGAAATAAAAAGAATGTTTTTTTTGAAAATCCTGACTGCGTATAACCCCTTAAGAATCAGACACCGAGATATACAGAAAAACTATCGTATACCATTGCAATTTTATAATTTATGCTCTATACGTTCGAGAAACTTGTGTTTTGCTGATTCCGATTTCTCGTCGTTAAACCTGAATACGTATCCATCGATCCTTCGCCGGAATTCGAATCTATCGCCATTTCGTGAAAGTCACATTGACTTACATTTTGAAACACGGTTCGCAACATCGTGTAGTCATATTTATTTTTTATCCGACGGTAATGGAAGAGATGCTCAGAAAGTGGATGAGTCGAAGAGGATCGACGATAAACAAGCATAGAACGTACACTACTGTCCCGCGTATGTTGACCCTTCCCGCTACCCCCACTCTTTTATTGATCGACGTTGGTTCAGTGCGCAAGCGCTGAGCGGTAGGCGCTCGAAGAAGCAACGGACCTGTGTGGTGGGGAGCAACGGTCAGTGGAAAAGTCAACTTAGGTGAGGGAGTGGTGGTTTAACCAACTTACGCTGGACCGTCAATTTATGTGAGATCAAGTTACGCGCGACTCCACTGTATCCGTAGATATTGTGCAACTCCTTAAAGCGACGTTTTTTTTTTTCTTTCGATATTCATGATGTTCTATATAACATTACAACCGAAGAAGGTGCAGGTCCAAGAAGCTCTTTCGTATAAGATTACGAGCATTGCGGTTCAATGAGTTTCTCCACTGTAGAGATATATTGAATTAATGGACTATCGTTTTCCGCAACGAGTACAATAGGCCTCCTGTTCGTAATACAAAACGGGAGACGGTATAAAATACATAAGTGAATCACGCACTCACTCGTTCAATTTTTCTTCCGTTTATTCATGACTATCATCCTCTCTCAATATCTATCTCGTGGAAATACGTTAAATAATTTATAAGCAGTGGTCATTCCTCGCAGTCCTGAACTTGTGTGAGGCGTCGTGCTATATCGAGTAATTGTATAATTGTGTTGTTTTTTGTATCGTCTGTACGCGAAGTGTTCCTACACTTTGCGACAAGGTCGATTTTTCGTGAGAACATCTCTCGTCTGTGAATGATCGATGGAGCCTTTATCGGAAAAGCGAACGAAGTGGTTAAACAGAATGGTGAATCAGCATAGTGCGATGTCTTCCGAGGACGGATATGTCGATGGGCTGGGAATTCCTTGCTGGTTGCTGCTGATGTGATGGTGTGCGGTTGTTGTAAAATTCACTTGATGATTCTCACGAACTCGATCAAATCATCGCTTAAAATCAATCCTCCATGGATTCACGCCTAACAATCTAATCACAATATGTAGTCGTACGTAATAAAATCCTCGCATACCCCTGAAATGTTCAAAAAATCAATTTTTTTTACAGATTTTTATTCTTTATACTTTTGAGAATTAAAACAACAAATATTTAAGAAAATTCCACTCCGTTACAAAGTTATAACAATAAATGTGACCGGACATCAGGTTGGGACGGCATAGTTTTTCTCAAAACTATGTTTTTAGACAGGGTCAGCACTATGACTCGGTCAATTTTTAATGATTTTTAATTTTTATTTTTAATCTTGATAATTATTTTCTCTACAGTCTGACAAGAGGTTTTTTTTAATTTTTTGTTTGGACATTTTTTTATAAATTATGAAACACTAATTTTTTTTTAAGTTGCATACTCAAGTTCGAAATACTGTAACTTCGTTATTTAAAAGAAAAATAGAAAAATTCCCTCCGTCAGACTATTACTACTACATTATTTTACTAGATTTTTTAATATTTTTGCAGATTGGATAATTTTTTATGAAGTTATGATGTCGACAAGGAGGCGTCATAGTTTTCATCAGTGATCCATTTATACCAGTAAAAAATGTTAATATAAAAAGAAATAAAAAATTTTTTTATAAAAAAAAATTGAAATTTCTTTTTTCTTATCTTTGAAAAGATAATAAAAAATGTGAAATCAACATTTTAATTTTTTTTTCACCATATAACGTTTATAATAATTTTCCACATTTACTCGGTTTCGAGTAAGTTGATTGAACACCCTCTCCTAAGTTATTTTCCCTGTCGATAGGCTCTCCCCTCTTCGCCCCTCCGCGCCACGCCAGCCAAACATCCCGACGTGTGCGCGCTGAATTGACGTGTCGGTCAGGAAAGAATATGGACAGATTGGAGGGTCAACTTACGCGGGACTTCTTCAGTGTCAAATAAAAGAACATTTTCAAATGTACAATGAATCAGCACTGATTTCAGAGGCGTTTGGTCAAATAAACGATCGAGGCAAAGGATGCCTTGATATTGAAAATGTCGTCCGTGCACGTTCCTTCGTCCTCCTCGTCGTCGAAGGTTTCCCGAGTACCGTCTCCATAGTCGTCGTAATCATCGTCATCCTCGCTCGCATCGCGACTCACAGTCTATCCACGGTTATAAGCCTATCAATGTTCTCTTGTCTCCTCTGGGCGACGACGCGCAAATTGGCTCCACGAGTGAAATCACGCGTGGCATTTTCCTCGAGCGTGTGGTACACACGGCCCGAGATTTCCTAGCAGTATTCCACCTATGCATATATTATGAGCATGCCCGCCCGATTGCTCGTCTATGACGGCCCGTGGGCTCTTTTTCTCATACATGTATATTCGCGCTAGTCTCTCCGGGACCTCTCACAAGCACCCGCAGTTGCAGAGAATATTATGTTTTTCTCGGAAACTGTAAACACTATCATTGAAAACCTCTAATACGTGCGAGCTCGCCGACACCGCCCGGCAAAAGGTCACGAGAGTGTCCGATGCAGACACATATACACGTTAAACCAATGTTGAAGAGCGCACTCCGCTGCTATTCACTCGTGGAGAGTCGTGCCGAAAGGATCGTGAACCACGTCTACCGAAATATATAATAAAGATCGTTGTTGAAGTGGTACACGGGGCTCCTACTTTCAATAGACGTTCGCCGGGGTCTTATGGTGAGTGTCGAATGTTCTACTTATCCGTGAGCTATACGAAAACCATCCAACCACGCTAAATTGTAGCTCGTTAAACGTCCATTCAGGCTCTATCTCCGTGCAAAATTTGTTCACAGGCACCGTGATTTTTTGGGAATAAGCAAAGTCTTACAAAACATCGAATTGATGGACGCTGTTCTTAAGGGAGGAAGTAGGGTTAGACGGTTCGAAAAATCGAACTTTTTTTTATTTCATAAATTGTTAGTAAAACTATTGAAAAATATGTTCCCAAAATTTGAAATGAAAATTCCGACTCGTTCTATTGTTATAAGCCATTAAAGTGAGTAGCTCTCCTTCAGGCCCCGAGCGCGCCACGTGTTTCAAACGCGTTTTTCTGAAAACGACTTTTTTTTAACTTGCGTACACGCTAGTTTGAAAAGTTTTCAACAAATCGTTTTGAAAATTGGCAGTTACTATCTTCATAGTATTGCGCTCTATGTGAACCTAAAATCGGAATATTATCATTATTTAAAATAATTTTTTTTTTGCAAATAAAGTTGTAAAAAATGGCAAAAAATCATGCTTTTTTGTTTTGATCACTGTAAAAAATTCAATTTTCTATTTTTTCGATAGCATTTAGGTTCATATAGAAGAGAGACATATAATGAAAGTAAATTCCAACCTCGTTTGATTTCAGATGAAAATTGCGGCTTCCAGAATGTACGCAAAATGCTGAGTCTGATTGTGATCTGCAATATGGGGTCGCTAATATCTTCGGTGTTTTTTAAGAAAATTCTTCAAAATTTTTATAGTATATACTTAAATATATGTATGAAAGATTCTCAAAGTTTCAATAAATTATATTCATTTTTTATACTATAAAAAAATTCATGAAAATCATTGAGAAAACGCTGTCGAAAAAAGACGGTGCAAAAAATCGATTTTTTTTTATTTCATAAATTGTTAGTAGAACTATTGAAAAATATGTTTCCAAAATTTGAAATGAAAATTCCGACTCGTTCTATTGTTATAAGCCATTAAAGTGAGTAGCTCTCCTTCAGGCCCCGAGCGCGCCACGTGTTTCAAACGCGTTTTTCTGAAAACGACTTTTTTTTAACTTGCGTACACGCTAGTTTGAAAAGTTTTCGACCAATCGTTTTGAAAATTGGCAGTTACTTTCTGCATAGTATTGCGCCCTATGTGAACCTAAAATCGGAATATTATCATTATTTAAAATAATTTTTTTTTTGCAAATAAAGTTGTAAAATATGGCAAAAAATCATGCTTTTTTGTTTTGACCTCTGTAAAAAATTCAATTTTCAATTTTTTTGATAGCATTTAGGTTCATATAGAAGACAGACATATAATAAAAGTAAATTCCAACCTCGTTTGATTTCAGATGAAAATTGCGGCTTCCAGAATGTACGCAAGATGCTGAGTCTGATTGTGACCTGCAAAATGGGGTCGCTAATATCTTCGGTGTTTTTCAAGGAAATTCTTCGAAAATTTTATAGTATATACTTAAATATATGTATAAAATATTCTCAAAGTTTCAATAGATTATATTCATTTTTTATACCATAAAAAAATTCATGAAAATCATTGAGAAAACGCTGTCGTAACCCTATTTCTCCCCTTAAGATACAGCGCTTTCCCAACACGACTCTCGAAGGATGTTTCATTACAATAATAGTTACCGTCAGTCGGTGTTTCACGTGATCGAGCTCATTGACCCAACCAATTGTTAATTCTCTTTATACCGGACAAATGAGAATGAACGAAGAGTGGAGAGGGCGCTTCCGCGTTCAGTTTTCACTCTCGTTCCAAAGCGAGCGAGCATTTCTACTGACTCGCTAGGCTCGTCCGGTTGTGAGCTGCAGACGCGTCCATAGAAAGTGGACACGGAAAGAATGGGTTGGCATATGCGGCAATATACGCGAGTGCGCTCTCTGGCAAATCAGCGGTTGCTGTCTCTCGTTGTCTTGTCGTTGGTTAGCCCGCGGTCGGTTCCTTTACGGTCGACCTGGACGTCCGTCCGGAAAGTCAAACAATGCGACGTACAGAATCCGCTTTATTTACTCCCGCATCGCGTATATATCCTGCGCGAGAGCATTGCGTGTATTGCATTCGTGGGTAGAGAGCACTTTTCTCTCTCTCTCTCTCTCTTTCTCTACTCTCGCTATAAGTTCCACGGCGTTCTTCACGTCGGATATGTTCCCGATTCACTGGTTACCCCGGCTCGTCTCAACGGGTACTCTCGGGTTCCGGGGTCTCTGGTAGATATACCGAGAGAGAGAAGAGAAGCGAAGAGGTGGTGCTGCTCTCCCGCGTGTTGTTACCGTGCTCTCCGCTACCGTCTTGCTGACGGGGTCCACACTAACACACACACACTCGACATGCAAAGCACGCGTTGTCATTTGCTCTCATCTCCCGCGGATCGGTTTATGCCGGACTAGTGTGTAATCCTTAACCGTCAGCCATTTTTGCTCTCTACTCACTGTGCGCAAACATCGTCGTCCTCGTCGGCGGGGGTCAACGTTAGAGAGCAGGACTAGAAAAGTGTACGGTCTTTATACGGCAATATAAGTAACCGAAGCCACTGGAAGTACAGAGCGTGCTTTCGAGATAGTTGAAATTGAAGATGTATCTTGGTTGGGTCAGTTTTCATTTTTTAAGATTAAAGTGGCAGATGATTATGAGGAAATTCATAGAACAAATGAATCCAGATTTTTTGTTTCGTTTTCTCTTGGAGGAGATTTCGTTATTAGAAAATAAAATATATTTCCTTATGTCTCAATCGTTTTATCCTTGCTCTCCATCATCACTAATTTTTTTTTTCAAATTATTAGACCCCTCGAGTCTTATACAGGACGGCTTCGAAGCGGGGAGATCATCCGGAATCACGCGGAATCAACAGATTTCGTTGTTACTTCGTGACAAAGGTTTGTTTTCTTTTATTCTTTTCTTCTCTCGAGTACGGGCTTCGATAACCAAGTAGCCTGGACTGTTTACCGTTCGAAGAGGCCGCGACCGATGTCAAAGTCGTTGGCTGAGCGTGTTGAGAATAGTGGGGAGAATCCGCTATCAATATGGATTTAAAGTTATTCCGTTGGACACACGCGCTTTGTGTGGCCGTTATATATCATTCGGGGGTGTAGGGCTATCGGTGTCTCACCGTAAAACGATGGCCTCTTCGTATTTGTGGCGTGCCCTCGGTTTTGTTGTTATTCTTTTCCCTTTCCTTCTCGTCGCTCGAGTTGTTGTTACGGCACCGTCCAAGTAGGTTCAAGCACGAAACGCGCGCGAATTTTATAATTCGCCCGCAATCTTAATCCAATGACGCATGGACTCGGTAGGTTCTTCGACTTCAACGGACACCTCTGTACGCTGATTCTTATGATGCTCCTGATTTCGCGCTCCTGCACCGATTAAAGTGTCCATAGTGGGTGTTGCGTTCATTTTTTTTTCACATCTCCCATTTAGTTCGCACAATCTGGTTACCAGACAGGCTACGAGTCATAAATCTTTGGGCTAATTGAAAATCAACGTTTATGAAACTGGATCTGATTGCCGCAACGATATTCGAGGGCCTGACTTCGAACGGTTTAAAAACGGTCACCATTATTAAAGATCTGTGACTGTAGAATTTGAAGTTGTCTTATTAATCTCCTGGCCTTTAACGCTATACCTCTAACAGCTGCGGGCGGTCGGGCCAGCAGTGCAGCTGTCGAACAGGTATACAGTTTATTCATTGCTATTGTGTATATAGTATATAGTGTATACTATACACTACAATATTTTAAAAGAAGAAACGAGCGTGAATCGATGATTCTGTGTGAGTTGAAAAAAAAAAAATTTCTTCACTTTTTTGCTTCATAAACTTTAGACGCGTTTTTCTCAAAAGTACTTTTTCAAAGTCCGTGTTCACTGCCATTTAAAAACTACTTGACCGATTCATTTAAAACTTTGTACACATTTTCTACATATAAAATACCTCCCCCCAACGTTTAGTTAAATTTTTTTTTTTTTACATTAAGGTTGTTTCCCACCTACAAAATGGCGGAATTTTTCGTGGAAAATAACAGTTCACACTTTAGATGGCCGCCAAAAATTTTTAAATGAAAAAAAAAAATTATCAGAGAACGTTGGGGGGAAGATTTGATTATAATTTAACTAAATTTTTATGGTTTTTCATTTTCCGATAATTTCCGCCCGAGTTATAGTGAACACCGCAAATTGTTTTTTTTCCAAGACGTTCCGGGGGAAGCTCCGTTACGGGCTTATGCTTCAATATTTCTGCATGAAAAAACTACACAACATTGTCAAAAGTATGCTCAATAATGTACAAAAGGTTCGAATAAAATTGCTCAATCCATATTTGAGAAAAAAAATCACAAAAAAAGTTTTTTTTTACGCTGAAACCCTTACCCCTCCCTTAAGGGAGGAAATAGGGTTAGACGGTTCAAAAAATCGTTTTTTTTTTCATTTCATAAATTGTTAGTAAAACTATTGAAAAATATGTTCCCAAAATTCTAAAGGAAAATTCCGAATCGTTCTATTGTTATAAGCCATTAAGTGAGTAGCTCTCCTTCAGGCCCCGAGCGCGCCACGCGTTTAACAGAGCAGTACTATTTTTTCAAACGCGTTTTTCTGGAACGGCCTTTTTTTGAACTTGCGTACACGCTAGTTTGAAAAGTTTCCAACCAATCATTTTGAAAATTGGCAATTACTTTCTTCATAGTATTGCGCTCTATATGAACCTAAAATATTATCATTATTTAAAATAATTTTTTTTTTGCAAATAAAGCTGTAAAAAATGGCAAAAAATCATGTTTTTTTGTTTTGACCCCTGTAAAAAATTCAATTTTCTATTTTTTTAATAGCATTTAGGTTGATATAGAAGAGAGACATATAATAAAAGTAAATTCCAACCTCGTTTGATTTCAGATGAAAATTGCGGCTTCCAGAATATACGCAAAATTCTGAGTCTGATTTTGACCTGCAAGATGGGGTCGCTAATATCTTCGGTGTTTTTCAAGGAAATTCTTAAAAAAATTTATAGTATATACTTAAATATATGTATAAAATATTCTCAATGTTTCAATAAATTAGATTCATTTTTTATACTATAAAAAAATTCATGAAAATCATTGAGAAAACGCTGTCCTAACCCTATTTCCCCACTTAAAAGCTTTTCTTTAATCACTTCGCGTCAAGACTCTGCTGGCTCACTTGATTATCACACTCTGTACGCTACTAAATTGGACTTCGAGGAGGAGTATACATTTTCCCTCGAACATTATTCGTACCAACTGAAATTCGTTGACTAAGAGACGTTGGCCTATCCGTTGACCCGTTCTTTCTGAATGAACTTTTCAAGCTCATATATATAGATATATGTATATACGGCACTGATACAGTATATAGTTATAAATATATATGCGAAGGAGTGCAAGGTGCATGGGTATTCTCAAGAGTTTCCACCGTGCGCTATACATAATAGAGGTTAGCCGCAAGGATGGTAAATCACAAGACGCCATGCGGGCGTAGTTATATCGTGCGTGCGTGATGGAAGATTAGTCCGGCATTGTGCGAGCACGGAGGTGGCACGCGATGATTTATCGCTTACGAAAATACTTCTGGTGTCTCACTCTTCCATCCTGCTCTTTTCCTTTATTTGCCTCTTGCTCTCCCTCTCTCTCTCTCTTAATCTCCTTTTCATGCTCGTTCGTTCTCTTTCCGTCTCTCTATCTATCTCCACCACACTGTGGCTACCATTGAACGAGATATTACAGTCAAAAGATAGAGGAAGAAGAAGTTATCAAACGCTGAGATTCCTATACTGCAAGATCCGTTCCAACGATTTCTGACTAAGGTTAGAAACATCGTAACGACTTTATAAGTGATACGTTGATAAATTCATTAACGCGATTCTTTTTTTAACGCACAATAGAGACATGTAATTACGGAGGTCTACGGAATTCATATACATATTCATATCAAAATACCGATGAAACATTGATCGCGGCTTCAACGTAGTAGTCTGGTAACTTAAGCCGATTTTCATGTCTCTTTTGGAGGGCGTTTTTTTGTAGGAAAATAAAAATGAATCGTTTTGGATATTTAGGATGTTTCTATTTACATATTAAAGATACAAAAAAAAAATTTTTTGAAGAAATTTAATTGGTTATTATTATTGATCGAAGTTGGCACCTCGAAAAAAAAGCGCGTGGGTGGCCCCGGTGATTTTGGCTCTTGATGTTATCGAAAATCAAAAATTCTTGATAATTCTTAATCTATAGACATGTCATTCTGGTCGGAACTACTGAAGTTCAATTTCATGGATAAATAACAAAATGGCGGACTTTGGAAAAAAAAGTCCTTTTATTTTAGCAAAGAAGGGGTTGTAAAATAAAAAGAAGTTTAACTTCAGTAGTTCCGACCAGAATGACATGTCTATAGATTAAGAATCAACAAGAATTTTTGATCTCAGATAACATCAAGAGCCAAAATCACTGGGGCCACCCACGCGCTTTTTTTTTGAGGTGCCAACTTCGATCAATAATAATAATAATAATGAACTATTAAATTTTTTCAAAGAAATTTTTTTTTGTATCTTTAATATGTATATAAAAACATCCTAAATATCCAAAACGATTCATTTTTATTTTCCTACAAATAAACGCCCTTCACAAAAGACATGAAAATCGACTTAAGTTACCAGACTATTATCTTAAACGAATGGCAGCGTTATCTGGGACTACCGATTTATCAACATTTTCAAGAGTGTACGTGTCGGATGTTCCCATTTGAGAATTTCATCGCTAATTGCTCTAAATTGGTGAAAACATTTTACCAATCCTATGAATTCTTACATTAAGAATCGCATTCAATCTTTCATGGCAATTAATATTTTTCGTTGAACCGAAGGGACACATGAAAGAGAAAAATAAACGAGGAATAGATCGAGTTACTCGGGTGCTGCTGTATATTCCTACTGGACGGTACGAAAAGCTTTTCGCTAGGTGACTCCGGCACGAGAAGTACCCAGACCGCACTACTGTAAATGGTAGCAGCCTGCAATCATCATAATTCTTGATGATGGTCGGCCGGTGCCTCGCTGCACTGTGCAAGGGGACAAAAAGAGAGAGATAGAAAGATAGGAAAGAATATGCAGAGAGTAAGGGGGGGTTTAAGTCCCCCTACTCGTTGAAGAAGACTGCGCGCGCGGTGCATCAGTCCCCGGGACCGCAAAACCATTCTGTTCCTTATTGCTCGAACTCCGCCGCTTCGGTCTTATCCTTCCTTTCTTCGTACCACGGTCTCGTTCTTTAAGATCACAATTTAGATTCATCTCCGGACGTGGTAGGTCGTGTTTTTTTTTTTTTAACGAAGCGAAAGCAGCCAGTGTTATAACGTTTAAAAGTAGCAAAACATTGGGCAGAGAGGTTATACGAGGGGGCTTGAAAATTCACCGAAGAACGCGGCGAGGTCGAAGAGAACAGAAGCCTAAGATATCTTCCATTGGTGCGTGTGTTATTGGCTATTCCAGCACCCGGGCTTAAAGTTCACAACGAATTTCTACCGGTTGGTTCCAAGGACCAAGTTGCGTGCCATCCCGTATTGTAGAATACTATAAGTTACCGAAAAAAAAAGCAACGGAGCCATTAAGAACCACTGATGGCACCGACATGCCCGAACAATGCAATTTGTAGCCATGAGCTCGACGGTGGTGTCGCGTCGGTCAGGTCTTGTAACGATTCTTCGCCTTCGTGTGTTACATCGTCCCCCACTCCGCTCGAGCCAACGATGTCCTCGTCTTCGTTGTTCTCGTCGTCGTTCCCCGTCGTTCTTCGTCGAGAAGCAAAGTCCCACGAAATACTGGACAAACATTATTGGTCGTGGAACTCGCGAAATACTACACGAGCCAATGTCACTCGGGCCCGTGTGCGCTGCTACCGACATTCGAGAAACCCAAGACTCCGCAGTACATTATTATTCGTTTTTTTTTGTTTTTTTTTTCGTCCTCTTATTTCGTTTAACCCTATCGAGGCGGAATTTATCGGTAGATTCCGTCGACTACAACCGACAACTACGGGAATACTTCGTTGTTTGCGAGAGTCAAGCTTACGTACGTTCGAACTTGTGCGGTACTATAATCGCGTTCGCTTTCGGTGAGGGGCTTGAGCTTTCAACCGATAGGGGTAAATCCAGATACTGTGGGAAGGATCATACGTACAAACCCAACAAGTTATGATTTGGAACAAAGAAATATAAATATTAGTCGTTTCAATATAGCGACATTTGCCAAAAAAATTATGACAAATCGTCACGTTCATTCGTTTTATAATGCTCCGGATTCTCTGAAACTACTGCAACGTTTTTGGCATTTATTCAAATCGAATTTATAAATGATCGTTGTCGGAATGTTCGAGGTGTACAATTAAATTCGATAACTTCTGTAGCGGAGGGGTATCAAGCCCGGGAGGTAGGTATATAGAAAGAGAAACTCTCGGTAAACAAATCGGTGCTTGTTACGGAGACTTAAGGGCGGAAATAGGGTTAGACGGTTCAAAAAATCGATTTTTTTTTATTTCATAAATTGTTAGTAAAACTATTGAAAAATATGTTCCCAAAATTTTTAATGAAAATTCCGACTCTTTCTATTGTTATATGCCATTAAGGAGGGAAATAGGGTCAGGACAGCGTTTTCTCAATGATTTTCATGAATTTTTTTATGGTATAGAAAATGAATGTAATTTATTGAAACTTTGAGAATATTTTATACATATATTTAAGTATATACTATAAAATATTAGCGATCCAATATTGCTCGTTTTTCTTAGTACTATTTTTTCAAACGCGTTTTTCTGAAAACGACTTTTTTTGAACTTGCGTACACGCTAGTTTGAAAAGTTTTCAACCAATCGTTTTGAAAATTGGCAGTTACATTCTTCATAGTATTGCGCTCTATATGAACCTAAAATCGGAGTATTATCATTATTTAAAATAACTTTTTTTTTGCAAATCAAGTTGTAAAAAATGGCAAAAAATTATGCTTTTTTGTTTTGACACCTGTAAAAAATTTAATTTTCTATTTTTTTGATAGCATTTAGGTTCATATAGAAGAGAGGAATATAATAAAAGTAAATTCCAACCTCGTTTGATTTCAGATGAAAATTGCGGCTTCCAGAATGTACGCAAAATGCTGAGTCTGATTGTGACCTGCAATATGGGGTCGCTAATATTTTATAGTATATACTTAAATATATGTATAAAAATTTTATAGTATATACTTAAATATATATATAAAATATTATCAAAGTTTCAATAAATTATATTTATTTTTTATACTATAAAAAAATTCATGAAAATCATTGAGAAAACGCTGTCTTAACCCTATTTCGCCGCTTAAGGGAGTATACACGATGGAATCCGTGTTGATATTCAGCAAAAGCGGATCGTCGTTCGTTCTAATCAACGAGACCATGTATATGTATATTTTACGTCCATGTACAAAGGCATCAATGCAAACCACGCGCTATGAATGGAGCAATAAAAAGGACCAACCGGTGAATAACTGTCGCGCGCCCCGCGTCTTCTACCAGTAACGTTTTTCTCCTCTTGCCAATATAACGGAGCGTACTATCGTGAATGATGCGAGAAATATCGAATATCCCCATGTACCGCTAATAGCGTACAAATCGGGCGGTACAGATTATTCATGTGGTCTGACCTAATACGGACGTAACTACTGCGATTCCGAATACACGTTTGTATCACCGTCCTCTGGCTGATTTTCACGGCGATCATCCGCGATCCTCCGTACGCATCGATTTACGAACAATATTTTACGATATTATTCTGCATCGTTCGGACAGATAAATTCAAGCCCTTGAACGGACAGACGTTCCAACGCCCGACTGAAATAAATAATAGTAAACGGCGAGGAGATTGATATTATCATAAATTTCTATAAACACGATACTAAGAACTTATGAGAAATACATACCTGTACATATATATCTTAATTCATGCTAATAATGTTAATTCATTGCTTGTCATCTAAAAAACAACAGTGTTAACGGTTTTATTTAACGGTCTTCGCGTCGCGAAAACAAAATTGTCCGGGGGGCAAAGTTCCCACTGAAAATTTGTTTGCTTCAACGATATCGACGGTTACCTCCGCTAGTACCTTTCGTTAAAATTCCCATTTCAACGAAAGGCGGTACAGCAGCGTGGAATCGACGTTCGAAAAATGTTCTCATCTCATCGAGAATGGCCCCGGCGAGGGTTAAACTCGAGCTAAGTGAATTTATTTCCATTATAATTATAATCTATGAATTGTAAAAATTGTAAATTTTTCAATTTACATAACACTCTTTGACAATTCTCGAGGGCACGATATTGGCCCCGGAGGGCAGATTTTCCGCCGTCTCTCCTGTATATAAATATATCTCCTCATACTCAAAAACGTCACGATGACAAATGAACGATCAAAATTCATGAGTTATTTCGATTTTTCATAAACAGATAAAACAAAGTTGTAAAGTGATGAATAGTTTGAGATTCAAAATGAGTTTTTTTTAAGAGAATTCACGTACGTCTCTATCACGTGGAGTCAATTTTTCTATGAAAAAAAGAAGAAAAAAACATTGGATTGGACGTGTTAGAAAGACAAATCTTGGTGATGTCCCCCAAGTGGAATAAACCGGTCGAAATTTTTGTTCCCTGTAACGGCTCGACGGTATCTGGCATACATCCGTAAAGCGAGGATAAATATAATCTCTGACGCGGTGTGGGAGCCAGAAAAAAAAAGGTGTTCCGAGCCTCAATCGATTGGTTATTTATTTATAAATAATCCAAATTACTATTGAACATGACTAGTTTGTCATTGAATGGCCCATAAATTTCGGATAGTTATTTTATACGCCGTACAATATTATCCATAAAACGGCTAGCAAGCGCAGCGGTATATTTTTGTTTTCATTAATGGGTCGATGCGAGCACTAATGCGAGTCTGTTTGCTGAGCACTCGTCGAGCATTAAGAGGCGTACGCGTATCTATATGCGGTATATCAGCGCCCGCGGGGACACGCGTCTCCTTTCCGTGCAACGTGTATTTGAGTATACGAACGAGACGAAGCGATGAAGTACACGGAGGAACGGGAGAGAAAGGAAAAAAGCGCGACACTAATTTTTCGTCGCGAAGAGATTCACCTACCGCCGCGCTACGGTCCAAGTGGTGCTACAGGCGTGGCATAAAAGCGCGCGCACGCGCGCGCATCAGTCTCGTCTTACACGAGCCCCGAGGCGATCTATGGCAGAAAATTAACACTTCTAGCCGCGAGTCTTGCGAATAATCGCGGGCTCTGTGTGCTCGACGTTTGCTTATGTTAATCCCCTGTTCCGTGTGGGCATCGCTGTCACTTCAAATATATCAATTAACATCGTCATTAACCGGTCGCGGCGGGACTGGTTACATGGGAGATATGATATTACGGTAGTGGACATTTCCAGTTCGTTCGGTCAGCAATGGCACGCATAAACTTACATATTACAGTCTCTCGTAGATATGTCACACCGCATATATTCTAGACACCCTGCTCTTTTTGGTTTTCTCGTAAGACGGTGTCTGCTCCGCGAAGAAAAAACGGGTATGTCAAAGTCGTTGTCGAATGTGTGCAGTCGCAGCGCGGTATTAAAATTGCGCTTACTTCTCGTCACTCCCTATCCTTGTTCCTTATCCTCGCTCCTTATCCTTACTCCCTATCATCATTCGTTATCGTTGCTGCTCAATCTTACTCCTTATCCGCACACCTTGCTCCTTATCTTTAATCCTTAACCTTACTCTTTATTCTCACCCGTTATCCTTAATTCATATTCGTATCCCTTGCTACTTATCCTTACTTGCTCCTTATCCTTACTTGCTCCTTATCATTACTTGGTCCTTATCCTTACTTGCTCCTTATCTTTACTTGCTCCTTATCCTTACTCCTTAAGAGGGGAAATAGGGTTAGGACAGCGTTTTCTCAATGATTTTCATGAATTTTTTTATAGTTTAAAAAACGAAAATATAATTTATTGAAACTTTGAGAATATTTTATACATATATTTAAGTATATACTATAAAATTTTTGGAGAATTTCCTTGAAAAACACCGGGGATATTAGCGACCCCATATTGCAGGTTGCAATCAGACTCAGCATTTTGCGTACAGTCTGGAAGCGGCAATTTTCATCTGAAATCAAACGAGGTTGGAATTTACTTTTATTATATGTCTCTCTTCTACATGAACCTAAATGCTATCAAAAAAATAGAAAATTGAATTATTTACAGGGGTCAAAACAAAGAAGCATGATTTTTTGCCATTTTTTACAACTTTTTTTGCAAAAAAAAAATTATTTTAAATAATAATAATAATCCGATTTTAGGTTCATATAGAGCGCAATACTATGAAGAAAGTAACTGCCAATTTTCAAAACGATTGGTTGAAAACTTTTCAAACTAGCGTGTACGCAAGTTCAAAAAAAGTCCATTTCAGAAAAACGCGTTTGAAACACGTGGCTCGCTCGAGGCCTGAAGGAGAGCTACTCACTTTAATGGCTCATAACAATAGAACGAGTCGGAATTTTCATTTAAAATTTTGGGAACATATTTTTCAATAGTTTTACTAACAATTTATGAAATAAAAAAAAAAACGATGTTTTGAACCGTCTAACCCTATTTCCCCCCTTAACCTTATTTCTTGATCTTACTCTTTATTCTTACCCCTTATCCTTAACCCTTATCCGCATCCCTTGCTCCTTATCCTTACTCCTGATCCTTATTCCCTCTTCATCTTACCTCACGCTTCACCTTACTCTTCACCTCACCTTACTCTTTAATCCCATTTTATGAATTTTTTTATACCATCCGAACCACGTCCTCTTCTACGTCGTAATTCTTCAAGAAATTATATCTGTGGATCACCCATGGAGAAACCACACTAGACCGTCGAATAATAATTAGCGAGCATGTATAGTCACATTGACAGTGACGCTGTCGGGACAAGTCGGTGCAATTACATTTTCTAATTAGGCGAGTAGATCGAGGAAAGGGAGAGTGAGTGTACGAGCAAGAGAGAGCGAGAGAAAGAGAGACTGTGCAATTCTTATTCACGGCGTAACACTGAATGGTACATTGCATTGGCGTTACTTGAAATTTCAGGGATCGATCACTGAGATCTTTGAGTCGATACACGATCGTCCCAATTAGTTGATCATTAGTTACCTTTCGCCCAAGTTGTCGTCCCTTCAGACTACAACGAAACGCGTTCTTTCTCTCTCTCTCTCTCTCTCTCTCTCTGACGCCGAACGTATTTAAGTATATGCAAACACTGAGTGAAAAGACAGCATCCTCTTCTTGTTCTTCATTCTTGCCGACAGGCTATGCAACGGAAAACTATATTTATTTATTGTTCTTTGGAGACGAGACCTTTAACGAACTTTGTGAACTGAAAAAATGGTGAACTGCATGGAACCTGTGTTTTTTTTTAATAATCCGAGCTTGTCACATAAAATGAAGTATTTAATACTATCGAATGTGAAAGCGTATAAAAAATTTTCGATACTTAAAGAAAATATTTCATTTAATTACGAACAACTGTTGTTAGCTATTAATTAATAACGAGGATACAAATATAATGAATAAGCTTATGATAAATTTAGAGTTTGATTCGAAAACAATACATCACTAAAAAGTGCCCACACCGCTGTCCGCAACTACTTTTACCGGCAAACAAGCGGAAGAAAAACACAAAACAGTACAGAAAAGCGTTTTATAAAAGGATTAATTAGGTTCGAAAAAGAGAAATAACAATGAACAAAAGTACGAAGAAATCGAGAATTGTGAGAGAACTGCGGAACAGAAATGGTCGAGAGCGTTACCGATTTCATCGGGGGTCCTCCGAGGGCTAAATTCCTCGCCCCTGAGGCTTTAGCGCGACAGCACACAGCGCACGCGTGTCCTCTCCAACCGTTCGTTTCTCCCCCGTTTCTTTTGGCTCTTTCGCGCGCGCCATTATTTATACAGGGAAGCGACACGACGGCGAGACTCCACGCGCTCTGGCTCACGCGGTGGTAACTCCGCTTCGTGTAAGTTATCGCCGAGACGACTTTCATAAATTCCACGACGAGATATGGAGCGACAAATTCAACTCGCAGGACTTCGGGAGCAGCACTCCGGCGACCTTTTACTTCGTTTCTTACTCTTATGCCTCGTTTTTTGTCGTATTCACGTTCGCCGTTAAGCGGAGACTTTAACGCCTGGGCTGCGCCATATCGGTTTTAGGGAAAAAATCGACACACACCGTCGCGAATATTGACTGATGCAAGCTCCCTCGATTTCAAATTCTCTCTTATCTCGGTATTGGCACCTTGTTTATTTCTCACTTGGAGACGGATACTTTAACCATTTTTTTTGTAATTCCTTCCAGCATAATACATATATTTATATAACGTTTCGGTACGTTTGTATATTTATGTTATTTCTGGCTGGCGTGTGCTGGAAAACTTAATTTATAATTGTACCGGTGATGACGAGGTACGAAAAGCCACGAGAGTCACCGGAAATCGCCATCGTTTCCCCTCGACGATTTTCGTGGATTCTCGGTCTCAAGTTTAGTAGTATCTCGGACACCACAAGAGAGTTATCAGAAAAAGCTAAGTCCGAACATTTGATTAATTGTACGCGTTCATACGGGATTGTGATCATCAAGGTGCGGTGGATATATTTCTTTAAATTCACAGTTTATATCAAATTTAATTTCTGAAATGAGAATGGCAAACACGTCTCCCTGTACATAATGTTTGACCAATTTTATATCATTCTCCCTGATATCATTGTAATTATAATAACTATCTTGTGCATTGTTCATACCCGGGAAAACTTTGTGGGTGAATATATAATAATTGCAACTGCGATATCGATGATAATTACAACGCTCTTTGTCATATATACACAACAATATATTGTCTTCGAAATATCAATTTTTATTAAATCGCGATCTGAAGATCCTCGAGTATAATTTCATATCATTTTTGTTTAACGAATTATTTCATTCCCTCATGACCATAAAATAATATACAACCTTTCAAATTGATACAATAAATAAGTAACGAATTTTAAATAAAAAAATAAAATATAAAAGATTCGTTACAGGCGTTGGATGATCGATTGAAGCAACGGAGATTGCATATACACACACCCACTGGATGGAACGTTTCGTGCTATTGAAAGTCTTCGATCTCTTGCCACTGGTACTTGATGTTGGATGGGCTCGAAGTTGGAAGTCTTAGAGCTTGCTTATGGTGAAAGAAACCGGCGCAACTTCTTCGGTTAATGATTTAATGCTCGATCGTGCTAGCCAGAAATCGTCCTCACAAGTTCGGTCGTACAGTTCCATATCGTCGAGAATGAAAGTTTGCTGGGCAAAGAAAAAATAAAATATCCCTTGAATAGAAATTACCTTTGGGCTTGAACCAATGACAAGTGCGGAGGCGTTTAATACACGAGAGTCTTAGAGTACGAGTATATCACTGACGAACGTGACTTTTTGTATTTTCCGTACTCACGTATGTGTCGATAGATATATGTGCACGTGATGTGCGTAATACCATGCATATTCTACACTTTATCACATAATCGCGCATACAGCACTTACATTTATATATATATGTAAAGAGTACAGATATACGATGCGATAAAATGTAGGCGTCGTGCCTAGCAGGTGCTCGTTAGGTTATGGCGAGGCCGATATGTTCGTGAGACGAGTCGGATACTCACTACAGAAACTTGTAATTACTTAACCGACGATTCCCTTTCCAGCGTCATTGGGTTTCATCACATTTTCAGAATCGGATTTCCCCGGTGACCGTTTTGTCTCGTCACTTGTTTTGACGTCACAGTGTTTTGTCAAGAGCCCAGGTTTTTCGGCGGTTTAAGGCATTTTGAGAAGGAAGAGGGTGGATTGAAGATGAACCACGAAGCGGAAGGCCTTCATCTTCAAAAACCGATGAAGATGTCGACAGAATCTGGGATCTTGTGCGTTCAGATCGTCAGTTGACAATTAGAATGATCGGGGAAGAGTTGAATTTGATTCACACCACCGTTCATCAGATTTTGACCAATTAATTGGGGATGAGAAAAATCTGCAAAAACTGATTGTTGCATCACGATAATGCTCCTTGTCAAACAGCAATTTCAATAAACGAATTTTTGGCCAGTAAAAACATTCCTCTGGCTCCTCAGCCTCCTTATTCGCCTGACTTGAGTCCTTGTGACTTTTTTCTCTTCCCGAGATTGAAAAATCACCTCAAGGGAACTCATTTTGGGACACTCGAAAACATTCAAACGGCTGTAACCGACCAGCTGAAGGCTATTCCAGTATCGGAGTGTCAGCACTCTATGAGGATTGGAAGAAATGTCTCCGATCCTGTGTGGCTTTAGAAGGAAGTTATTTTGAGGGTGACAATATAAAATTGTAATTCTATTTGAATAAAAAAAATGGAAAAAATCAGTCTCATTACTTAATTTACACACCTCGTATACACGTAATATTGATCTAAAATTCTGCCACGGTAGACGAATTGATCCATCAGTTGTAGCGTTGCAAGAAGAATTTAAAAGATTATCGCTCAAGGTAGTAGTCTGGTAACTTAAGCCGATTTTCATGTCTTTTTTGGAGAGCGTTTTTTTGTAGGAAAATAAAAATGAATCGTTTTGGATATTTAGGATATTTTTATTTGCATATTGAAGATACAAAAAAAAATTAGTTTGAAAAAATTTAATAGTTTATTATTATTATTATTATTGATCGAAGTTGGCACCTCGAAAAAAAAAGCGCGTGGGTGGCCCCGGTGATTTTGGCTCTTGATGTTATCTGAAATCAAAAATTCTCGATAATACTTAATCTATAGACATGTCATTTTGGTCGGAACTACTGAAGTTAAATTTCATAGATAAATAACAAAATGGCGGACTTTGGAAAAAATTTTTTTTTTCCAAAGTCCGTCATTTTGTTATTTAACGATATAATAAATATACATAATAATAAATATTATTTATATATTTATATAAATATAAAAATAAATATAAATAATAAATAATATAATGAATAACAAAATGGCGGACTTTGGAAAAAAACTTTTTTTTCCAAGGTCCGCCATTTTGTTATTTATCCATGAAATTTAAATTCAGTAGTTCCGACCAGAATGACATGTCTATAGATTAAGAATTATCAAGAATTTTTAATTTCAGATAACATCAAGAGCCAAAATCACCGGGGCCACCCACGCGCTTTTTTTTCGAGGTGCCAATTTCGATCAATAATAATAATAATAGTGAACTATTAAATTTTTTCAAACAAATTTTTTTTAATATCTTTAATATGTAAATAAAAAAATCCTAAATATCCAAAATGATTCATTTTTATTTTCCTACAAAATCGGCTCAAGTTACCAGACTACTACATTAATAGACTCGAGACACTCCAAGGATTAGTTTCAAATTCCATAACATCAAGAAAGGGATTGTCGTTATTCACGTTGAGTTGTCAAAGTCTCAGAAAGCATGTCCCAGATCTACAAGCTTCGATCGTTAACAATAGTAATTTCTTATTATTGAGTGAAACATGGCTTGGTAATGAAGAAAACGTCGACATCCCCAACGTTCATTGTATCGTTTACTTCAAACGCAATAATGTTAGAGCTGGTGGTGCAGCTATTTATTAGAATAGAGATTCATTCGATGTTATTGCATCTCGCATAATCGTTAGGTTGAAAAATGTAAGGGGACTTGGTTTTGGTCAAGACGATATTGGCGATTTATGTGCGGCACAAATTGTTACGGAGGATGGAAGGGAATTGGTCATGGTCGTTGTATATATTTCCCCAAACCAAAAAATTCACAATATCATACGATTTTTACACGAAGAAATGCTCAAATATAGCTCGTTCAATGCTATTGGGAGCAAATTTACATCAACTTCCATTAATTTTAGTAGAGAATGTCAATGTTAATTTTACCAAAGCTGAAACATTGTCACTCATAAATTTTCTCGAAAATGAATTTCAGTTGATCATGAACACCCACGGAAATGAGCCTACTACAAGGTATGGCACGACCATAGACGCAGTGTTCTATAGATATCTTGAAAACATGACATCTAAAACATTCGTTTCATACTTCTTTTATCATCGACCGATTGTTAATTTCATCGAATCGAACGCAGCAACGACTGCTACTATAACCGAAGTAACGGATGAAGCAAGCAAATGAAAATTATAGAAGAAAATCAAAAGCTACTTTTCTTGTGGTTTTTTATTTAATTCTCCACGCCACATATCCCACACGGTACTCTCAAGACGTTGGATATTTCACATATACCAGGCGTCCCATGACGGCTCACTTTTTTTTTCACAGCCAGTCGAATTGTTTCTTTTATGACAGATACATCTTCGGACTTGTGAAAAATGTAACACCGAGCGAATTTCACTTCCTCATAATAGAGGAAGTGAAATTCGCGTGATTCCAGTACAAAATGCTTTTTCCAACGCATTTTGTGGCCGAAAAAAAGATGACACCGTTCCCGACTGTCGCGTGTGTGATTTAAATCTCTACTTTATTTTTCTATGCTCATTCGTTCGATATCTCCGGGCAAACTCTTCTCTATTTCCATATTATTATGCTCAACCTTATTTACCTATATTTTTTAACTCTCCGCCCTCTTAAGGTGATCTCTCCGTATACGAACGATCGTCTAGCTATCGTTTCTCTTGAAAGCCTCTCATTCACGAGTATATATTGGCACACGCGTTCGGGCACGGCCCGTGCTGGAGAGATCGTTGCCAAGAGGAGTCGTGAAGATGTGCGGTATCCAGGAGATTCGTTCTTTACAGTATGCTCAGTTTACTCAACTATCGCTATATATATATGCTATGTAAGTATTGTGTGTGTGTATAAACATATATGCGTGAGGTCGAGCGTCGAGCTCGGGTGAAAGTCTTCTTCGGGTCACTCGGTCCCACTCGGATATAGAATTGTCGCTGGTTGCTCGCGCATAGCCATCATAAGAATACGTGATACGCTCAAACCCAACGGACAAATATCTTCCGTGACTCTCCGGGCCCAATATTTGGGAATTACCATTTAGCAACCTGACCTCTCTCTCTCGGCCAAATTTCAAACCACTCTCTCCTAGTCGGTGCGAATCGTGTCACGTTTTAATCATAATAAAAAATATACCGCTTCATTGCAGCAACATCGTCATATTTTCAAGTTCGAAAAATCACATCTCTTTCTGAAATCTTTATTCTGAAAGGGTCAGCGGTATAAAAATTTTCAATGCACAGATAAAGTGGTCCAAGAATTGCTAGGAATGTAAGATTAAAAAAGTGAACAACAAGCATTTTTAACCACAACAATGTATTCCATATCAGAGCTCGTCGCGGCGTACTCACCTCTCGGAGAATTGCTCTTTTAGCAATAAATTCGTGTTACCTTACGGGCGTCGCTACGCGTTACCGTGCCATTCCCGACCATATGAGCATATCACGCGAACAGTCAGCGGTACCTGGTGCACGCTCGGCCTTTGCAATTCTCAAACCATTTTGGGTATGGATGCTGTTCGACCGCAGGGTCGGCAGTTTGCCGCTAATCTTCGTCCCCGCGAACGCTTTCTCGTCCTTTATTCACGGCTCTCCTCGTGACCGTCCTCTCTGTACGGATGCTCTTTCGGTGCGAAGAACTGTATATATATATATTGTACTTTACCACAGTGTATTGTGTACCTAGCTGACTGGTACTTGGTCGCTTGGAGCAGCCATGGAGTACCTCGCGTAACGCGCTTCATTTGACTCTAGTCACGTGTCACTACTCATCCGCGACCAATTCAATGCTTTCTTCCGACTCGAGATAATCTACGAACGCAACGCTACTTACCAACACACCTACGTGCGGCTAAGGTTAACACTCAGAGCTCAAGGATACGGAATGCCATTACAATGGAGTCCCGCGTAAGTTGACCTCACACGAGGTTGACGGTCCCGCGTAAGTTGACTAACCCCCCCACTCATCCAAGTTGACTTCTCCGCTGATTGGCTTCCCCCACTATGGGTCCGGTCCCACGTCGTGCGCGGCACCCCTTTGCGCACCGGAACAATGTTGAAGAGTGGCGATAGAGGGAACGGTCCAATTCCACGCGACTTGCAGCGTACTTTATTTTACTCTTTCCCTTGCAGATACAAAATTGTAAATACACCACTCGAAAATAAGAGATGCACGTATGTACGAGGTGTGTAAATTAACTAATGAGACTGGCAACGTAGCGTTCGATCTGGCAACACTTGTGGCGCTGGGCTTGGAGGGGCGGCAGGGGAACATGCGATACGCTTTTGGTACGGGTTTGAACTCGCTCGAGTCATTTGTTTGTCCGTAGCGATTTTTTTTTGTTAAACAGTTTTTTCTATTGTGTTCTAAAAATGAGTGACTTCAATTTCGAGCAACGGTGCGCTGTCAGGTTTTGCTTCAGACTTGGGCACAGTCCAACGGAAACTCTTGCTAAACTTCAGCAGGCCTACGGGGACAGTGTTTTGTCAAGAGTCCAGGTTTTTCGGTGGTTTAAGGCATTTTCAGAAGGAAGAGAGTCGATTGAAGATGAACGACGAAGCGGAACGCGTTCATCTCCAAGAACCGATGAAAATGTCGACAGAATCCGGGATCTTGTGCGTTCAGATCGTCGGTTGACAGTCAGAATGATCGGGGAAGAGTCGAATTTGACTCACATCACCGTTCATCAGATTTTGACCAATGAATTGGGGATGAGAAAAATCTGCAAAAACTGGTTGTTGCAACACGATAATGCTCCTTGTCAAACAGCAATTTCAATAAACGAATTTTTGGCCAGTAAAAACATTCCTGTGGCTCCTCAGCCTCCTTATTCGCCTGACTCGAGTCCTTGTGACTTTTTTATCTTCCCGAGATTGGAAAATCACCTCAAGGAAACTCATTTTGGGACACTCGAAAGCATTCAAACGGCTGTAACCGACCAGCTGAAAGCTATTCCAGTATCGGAGGTCCAGCACAGCTATGAGGATTGGAAGAACCGTCTCCAGCGCTGTGTGACTTCAGAAGGATGTTATTTTGAGGGTGACAATATAAAATTGTAATTCTATTTGAATAAAAAAAATGAAAATAATCAGTTTCATTACTTAATTTACACACCTCGTATATCCGATAAATGGAAACATTGTGAATATGTTAAAAGTCACGAGGAGGCGCACTGCGTGCAAGTTTCAAATGTTTGTTTCTACGTGTTGGCGGCATTGACTCTGCAATCTTGTATTTCGAAATATTTACGTTCAATTCGAAATGTCAATACGCGGGCATTCGTTTTCATCGAAATCAGGTCATTTTCTGTTTTTTGATAATTTCCCGTTGGTCGTATCGAATATTCACGGCCATGTTTCACATTGTGAAATTTCTTTTTACTCCAAATTTGCAATTAGCGATCACGAAAAGTCTCTACAGAAGTCCCTACAGTTTAGGTATTGAGAACCCGATGTCCATGTGTCAAAATGTTGTAATTACAAAATTGTTGACATTTTTAATCCAAACATTCCGATAGCCCGTTTAAGGGGAGAAATAGAGTTAGGACAGCGTTTTCTCGATGATTTTCATGAATTTTTTTATAGTGTAAAAAATGAATATAATTTGTTGAAACTTTGAGAATATTTTATACATATATTTAAGTATATACTATAAAATTTTTGAAGAATTTCCTTGAAAAACACCGAAGATATTAGCGACCCCATATTGCAGGTCACAATCAGACTCGGCATTTTGCGTACATTCTGGAAGCCGCAATTTTCATCTAAAATCAAACGAGGTTGGAATTTACTTTTATCATATGTCTCTCTTCTATATAAACCTAAATGCTATCAACAAAATATAAAATTGAATTTTTTACAGGGGTAAAAAAAATATATATATTTTAAATAATGATAATATTCCGATTTTAGGTTCATATAGAGCGCAATACTATGAAGAAAGTAACTGCGAATTTTCAAAGCGATTGGTTGAAAACTTTTCAAACTAGCGTGTACGCAAGTTCAAAAAATGTCGTTTTCAGAAAAACGCGTTTGAAAAAATAGTACCAAGAAAAACAAAGTCAAGGCAGTCATACATTTTTTTAAATTACTTACAGGTTAATCTGCTATTCCAGCACCATAAAGCAATCCCTCTTCTTTTTGAAATTCCTCATTTTGAGCTCGTAGCTCGTCTTTTCGGGCTTTTCGAGCTTCTCTGGTCTCCAAAGCGCTGCGTCGATAAAGACATCCGAACGAACGGTTCTTCGCTTCGTAGTAGTCGAAGTTTCTTCATAATGCGAACAAGGTATCGTATTCGCGGAGGGATGAGCAGAGAAGAGTAGACATACCCCATGCGCGGAGATGAAGATTGATGAACGCAAAAATAGAGCTAAGAACGCGCGAGAGGGATCCGCGCTAGTTTACGTAAAATCTAGCATACCCAACGGATTATAGATATAGAGGCATTATAACGCGAGGTTCGCAGTGGTAATGTAGACCGGGATGTGTACGTAACGTCTAAGGTATAAAATCTTAACGGCAATGTAGTTTAAAACCTTTGCGAGCACGGCAATCTTCAAACGCGCGGGAGAATGGCGGCGAAAATATCCGCTGGTCGAGGATTAATTGAGATAAGCTCCGCATGTGGTTCAAACCGCCGGTTCGATCTCTGGAGTGCGGGGGCCAAACACAATATACATATATTTAGCTGTAGAAAATACTAGATATTTCGAAGATGTTGGTGCGTGCCGCTGGCGCGCGGTGCATAAGATTGATTGTTATTGATTAATGATCGCAACGTAGAAGAGAGCGAAAGATAGAGGGATCTCTGCAACATTCCTTTCGCTTGTGCACGTACGCGGCTGCTACGTGTGTATTTACACGCGAGGATACAGCGTATAATGCGGGGGATAGCGAGTAGAGACGTCGTTTCTAACGAGTCAATTCGACTTGCGAGTTCGCGGAAATATCGCGACGTGCATTAACGCTTCTAAAGTACGGTATAACGCTATGTACGTGATACGATAATGCATATCCTACGTGATACACTTGTGTCGACGTCATCTATACGATAGACGGCCGCAAAATGGGCATCAAAGGCTAAAAATGATAATATTGTCAAAACGTATTTCTCGTTAGTATCGCGACATTTTTTCTTTTACCAAGAACATACGAGAGTTCAGCAAGATAAACGAAAATCACCGAAATGTTTCTTTTTTAAGGGCGGAAATAGGGTTAGGACAGCGTTTTCTCAATGATTTTCATACATTTTTTTATAATATAAAAAATGAATATAATTTATCGAAACTTTGAGAATATTTTATACATATATTGAAGTATATACTATAAAATTTTTATACATATATTTAAATATATACTATAAAATATTAACGACCCCATATTGCAGGTCACAATCAGACTCAGCATTTTGCGTACATTCTGGAAGCCGCAATTTTCATCTGAATACAAACGGGGTTGGAATTTACTTTTATTATATGTCTCTCTTCTATATGAACCTAAATGCTATCAAAAAAATATAAAATTGAATTTTTCACAGGGGTCAAAACAAAAAAGCGGGATTTTTTGCCATTTTTTACAACTTTATTTGCAAAAAAAAATTATTTTAAATGATGATAATAGTCCAATTTCAGGTTCATATAGAGCGCAATACTATGAAGAAAGTAACTGCCAATTTTCAAAACGATTAGTTGAAAACTTTTCAAACTAGCGCGTACGTAAGTTCAAAAAAGTCGTTTTCAGAAAAACGCGTTTGAAAAGATAGTACCAAGAAAAACGAGCAATATGGGGTCACTAATATTTTATAGTATATACTTAAATATATGTATACAAATTTTATAGTATATACTTAAATATATGTATAAAATATTCTCAAAGTTTCAATAAATTACATTGATTTTTTATACTATAAAAAAATTCCTGAAAATCATTGAGAAAACGCTGTCCTAACCCTATATTCCCCCTTAATGGCTTATAATAATAGAACGAGTCGGAATTTTCATTTTTAATTTTGGGAACATATTTTTCAATAGTTTTACTAACAATTTATGACATAGAAAAAAAATCGATTTTTTGAACCGTCTAACCCTATTACACCACTTAAATGACAATCCAATTTTATCGAAAGGTTTTTCTTTGCTTTTCTCACCGTCATTACCTTAGCATTCTTTTAAGGTAGTAGTCTGGTAACTTAAGCCGATTTTCATGTCTTTTTTGGAGGGCATTTTTTTGTAGGAAAATAGAAATGAATCGTTTTGGATATTTAGGAAGTTTCTATTTACATATTAAAGATACAAAAAAAAATTTGTTTGAAAAAATTTAATAGTTTATTATTATTATTATTATTGATCAAATTTGGCACCTCGAAGTTGGCGGCCCGGATCCTAGCTTTTTTTCTACCGAACCGATTGCTTTCAAATTTTAACAGGCTACTCTACACACTTATAGTTCTCGTCGGAACTACCGAGAAATTTTTTCACCCCTAACTTCTTATTTTACAACCCCTTCTTCGCTAAAATAAAAGGACTTTAGCAAAGAAGGGGTTGTAAAACAAAAAGATAGGGGTGAAAAAATTTCTCGGTCGTTCCGACGAGAACTATAAGTGTGTAGAGTAGCCAGTTAAAATTTCAAAGCAATCGGTTCGGTACTTCAACTTCTTTGCTAAAGTCCTTTTATTTTAGCAAAGAAGGGGTTGTAAAATAAAAAGTTAGGGGTGAAAAAATTTCTCGGTGGTTCCGACGAGAACGATAAGTGTGTAGAGGGGCCTGTTAAAATTTGAAAGCAATCGGTTCGGTAGAAAAAAATTTAGGACCCGGGCTGCCAACTTCGAGGTGCCAAATTCGATCAATAATAATAATAATAATAAACTATTAAATTTTTTCAAAAAAATTCTTTTTTGTATCTTTAATATGTGAATAAAAACATCCTAAATATCCAAAACGATTCATTTTTATTTTCCTACAAAAAAACGCCCTCCAAAAAAGACATGAAAATCGGCTTAAGTAACCAGACTACTACCTTAAATCCAGCGATGTATCTACTTGTATTGGGCTAAAGTGGGTGATATTGCGGAAAAAATTATATTTTTCATTTTGTAAAGCCAACTTCTCCGTCTTTACGATATGTTTACAAACATTGATGAATGAAAAAAGGGAATCCTAATCGTTTTCGACGAATCGGCAAAATTTCTGTAACGTCACGAAATAGTATTTGGCGGCAAATTGACACGGAAATATTTGCTTATGTGTACTTAGCTCATATCTATAGTAATCGTTGATTGGACCGAAGTGCGTAAAAAATCCGGCGGATGCTAGTAAGCCAAACTCTACTTCATTCGTATTGGAGCGCGCTACGGTACGTCGTAGCTGTCGAAACTCTTGGTGAAACGACGAGATACGTAATTTAGAAACCGCGGCAATAATTCGTGTGTTTATGCTGGCTCGCCGAAAAAAAAGGTTAAAGAATCTCCAAGTCCCCATGGTTTCTAACCCGAAAGAAAGTTGGGCAGTTACATCGATCTCTAAAATATCGTAAATATTCTACTGAATCATCACGAGTGTTTCTAATTTAATTGACGTTTCACCTGTAAGTATCAATAATTATTCACGAACAAGAATATTTAATGTATACGATATCTGGATGATTTCTCTACCGTTGCTGAATTGCGAAAGAAAGAAGCGCAAGAGCGCACCGAGTCGTCATTGAGGTCGTCGGTAACAGACATTCACATACTGGTATAACATCAAAGTATTCGGTATTGTGGTATAGTAGACGAAGCGGATCTTCGAAGGAATTGCAAAATAAATCCTATTAGCTATCGTTCTCTCCTGCGGACATTTTTTTCTCGCATACCACAAGTGCCAGGGCAGAGCGGTTCTATCGCATGCTGATTGCGAGGCATTCGAGCTGATAGAAGTTCAACACGCGCCCAAGAATTATAGTCTTATGGTGACTTCATGGAGATCGTATACCATTTACTCGACGTTTCGTCGAGACAAGTGGAGCCCTCTCTCCCACACCGCGGAACGACATTCGCGCTCTCTTTCCAAATACCGCGCGTTACCAGACCGAGTGAGTTCAGTCAGATCGGATCTTATAAACCTCGGCATCGGTATACAGTTGCGCGATTTACTTTTAGCAAGAATCCTCAACGGGGTTGACGCAGCGATTTCTTTAGTCGATCCAGAAAAGAAAAAACAAAACTTGACTCAATCCATTTGCTATATCATCAGCTCAGCCTTGTGGCAGAGTGGATAACGATCGCGCAATCCCAAAACATATCCTGGGCTATCCTGATTATATTCATCTAAAATACTTCATCGGTTAGTACGATGAGACCGCATACGCGACACCGACCCACCCTCTCTTCTTCTTTCTCGCTTTTCGTATCTTGATGTCGATCGGTATTCGAGTACACGGTAGCATAACCTCGAGGCAAACTCGCAAACCCACCACTTCTTCTTCCTCTTCTTCTTCTTCTTCTTCTTTATCTTTTTCATCTTCGTCCTCTTCTTCGTGATCTTTTACTCCCTCTGTGTGAAAAACAGGAAGTTCAATAGGTTAATAGAAAAACGGAACACGTAGAGGAACGAATGACATTGGATCACGGTGTTAATATTCCAAATGGACACCCTGATCCAATGTCCATTCGGAAAATTGACACCGTAGCCAATTACATGGACAAACCGTAAACCTCGCCACGATAGTCATCAATAGGACTATCTTCTTACTTCTTTTCCCACATTCTCGAGTTCAACTGAGTTAGCCCAAGGGTTAAAGGGGGAAATAGGATTAGGACAGCGTTTTTTCAATGATTTTCATGAATTTTTTTATGGTATAAAAAATAAATATAATTTATTGAAACTTTGAGAATATTTTATACATATATTTAAGTATATACTATAAATTTTTTGAAGAATTTCCTTAAAAAACACCGACGATATTAGCGACCCCATATTGCAGGTCACAATCAGGCTCAGCATTTTGCGTACATTCTGGAAGCCGCAATTTTCATCTGAAATCAAACGAGGTTGGAATTTACTTTTATTATATGTCTCTCTTCTATATGAACCTAAATGCTATAAAAAAAATAGAAAATTGAATTTTTTACAGGGGTCAAAACAAAAAAGCATGATTTTTGTTTTTTTAGAGCGCAATACTATGAAGAAAGTAACTGCCAATTTTCAAAACGATTGGTTGAAAACTTTTCAAACTAGCGTGTACGCAAGTTAAAAAAAAGTCGTTTTCAGAAAAACGCGTTTGAAAAAATAGTACTAAGAAAAACAAGTAATATGGGGTCGCTAATATCGTCGGTGTTTTTCTTCAGAAATTTTATAGTATCTACTTAAATATATGTATAAAATATTCTTAAAGTTTCAATAAATTATATTCATTTTTTATACTATAAAAAAATTCATGAATATCATTGAGAAAATGCTGTCCTAACCCTATTTCCTCCCTTAAGGTAAGGTAAGGGTCTGGTAACTTAAGCCGATTTTCATGTCTTTTTTGGAGGGCATTTTTTTGTAGGAAAATAAAAATGAATCGTTTTGGATATTTAGGATGTTTTTATTTACATATTAAGGCAGTCGTCTGGTCTAGAGCGAGATTTTTGACGTCATTTCTAATGTGCAATAACGTTTAAACCGTTAAAGTTGTCTTGATGAAAATTTACACGTGCATTTATTGATCCTTAGAGAATACTTGTACATAAAAAAAAAAAATTATTTTAAATATTTTCATGTAGTTTTTGCCTTGTTGCAACATGGTGCGCCGAAATTGGCGCCCACTCTGGACGATGTTGTATGCATCTGAAAAAAAAAATATATATATATATATTCTCAATCTGTATGAGTATTCTGAGTACTGGTAGCAGAATTGGTACTTAAAAATAATTTTTGACAAAATGGCGGCCTGTTGAACTTTCATTAATGATATTTCATACATTGAAATATCATTAATGAAAGTTCAACAGGCAAACAAGTTTCAATAAATTATATTCATTTATATTTCAATTATATTAGAACAAGGCAGAAAACTACATGAAAATATTTAAAATAATTTTTTTTTTAAATGTACAAGTATTCTCTAAGGATCAATAAATGCACGTGTAAATTTTCATCAAGACAACTTCAACGGTTTAAACGTTATTGCACATTAGAAATGACGTCAAAAATCTCGCTCTAGACCAGACGACTGCCTTAAAGATACAGGAAAAAAATTTTTTTTCTTTAATATAATAGTTTATTATTATTATTATTATTGATCGAAGTTGGCACCTCGAAAAAAAAGCGCGTGGGTGGCCCCGGTGATTTTGGCTCTTGATGTTATCTGAAATAAAAAATTCTTGATAATTCTTAATCTATAGACATGTCATTCGGGTCGGAACTACTGAAGTTAAATTTCATGGATAAATAACAAAATGGCGGACTTTAGAAAAAAACGTCCTTTTCCATTTTGTTATTTATCCATGAAATTTAACTTCAGTAGTTCCGACCAGAATGACATGTCTGTAGATTAAGAACTTCGATCAATAATAATAATAATAATAATAAACTATTAAATTTTTTTTTAAAAATTAAAAAAAAAAAAACGCCCTCCAAAAAAGACATGAAAATCGGCTTAAGTTACCAGACTACTACCTTAATGGCTTATAACAATAGAACGAGTCGGAATTTTCATTTAAAATTTTGGGAACATATTTGTCAATAGTTTTACTAACAATTTATGAAATTAAAAAAGAATCGATTTTTTGAACCGTCTAACTCTATTTCTCCCCTTAAAACAAAACATAGACAATGGTCTGGTATAAATACGTGGTTCCACTTAGAAACTATGTTTTCTTTCAGCTGGACCATCATTTTATAAAGATGGGGTTCCCAATCGGCTGAGGATAACAGAAGAAATGGAGTAGAAAAATTCGCTACGCTACAAGCCGAGACCACTGAGTCCCTGGTCCTGCGAACTGTTTCTCCTTATTCCCTCATTCTCGGTCGATCCTCTTTCTCGCGATTCGTTCGCCTCTTCTTCTCGTTTCACAAACCACACTCCGCTGGTACCGTTGCCACCACCAGAAACTCGAGGGTTCCCTCGGTGTGATCTACCGGCCCGAGCCAAGCCCCTCATTAACGCCTTTGCTAAGAAATTACACGCACTCGGTGGCAAACAAGAGCAAGAAGGTGTCTGAGGGGGGAGCATGCTGCACGTTCGGTTACACTTGGCATCGAGCTCTCCTTCTCCTTCCTCTCATCCTCTTTGCCCACAGCCACTCTTTCCGTGTCCCTCGTTTTCTCTCGCTCGTACTTACCGGTCGCTGCTATCAAGCGTCGCCTCTCTCTGTTTAAGGCGCGAGGGTGCCAGTTCGATTCATTTCACTATTTTTCCTTTTGTTTTGTATCATCTCTCTCGCTCTGTTTCTTTTGCAACTAACACCTCCCGATACGCTCTCGAGTCGAAGCGTGTGAACTTCGAGAGGTAATTCGATCGAGATTTTCGTCCAGATACCATGTACGTTAGTTGCCTCTCTTCGGATGGCTATATGGTTTTGCTGCACAACCCTGGTACCATTGGTTTCCCGCTCGATGTTTATACAGAGCCGCTCCCGGCAGCGATACAGTAGCGAGTCCACTTTCAACATTTAATGAGTTAAATTTTAGATCCTCCAAGCACCTTACGTTGGCTCGATATATAATAGATGAAAATTGACACTTTTGGGGTCGATAGATTTTTTTTCTTTCCCGTAAGAACATCAGCGGGCGTATGAAATTGAAATCTTTTTAAATTCCCGACTGCCCGCTGCGCAAAAATAGGAGAGTTATGCGATTTAACATTCGGTCCTCGAGACCTTCCATCCCCGGTTTCCAAAGTTGATGATGCGGAAACCGACTCACCTACATCGGTTTACTCGCGAGCCATCGGGATTGTACTCCAGTGACGACATATTCACCAGCGGGAGGTCTCTGGCAATGTTCACGTCGTCGGTACGTCACTCATTTCGATCGTAACACACATTGCGAGTGCCGCGACTACTCTCGACTCCTGAGACAGACTCTAGGTGCTCGTGACCGGGCACCGAGCGAGAGTACGCGAGATCAACGCGATGACGATCCAGGAATTCGGCCGTTCTTCGTGAGGGTTCCCCCCCCCCCCCCCCCGCTCCCGCCCCGGTATCGTGTGATCCGTCACAAGCTACGAGAGTCTCGTAACACGTGGAATATTATTACACGTCCGAGTTCAGTTAGAAACGTTCCCACGAGGTTTTCCAAACAGGACTTCGTACTGACAATGCTTAACTAGACGCGTGTGTACATGTGTGTGAGTGTGGGTGAACGTTCCATATTTGAGTTTGAAAGTGTTCTCACTGCCATGTTGATTGAGAGAACTCTAAGGGTTTATCTCAAAAAACGAAAAATGAAATCTCAGATTTAGCACACATATTTATTCATTTATCGAACATACGAGGTGTGTAAATTAAGTAATGAGACTGGCAACGTAGCGTTGGATCTGGCAACACTTGTGGCGCTGGGCTTGGAGGGGCGGAAGGGGAACATGTGATACGCCTTCAGTACGGGTTTGAACTCGCTCGAGTCACTTGGTTGTTCGTAGCGATTTTTTTTTTGTCAAACAGTTTTTTCTATTGTGTTCTAAAAATGAGTGACATCAATTTCGAGCAACGGTGCTCAGGTTGCTGCCATGTTTTACTTCAGACTTGGGCACAGTGCAACGGAAACTCTTGCTAAACTTCAGCAGGCCAACGGAGACAGTGTTTTGTCAAGAGCCCAGATTTTTCGGTGGTTTAAGGCATTTTCAGAAACAAGAGAGTCGATTGAAGATGAACCACGAAGCGAAAGGCCTTCATCTTCAAGAACCGATGAAAATGTCGATAGAAACCGGGATCTTGTGCGTTCACATCGTCGGTTGACAGTCAGAATGATCGGGGAAGAGTTGACTTTGACTCACACCACCGTTCATCAGATTTTGACCAATGAATTGGGGATGAGAAAAATCTGCGCAAAAATGGTTCGAAAAAACCTTTCGCAAGAGCAAAAGGACATCAGGAGGGAAAGGTGCCTTGACTTTTTGGATTCGATTGAAAATGACCCCCATTTTCTGGAACGTGTCATCACTGGTGACGAGTCTTGGGTGTTTGAGTACGACCCAGAAACCAAGCGCCAGAGCATGGAGTGGCACGCTTCAACCTCTCCGAGGCCCAAAAAAGCAAGAATGAGCAAGTCGAAGATCAAATGCATGCCGATTTGTTTTTTCGATACCCAATCGTCCACAAAGAGTTTGTACCTCAAGGCCAAACGGTCAATCAACACTTTTACCGGGAGGTTCTTGAAAAACTTCGAAAAAGGGTCATTCGTGTGAGACCAAACATCAAGAACAACTGGGTGTTGCATCACGATAATGCTCCTTGTCACACAGCAATTTCAATAAACGAGTTTTTGGCCAGTAAAAACATTCCTGTGGCTCCTCAGTCTCCCATTCGCCTGACTCGAGTCCTTGTGACTTTTTTCTCTTCCCGAGATTGAAAAATCACCTCAAGGGAACTCATTTTGGGGCACTCGAAAACATTCAAACGGCTGTAACCGACCAGCTGAAGGCTATTCCAGTATCGGAGTTCCAGCACTGCTATGAGGATTGAAAGAACCGTCTCCAGCGCTGTGTGGCTTCGGAAGGAAGTTATTTTGAGGGTGACAATATAAAATTGTAATTCTATTTGAATAAAAAAAACCAGTCTCATTACTTAAGGCCGTCGTCTGGTCTAGAAATTTGAAAAAATCGATTTTTTTTTCATTTTCTTATTCCTTAGACCTTTCTTCATACGCTCCTGAAAACCGTTTATTGATATTTCAAAAATTAGCCGAGAAATAAAAATTCCGAGCAAGCCGCGCGCTCAGGTGGCGCGGTCGGGAAGCAACTTTGAACGCGTTTATCTCAGAACTATGTTTTTCAAATCGGCGCCCACGATATCTCGATAACTAATGGATCGATCGAGCTCAAATTTTGCATGTACCTTAGGTAGCCTGTTTCTGAGGACTGGTAGCAGAATTGAGTCGAACAATAATTTTGCCGACATTTTATAACTCGTCGAATACCCGAAAATGTATGAAATATCATTAATGAAAGTTCAACAGGCCGCCATTTTGTCAAAAAATTTTTTTAAGTACCAATTCTGCTACCAGTGCTCAGAATACTCATATAGATTGAGAATATATATATATTTTTTTTTTTCAGATGCATACAACATCGTCCAGAGTGGGCGCCGATTGAGACGGCTTTCGGCGCACCATGTTGCAACAAGGCAAAAAACTACATGAAAATATTTAAAATAATTTTTTTTTTTAATGTACAAGTATTCTCTAGGGATCAATAAATGCACGTGTAAATTTTCATCAAGACAACTTCAACGGTTTAAACGTTATTGCACATTAGAAATGACGTCAAAAATCTCGCTCTAGACCAGACGACGGCCTTAATTTACACACCTCGTATGTACTTTGAATCTCTACACGAAGATGAAACTGTCCAATCGTATTGGAAGAGTCACGAAATCTCGATGTGCGAATTAATTCGTGAATCCGCTAGAAACTCAATCCTATCGAGTGTCGATGTCGTGCTCGGTGTTTGCTCATGCGCATACTTCGGATTGCACGATCGTAGACGACGAACCTAACTTACAAGGGAGCGTGCGTAGCGCGCGCACCGATCCTAGTGAAACTATCGAATTGAACGAACGACGACGCGTAACGTACATAACAACGGACGCTTCGGTGGGCTCCTGGTCCGCAGAAACGTTTGCCCGATCGTTTCTCGATGTGTATAAAGAGAGTAACTCACATTCACGTCGTATCTTGGCTGTTTGGCGTGTGTGTAGGCGTCTAGAAGTAGAATGTAGCGTGTCTGCCAGATGTCTAAATGTTGACAAGGCTCGGCGAGCAGCTAATAGCCGTTTAATAAGATTACGTCTCCGGGCGGACGGTCTTGACGTGCGCCGGCCGGGACACACGTATATACCCCGTGCAGTGTGCCCGGTGAAGACTTGGCTCGTTCTACTATCCGTGCGGCCGGCCGTTTTGTGTTCTTACGGCCTCGTTTTACGAGCTCTCTCAACGTGCATAGAACTCTTTGAAGACGGTATATGTATAATCCGGTGAACAGACGTACCCGATCCCCAATGCTCGCGTGTTCCAATCCGCGGCTTTCTTTCCCATCACGTCGTCACCATTCGATCGTCTTTTTTTTTTTCATCACTCCTCTCGATCCATTCCATTAACTACGGTCATTGACAAATAAGGTGGACTTTCTCGTCCGTGAAGAATTTTTTTAATTCATCAAAGTGATTCTTTAATTTATATTGAGTGTAAAGGAATATGTAGTTCGAAAGATTTCGTGCGTAGCGAAAATTTTACAGAGGCACGTTTCACAAAAATCTTTGAAATATGACGTTACAAAATTAATTTGGTATCACACAGGTTTTGTGCAACTTTGATTTTGATACATTGGAATGCTTGAATTTTGTGTGATTAAAATATAAATTTAACTAAAACAGTCTACTTTAAAAGTAATGTGCCGCGTAGTTTAATATTAATTTCGCTCAAACGAGTGTATTTTACGAATCACAAAGAGTACTCGAGAATGTACTCTCGATTAGTTTCAGTAATTCGTATCATTTAACAAAGCGTAATATCGCGAGAGCGAAGAAGAAGCACGCCCAAGCTCGTGTCATTCCTTTTTCTCCCGCCACAATTTGCATTATTATTTTTAGTGGTTAGTGGTTTCACGGTCAATACGGTTAAATTTATCGGGATACGGTTACGATGATATTTTATACGCGAGTCTCAGTGAGCGGGGAAAAAATTGTACGACTTTGTGCACCGAACGCGCGAACGTGGGGTGAACTCGGAGGGCCACCCATGGCGGGCCCCATCCGAGCATCACCCCATATATTTGACCGTGGGGAACCCATAACCACGGTATTATTCCGCTATTTATTCGAGTACGCCGTACCGGTGTCTGGCGATCCACCACCAGCAACGTTCAACCAACTAAATCTTCTTAATACGCTCCATGCGATCGGCGGAGTGCTGCACTTCATTAAATTGCCAACTTGTGCTTCCCAGCTTCTTATACCACTTGTTCATTCTGAACAGGCGAGAGGCGGGGTTGAGAGACCACAAGGCACAGCAAACTCCGCAGTTACTTGGATCTTATACGCTAACAATAAGTATTATCCTTTTAATATATCGCGCAAACCAAACCAAACCAAACCAAACATTCATTAAACTAAGTGAAACGTTCCAATCGCAGGGATACCAATATCACATTTAGTTCCGTGCAGAAACACCATAAAAACTGTAACTCTTTTGATAAATAGTTCCAGGGTCGAAATTTATGCTCTTCTTTGAACCCACATTTAAAAGGGAACGCAGAGTATGCGCAGGATCAGAACAGTTCGAAATGGCTTATTTCATTATTTATAACCGAATAAAGAAAACCATGGACCAAACATTTTTTATATCTCCAATTCAATAAATAACCTCAGAGTTAAACGCAAGTTGCGAACTTAATCCCATCCAAGGGTGAATACTTTTAAACTAATTGCATTACAATGAATCAACGTTTCGGTATTCGCCAAAGATTTATGAGGCGCAATAAAGGAATTTTTGCTTTCGATTAAAGAAGATCGGCAATTATGCATCGATGTCAAATGTAGTTACGCGACAGAGGGTGCATGAATTGAAGAAAAACTAATGTTACATAATACATAAAGGCTTCAGAAAGATTTAGATTTACTTTTAAGGGGGGAAATAGGGTTGGACGGTTCAAAAAATCGATTTTTTTTTAATTTCATGAATTGTTAGTAAAACTATTGAAAAATATGTTCCCAAAATTTTAAATGAAAATTCCGACTCGTTCTATTGTTATAAGCCGTTAAGGGAGGAAATTGGGTTAGGACAGCGTTTTCTCAATGATTTTCATGAATTTTTTTATAGTATAAAAAATGAATATAATTTATTGAAACTTTGAGAATATTTTATACATATATTTAAGTATATACTATAACATTTTTGAAGAATTTCCTTGAAAAATACCGCAGATATTAGCGACCCCATATTGCATGTCACAATCAGACTCAGCATTTTGCTATTTTTTCAAACGCGTTTTTCTGAAAACCGCTTTTTTTTTAACTTGCGTACACGCTAGTTTGAAAAGTTTTCAACCAATTGTTTTGAAAATTGGCAGTTACTTTCTTTATAGTATTGCGCTCTATATGAACCTAAAATCGGAATATTATCATTATTTAAAATAATTTTTTTTTGTAAATAAAGTTGTAAAAAGGGCAAAAAATCATGCTTTTTTGTTTTGACCCCTGTAAAAAATTCAATTTTCTATTTTTTTGATAGCATTTAGGTTCATATAGAAGAGAGACATATGATAAAAGTAAATTCCAACCTCGTTTGATTTGAGATGAAAATTGCGGCTTCCAGAATGTACGCAAAATGCTGAGTCTGATTGTGACCTGCAATGTGGGGTCGCTAATATCTTCGGTGTTTTTCAAGGAAATTTTTCAAAAAATGTATAGTATATACTTAAGTATATGTATAAAATATTCTCAAAGTTTCAATAAATTATATTCATTTTTTATACTATAAAAAAATTCATGAAAATCATTGAGAAAACGCTGTCCTAGTCCTATTTCCCCCCTTAAACCGCAGACCCAAATTTATCTGCAGAATCTACCGCATGTACGTCATCGAAACGAGAGAGAGAAAAAAAACGTTTACTCTGGTCCCCTCTCGTAAAGTCAGGATCGTTCGATGCGATCGAAAAAATCTCAAATTCCCAGCAATTTTCCATACTATATGGATTCGTTTATTGATCGTATAACGCAAAAAGATCACGCTCGCTCTCGCTCCATCGGCATAGCGATCGTGGACAGTATGGCCTGGGTACTGGCGCGATAATCCTGGAATTCTGCTTCTCTCGCGGCTATGGACCTCGAGAGCTCCAGTCTCATTTGCATAGACGACCTGACCCGAGTGGAGAGTGTAGAGGTCCGAGGAATATCGCGACGAAAGAGGAAAGAGGATGTCGGGCCTGTGTGTGCCACACGTTCGGTTTTAGCGTATTGCGATACACACCACGGTAGACATATACGCTCTTTCCAGCACACGCATACGGCATTTTGTTCCTTGGCGAATAGGAGTTTCTTGCTTTTGCTGCCGTTGCCACGATACTGGTATACACGATCGAGTAAAAACGACACGCGCGCGCGCGCGTCCGCGATTTTGCCGATCTTGGTTGTAGCCTTTTCTCGACATTCTCACGAACGCCAGGGGCAAATAACCGAGAGAATAAGTTTCACGTTGATATTGTTTATGACCTTGCAAATTATCGGGCATCGCGCCACCGGTCAGACTTAAACGAACAATGGACGAACGCAGATTTATAAAATGGTATCATAAACTCGAGCGCCATTTTTGCAATATTACAGATATAACGGAGCCCAATTCGAAAGAAATTATGAGGTAATGCAGAGAGAATTTCAGTTAGGCGATAGGGTGGGAATCGAAAATGATAAAGCTTCCAGATGGAAAAATAGTTGATCGATGAGGGTGGATTTGGTGAAGGTCACAAAGCGCTAGGTCATGCTGGATCATGACAGAACCATTCGAAACTACACGGAACAGGCAAGTTACCCGAGCGGAAATTCGGTCCGGCTTAAATCCGGCTCATGTCAGGCTGCCCTATCAGCCTGGCACGGCCCCGATCAGGATCCGTATCAGGCCCGCATCCGGCATGTAACGGAGTTGCGGATCCAGGCCTGATCCGGCTGTAATCCGGCCGTGATCCGGCACCGATCCGGCACCGATCTGGCTTCGATCTGGCACTGAATTCCAATTTTCAAATTTCAAATACATAAAATCTATTTATCTTCTGAGAATTAGGTTATTGGCCATCGTATGTTGCTAGCTGGCCCATATGATAATATTTAACAAAAGAAAAAAAAAAAGGCCTCCACCGGGGTTCGAACCTGCAACTTCTCTCGCCTAATAATTCACGCAGTATCAGAAAATGATTCGGCCCTGATCTGGGCGTGATCCGATTAACCTGATCAGGATTTGCCACGGATGCCTTAGCCGCACCTGATCCGGCCCTGATATATGTAATGTAAGGCTAACCTGATAATCCACGCCGTATCAGAACATGATCCGCCCCTGATCTGGGCGTGATCCGGTTAACCTGATCAGGATGTGCCACGGATGCCTTAGCCGCACCTGATCCGGCCCTGATATATGTAATGTAAGGCTAGCCTGATAATCCACGCCGTATCAGAACATGATCCGCCCCTGATCTGGGCGTGATCCGGTTAACCTGATCAGGATTTGCCACGGATGCCTTAGCCGCACCTGATCCGGCCCTGATATATGTAATGTAAGGCTAGCCTGATCATCCACGCCGTATCAGAACATGATCCGCCCTGATCTGGGCGTGATCCGGTCAGCCTGATCAGGCTAACCTTATCGATTCCTGAACGGGGCCTGATCCTATATCAGGCAAGCCGGAACAAATTTCTGCTCGGGTAAATCTGCCATCCACTGTTGTAAAATGTCCGGTCATTGGCAATTATGCCGATCAGATTATTTGAGATTCCTTCATTCGCGTTGTTCGTCCTTAGATTTGTACGTTTTCAATATTTTTCAAGGGTCACATTTCGTTCATTATGCGATAGGGTTGCGGAACGGCTCGATGAAGCTGCGCGCAACAACAAAATGATGTGGTCAAAGTGGGTGTATTCGATGAGGTCAGAAAGGGTCACGGGATCGTGGGGAGCATAACTATACAGATTTCTTCCTATATGGTATTTGTATATTAGACAGGCAGATAACTGTATACAATACATATATAAACGTGTAGTACACTATAGTCACTCGGGCGAAACGTACGTGAAGGTACGAGTAGATACACACACACACACATCCAGAGAGAGAAAGAGTGAGAGAGTGAAGACGGGGATCGGGCTTCGCGCGCCGCGAGTTCGCTCCCTCGCTCACGAACGAGCGAAAAACAGCGTCGTAATCACATTACGTTGATTTTTACGCGGCGACCGGCTATTAATTCCGCGGGTGTACACAGGTCCATACCCAGGCCAAGAGCCCATAGTCAGCCATGGAGTCTCCGGGTAGTATGCACGCTTCGTATATACACTGCTGGGGCAGGAGGGGGGGCGTGAATCCTATACACAAGCCAGAAGGCTTTGGCACGGAAGATCTGCCGGGTGTATATGACTGCAGGGCCCCCTCTCTGCGACCCCACCTTACCATCTCCTCTTCTTCTTTTCTTCGTCCTCTTCGTCTTCCTCATCTGCCTCTTCTTCGTCTTCTTCTTCTTCTTTCTCATCGTGGCCTAAGCATCGGTGCGCGGGTGTGGCGAATACGTGCCGGGGTCGAGGGTCGAATCCCGATGGTCGAGCCTGGTGAACCCTCTGGCTGGTGCTGCTGGGTGATGGTCGTGGTGTCTACTGCCTGGAACCTGGAACCTCTCTCTGGCTTTCTTTATATCGTTTTTTCTCTCTCTCTCTTCCTCTCAGGGACTTGGCTATTCTCGCCTGTGAATGCTGCATTAACGCAGCACACACCTCTCGCTCCCTCGGACATATCCATATAACCTACACATGGTAACCCAAACACGTGACTAGTACACAGAGGTGTATTATACCACGTAAATACTCTTAGGATAGATGCGCCGGTGTAATGGAGAATAAGCGAATGATGTATAATACAGTCTTGTACACATTGACCACTCGCGTATGCGTACATGAATACTTGCGGTATGCACACGACCATGGATTTTAGAGGATGCTTCAGCAGTACAACCATCCAAGTTACAGGTATACTCGGGGTTCAAAAGTTCTTCGTAGAGATTTTCGACGGGAAACCGATGTCAATGAGAGTGAGACTGGATCAGAGAAATGTATATCAGGTTATTGTTGAATCTAGACCAATCGTCGTTTAAGGTAGTAGTCTGGTAACTTAAGCCGATTTTCATGGCTTTTTTGGAGGGCTTTTTTTTGTAGGACAATAGAAATGAATCGTTTAAGATATTTGGGATGTTTTTATTTACATATTAAAGATACAAAAAAAACAATTTTTTGAAAAAATTTTATATTTTATTACTATTATTATTGATCGGAGTTGGCACCTCGAAAGATAAGCGCGTGGGTGGCCCCGGTGATTTTGGCTCTTGACGTTATCTGAAATAAAAAATTCTTGATAATTCTTAATCTATAGACATGTCATTATGGTCGGAACTACTGAAGTTAAATTTCATGGGTAAATAACAAAATGGCGGACTTTGGAAACGGACTTTTTTTTCCAAAGTCCGCCAATTTGTTATTTATCCATGAAATTTAACTGCAGTAGTTCCAACCAGAATGACATGTCTATAGATTAAGCATTATCAAGAATTTTTGATTTCAGATAAGATCAAGAGCCAAAATCACCGGGGCCACCCACGCGCTTTTTTTTCGAGGTGCCAACTTCGATCAATAATAATAATAATAATAAACTATTCAATTTTTTCAAACGAATTTTTGTTAGTATCTTTAATATGTATATAAAAACATCCTAAATATCCAAAACGATTCATTTTTATTTTTCTACAAAAAAACGCCCTCCAAAAAAGAGATGAAAATCGGCTTAAGTTACCGGACTACTACCTTAAAGTATTTCTTTTAAGGGGGGAAATAGGGTTAGACGGTTCAAAAAAACGATTTTCTTTTTATTTCATAAATTGTTAGTAAAACTATTGAAAAATATGTTCGCAAAATTAAAAATGAAAATTCCGACTCGTTCTATTGTTATAAGCCATTAATGGAAGAAATAGGATTAGGACAGCGTTTTCTCAATGATATTTATGAATTTTTTTATAGTATAAAAAATGAATATAATTTATTGAAACTTTGAGAATATTTTATACATATATTTGAGTATATACTATAAAATTTTTGAAGAATTTCCTTGAAAAACTACGACGATATTAGCGACCCCATATTGCAGGTCACAATCAGACTCAGCATTTTGCTATTTTTTCAAACGTGTTTTTCTGTAAACGACTTTTTTTTAACTTGCGTACACGCTAGATCGAAAAGTTTTCAACCAATCGTTTTGAAAATTGGCAGTTACTTTCTTCATAGTATTGCGCTCTATATGAACCTAAAATCGGAATATTATCATTATTTAAAATAATTTTTTTTTGCAAATAAAGTTGTAAAAAATGGCAAAAAATCATGCTTTTTTGTTTTGACCCCTGTAAAAAATCCAATTTTCTATTTTTTTCATAGCGTTTAGGTTCATATAGAAGAGAGACATATAATTAAAGTAAATTCTAAGCTCGTTTGATTTCAGATGAAAATTGCGGCTTCCAGAATGTACGCAAAATGCTGAGTCTGATTGTGACCTGCAATATGGGGTCGCTAATATCCCCGGTGTTTTTCAAGAAAATTCTTCAAAAATTTTATAGTATATACTTAAATATATGTATAAAATATTCTCAAAGTTTCAATAAATTATATTCATTTTTTACACTATAAAAAAATCCATGAATATCATTGAGCCGTCCTAACCCTATTTCGCGACTGTACCGATGAAACATTTCTTGACACAGTGTTGAAGAACAGTGCTGTGTCAAGCTCAGATCCCTAAATTCACAAACGTATAGTCTCTCGTATGTATTCTTGTAAACGTACTTGTGTGTGTGTGTGTATAAATCCTGATAACACATAGGCAATATTATATATATTATACTTGTACATAGGGAAGAACGCGGGCGGGTGGATACGCCAGAAAGGAGGGATAGGCGTGGGAGAGTTCATTGAGGAGAGATACTATCAGCGATTTTATTTCAAAGCGGACATGCCCGTTACGAGAAGAAAGAGGAATGAGAGAAAGGATAAAGGAGAGAAAGAAGAAGACCGAGAAAGGAGAGAGAGAGAGAGGAAGACAAGCTTGCTGGACGGCCAACGGGATATAATATGCCCCCAGCATCCTTTACGCCGTGTTACATACTTACGTAACGCGGAGTGGTTTATCTTAGTATTAGAGTATATACGCCCGTGAGTGGCGATACATGAGCGCAAGGCAGAGCCAAAAATCTAGTCGTTTGTCAGCGTGATGTAAACGCAACGAATGACATTTTGAGGGTAATCCGCTTGAAGTCGCAAGGAAGTCTGCTGTTAATTTGTGACGCTTATTTCGAAACGTAACTTTTTTTTTCAAAATCATTGACGATTTTAACACGACGTGCACTGAAAATCTATTAGCAGTGTCTTGATAAACGAGAAATTGGATCGTAAGACAGCAGGGATTGGTATCCTCGCTGACCACGAAAGGATCCACATTTTTTTGTGATCTCAAATGATCTCGGATTCTACTTTCCTAAAGTGTTAGTAACACAATCTTTTAACGTTCGTTGACATCTCTTTATAACATGTGATCAGCGGATCTCCAAGTAAATGACAGGGTTGATGCGACAAATAAAAATTAAAAAAGCAGGAATAGACGTAAGATCGCTTTTGACTCGACGTGTTAAAAAAAAAATGAAAAGAAATAAACTTACCACTAAACTACATGGTAGCAGCAGGTACTTGGCGGGTTGGTATCAAATCTAAAACCACCTTGGCTTCGATCGAAGAAGTGGGAAGTAGGCATAAAAATTCATATATTATTATTCTACCTACAAAAAAGGCACGGATTCCACGAGGGTGCACATTACGAGAATAGAGTCAGAAATTGTAGTTCCACTATTCGTTAGGATAATCATCATCGATGCGCGTTTGAAGGATTTGCCCGAAAGGCTCCTGTTCCTTCGAATCTAGGCAGAAAGAGAACGGAGGATCGGGAGATGAGGCGACGAGTGGGAATCGCGAGGACGCAACAGGCACGACGTCGAAGAAAATGAAGAGGATACACGAAAGAGGGTGGAAAGAGCTGATTGGACCATCGCGGGGAAATTGTGTATGAAACGCGAGAGAAATCGCGCAACGAACTTGAAGCGTATATTTGTATATATATATACATAAGCGAGCCGGTGAGAAGAGAAACTCGACCGAGGCTTGAACCGCGTGCGCGGCTACCGGTGAATGCAATCGGCTGCGCGGCGCATTTCGTTTAAATTATTATGCGTAGATAGGACGGTCAACTATTGTCCGTGAGGATACGCCGGTTGCGTCAAGTTTTTTGCGCATCGGACCAAACATTGCCAGCCCGTTCTTGAGCCGGCCATTCGGTTGAACTCTTCAGCCCTCATTGGAGTTGCACCGCGTGCCGTTGGAACGTGGCGGCGGCGCCCGGCCCTCCGTCGACTCTTAATAGTATTGAAATTGCTAGTTAGACGTATAATCGAGTTATAACTTTTACAGCGTGGAATGATGAAGGTGGATGGGCACATCCCGCTCTTCCTCCTCTTAGTCCGGCGTAGGTTAGTGCGTGGTTCTGGGGATTGTTGTGTGTGCTATTGCGAAGCTCCACCGTCCATCGACCATATTGCACCGCAGTGCGTTCCACTCTGGATAATGAAAATGAATTCCTCCCTTGTTCCCTCCCAACCCCGTTGATAGTCCCTTCGCAAAGTCCCTTGCACTCTCACTCGGCAACCAACTCGTCCGACGGAATAAACCGACTACCGCACATGGGAAGCTATCTTCACCGACTACAGTGGGTCAAAAAAGTATTCATACACCTTGTTTTTTTTTGCGATAACTTTATAGACATAAGCGATACGCAAAGAAAGCCAATTTTATTTAATAGTACATCAGGTACAAAGATAAACTGCAAATGGAGAATTTTTTTGCCCGAAAATTTTCGTTTTTTTGGCATAATTCTTCTATTATTCCTGGGTAAAAATTCTCCATTTGCAGTTTATCTCTGCACCTGATGTACTATTAAATAAAATTGGCTTTCTTTGCATATCGCTTATGTCTATAAAGTTATCGCGAAAAAAACAAGGTGTATGAATACTTTTTTGACCCACTGTATATTCCTATACCACCGCTCAATTCTTCATTATTCTCTGATATAGTTAAGGAGGATATATCCCTCGCGGCTTTCGTAGTCAGGAAAGGCATGGCCACACTCCTCAATCCGAAATAATGCCGGTCCATAGTATCGACGACCTTAACAACTCCTGCTGACTTCACCGCGATGTTCCAACCGAAAGAAACACCCGGTCGATTTCTCCGGTCGCTATTATTTCCCGTTGATTGCTCCATCATGATTGAAGATCCCACAGTTGTGACGGAGTCATTGAGCAATCCTTTATGTCATTCGTTCCTGCCGTTATGTTTAGGCCTGTACGCTCGGATTTTGTTTCGTTTTATTTTCTCGCCTCTCTCGGTGATTATCCGTGAAATACTTGTTACCTAAAAGAATGTCTGATCAAGCACGAGCGCAGGGTGTTTATTTCCCGGTCATTTGAAAATATTCTCGTTCCGTTACTTTCATCGGCTGTTTCACCTTCTGCATCTGAATGTCGATACGACATGACTGATGATCCCAGTTTGATGAATTCATTCGCTGCCATTTGAGTTCGAATAATCCTTTAACATCGCGTTAAATACTCCTCATTTCAACCCCTCGGCTCCAACTTCTTTACGGTGAACTATTAGGTAATATTGATATATAATCTTGCGGTGGGCTTACCGTCCTCGCACGTGAATCCAACGACTATTCTTGAGAGGCTCTTGCAATCTCGATACACGATGGCATGTATGAGAATCGAGATGAAAGGAGAAGAAAAAAAAAGAGAATCAATCCGATGACACGGATCGTGAACGCGATGGGATTCATATATATACTAGCACGGTGTGTAACATCTCCCGTGATCGCAACGCGACCCCTTATGCGCCGTGCCAATGGACAATGCTTCATTAGATCATTGTCGATGCACAATATCACACAATTAGCTTGACCGAGGCACCGAGAGCTGCGCTGGATCGAGTATGGACCAGCGTTGCTTCTCAAAAGGAATATGTTTAAAGGACTCTCTCGCGCCTCATCTCGATATCGAAGACGCTTCGGGTATATCCTCGCCGCGGCTGCCACGCGATATACCGATCACTGATGCGTCGATCGTTCGATCGGGTTCCCCGTTATGTATATGTGCTATATCCCCGACGTATAATGCTCTTTATACGCTGCTTGTTTTTTTTTTTCATCCTCGTTCATTCCGAACTTCTCCAGCTTGAATCGCTAAAATGTCTCGGGCAACTTGGATGAAATTGATTATAAGACGACCCCGAATCGTCTCAGTGTGAAAATCAGCTACGAGGTGTGTAAATTAAGGTAGTAGTCTGGTAACTTAAGCCGATTTTCGTGTCATTTTTGGAGGGCGTTTTTTTGTTGGAAAATAAAAATGAATCGTTTTGGATATTTAGGATGTTTTTATTTACATATTAAAGATACAAAAAAAAATGTTGTTTAACAAATTTAATTGTTTATTATTATTATTATTATTATTGATCGAAGTTGGCACCTCGAAAAAAAAGCGCGTGGGTCGCCCCGATGATTTTGGCTCTTGATGTTATCTGAAATGAAAAATTCTTGATAATTCTTAATCTATAGACATGTCATTCTGGTCGGAACTACTGAAGTGAAATTTCACGGATAAATAACGAAATGGCGGACTTTAGAAAAAAAAGGTTTTTTCTCCAAAGTCCAAAATCAAAAATTCTTGATAATTCTTAATCTATAGACATGTCATTCTGGTCGGAACTACTGAAGTTAAATTTCATGGATAAATAACAAAATGGCGGACTTTGGAAAAAAACGTCCTTTTCAATTTTGTTATTTATTCTTGAAATTTAACTTCGGTAGTTCCGACCAGAATGACGTGTCTATAGATTAAGAATTATCAAGAATTTTTGATTTCAGATAACATCAAGAGCCAACATCACCGGGGCCACCCACGCGCTTTTTTTTCGAGGTGCCAACTCCGATCAATAATAATAATACTAAACTATTACATTTTTTCAAACTAATTTTTTTTTATATCTTTAATATGTAAATAAAAACATCCGAAATATCCAAAACGATTCATTTTTATTTTCCTGCAAAAAAACGCCCTCCAAAAAAGACATGAAAATCGGCTTAAGGCCGTAGTCTGGTCTAGAGCGAGATTTTTCACGTCATTTCTAATGTGCAATAACGTTTAAACCGTTGAAGTTGTCTTGATGAAAATGTACACGTGCATTTATTGATCCTTAGAGAATACTTGTACGTTAAAAAAAAAAATTATTTTAAACATTTTCATGAAGTTTTTTGCCTTGTTGCAACATGGTGCGCCGAGATCGGCGCCCACTCTGGACGATGTTGTATGCATCTGAAAAAAAAATATATATACATTCTCAATTTGTATAAGTATTCTGAGCACTGGTAGCAGAATTGGTACTTAAAAAAAATTTTTGACAAAATGGCGGCCTGTTGAACTTTCATTAATGATATTTCATACATCGAAATATCATTAATGAAAGTTCAACAGGCCTTTGATGTACAAGTATTCTCTAAGGATCAATAAATGCACGCGTAAATTTTCATCAAGACAACTTCAACGGTTTAAACGTTATTGCACATTAGAAATGACGTCAAAATCTCGCTCTAGACCAGACGACTGCCTTAATTTACACACCTGCTATGAGAATCATCGACCATTTTCCAGAGCAACGTCACTTGGGTTGCGATTTTATCGGATCAAAAGTGTATACGTAATGGGCTCCATTTCGTTTTTTGATACACTCGGAAAACTCGGAGAATTTAACCAAATGCGGTATCGATCAAAGCAAAACATTCCTACGGTACCGTACATTCATCAAGCACCAACAGTCTCAGCGCGGTGTACGGTCTCCCAGCAGCAGCAGCAGCATCCGTAGGGTGAGACCTAGCGGCATACGTCAGCGTTTTTCTAAAAAGCCAGATAACGACGCCAGAGGACCAAGGTGCATTCGCGGACTAGCGCCCGCGCGAGAAAATTATGTGATCAAGATTTTACTTCGGTGAACGCTCGTATAGCGTGGAACGTCGGCCTCGCGTTGTCCCGTGACTGGAATTCCAGGCACTGTGTACGTCTCTCGAAGGCTCCCACAACGTGTCCTCGTCTTGGTCCAGAGAAAGCGATAGAGATAGTATGCTCAAGCACAGAAACAAACTGGACTGTGTATATTTATTTATGGCACGGGGTGTTCCCCGAGAAGTGGAACGATTTTCGGACCTAGGATCAAATATGTGTAAGTTTCTATAGAATTTATTCTCTGTTTATCAGGAGGAAAAATCTCTCCTAAGGTTTCAATTATAATAGGTATACAAAATAACGTGCAACTCTAAACTATGTTACTCAACGCCACTTATACTTTATCTTCGTTATGAATCTACGAAAAACGAACATCCGTAATGCCCTTTTAACCATGTAATTTTTATCGGAATATATAATAATCAAGTGAAGAAAGAATTTATCGGTAAAAATAAATCAGGAAGAATATGTTTTACTTATTTTCGACTAGAACGATCCATTTAATTTTTCTCCAATATTTCCTGAAAGTATGTCGACCATTCAGAAACATTTTCACGTTATCATTTTGTTTACAATTATAACTGTAATTGTGCTTAAAATTGTAAATTGTAGACTTTGGCACAAAATACCAAAAGAACGATTTAAAAAAATATTTCTACCATCACGAAAACAAATATTTATTCAAGGGGGGAAATAGGGTCAGACGGTTCAAAAAATTGATTTTTTTTAAATTTCATAAATTGTTAGTAAAACTATTGAAAAATATGTTCCCAAAATTTTAAATGAAAATTCCGACTCGTTCTATTGTTATAAGCCATTGAAGTGAGTAGCTCTCCTTCAGGCCCCGAGCGCGCTATTTTTCAACCGCGTTTTTCTGAAAACGACTTTTTTTTTAACTTGCGTACACGCTAGTCTGAAAAGTTTTCAACCAATCGTTTTGAAAATTGGCAGTTACTTTCTTCATAGTATTGGGCTCTATATGAACCTAAAATCGGAATATTATCATTATTGAAAATATTTTTTTTTTTGCAAATAAAGTTGTAAAAAATGGCAAAAAATCATGCTTTTTTGTTTTGACTAGAGCTTGAACTTTTCCGGGTATCCGGATACCCGAGTAATTCGGGTTTCACGGATCCGACGCTTGAAAATCCGTATATCTCGATAACTCGATAATATCCGGATAATAACGGATTCGGGTATGCGGATAGTTTCGGGGTATCCGGGTAACCGGGTACTCGGATAATAACGGATAATATCGGGCAATTACCGCGCGATAATTGATGCCAAAAATGCTGAAAAACATTGTTCAATTTACACCATTTGTGAGGCATGCGTAGATGTTGCCAAGAACATTGTTTGCGAAGTACATTTATAAGACGAATGATAAATCATTACCGGAAGATTGAGAAACCGGGATTATATCGGTGTTCATGTCCGATCATTTAGTTGGCCATTTTTTATTTTTACCGACTGATATCAATATTAAACAAATTAGATTATCATTATAACGAAGATTCTTGGAAAGAATCTTGCAGGCGTATTTACTATTATTACCAAACTATTTCTTTACTGTAATTCACATCCGACAAAAAACTACAATTTCAATAAAACATTCTTGTGTAGATTAAAAAAGCAATGACATAAATTTCTATACGATGTTAGGGAAACACACGATCGTTTCATAAGAACTTAATCAACGTTGACCCGCACTACTTGCATCTTTAATATTATTTTTCATCACGATTTATTATTATTTAATGAATATCCTTAGTTTCTGAAATGTATATTTGCTTTATGGGCGTGTGTGCAGTTTTTATGAATTTTAGAGTTGGAGAGAAAATATAGAATGTGAAGAAGCAGATCTTGGCTATTCTTAATATGCGCATGCAAGAAATTGTGATCGTAACAGCGGATTCTAAAAAATTGTGGGAATTACATGTAAAATGTTTTCCCGAGTAAATACACAATTATTATAAATTGGAAAACCGTGACGTCCGATTCGTCAACACTAAGTTTTCATTTTTACCGTAGTTTTGCACAATTTCTTTGAACAGAGCAAATTTGATACAAGTTATTTTCCAATTTTTTTCAATGGTAACTATTAACGCCCTATATTTCGGCTTATTTGATGACCAGACTAATACAATATCATTATCTTTTTTACGCCGGCGGTCCCATTTGAGCCCGTATGCGAAAAATCAGGTAATTACCCGACATTATTCGTTATTACCCGGTTTCCCGGATCCGTGATTACTCGGATATCCGGATACCCGGATATTCGGGTATTCGAATCTGAAGTGTTGGATCCAATTTCTCGAATACCCGGATACTTTCGGGTATCCGGCTAACCCGGATAAAAGTAACAGCCCTAGTTTTGACCCCTGTAAAAAATTCAATTTTCTATTTTTTTTTATAGAATTTAGGTTCATATAGAAGAGAGACATATAATAAAAGTAAATTCCAACCTCGTTTGATTTCAGATGAAAATTGCGGCTTCCAGAATGTACGCAAAATGCTAAGTCTGATAGTGACCTGCAATATGGGGTCGCTAATATCTTCGGTGTTTTTCAAGGAAATTCTTGAAAAATTTTATAGTATATACTTAAATATATTTATGAAATATTCTCAAAGTTTCAATAAATTATATTCATTTTTTATACTATGAAAAAATTCATGAAAATCATTGAGAAAACGCTGTCCTAACCCTATTTCCCCCTTTAATAATCCGAAAAATTGTAGGAGGCGATGCACTTTTTTTCAAAGAAAGCGAATATTTGAAAAATAGAACTGCTCTCACGTTAATTCGATATGCCGGGCCATATACAGGCGCGCGCGTGTGTGTTTGCACCGGGTGTATACACGTTGCGACGGTGGATCGTAGCAGAGTTCGTGCCCCCATGGCGTGTGCGGCTCCGTACGGATAGGCGCATACGGTTGCACCGGGCACTCTTTCGTCACGACAAAGTCGGTGCTAATGAAAATTCCGGTAAAGCATATATGAGAGAAGCACCATTGGAATGCGGTCCAATTAGAAGACTTTCCCTCGGCACACCGGAGCCAAGATTTTTTTTCTTTCCCCGTTCGTTACTACCCATATACTACCTCCTCCTCCCTCAATGCGTAATATAATATATACCGTGCGCTATATACAGCTAATGTGTACATAATCCGTAGTGGGTGTGCGCGTTTTTTACGCCGTTGTATCGAGCTCGGGTCCGAGGAGAAGCCCGCGTGAATTAGTTTATTACGTCGAAATCAGAGATACAGCCAGTCTCCTAATGGTCATTCGGTTTCGGATCCTCTTCCCAGCTTTCCGCTTCGAATTCTCTCGGACTCCTTTCTCTCTCCATATCTAAGCGAACTCATTCGCCATATGCTTCTTCCCCTCGTTCTTCCGCGCTCTCTTTCCCCTTCGTCGCTCCTTTTTTTTTCGATCTTTCAACTCCTTCATTTCTTCTTTTTGTTTTTCTCATCTCTCGCTCGGTTTCTCACCAGTCTTCGTCGTCCTTTGAGTATGTTACACGTATACGGAACGTTCCGTGCTAACACGACCGACTTCTAACCCTTACAATTTTCATTCGCTACGTACACCGATCTGAATTTTTTCGGCTCCGAATGCCTCAAGTTTCGACATCATGAATACTGAAGAAAAATAAAAATAGTAGCCACGACACCGTGCAAATTCTTATTCGAGTTTTGTTTCTGAACATTAGAGAAAATTATTCCGGTAGCGTTTTCTCAATGATTTTCATGAATTTTTTTATAGTATAAAAAATGAATATAATTTATTGAAACTTTGAGAATATCTTATACATATATTTAAGTATATACTATAAAATTTTTGAAAAATTTTCTTGAAAAACACCGGGGATATTAGCGACCCCATATTGCTGGTCACAGACTCAGCATTTTGCGTACATTCTGGAAGCCGCAATTTTCATCTGAAATCATACGAGGTTGGAATTTACTTTTATTATATGTCTCTTTTCTATATGAACCAAAATTGTATCAAAAAAATAGAAAATTGAATTTTTTACAGGGGTCAAAACAAAAAGCATGATTTTTTGCCATTTTTTACAACTTTGTTTGCAAAAAAAAATTATTTTAAATAATGATAATATTCCGATTTTAGGTTCATACAGAGCGCAATACTATGAAGAAAGTAACTGCCAATTTTTAAAACGATTGGTTGAAAACTTTTCAAACTAGCGTGTACGCAAGTTCAAAAAAAGTCGATTTCAGAAAAAAGCGTTTGAAAAAATAGCGCGCTCGGGGCCTGAAGGAGATCTACTCACTTTAATGGCTTATAACAATAGAACGATTCGGAATTTTCATTAAAAATGTTGGGAACATATTTTTCAATAGTTTTACTAACAATTTATGAAATAAAAATAATCGATTTTTTGAACCGTCTAACCCTATTTCCACCCTTAAGACCAATTTGTTTGATCCGGTAATTTGTTGAGAAGCTTTGAAAAAAAAAAATCTTAACGTTACTCAATATTTCGAAAATGATGACTGCGATCGAGAAATGAAAAAAAAAAAAAAAACAATGGAGTAAGTGATATAACAAAATGTGGAGGGTATACAAAAAATGGTGAGCGTTTGTGAGACTGATGGAGTTGGTGAGAATGCCCCGTATACCTTAAAATAAAAAATAAAAGTACATAATTTCCGTTCGCTTCATCATCACGTCCTTTGATGCTGTCTCGTTCACGACGGGATAGCGGCACGGACGTCCTCGAAGCGAAGACCCTTTTTAACGAACTAACAAATCAATTCGATGCTGATTAATGCCGAACCCCGGGCAATATCCTAATTACCCGAGTAATTACACGATTGAGGATGAACGTTGTCGATCGCCACGGCGTCGTAGCACTCAATTTGCTGTTCCAGTGTCTTCGTTAAATATATATAAATGAGTCGGTATACATTTTTTTTTTTTCTGAACCATCGGTCCGGTGCACGGACGGGCCTGTGCACATAGTCGGAGTTTCACGGATCTCGTTGATAACGCAATGTCATTTAAAATACACGATTGCAAGTGTGTATCCTTTTACGGTAAGGAAAAAAAAAAATGACGGTGAATAATTTTACGAACCAACGCGTGTCATGTTATTTCCGTTTCAAAATTATCCTAACGAAGTATTAACGCCGGGTCACCTCCGGCGATGCTACCAACTGGATGGCTCTCGTGACTCTCTCGTTATAACGTCGATCTTTAACGCAACGACGAAAAAGTAACAGACACGACGATCGAAACTAATGGTTATCAGGATGTTAAGGTAAAGAAAAGCTGTCGGAAGAATTTTTGTTCGATCAAAGTGAGATTTGATTGAGGAACAAAAGAAAAAACAACGATGGCGTCGTAGATTGATGCAATGAAAAAAATTCTATTTATTCATTGCATAAATCTACGACGCCATCGTTGTTTTGCCCTGAAAGCCCCGAAACTTTATGTTCTTGTCCTAAATTAAAATTGCATTTGTGACAGGAACATTTTTTCCATAGACAAAAGTACCATGATTCGAAGGAGCAATTTCTCCTCCGTTGATTGAGCGTTAGATCTGGAGCACGATTGTCCGAAGCCACGAAGGCTGACAGCGCGCGAGATCCGCGGCCCGTGCGGAAATGAGCCGAAACAGCACTGGAAAGAAGATATGTGCGGTAGAGTGCTCGGCTGGAAAGAATGGGCGAACGAACGAGAGAGAAAGGGGAGCCAAGCGATGTTACCGATTGAGGACCGAGACTGAGCCTGACTCGAAAGCTTTTAAACGATCAACTCGGCGAAAGGAAGAGAAGAAGAAGAAGAAGAGTAGCGAGGAGAAAAAGGGAGAAGGAAAGGAAGAAGAGAAGCTAGACGTCCGCGAGGCCTGTCCGTCACGTCGAGAGCACACACGGGCAACGATGGAGAACCGCGTGGTACACGGGGTTTGGAACACAGGCGTCCCGAGCACTTGGAGGGCAACCCCGTGTTGCCGACGAGAGCTCTGAACCTGAACCCCCGAAGGAAAAGGTGAGAGGTTACGCAAACACGAGGGCCTTATCTGATGGCCCGTCAGCGCGCTCCCAGACCCGCGAGCGCAACATAGCGTCTACTCTCCGGGGCACGGGCAGTCGCGCGCTCTCCACGGACATCGGAGCTCTGAAACTGCCACGCTTGGAACAAGAACCAGAATACGACAGGCATAAGAACACCATCGTTGTCGTATTCAACGTTGCCGCTATATGTCGCGTCCCCCCAACAATCTCAACCCGGCGCGATGTATACACAAAAAAACGTACCATGCAGCACGTACGGGCATCATGGGACTGCGATATACCACCAGACTCCACTGTACACTTTTCGTTTATTCAATTTGAATCGTTCGCACTGTCGAGATATCGATCTATAAAACGCACTGTCTATACTAAGTCGTATACGGTCTATAGATACCGGAAGGGGACGCCTGTACAACTCTTGTTGGATGTGTGGTAACGAGGTTGGAAGAGTCTTGTTCTCATTTTAAGTGAATAGTTTTTGTTTTTGTCCAGTCATGCAACGTGACAAGGTGAAGAAATTAGAACATCAACTTTTCATTCTTATACCGCTCATCGATCATTGTCCTTTCATTCGCCTTTGTTCACGCGACTTTTTCGTTCCGACCCTGTACGACGTTTCGAAGTTTTCGTTTTACAGTGGCGAAAAATTGTACAGTGTGGTTCGTCCCTCATTGATCACAGCCGAGCGATAAAACAATAAAATAATATCCAAGTGATATTTTCTCCGAGATTAGGAACTGTATCAACGAGAGCTTGAACTTTTCCGGGTATCCGGATACCCGAGTAATTCGGCTTTCACGGATCCGCCGCTTCAAATTCGTATATCTCGACAACTCGATAATATCCGGGTAATAACGGATTCGGGTATGGGGATAGTTTCGGGGTATCCGGGTAACCGGGTACTCGGATAATAACGCATAATACCGGGCAATTAGCGCCGATAATTGATGCCGAAAATGCTCAAAAAAAATTGTTCAATTTACACAATTTGTGAGGCGTTACCAGTTAAAGGTGTCGAAAAAGACGTTACCAGTTAAGGGTTAAGTATCCTATTGATTCATACAAACTTTTTATATTTTTTTCTTAAAAGTACTATTCTTCACCTTCAATTTCCCGTTGGATTTTTTAAAAAATGTTAATTTTTGTCAAAGTAATGATTTTTTGAAAATAATGATCTTTTTTTCACGTTTTCATTTGTTTAAACAATTATATTGTTTAAACAAATGAAAAAATCGGCATTGTAGCAATTGGTTCTCAAACTACGATAGTTAACGAATTTACATGATTTTTTTCAGATTTTTAAGAGCACTTTAAAGTACTTTTTTAAGCGCCGGACACGAGTGACCCGACGTTACCAGTTAAAGGAGTCGAAAAAGACGTTACCAGTTGAGGGTTAAACAAATTAGATTATCATTATAACGAAGATTCTTGGAAAGAATCTTGCAGGCGTATTTACTAGTATTACAAAACTATTTCTTTACTGTAATTCACATCCGACAAAAACTACAGTTTCAATAAAACATTCTTGTGTAGATTAAAAAAGCAATGACATAATCTTCTATACAATGTTAGGGAAACACATGATCATTTCATAAGAACTTAATCAACGTTGACCTGCACTATTTGCATCTTTAATTTTATTTTTTCATCACGATTTATTATTATTTAATAAATATCCTTAGTTTCTGAAATGTATGTTTGCTTTATGGGCGTGTGTGCAGTTTTTATGAACTTTAGAGTTGGAGAAAAAATATTAGAATGTGAAGAAGCAGATCTCGGCTATTCTTAATTTGCGCAGGCAAGAAATTGTGATCGTAACAGCGGATTGTAAAAAATTGTGGGTGTCACATGTAAAATGTTTTTCCGAGTAAATACACAATTATTATAAATTGGAAAACCGTGACGTCTGATTCGTCAACACTAAGTTTTCGAATACCCGAATACCCGGATACCCGGATATTCGGGTATTCGAATCTGAAGTGTTGGATCCGATTTCCCGGATACCCGGATACTTTCGGGTATCCGGCTAACCCGGATAAAAGTATCAACTAGCCCTAGTATCAATTGACAATTCCGAAATACAGATTTATGGTTTAACGAAATATTCGAACGAAAATATTTTTATACGTACAATTATTCCGATGGGTATTTAAATCTGAAAATGCTAAAACAAAGTATACACTGAGAAACTTCGTCGATTCGACACTTTGAACGAAAACGAAAATTCACAAAAACAGCACCAAGTTTTCTATGTACATAATATAAACGTATTTTTGATTAGTTTTTCGGTTAGTTTTTATTACTCGCTTTTTTCACGGATCCCTTCGTAGCAATCTGTACGCAGTGTGAACTTAAGGAAGACAAACAACATGTACTCGGTAGACGAGGTGTGAGAAATTTACGTGTACCGAATAAATATGCGGTCTGTGTGTGGGTTTATTCCGAGAGGGTTAAGGATGGGCCATTTATGCTTCGCTTAAATTCCCCGCTGGGTTACCGCGAGGTAAGCTTATTATGCGTCCCGATTTAGGGCCCAATCGGTAGAGTTTATGCGAGTCCTTCTCAACATTTTTCGCAATATTCCTCTTCCGTTGATCCGCCTTTCACTTTCTCGAGCTTATTTCACACGCTCAAATAATACCTACGTACACGTGTGATGAATCAACTATATTTTACTATTATGATTATTATTATTGCTATTGTTAAGCTACTACTGTAGCTATTACTATGGCTAGTGCTAGGGCTATTGCTATTGCTACACGAGGTCTGTTCAAAAAGTATCACGAATTTTGAATTTCCGCGGGCTACGTATATTCGATTTTCGATTTTTTTGTGGCGTTAGATTGGTACTCGTGTCCCTCACTTATGCTGAAGAAATCGGCCATTTTGAATGTTTAGTTAATTGTCGACAGCTGTTTTGGTTAGACGTGTTTTGGCTTTCCTTCGATTTTTCCCTATTCCAAAAATGCAGCTTCCATTGCGATGATTGAGCTTTGGTTTCCACGTCATAACCATAAACCCATGATTCGTCACCAGTTATGACCCTCTGGAGCAAATTTGGGTCGTCGCGGACCGAGTCCAACAGCTCCTTAGCAATGTTAACGCGACACTGTTTTTCTTCGAAATTGAGCAATGTTGGCACGAATTTCGCGGCGACCCGTCTCATGCCCGAATCATTGGTAAAAATCGAATGGCACGAGCCAATCGATATGTTTAGTTCCTCGGCAACTTCTCTAACGGTGATTCGACTATTGGCCAATATTATTTTCTTCGCTTCATCAATGTTTTCGTCTGTCGTTGATGTGCTCGGGCATCCGGAACGCACTTCGTTGTTCGCATCTTCTCGGCCCTCTGAGAACATTTTGTACCACCGATAAACGTTGCTCTGGTCCAAGGGTAGCTTCACCATATGCCACAGTCAACATTCGGAATGCGTCCGCGCACTTAATTTTGTTTTTCACGCAAATTTTGATACAGATTCTTTGATCCATTTTTTGGAATAGGCAAAAATCGAAGACACGCCAAAACGCGTCTAACCAAAACAGCTGTCAACAATTAACTAAACATTCAAAATGGCCGATTTTTTCAGCATAAGTGAGGGACATGAGTACCAACCTAACGCCACAAAAAAATCGAAATTCAACAGTCGCGAAACTTTTTTAACAGACCTCGTAGAGTTTCGATTCATTCCGATTTCTTAGATCCGTATACCATCAAAATCGTTTTAATAATTCTCAAAACTAAATTCAAAGAGAGGGGCAGTATGTATCCGACGGTCGATGGGCCAACGTTAAAAAACTGTAATAAATCTAAAATATTTCGTAGCGCAATGAATGGAGCGGCACTCCGAAGCTTGAATGGTTGCAAAGAGAATGAGCATAAAATTGAGTTATCACACAATTTTTATTTCGTCAGATTGCGAGGAAAGGTTTTAATTTCTCTTAATAACACGACCTCTCGTTGAATAAACCAAGCGTAAATTTATTATTTATCATATAAAAATCTCTTGCAACTTCAATAATGTCCGAATCAAGTGCAATCAAGTTCAAGTACAATGAAGTGACAATATTTACTCAAATCACCCGATTCGAGATATATATTATCATTTTAATGAAGTTTCTCGAAAATAAAGGCTATAACGAAAGAGTCCTCTGTCGGATAACCCGAAATATTTCAAAACTCATGTACCGCGAGGATTGGATTTTTTTTTCATCGCTTTATGATTCAACGGTTTGGCTGATATAGAGTGTACTCTGTAGATATGGGCTTGTTTGGTAATTAGGTGCTCGAGGAACGGACCACGGGGGGTCATCTCTCTGCTCGCTCCTGCCATCTACAGAACACGTGGGCGTGTGTACGTGTGTACCGCAGTGATGTTGCCCTTCTCGCGAAGAACGTGGGTTAAAATGTAGCCAAAGAAATTGACGGGGATTCCTTAATAAGGCTCCCACTCCCGTCCCAACACGGACGAATCATTATGAGTTTCGTGAGAGTTACGAGGCTCGTGCTCGACCATACGTCGAGCGAGTTGGCGAGTGGGGTTTTGATTTTTGACCGGCTAATCTAATTTCAATGCTTGACTATAAATATGCCCATAAACGTAGATGTAAATCATTCGGAAAAGATCTTTGAGTTTGTGGTAGTTAATTTGTCCTCCAGTCCACTTTCTTTTTCAATCTTGAAGTTATATTCGTGATTTTCGAGTCATTTAAAAATCATTTTCAGAAAATGTTGATGCGCTTGCAGATTCTTCTTTGACTGATCACTAAATCTCATAAAATGTAATCGGGTAAAGAATAATTGACTACAAAAATGTATCTTCCGCGTATGAGCTTCAAAATGGAAATTCCCTCAATCCAATCGTTATGGATCTTCACCGAAGAGAAATATGAATGTACCGAAGGTAGGTCTTTAATTGTATCACTTAGAATCGACGCGCACGTTTCGCGCGATGCTTCGTCATTTAGGTTCATCGTGTACAATCTGAAGTAACCACATGATCGAACTACGAGCACGACATCGACGGCCAATCTTATGGATGTGCTATGGATGTGCTATCCATAAGTCTCAACGGGGGACTTACAGCGAAATTGTTTATGAATATAAGAAAACTCATTCTATACAATTATTATATGTAGCCCTATCGCGAGTAACAAGTATTGAAGGCTTATACATATACGAGGGGGGACCCAAAAAAACGGGAATTGCGCTGCGGCGGGGATGGAGAGTGGGGGAACCCATTACTCGACCAGAGGGGCGATTCTGTACCAGACGCAATGTCATAGCGTCTGACGCAAAACCGCGACAGCCAATTACAAGGAAGATTCCAGCGGAAAGGCACGGCTCTCATAGGCTATTTCGGTTTTGCGTCGGATGCTATGATATTGCGCCTGGTACAGAATCGCCCCTCAGGTGTCCGTTGGGGACACGTCTCCTGAATTGGTGTGCGAAGTTCTGTTGCCGTGAGTGCATCGGTTCGCCCGTGGGAATTTTTGTAGTGAAACAACTTTTTCCATTTCGGCGAAAACGCGATGGCCGATTGTCGAGAGCAACGCGCGGCTGTGAAATTTTGTTTCCTGTTGGGGAAATCGGCCGCGGAAACTACTGTAATGATTAAGACTGCTTATGGAGATGCTGCGCTAAGTAAAACCAGAGTCTACGAGTGGTTTTCAGGTTTTAAAAATGGAGAAATGTCAATTGAAGACCAACCCCGTTCAGGACGCCCCTCAACGTCAAGAAGTGACGAAAACGTCGACAAAATCAATGCTCTCATTCGTGAAGACCGTCGCCGAACCACTGATCAGCTCTGTGAGATGTCTGGGATATAATGGAGTTCAATTCAGAGGATTTTATCCAGAGATTTGCACACGAGCAGAGTTGCAGCCAAATTTGTCCCTCACCTTCTCACAGACGAGCAAAGGGAGCGTCGATTTCAGGCATGTTTTGAACTTCAAAATCAGCTCAAGAGGGCTCTGAACTTTTTTCTAAGATTATTACCGGTGATGAATCGTGGTGCTATGGATACGACCCCGAAACAAAGCAGCAATCAAGCGTTTTGCCACTGTGGAGGAGGTAAAACAAAAATCGCTGGAAGGCCTAAAGAACATCCCGATAAGTGAATTTAAAAAATGTTTTGAACATTGGAAGGATCGTTTGCAGAGGTGCGTTGTGGTCAAAGGAGAATACTTTGAAGGTGATCAAAATTTGGTGTAAAAATATTTAAAAATAAAGAAATTATGACGAAATTCCCGTTTTTTTTGGGTCCACCCTCGTATACACGTAATATTGATCTAAAATTCTACCACGGTAGACGAATTGATCCATCAGTTGTAGGGTTGCAAGAAGAATTTAAAAGATTATCGCTTAATAGACTCGAGACACTCCAAGGATTAGTATCCAATTTCATAACTTCAAGAAAGGGATTGTCGTTATTCACGTTGAGTTGTCAAAGTCTCAGAAAGCATGTCCCAGATCTACAAGATTCGATCGTTAACAATAGTAATTTCTTATTATTGAGTGAAACATGGCTTGGTAATGAAGAAAACGTTTACATCCCCAACGTTTATTGTATTGTTCACTTCAAATGCAATAATGTTAGAGCTGGTGGTGCAGCTATTTATTAGAATAGAGATTTATTCGATGTTATTACATCTCGCATAATCGTTAGGCTAAGAAATGTAAGGGGACTTGGTTTTGGTCAAGACGATATTGGCGATTTATGTGCAGCACAAATTGTTACGGAGGATGGAAGGGAATTGGTCATGGTCGTTGTATATATTTCCCCAAACCAAAAAATTCACAATATCATACGATTTTTACACGAAAAAATACTCAAACCTAGTCCAGCTCGTTCAATGCTATTAGGAGCAAATTTACATCAACTTCCATTAATTTTAGTAGAGGATTTCAATGTTAATTTTACCAAAGCTTAATCATTGCCACTCATAAATTTTCTCCAAAATGAATTTCAGTTGATCATGAACAACCACGGAAATGAGCCTACTACAAGGTATGTCACGACTATAGATGCAGTGTTCTATAGATATCTTGAAAACATGACATCTAAAACATTCGTTTCATACTTTAGCTATCATCGACCGATTGTTAATTTCATCGAATCAAACGCAGCAACGACTGCTACTATAACCGAAGTAACGGATGAAGCAAGCAAATGAAAATTATAGAAGAAAATCAAAAGCTACTTTTCTTGTTGTTTTTTTTTAATTTTCCACGCCACATATCCCACACGGTATTCTCAAGATGTAGGATGTTTCTCATCTACCAGGCGTCCCATGACGGCTCACTTTTTTTTTTAAATGGACCCATCAAAAAAACTCATAATATTCGATCATCCGTTGAACGTTATTTTATTACATACAATATTATTTTTGCTTCCGGAATTAAGGGAATCGTTTTTTGAGATGACGCTAATTTAACCCTCGTGTCATTGCAGCGTTTGTCGGTGATATTTTCGTATCTCAACGGGAAGTCAGTCTTCTGGCGTTTCAACGCGTGGCTAGACCGTGCCAGAGAGTCCCGAGATTTCCGTCGGCCCACGCGATCCTTCGATATAACTCTTTTGCTCACTCGCGTGTTGTATCGGGACACGTTCTCGCTCACTCACACGCATCGCTTATGAAGACATAAATCAAGAGGGGTGGCTTTCGTCGACCCCGCACACGATGCTCGCAATTACACACGCGTAAGCGTAACGCAATATATAACGAAGCGTGTGTGTGCGATGCAAGCGGTATATATAAGAGCTCGTTATATTATCGGTTCAAGTACGAAAGAACGTCTGTGGGATATTCCAATCGTAAGTACATCTTTTGCTCGCTTTTTTTTTCCTCCCCTCCGCCTCCGAGAGTACGACGTTAGTGTGGGAGTCGTGCCAATTTGTCCGGTATTTGGACCGCCCTTCGTCTCGTCGTAACGAGCCGGTCCTCCTTCACGGTCTCGCTTCCGCTGAACGGGCTTTGATGGATCCCGAGAGATCTTTTATTTTCTGTTATTCTCGTGCTTAAACAGACTCGCTGACCCCTGCGATTTTTTTACCCGGCAGACATTACCCAGGTGGGCAAAATTTGTCCAAGTTCCCTCGGCTCGAAACTCAACAAGTCACACGTCAATTTTAAAAAGAAATTCTCGCGAGGATATCTCTATTCAAATGTGGCAAAAAAAAAGTTCTAATAATAACTCACGACGAGTTGTACGTGTCGAAACTATCCGCAATTTCTTACATTTCTGTTAATTTTTATCATTAACTGGAAATAACGCGCGCTCGCAGACTCTCCCATATTTGGCAGTTTTGTGTGAAAATTTTGTGCTAATAATCGGAGACTATGGAAGAGTCGCGTTAACCGCCTCTTTTTCCCTCTATAATCAATTGGTGTTGCTTCGCTATACCACCTGCTGTGTGGATATTAAACCGGAAAAAGAATGACGCGGGAGGTCGAAACCTAAACACGCCAGCTTGAGACAAACGAATAACGAACGCGCGTGCTCGGTACAAAATAATATAAAAAGATCCGTCTAGTCGTCCTTCGCTCGAGCCTAAGGCGCGATCTCGCTTGGCAATATTTACCTTCTTTCCACAAAGCACAAAAGTTCGGTGTACGTGCCCGCCTTTGGTCGCGGTCGGGCGCACGACACCGAGCAACGTCTTCTCGGCGTTCAAGCGAGAGAGTCCAACAGCGACAGTCAACGTTTGCTCGGCAATTATGTAAGCCCGTCAAACTGTTTCACCAAACATCGTGAAACAGAGGAGGAGCGAGACGAAGTTGGAGGGGCAAAGAAGACTCGACCCGCTTGGCCGCGTTCACACGAGTTTCGGTCGGTATTATCGTCAGCGACCGGGAGACACAAAGAGAAAAAGAAAACATCGAAGATATATTATATATATGGGTTATTTCAGGTAGATTGGAACGGTTTTTGGTTAGGAAACAGTGATATTGATGCTGGCCAAAAATTTACTTCTATTTTATCATTTGAGGAGTCTTATGATTGGGACCTGTGCAACGCTGAAAATCTTAATTTTTTAATTTTCGAGCTACAGTCACCTGTTAGCAATGTATGAGATATAGATATGTAACATCTGCACGTACATATATTTGAAGTGGCAATTAACATGAAAATGAAACGGCTACACAAAGGTACAAAGTCGAACGGTCGACGATCACCGTTCCACTTTACGTGGCACACCATATAGTGGTACGCGAGGAAATATATAGCGAGAGAGGATTGGAGAGAGGGACAACGGTAGACGGAAGAACGGATCAGGCGCTTCGTAAAATGGTCGCACGCATCAGCTCGTGTGTCACGTGACTTGGTATTGACGCGCTAGCAAGCAGAGCAGAGATTGAAGTACAAGGAGAGTGAGATAAAAGATGACATTGGTGACAAAGAGAAGAGAGACCGAGGGAGCCAGCGCGCGTCCGCGCCCCGTTACAGATCTCATCGAGCATGCAGCAAACATCGGCTCTTGTTTGACTATCTCACGATCCCACGGTCCCGTGTCTGCGCGTTCTCGTTCGAGCGTTTGCGTTACAAGCGATTGGATACCTAACGAGTTCGACTTGTCGTCGTGGCCTCTTCCTCTCTTGCCTTTGGATTTTGCGGATAGAGGACCGTGGCTCTCTCTGGGCACACGATGGAAAGTCGATTCCGCACAAGCCCCCGTGCAACCATGTAACACATTGCACAAACTCTTAAAGTTCGTGTGTGGTGGCAAATGAACATGGTGACTGGGTAGGTAATGGTCGTTGGCGATAAGCATCGGTCGGATCCAGGAAACTTTCCGCGGGAAGCTTCCACGAGATTTCTCCACCCGGCGAACCTTTGCATCTTCGGGCAAGAATAAGGTGGGCAAGTAAACAAAAAAGTCTCTGCACCGCTAGAGGATCTCCGCTTCTTACGCGTCTTCTTCCTCCGCCTCGCAAGCTCTTTCTTCTTCCTGTTCTTTTCCTCGAAGTTGTACCACGAATCGCCGTTAATGAGGCGTTAATGAGGCGTTAATCGAACGATCAGTCCGTCATGCGGATATTTTGCAAACGGAAAAAGAAATTATGGTGCCACTACTGTATGTGCGATTAGCCAATTGTCGAATTGTTCAAGGGTTCGTGACAGGTGTAACAAAAGTCGTGGGCAATAAGCATTGATCGAGAGTCCAGGATACTACCCACGTAGAAAAATTGTAACGGCCGAGCGTTGGGCCAATACTGGTTGCCGTAGTGCCGGTACTGGCTGCCAGTATTGGGCCAGTACAGATTCGGTACAGGAGTGTAATAGCCGGCCGTTATACTGACACCAACGGTCGGGCCAGTACCGGTTATTTAATTGGCCCGAACTTTGGCCCGGACTTTGGCCCAGATCTGGCAAACTTCTGGCTTACTACTGGCACCAACGGTCGTACCAATACTGGTTATTTCATTGGGCCGGATCTTGGCAGACGATTTTGCCGACGGTGCAAATTACATCTCAGCGAGAAATGGCAAATTGAATAGATATCGAATCGACGTCTTTTAGACACTTTTGGCGTCTAGTGGACGCCGATCCAATGTCTATTTAAATTCTATTTCTCTCTGGGAGTAATTCATATTTCTTTTTACCACGTTACCAGATGTTTCCCAAGCAGCACACGTACGTCCAACGGATGTACTTTGGACGTAAGGACGTTCTTCGGATGTTTTTAGGACGTCCTTTAGATGTCTGTGTTGTCTGGGTTGTGTATGCATAAATGTTTGATAATTAAATGCACTTGATTTATACTAAATACTCGGAGTAGTTTTTATTAATAAGAGACTATGTACATATATAGGTCTAAAATACGTACTTAAATATTTATAGAACAGTTTTTATAAAATATAGGCTATATGAAGCAAATATTACACTAAAAAATATTGTATTAATCGTGCAATTTCAAGTTCGGGGCAAATTATAATTCAACAATTTGGTTGTTTGCAAAATAATGGACTTTTGATCAGAATAAAAAACCGTATTTTATAGCCTATTATGGCTCCGATCTGGTTATTATACCGGCCCGTAGTGCGGCCAGATTGACAACCAGTACTGGCACAAGACGATATTTTATACTGACCCAAAGCTTGGCCAGATTGTCGCCAGTACTGAAACAATACTGGCTGCTAAAGTTTGGCCGCCAATACTGACCCGAAGTGTGGCCAGTAGAATTCAACCAGTACTGGCATAATACTGTATTTTATACTGACCCGTAGTATGGCCCGTAGTACGGCCCGCAGTATGACCCGCAGTATGGCCCATAGTATGGCCAGATAGTCAGCCAGTACTGGCGGGCAAAGTTTGGCCGCCAATATTGGTCCAAAGCTTGGCCAGTAGAATTATACTGGCAATTTCTACGTGGGTAGAAGCTTTCGAAAGATCCCCGCGTCCCGAAGTATGTTTATTATGCATGAGAGGGTGCGGACAAGGGACTTGATCCGGGAAATGACATCTTCACCGTTGATTCCGGAAAGATGTTCCCATTTTTTAAAATCTTTCTAGTTTGAGTGGCTCCAGTAAATGTAGCGTGTTCAAAGTCACACGTAGAATAGAGCTGTGCCCTTCCACTCGATGACAGACGAAGGCTCAGTTAATGACGAAGGGATCACACGCGATCGGTATAAGGGCCACTCTTTCTTCCTTCTTTATCCCTAATCGGCGGGTCGAATCGGTGCCTGTGTTTGATGGGTTGCTTTTCAGGGCTCATTTATAGATGATGCCTCACAAATAACTCTCACCTCAACATTTCTCGACACCCTTGTTCTATGAGGGGATTAAACGGAGATCAGTTTACTCGCCCACAGTGAGAGATTTTTCCTGCTTACGTTAGTCTTCCTTCTTTTTCTATCTTCCATCTGAATTCTTGGTTTTTCGTATACTCCCCTTTTTTTCTTCACTTCCTTTCCACGCTGGTTGTTTGAGCAAACACACGTGAGATGCATCAAAGATTGGCCAATTTTTTACGTATCGACGTTAACGAGAAAATCGATCAACGATTTGTCCAGCGAAAGTCCCAAAGCCTCCAATAATCCATTCGCACCAGAGTAAACCAAGGCACGTACGTGTAAGCGCGTTCGCGAAGACTTTCTGGTTGCTGTATGTGCGGGGGTGGTGTGGTTCTCGTCGAAAACGCATCTTGCACCTACGATGCCATGCGTGCTCCTTGGCTATAAATCATTCGGGCTCGAGCTCTCTGGCCCCGGTATGTGTGTGTGTGTGCTTGTGTGCAGATATGTATGCCGGGCAAAACAAGAAGATGAAGAAGAAGAAGAAGAAGAAGAATAAGAAAAGAGACCCGAGAGCAATCCCCGCGTTGCTTACGTTCAAGCTGAACCGGCCCTCTCTCTCTCTTTCTCTTTCAAGTCTTCCCATGGTCTTTTGTCTCTCATCACGATGGTTCACTCGTCGGCCGCTAGAAACTGCGGGAAAGCTGCTGCTGTTGCCGCGAGAGTCTTCTCATCTGCCGGATCGAGGAATACCACCTACTCTCATGGCTTAGCTAGCGCGTGACCGCGTGAAATCAGCATTTCCATTTAATTAAAATCCAATTGGCATTCACGCTTCATATACATGTCCTCGTTGCGATATATCTCGGTTGAAGCTCGATTTGCAATAATGCCATTATAGCAAAGATCTTTCAAACGATATGTGACCACGTTTTAATGATTAAAGCATAAGGCCATTCCGCTTTATCGTCTCGAAACCGAGAAGCCTGTCTTAATATTGACACTAATTTTTTGCATCACTTTCGAATTGTAAATTTCTCCGCAATCGATGGAGTACAAAAATAAAAATCAGGAATTACACGAAGGCTGTGTACATACTCCTGCACTCAAGCAATTCTTAAATCGAGATAAAATTATTTTTGCGCCGCAAAATCGTTATTTTCTTTTCTTCAACAATTGTATTCATAGGGTGTTTCCGGACGTCACACTTATTCCAGAATTTCTGATGAAAAATATAAATAAAGTATCAATCATCGGTGAAGGTTGTCCGTGCAGTTTAAACTTCGTTCGTTCTCCGCAACAAGAACATGCATATATATAAAGATTACTTTTGGTCTAGTCTCGTGGTATACCTGCTCGTGGAACCCTCTTTCGTTCTCGAAGGATCGGAGTCTCGTGCCTCGGAGGGGGTCGAGTCTCGAAATCTCTCGAGTCTCCGCGAGAGATATGCCGGGGTGAGAAGCCACAACGGTGCATTAACGCGTTAAGAAATATTATCGTCCGCGAAATAGATCGCAGGTGGCGAGGTGTGGGTGATGACCCCTGCGCCCCTTGTAAGAAGAGAAAGAGTGTGTTCCAGGCTGTTACAAAATACGAAATTGAGCCCATTTGTTCCAGTGTTAAGGTTTCGAGATGTGAGAGCGAGCCGCGCCGCTGGTAGGGTTTCTCCAAGAATTTTTTTTTTTATTTTTTTTTTTTTTTATTTCAAAGTCTCCGCGTGCGGCCGCCATCAACCTCCCTTATGCCGCCATCCCAATACCATAAATCCTTCGAGGTGTTAATACGTTCGCTCTTGGTTTTGTGGCCTGGTACATAACGGCAAATATACCTCCCCTACCCCCCTTACGAAAATCTGGGGATTTTAAATTGTGGTATTCGGCGAGCTCTACCATTGTCCACGCTAGATAAAGCGAGATTTTTCAAAAAAAACTCTAACCACGCATAGGAAAGGTAAACATCTATCTAGCAGTTATTTATTAATTGCTTCTCGCGGATGAACAGCTGAGTGTTCTACGACTTTTGTGCATCTGAATATGGAACTTGGTCTTGCGCACAGATGCTGTTTTTTTTTTCGCTCAAGGAAAATATGCCAATTCACCGCAACTAAACGGTTCGCATGAGAAGCGCGCGGCACAGGCGAAGTAATGAACTTTAATAGCTTCTCTCGTTACGGTCATTCCGTAATCTTAATCAAGCTATGATTAAAATCGATCTCGTAAACTCGCGCTCCGAGCTGACGAAGAGTGGGACCGGATCTATCTCGTATCCTCGTGAGCGCGAGATAACACGTAGAAGCACGAGCTTGCGGTCCAATGCGCGCTGGACTATCAGCTTCGAATCTCGTATTCTTGCGCGTTCCTTCGCGCGGATAATATACCCTGTAATTTTCGACATTCTATACCGCGTGTACGCTATCGAAACGATGATCCGGCTGATCTACCAAAGAAGTTTCGCTCGGCGCGATACCAACGGAGCGGGAAATCTCCCAGAAATCTGAAAGCGACTATAACTTTAGTTTCAATGTTGAATTAGTTTGTGGCAATCAAATTCGTCAATGAAAAATTATGAGATTTATATATCCCTGGCACTTAAAATGTTTTCACGAAAAATAAGATTCTCAAACTTCTTACTTTTCTTCACAATATTTAAGGACTTACGTACCCCTGCGCGCGCGGAAAACCGAGCAAATTTGAAAAATTATTATCAATGTTTTATGCTGTAAAAAATAAAATTAAAATAAAAAAAATATTAACATTATTTTTACGAGTATAAATCGACGCTGTTTACGAAAAGTAGCACGATTCAAATTTCTTACGGAAACTAACACGTTTCGAATTCCACCACGAAAATCAACACGTTTCGATATTCGACGCGAAAACTAGCATGTTTCGGCTTTCATCGCGAAAACTAGCATGATTCGGCTTCCGCCGCGAAAAGTGGCATATTTCGATTTGCACTGGAAAAAGTAGTATATTTGCCGAACTAAATCGAATAAGATTCAGAACTTTGACAAATGTTTTAATAATTTTTTCGGTAGCACTATAAGGAATAAATGAAAAACATTAAGGGTGTGTCGCCCGTACACCCTTGAACATTTATATTCGCTTTCTATTAAAAAAATAATAACATTATTGAAAATACGATTCACAAATACGATACGCAATATTCCACCGCTCAAAAACTAAAATTGTTCATCAATGATATTTTTCATGACTTCAAGTTTCGGAGTCAGCGATGGAATTGAACAAAATTATTGTTTATAAAAAGTATATTTTACTTACAGTCTGAAGAATCGTTCATTATGTTTTTATTTCATAATAAAAAACACAATCTTGGAGTGATCAACGACTAAAGTATAAAGTACAGTATAAATATAAAGTACAGTTGACAAAATCTTCAAAACAATCGATTGAGATATCTCGAGAAATGTCAGGTCTTGGACGAAGTAGCAAGAGGTAAAAAAACTGACATTGTTAACTTTGCATGCACCGCAATTGTTTTCGATTTTCTCTTCTCTAATTTTTTTGACCATGGTTTTTTTACTCCAAAATGACGAGGCATTTGCCGTTTGCCATCTTATGATAAGTCTAGCAGACCAAAATTCAAACAGTAAAATATCTATGAAATAAATTCAAACAAAAAATAAAACGGTATAAAATGACAAGCATAAACATTTCGTCAATTTGGAGTAAAAAAGGATGTACAAAAAACGTGGAGTAAAAATGAGAAACACTTTCAGTGATACTGAAACGTGCTAATTTTCGCGGTGAAAGTCGAAACCCCGCTAGTTTTCGTAGTAAAAGCCGAAACATGCTAGTTTTCGCGGCGAATATCGAAATGTGCTAGTTTTCGTGACAAAAGCCGAAACATGCTAGTTTTCGTGCAGATATGAAGCGTGCTTGTTTTCGTAAGAAATCTGAAACATGCTAGTTTTCGTAAGCAGCGTCGAAATGGTCTACTGATGAAAACCATGGCGCCTTCTTGTCGACATCATAACTTCATCAAAAATTATCCAATCTGCAAAAATAAAAAAGAATCTAGTAAAATAATGTAGTAGTAATAGTCTGACGGAGGGAAATTTTTTTTTTTTTCGATAAAGAAATTACAGTATTACTAACTTTAATATGCAATTTAAAAAAAAATTAGTCTTTAATAATTTATAAAAAATTGGAAACCAAAAAATGAAGAAAATCTCTCGTCAGACTATAGAGAAATTAATTGTCAAGATTGAAAAAAAAAGTTCAAAAATATTAAAAATTTACTGAATTATCGTGCTGACACTATCTAAAAACATAGTTTCGAGAAAAAAGCGTTTAAAGTTTCTGGTAGGTACAACGTGAAATTACGGCTAGTCAGTTAGCCAGGTAGCCGTCCCAACCGGATATCCGGTTACATTAATTGCTATAACTTTGTAACGGAGTGGAATTTTCTAAATAGCTTTTTTTTGAAAAAATTCTTAAAAGTATAAAGAATAAAAATCTGTAAAAAATCGATTTTTCGAAAATTTCAGGGGTGTGTGATCCCTTAAGGAGGGGAAATAGGGTTAGGACAGCGTTTTCTCAATGATTTTCATGAATTTTTTTATAGTATAAAAAATGAATATAATTTATTGAAACTTTGAGAATATTTTATACATATATTTAAGTATATACTATGAAATTTTTGAAGAATTTCCTTGAAAAACACCGAAGATATTAGCGACCCCATGTTGCAGGTCACTTTTCAAACGCGTTTTTCCGAAAACGATTTTTTTTAACCTCGGTACACGCTAGTTTGAAAAGTTTTCAACTAATCGTTTTGAAAATTGGCAGTAACTTCCTTCATAGTATTGGGCTCTATATGAACCTAAAATCTGAATATTATCATTATTTCAAATATTTTTTTTTTGCAAATAAAGTTGTAAAAAATCGTAAAAAATCATGCTTTTTTGTTTTGACCCCTGTAAAAAATTCAATTTTCTATTTTTTTGATAGCATTTAGGTTCATATAGAAGAGAAACATAATAAAAGTAAATTCCAAGCTCGTTTGATTTCAGATGAAAATTGTGGCTTCCAGAATGTACGCAAAATGCTGAGTCTGATTATGACCTGCAATATGGCGTCGCTAATATCTTCGGTGTTTTACAAGGAAATTCTTCAAAAATTTCATAGTATATACTTAAATATATGTATAAAATATTCTCAAAGTTTCAATAAATTATATTCATTTTTTATACTATAAAAAAATTCATGAAAATCATTGAGAAAACGCTGTCCTAACCCCATTTCCCCCTTTAATGTAATTCTTATCGGACCGAATCCTAGGGAGATTTTACTAATTTAAAATCGATTGTGCCAACACCCAGCTCTCGAATAGCTCTCCATACACATATATGAGCGTGTGTCTCGAAGATCGCGGGAAGAATCACCGGAGCCAACTAATATGTTATACGTGGACGATGCGCGCTGTCCGATGAGTTATTGCAACGCCAGAGTCAGAGACCGTGCACCTCAAGATTTAGAGCCAGCCGTTAACGCAAACGCTCGAGCGGGCGCGAACGACGACGAGATTTGCATAAACGAGACACCCGCCAAGCCCAAGTGTAGAATCTTTGGCGCGGCGAGAATTACATTTACCTCGTTAAATTTTCTGGAATACCCGTAGAATATAGATACGGTGCGGTCTTTTCAATCATGAACAGCTACGCTACGAAATTTCGCTTTGCTTTTGTAACAATTACACGTACTTTTTACGTGTCATTCCGTTACTTTCAACTTTTATACCGATAGAAAGAGAGAAGAAAGAGAGAAAAGCTTTTAAAAACAAATGTAATAATTGTATGCAATATTGTTTTCAGCCCATTTACTCGCTCCAAATATTGTCCCATTTTTTTCATCTTCCTCACGCAAAAGAAGTTTCGAAGCACGAGTTATTTTGTGAAATCACTATATACGAGTATATCGCTATATACTCGTATCCGCATTCCGATTTCGTGCTCGGAGTTCGGTCATGTGCGTACGTCAGATCGAACGATCTTAGGCGAGAAGGTGTTTTTACCTTATTCCGAAATATCTCATGTCCGAATAACGTATGAAATCCTTTGAAATTTGGGAAAATTTTACGTGAAAATAAAATAAGAGGAAAGTGCGAATTTGATGCAAAAGGCTAGACGAGGGTAAACATTTCAAAAGTCATTATAGTCGCCGCATAATGAAAAATTAAACAATAGAATATAATTAATAATTTCCATAATGACGGAGTACCGCTGAACCCTTACAGCCACTCACACCCACTCACGGTTACTCACAAATTTCTCACGCTCAATCCGAGAGTGATCCAATCTTGCCGTGGCAGTCATTTGCGTGCGCGCGTATTTCAAACGCTATCAAACCAGGAAAAAAAGAATAATCACGCTAATCGATAGTCGTTATCGATTATCGTGCTAAGAATGGAAGACACTTAACGAAGACGAACCGCCGGCTGTTTGCGTGGTCGTGGGACACGAATGCCAGTCATGCCTGTCCCTTTCAAACAGCCACAAATCTTCCTTCGTTGCGCGCGACCCTATGCGGCACCGGACGCAAGTCTATCACACGGTGCTATTCTTCGGCAGAATATCGAAGAAATTCTCGAGGGGAAGAGAAAAAAAACTAGCGAGAACCTTCCTCCACGTAGCCATGCTGCCGGGGGTGAGATTAGAGTTCTCTGCATCGGAAGCAAGGATACCGCGCTTAGAAGTAGAAACGGCAGTTAACGATCAGACATTTGGACTTAGCATACAATGAACGACGGGCAGTTGTAATCATTGTGCTTGAATCCAAGATAAGTCAATTAGTCTGGAATGCCCTTTTCTTAAAAAGAGATCCACTCACATTTGTATCATCCCTTAAACTCGTCAGTAGTGTACGACGTGTGCAGAGAGTCGGGACACCCTTCTTTAAAGGACCAGAAATAGCAGAACATCGCGAAGTGAACCTTGCTTAAACCTGCGCGTATAAAGACGGTCCTGTTGATTGAAATGAGGATCGAGAACCCATCATTAAATTTCGACGAGGAAGTCATATTTGACTTGTTTGAACTGAACTGGCGGATATCTAGTCTCGAGAGTATCTAATCACAACTTATACTCTCGGCACCGAGGGTATCGTTCAAAGCCCCCTAACGTCGTATACCCCGTCTCCGATGCAAAGATTGACGCATGGATTCTTGAATAGTCATAGATCATTCGTGCACGAAGGTATCGTGAATAGACAACTCGTTATCGTAACAACGATTTCAACGATTTTAGTTGCTTTTTTTACATGCGAAAAATCACGGAAGCGCGTACTTTGAAAATTCTCAAGCTCTCAAAGTCTCCGTTGGCTCGTATCGTTCGCGGTTTCTGTCCGGACAATAAGTCTTAGGCCTGCGAAACATGCGATTCGCCGTCAATAGGCGAGGAGGGGGTCGAGGGTCATATCCGATCGGAGCGAGATAAGGACGCGGTGGCGGCGCACATAGCCGCGATTTTACCGAGCGGCGACTTGAAAGCTTCTCCGGCATTACTCTCTTTCTCACACATATGGATATATGTATGTATATATAGATATACATTTATATACCGACAATGCTGGTAAAGTAAGAGACGGCCTCGATCGGCTTTGGAGAGCGCGAGTTTCCGATCCGGATTATATTAAGATAACCAGGCACCACGGAGCTCTTGAGCATGGGCGTGCCAATGAGCAAAAAGAGTAACGAATGAAAAAGACTCGCGATATTGTTACTATTTTAGAATAAGCTGAAAATTACGGAGATCCGGATATATCAGTGATCTTTTTATTTAAAAAAAACATTCGAGACGCTCTTATGTATATATATATATATTAGAGCGATTTTTTTGTTCGACTTTTTTTTTTTTTCAATCACCACCCGAAATTTTGTTGGATATGTCGAAAAAGAAATTCCCTGAAAATGACAGCCCTTAATATTAATTCTAATCACTTTCCCAAAGCGTGAGAAGATTTTCCATCTAAAATACACGTAAATCGAAATTTTCCTTTTCCAATTTCTATAACTCAACCGAATTTTATGCTATCATATTGTTCTTGGTTCCGATTTACTCAGAATAAAACAATCTAAAAAAGTGCATTTTGCGGCGAAAGTGTAAATTGTACTGGTGAGTTGGTACGGGTCACTGAAGTTGATTTTCACCCAAAATTCTCGTTTTTTTTGCTGTTATCTCCGAAAAAATTAACTTTACGAAAAAAATGTGAATGAAAAATTTGTTGGAAATTTAATTTCCTACAAAAAAGGTCCTATTGACCCAATTGCTTAGATCAATATTTCTTGACATAGTGAACTTTAACTTATGAGTAGTATAACATTTTTGCGGTTTATATTACCGTACAAATTTTATACTACTCATAAGTTAAAGTAAAAGAAAAATTAATATAAGCATAAGTAAAAGAAAAATTTGTTGGAAATTTAATTTCCTACAAAAAAGGTCCTATGGACCCAATTGTTTAGATTAATATTTCTTGAGATATTGAACTTTAAATTATGAGTAGTATAAAATTTTTGCGGTTTATATTACCGTAAAAATTTTATACTACTCATAAGTTAAAGTTCAATATCTCAAGAAATATTAATCTAAGCAATTGGATCGATAGGACCTTTTTTGTAGGAAATTAAATTTCCAACAAATTTTTGCGGTTTATATTACCGTAAAAATTTTATACTACTCATAAATTAAAGTTCAATATCTCAAGAAATATTAATCTAAGCAATTGGGTCGATAGGACCTTTTTTATAGGAAATTAAATTTCCAACAAATTTTTCATTTACATTTTTTTCGTAAAGTTAATTGTCCCGGAGATAACAGCAAAAAAACGAGAATTTTGGGTAAAAATCAACTTCAGTGACCCGTGCCAAATCACCAGTACAATTTACACTTTCGCCGCGAAAGGCACTTTTTTAGATTGTTTTATTGTGAGTAAATCGAAACCAAGAACAATATGATAGCATAAAATGCGGCTGAGTTATAGAAATTTGAAAAAAAAAAAAATCTATTTACGTGTATTTTAAATGGAAAATCTTCTCACGCTTTGGGAGAGTACTTAGAATTAATATTAAGGGCTGTAACTTTCAGGGAATTTCTTTTTTGACATATTCAACAAAATTTAGGGTGGGAACTGAAAAAAAAATAGTCGAAAAAAAGAAATCGCCCTAATATATATAAACACATGTGAATTAGGAACTTGCACGTTGCTTCCTCATTATTTTATCTTGCTCTCAGATTCCACCCCATCAGCCTGTTAGTTCGTCAATTTTGGCTTTCTCATAAAGGGAGCATTGTGATCGAAATAAAATAACGAGAAAGCAATGTGCAAGTTTCAAATTTGTACGTTTTTTTATTTGTCCTAAATTCAGTCTGAACGATTTTCAATTACCACGGGTTGCAATAAGCAGTCTCGATTCGATTTGTCAAGTAATAAATATTGAATGAACGAAGCTGACGAATAAATAATGAATGACATTTAAAATACTGAAAGTTGGCATTATCTCTGCGTGCCACCGATGTAACTCACAGTCTCTCAAGGTGTTCCGAGTGGTTTTGAGAACCACAGATTCGAGCCGTGCCTTCAAGATATATACAGAGTGGAAGATGAAGATGAGAGAAGAGGGAAAGAGACGTCCGGCCGAGGCTGGGCTAACGTCGTGAGAACACGGTCGCTCGCGGTAATGAGGTATAGCTCTATTAGAAGGAGCTGAGGGAGCTACGAGAGTGAACACTGTGCGAGTGCATGATGCGAAGGAGCATAGCCTATCCGCTCCCTGCTCGAAACCCGACGGCTTACCCGGGGAGCGTGATCGTATATAAGTATCTAACTTATATTACTATAGCAAGTACGTAGCAGGTATACATACGTATAAACGCGCCACTCTTTCTGCCTGGCAGGGTAACGGCTCATCGCTGTATGGCAACAAGAGCGACGGCAGCGAAGATCGAGATGTCCAGAAGGTGCAAATGCGAGTTTACACCCTTTTCACATCTTCGAGATTGTGTATATAGATTAATATATCGACTAGAAGTTCGAGCTTGGTGAGCCTCACTTGGTGCCACCGTTTTCATATTTCAAACTGTTCACGGTCAATTTGGAATCTGAGACCGAAAAAATCCTCATTGCCACTTGCAATTGGAGAACCTTGCGAGGCCGTACAGTTATCCGCGTCATTTCTTTCGGATGAGACATTACGGATACTGCGCCAATAGAGTGCGTGCGTTTTCCACGCGGATAACTCCGGTTCTGCGCGTAACTCCATGCGCGAATTAAATAGTAAAGAATATCGAGAATTCACACGTTGCAGTACGGACAGCGCTTTTGTACCGGAGCTCGTAAAGTTGATCCGTTTCCCTTAACGGTTGAGACTATACATACTTAATGGTTCTGCTGGGGAATTGATGCGGAGAACGAAGCACTAAATTCCTTCCCGGCTCGAGGACACTCGGATTTTCAGCGTATACAAAAGCTCGAAAGCGTTATCTCACTCCTGAAATCGTATGACGACCGCATAGCGGCGACTCATTGCTAACGGCAATTCCAGCCAGCTCAGTGAATTGTGTATATAGAAGATACAAGCAAGAAATCTTCACGAACCCTTTTGGAGTGGCGTTCCGTATCCTCACCGCAGGCGATCTAGTGCAGGACGAACCAGCGTCAGTAAAGAGAGCTCAAGGGGATATGCATCCGATAAAATATGGCGCAATTAAGAAACAGACTCGTCACAATGCCACCGAATTTCCATGCCCGTCATATTTAATAGCGAACAAGGCTTTAAGAACGGTACAGTGGGCAGTGGGTTACGGAAGCTGTAACGTTGGTAATCCGTCTGGCATTGTGTCCCGCACAGTAGGATCATTTTAGTATCTCTGACATGGCCTCTGTGGTGACTCTCGTGGTCCAACTCCTCTTGCCGTCTGCCAATGGCATTGAATCCGGCACAACGGTCGACAACTGTGCTTTTTTTTTGTGGTTCTTCCTTTTTTTTATTGCCACCCATGACTTTTTTCAACTCGTCCGTGTAGGTATGTCTAAGGTATGGTCCATAATGGTATATGATAATATGGTATAATCGATGTCTAGATCTGGAACAAGTATCTTGTGGGTCTCGGACCATGGCACATGAGAACCATACAAATGCCATATCCAAAGATCATGTGGAGTTCAAGTTACAGTCCGTCACTTTACAGTGGGTCAACTTTATAGACATAAGCGATACGCAAAGAAAGCCAATTTTATTTAATAATACATCAGGTACAGAGATAAACTGCAAATGGAGAATTTTTTCCCAGGAATACTAGAAGAATTATGCAAAAAAAAACGAAAATTTTCGGGCCATAAAAGTATTTGTACACTTACGATTGAGCTGCTGAACCTCCATATTCACTCACGGACGGTCTGACCTCTGCGTACAATGTAAACAAGTCTTCATTTACACAATGGTTTTGACCTATTCCATGCGGTAGTAGATCTTCAAGCTCTGAACAGACATGACGGCAAAGAAAAGCGAAATATCAATATCCATGCGAGATAGAGTGATTTTCCTTCGGAAACGCGGTGAAAGTTATCGAAAAATTAGTAAAGAACTAAATCTAAGTTTCGCAACAGTGCAATATGTAATAAAAAAATACGAAAGAACAAACAGCACTGAAAATAAGCCACGAACCGGTCGACCGAGAATTCTAACGGTACGAGAGCGTCGGAGTATCGTTACAGAGGCTATAAAAAAACCGTTCACAAGTGCTCGCAGTTTAGCGAATGATGTCGCGTCAATAACGGGGAAGAGCGTGTGTCCCCGGACTATTCGAAACGTTTTGCATTCTACCCAAATATACGGCGGAACTGCCCGCAAAAAACCATTAATTAATAATATAAATCGAGAAAAACGTTTAGGTTTCGCAAAAACCTACGTAAAAAAATCTATAGAATTTTGGAAACGTGTCGTATTCTCGGGTGAATCGAAGTTTAACATCTTCGGGTCCGATGGAAAAAAATTCGTCTGGCGGAAACGAAATACCGAGCTTCGGCAGAAAAATTTAATACCGACTGTAAAGCACAGCGGAGGAAGCGTCATGGTTTGGGGCTGTATGGGATATTATGGCGTTGGTGATCTGGCTTTTATAGATGGTACAACGAATGCCCAGAAGTATATCGACGTGTTGCGCAGCAATTTCAAAGCAAGTGTAGATAAAATGGGCCTGGATGGAAATTTCTACTTCCAACAAGATAACGACCCGAAACATACTGCCATGAAAACGAGGGAATGGTTACTCTATAATGGCCCCAAACAATTAATTACACCACCACAATCTCCGGACATCAATCCTATTGAAAATTTATGGCACTTGGTGTATGTAGAAATTAGAAAAATTAAAATAACAAACAAATCCGATCTCCAAAGAGTGCTTTTAGAAGAATGAACGCAATAGCAAAAGAAACAACGCAAAAGCTAGTAGAATCCATGCCTAAGAGACTCGAGGCGATAATTGAAGCAAAAGGGATGCGCACCTAATATTAGTTATAATTAACAACTATGATCATGTAGGTTTTCACTATAATCGTAAGTGTATGTGTAATAATTTCTTTTCTTTATTAAAATTATTATGATTATTTTATTTGGAAATAACGACAATTTTCGTTATTTCTTTTATCATTTATTTTTCTGTTTGTTGTTTGTTCGAAATTAGTAATATTCGATTGTAAATTTTATTCGTTTTTTATTATTAATTTTGGAGACTCGAGATCGTTTAAAATTCGTTATAATTTGTAGGTGCCGCAAGATACATACATAATAAATTCACACATTCACACACATTCATTGACAATAGAAAATTCTTTCGCTTATCTTTTCTTTGTTTTCTTTTTTCGTTCGAGGGCGTTGCGTCACTTGATCCGTCGAACGATTCCTTTTTTTAATTTTGTTCTTTAACAGGCTCTCTCTAAAACACTAATTATCGGAAATACTGGTGATCATAATTTATCTCTCATTATTATTCTTTATATAATCATAAATATGCGGATCTTACCTCTCCCAGCGAATAATTCGCTTGATGTGCAGTCGACACTTAATCTCTGCACCTGATGTACTATTAAATAAAATTGGCTTTCTTTGCGTATCGCTTATGTCTATAAAGTTATCGCAAAAAAACAAGGTGTATGAATACTTCTTTGACCCACTGTATTACGCGAATCCGCGGGTCGCTGTTACTTCTCCCATCCTGGCATCCCGGTGTCCTTCAAAGGACGCGTTGCAACCGATCACCGGGTCAGCACACACTCTCAGTTCTAGGTCTTGAGGAATATCCGTGAACACCAATCGTCCAACATTTCATTGGAGCGTCGACGCGCCAAGGATTACTTTACTCTTGTGAATCTCATTGGGGCAAAAGCGCAGCATCCTTACTTCCCTCCAGCTCAGAAATAACGTTATATCTACATACATTACGGCTGTATCAACGACTCGAGATCGCTCGTTCTTTCGTGGCGGATTTGAAAATATACACACATCGAGGCAATGGGAGCAGAGTGAAAGCAGCGTGGAATATGTCAGTGATAAATTATAACACCCACCCATTTGGCAAACGTGCGGTTGGATGACGTAATGTTTTGTTTTCTTTGAATATCAAAAGGAAGACTGATGGCGGAACGAAGAAATTGTACACAGACGCCGGCATAATGTATTGTACAAGTGAATGCGCCAGATGAAAAAGCGTGAAAATCTCGTTTATCGGTTTCTCAGAGACGGAGAAATTATTACTACGCGTACGCGTTGGATAACGTAAATGCGTATGGGTAAAAGAGCCTCCTGGAATTACCCTAGACGCGCATGAGTTGTATACGACTTAGAAGTTCGCGTTGCAGCAGCAACCTCGGAGGACTTGCATTCGTATATATTATATGATAGTGGTAGTTTACTGAGGACCGTGTTAGGAGCGCGGGTAATACACGTGTAAAACTATTTATGTAGGAAAGAGAGTGAGAGAGAGGGAGTGAAAGAGACACGGGGCGACCAAGCTGCAAAATCCCATGGAGGATGAAACCGTGGACGCAGGTGCACAATGAGCCCGAGCGACAGAGTCACTGAAGTCTATGGTAGACTACTTGAAATGCATTGGCAATAAGCCAAGTCGCGCCACTCGTAGCACCACCAACAGCAGCGGTAGTCGTTGTCGTCATCTCCGACGTTGCATACCGCGGAGTCGTCTATGCTTTAAGAGCCTGAGGCAAAAGGCCCTTGAAGCCATCGGTCTTCTAGTCCTGTGAATGTCTACTCATGCTGCGATTCACATAGGGCACGAGCACTGTATTGGACAAAAAAGGAGTTGTTTGAGGTAGATTTCGGAGATTACCATAATTTCTTTTTTTTCAACCCTAGACTCGATTGTCGTTCTAGGGTTCGGTGTAAATTTTGAAACGGCAATAATATCAGTGTTCCGAAATGCGAGAATCGCGATGAGAGCATTTTCCAGATACCGTGTATGACGTTGAAATTGTTCGGTTCGTATCTCGAGAAGAGTTCATACTATCAGCGATGTTCTCTCCCGCGTTTAATGGGATAGAAAGAACAACCCATAACCAGGCATGCTTTAGGGCCCACTAAAGCTTCCTTGAAGGCGTCGCAATTCGTTTCCGTCAATGCCAGACGTCGTCAGTTAATCGACGGGACACCGACGCCACCAGCGAGTAGTGCCACGCGAACAATTTCACCTCTAACATGTGAAATTACTCGAGGGCTATTGTCACGAGGGTTTCTCGCACGACCATCGATGTACCAGTGAGCATTTTGCACCCAAGAACGGATGAAATGGAAGGAGAGGCGATGACTCCAAACCGAGTAGTAGTACGTCGATGTCCACTTGTGCAGGAAGCAAATTATCGAGGGGCTTGCTTATACGGGGTAGCCCCTCTTCCGTTAATGATATACCTCCACGAATACATGACGCTCAAAATCTTCGGTATCCGCGACACTTATTGCCATCACTTCGCTAAATTTGACGAAAAGCTTATGACGAATGATGACCATAATATGCGAGGATTTGATGATTTTTTTGAACAAAAGTGAGGGTATACATGAATTCGAAGAGTACATCGGTTGTTTAATTTGTGTGTTGAGAATGGTGTGAGCAACGAGCAGCTACTGTAAAGTGTAGTGATGTTCCACCCTTTGTTTTTTGCGTTTCAAAGGACACGCACTAAAGTCCCGCAGCCTCGGTTCTCCGTTCGTTCCGCGAGATCGGCGTGATAGTCAATTACAGTGGAGGCTATACGTTTTGCCAGGTGCGGTTGGTCGCTCTCGCCAATTAGACCGGCGAGAGCTCTCCGCAGAAGCGGAGGCTGCCTTGGCTGACCATCGAGATTCAGGGAGTTTTCTGTCTTGTTCGCGCGCCGGGGTTTTGCACATACGGTACATCAGGATCGGAGTATGCGTACGTATTCTCGGTGAACCGATTGGTATAGCATTACTGCGGACACGTGCTCGCAGCAGACTCCGGTAGACAAGTTCTAAATGCTTTTTACCCCGGTTCGCTTTATTCGCGATCACCTTTGACCCAGCCGAATCGCCTGGGTCAAAGGGCCGGACCGCGGTTCGACAGATTTCAACTGTACACCTACCCAACTGTCACGACCAAACTGACACGAGCATACGAATATTTCGCAATATTGTCACGACAAAACTGTTCCCGAACAAAACTCTCACCATCAAAACTGTCACCGCACAAACTGTCACCACTCAACTCTCCCAGGTCTCTATTGGACACGTGCAGAATCTTCACGAACAAAACTATCACCGTCTAAACTGTCACGGTCTAAACCGTCACCATCTAAACTGTTACCGTCTGAATTGTCACCGTCTAAACAATCACCGTTTAATCTGTGACCGTTCCAACTGTCACCGCTTAAATTGTCACCCCAACAACTGCAACTGCGGCAATTGTCACCGGCAAAACTGTCACGGGCAAAACTGTACACGGCACCAACCGTCACCGCTTAACGCGAGATTTACCCAACTCACACTCGTAGACCCTGTACCCGTAGGTAAGAGCGGTCAGGCTGCTCCACCAAACGCGGCGCAATAGCGCGCGATATTTCGTGCGTGTCCGCTAATACTTAGGTCATTCGCCGCTGTCGTCTCAACCACAGTCTTCGCACCGCGCGAACTTACTTGTGATCAGCGATCGGTAATAGCGGACACGCACGAAATATCGCGTGTTATTGCGCCGCGTTTGGTGGAGCAGCCCCAGCGCTCTTATCTACGAGTTCAGCTTATACCCGTGTGAGTTAGTTACTGCGCCTTGGCGCGGTGACAGTTTTGCCGGTGACAGTTTAGTGCGGTGACGGTTGGTGCAGAATACAGTAGACGCCCTGACAGTGTAGACTGCTGCGTTACAGTTGCGCAGAATACAGTTGAGACCGTGACAGTTTAGACAATGATAGTTTTGTTTGTGAAGATTTCTGCACGTGTCGAATAGAGATTCAGGAAGAGTTGAGTGGTGACAATTTGTGCGGTGACAGTTTTAATGGTGAGAGTTTTGTTCGGGAACAGTTTTGTCGTGACAATATTGCGAAATATTCGTATGCTCGTGTCAGTTTAGTCGTGACAGTTGGGTAGGTGTACAGGTGGGATCTGCAGAATCGCGGTCCTGCCGGTCAAAGCTATAAGATGCTCCAAATCGAGCAGCGAGCGAATTTAAATCATCCTCGCCATTTCAATAGAACAATGGACAGTTGGCGATGTTCTAGCCTAGCCTACATTCGTCATTGCGATCACTCACGTCCTGTGGGCCCCTTATGGAAAAAATGTTGACGCAGGTACACTCGCACAAGTTGACATTTTCATTTGTTTTGCGGACAAATTGCACTTATCTGAATGTCAACTTGTGTTCAACGGTCCCCCGTGATCTACCAGCTCGCGGGGGATTGCAATTGAACATGGTTCCAGCACTGAAAGAACGTATATATATACAGGTTGTCGGATCGTGAATACCTGGTTGTACCATGGTAGATGCTCTCTGACGGTGCGGATATACACCCGAGTATCCGTGCAACAAGGTGGTTGAAACGTAATACCGGTAACGAGTACCTAATTCAAGCGCGCTCGCGTCATAAGTCCGGTAAAGTAGGTTGTAAGTCGCCCGGTCTGGCTTTAATGGTATTTATGGGCAATTCCCGCCTCACCGAGGGTGCAGAGAAGCCACACGTACTCTCTCTCAACGTTCGTATCTGTCCTTTTCCATCTTTCCGATTTTTTTTCTCATTCCTTTTCCTCTCATCCCGATCTTTTCTCCGTTTCTCTTGGCTCTTCCTGTTTCGCTTTGCTCTCGCTTCTACCTCGGCACACAAAGGCTCGAGCTTCGGAAAAGCATGACCATCATGGAATTCCACGATAAATGGAATACTGCGTGAGCGGAGCATGCGCGATATCGGGATCCGGGATTCGCGATCTTTCAACCGTACCGATCCAGAGAACGAGGAACAAGGGGAAATGGAAACGAAAGGAGCAGAAGAAGACGACGAGAAACAACACTACGGAACCCAACGACCGTATGGTATATTGTTCGGATGTTTCACGGGGTCGTGAGTTCAAACGCTCATACGATACATATAACGATTACGAATTCTCCAAGTGCTATTTTCTATTGCTATTTCTAGATGTTCTTTATAAATCACTATAGACTTTTATTTCGTTCAAGCACAATTATATTCTTTCCCTTCGATTAACCGAATACCGTCAGCTTTGTCTCAAAAAATTAATCTTTCCCATCTAAGACACTAGACGTGTCAATAGAGCGGGTAGAACCCGCGTCGTTTACTGGCTACCTGCAACGAAAATAACTTGTGTCAAGACATCAAGATGAAAGGGTCGGGGAATTAAATTCTTGGAATTATTCGACTACGCTGCGTGCATGCCCGGCGAGCTAATACGAAACTCTGTATTAAAGTGTAGCAATAACGCCGCAAATAACCCGCCGAGTTTCGTATAATTTCCCAGATAATCTCTCGCCTCCTAATGAGTCCGAGTTCCCACAATAATTGCTCGCCGAATGAGCCAACGGGGAGAGCCATCAGTCGATGTTAATAAAAAAAAAAACGAATATTGCTGGATATTCTCCGCGGCAAGCGGACCCCTATCCGCGCGCGAGATCCAACGAATTAATCTGATAAGTTCGAGAATACGGGCATTTCGCGAGCGAGATGTGTTGGTCGGTGCTGGATATTTTCGAAAGGAGAATAGCTCTGTATTGGATTAGTTCACAAGTTACATTAGTTATGTCTATATCTACGTAGAAATCTCTTTCACCCTCCACTTTCATTCGTGATACACCGAACTCTTCCTGCTATTGACGAAATAGTATTTTAGGCTGAACATCAACGTTAAACTGCTAACAACATTTTATCGCAATTTCTTAAGGGGGGAAATAGGGTTAGACGGTTCAAAAAATCGATTTTTTTTTATTTCTCAAATTGTTAGTAAAACTATTGAAAAATATGTTCCAAAAATGTTAAATGAAAATTCCGACTCGTTCTATTGTTATAAACCATTAAGCGCGGAACTAGGGTCAGGACGGCGTTTTTTCAATGATTTTCATGAATTTTTTTATAGTATAAAAAATGAATATAATTTATTGAAACTTTGAGAATATTTTATACATATATTTAAGTATATACTATAAAATTTTGGAAGAATTTCCTTGAAAAGCACCGAAGATATTAGCGACCCCATATTGCAGGTCACAATCAGACTCAGCATTTTGCTATTTTTTCAAACGCGTTTTTCTGAAAACGACTTTTTTTGAACTTGCGTACACGCTAGTTTGAAAAGTTTTCAACCAATCGTTTTGAAAATTGACAGTTACATTCTTCATAGTGTTGCGCTCTATATGAACCTAAAATCGGAATATTATCATTATTTAAAATGATTTTTTTTCGCAAATAAAGTTGTAAAAAATGGTAAAAAATCATGCTTTTTTGATTTGACCCCTGTAAAAAATTCATTTTTCTATTTTTTTTTATAGCATTTAGGTTCATATATAAGAGAGACATATAATAAAAGTAAATTCCAACCTCGTTTGATTTAGATGAAAATTGCGGCTTCCAGAATGTACGCAAAATGCTGAGTCTGATTGTGACCTGCAATATGGGGTCGGTAATATCTTCGGTGTTTTTCAAGGAAATTCTTCAAAAATGTTATAGTATATACTTAAATATATGTATAAAATATTCTCAAAGTTTCAATAAATTCTATTCATTTTTTATACTATAAAAAAATTCATGAAAATCATTGAGAAAACGCTGTCCTAACCCTATTTCCTCCCTTAATCCACTTTCAGCGAGCATTAACAGCTTTATGAATTCGATTTATTTGTTTTTTTCATCGGGCAACGCAGTTATGGCTTTATGAAAAAATGCTTAATTCCGTAAAGCATGAAGGATAACGGGATTCGCTCCATCACCTTAAATCGATGATACGACTGTTAAATCCGGCTTTCTCCTTTCCATCACATTTTTCGCTCTACTATCGGAAATTTGTACAACGAAACGCGAACAGAAAACCAAAATATAACGCAACACGATATAATTTTAATGAAGTTTCGCTCCGATTTATAACCGAGGGAAAGCGGGTCCACAATGAACCATCCAGCAAGCTTTGTCACTCTTCTTTATACGTTACAACTAATCCGTATGCCCTAGCACCTTCTTTCTCTCTGTCTCTCTCTTTCTCCGTCTTGGAAGACCGAGCTATAATTCATACGCAAAAAGTGGTCGTGTCGTTGTTGCGATTGCCTTCCGCTGGCCACATCACACGGTGCATATTCGGAATAAGCGCTAACCTCATAGTGTCGGCATGTGCGTCCTGACTTACCGGCGGTTGAGGAAAAAATATTACAGGACAAACGAACGACCAGCGAAACTAACGACAACACACACGAGCACACAGTCTTTTTGCGAAGCTTCCTTCGTTCAACCCTGATCCGTCTAAGCTTAAAAAAAAAGAAATCATGAGGGACGGGATATGGGCGCTTGCGCGGATCCTCCCGCTCACGTTTCCACGCGAGCCTGATCGTAAAGGCGCGCGTTTGAATATGAATAAATCGTCCTGGAGCGTCGCTCTTGCTAGGTTCTTTCTTGCCGGTGGATCGTCTCCATACACCCTCGTGTATATAGCGTTTGGTCCATACGTTTTAGTCCATTTCTCATATACATACGTGCTTCTGCACTCGCGCTCGTTTCTTCGTTCCGTTGAGCCCCCTCATAGGAGTTCTCCCGTGACTGTGTTGGACAAGCATAAGCAAGCAACCATCAGGAAAGCCGACGGTAAGAGACCCGATGGTGAGGCGGAGCGTTTGCCGGACCCGAGAGCGGTCCCGGGAGTGTTTTACGCACGAGCGTTTATGGATTGTTTAATGGCGACCGCCTACAAATTAGACGAGCGATAAATCAGTATCGAGCAGACCTCCGTAAAGCACAATGGAAGAACGCGTTGCTTGTACTACGTCCTATAACCATACATATACATATACTGTTTATATGGGTCGTATATATATGTCGACGCACTGGCGGGTTATCGTATGTCGGGCGCTATATGCAAACTCACTGAAACGATCGTAATACGTGTGAAAGTGCCCGTGTGCGTTTCATAGTGCTGCGAGAGTATCCGTGAGTTTCGGTGTTAGTGCCACTGGATGATAGAGTCCAAATTTTTCCAACTCAGTTTGCTTCATATGTATCCAATTTCACAGCCTCCCTCGCTTCGTAAGATATTATATCTATCTCGCAACCGCGTTCGTTATGCATAATCTTAATTGAAATAAGCGGGCAACTTTCCGAAAAATATATGTTCAAGATTGCTGGATATTAATGAGACGATGATTGCTCAATGATGTAACCTTCATTAATTTGCATAACCCTACTTCTGATTATAATTAGTAGAACGAAGCGCGGTCTCTATCCGTCAACTACTCGTTAAATATCAACAGAAAAATCCAATTGAATGTAAACGCGAAATGTTTAGACTAAATCGCCGAACAAAAACCAACAAAACATTTGATCTTTATAAATTATTGATACCTGGCTGATTCGAAGAAAAAAATCCTGTAAATATTCTGCTATTTAAAATGGCGTCATTAAGAGTTTTCTCCGAAGTACTATATAAATCTGCCACTATTCATGATTCATACGACGGCCCTTGAACTTAAATTTGTTTTCTTCGAGACCTCATTACGTTCGCGATGTAAATAAATTTTCATCAATTTGACAAGCCAATGGGGATGAACAATTTCACACGATATTCAATCCTGAAATCCGGCCGATGATAGAACAGCGTGCGTGCTTCGACAAACAGCATCAACGCTTCGGGGAGCATTAAAATACGCGAAATCTCCCCGTACGCCGAGTAATGATTACTCGCCGTGGGCGAGAATTCTTAAGGCACCTAACGGAAGCAAAGCTCGGAGCGCAAGTCCTCGGGTTAATTATCTCACCTGTCCCGCGAGGGTTTCTCCTCTCCCTCTGCTGGTACCTCTACACTTTTCTTTCTCAACCGATTCTGCCTGCTCCTGCTGTAATAGGTTCTTCGTCCTCCTGTCGTTGGTCTATCCTTGTACCTCATAATAGCTCTTTCTCTCTCTCTCACGTTTTCTCTGTCTTCCCCTTTTGCCGCGTGAACTCTTCCGTGCGATTATATTTCTTATTGCCACATCTTCGTTTTCATCTCCACTTCTTCGCCACATTCGTTCTTACACATAAAACATTTCAGGTCTGACGTGAGAAATAATATCGCTCATCTATTTCTTCTGATGACACGATACCCGGGCCGTGTTCCAATTACACCGGACCCTGAAGCACAAAGTTTATGTTTCTCGTGCGTTTTTATCAACGGTATTGTTGAAAACGACGCTTGGTAAGGATTTAATTGGGTCGCGTGGCCCCCATTTCAGATAAAATCATTTTTAATCGATTTTCGATGGAACGAGGCTCATTTCCGCTTCGTTATATTCTTTTATTCGGACATGGCCTCAACTAATATCAATACTAAAGGTATCAGTAAAATCTATATGACTGCGTTATATAACCCAGTCATATAAACAAAGTTGACCTTGAAATCTCCGATGCGACTCCACCTAGCAACAAAAAACTAACGCCATATGATAGCCCCCGTTGTCACATGCAACTTGTGTTTCAAAAAATTTTCTACTACTATCGTACTTTCGGAGTTATTCTACGTGGCAACAGTTAGTGCCTCACCCTGTATACTACGAGGTGTATAAATTAAGTAATGAGACTGATTACTTTCATTTTTTTTATTCAAATAGAATTACAATTTTATATTGTTACCCTCAAGATAACTTCCTTCTGAAGTCACACAGCGCTGGAGACGGTTCTTCCAATCCTCATAGCAGTGCTGGAACTCCGATACTGGAATAGCCTTCAGCTGGTCGGTTACAGCCGTTTGAATGTTTTCGAGTGTCCCAAAATGAGTTCCCTTGAGGTGATTTTTCAATTTCGGGAAGAGAAAAAAGTCACCAGGACTCGAGTCAGGCGAATAAGGAGGCTGAGGAGCCACAGGATTGTCTTTACTGGCCAAAAACTCGTTTATTGAAATTGCTGTGTGACAAGGAGCATTATCGTGACGCAACACCCAGTTGTTCTTGATGTTTGGTCTCACACGAATGACCCTTTTTCGAAGTTTTTCAAGAACCTCCCGGTAAAAGTGTTGATTGACCGTTTGGCCTTGAGGTACAAACTCTTTGTGGGACGATTCCGTGGGTATGGAAAAAACAAATCAGCATGCATTTGATCTTCGACTTGCTCATTCTTGCTTTTTTGGGCCTTGGAGAGGTTGAAGTGTGCCACCCCATGCTCTGGCGCTTGGTTTCTGGGTCGTACTCAAACACCCAAGACTCGTCACCAGTAATGACACGTTCCAGAAAATGAGGGTCATTTTCAATCGAATCCAGAAGGTCAAGGCACCTTTCCCTCCTGATGTCCTTTTGCTCTTGCGAATGGTTTTTTGGAACCATTTTTGCGCAGATTTTTCTCATCCCCAATGCATTGGTCAAAATCTGATGAACGGTGGCGTGAGTCAAATTCAACTCTTCCGCGATCATTCTGCCTGTCCACCGACGATCTGAACGCACAATATCCCGGATTCTGTCGACATTTTCATCGGCTCTTGAAGATGAAGGCCTTCCGCTTCGTGGTTCATCTTCAATCGACTCCCCTCCTTCTGAAAATGCCTTAAACCACCGAAAAACCTGGGCTCTTGACAAAACACTGTCTGAAGCAAAACCTGACAGCACACCGTTGCTCGAAATTGATGTCACTCATTTTTAGAACACAATAGAAAAAACTGTTTGACAAAAAAAATCGCTACGGACAACCAAATGACTCGAGCGAGTTCAAACCCGTACTGAAGGCGTATCGCATGTTTCGCTACCGCCCCTCCAAGCCCAGCGCCTCAAGTGTTGCCAGATCGAACGCTACGTTGCCAGTCTCATTACTTAGTTTACAAACCGCGTATTTCTACGGTATGAATAGCGCACACCGAACGACCTTCTACGGTGACTGGCAGCGACGCGATAGCCCCGCAATCACCGTTGCCCACTTCGCTTTAAAAAAAAATCCTCTTCTATCAAATAGAATCTCAGTTCCAGGCCTCAAGATCACTACTTTTATGAAAAAAGGACGTTTTTCACCGGAAACAAATGTTTTAAGAGGGTGTAACTGTGTACGAGCGAGTAGGTAGAAGAACGGAAAGAAAAAATTGAGAAAAGGACGAAGATGCGAAGATCGGATTCTCTCTACAGACGGTTGTCTTACCGCATCGTCCAAAGAGCAATAACAGAAGCACAAGGCGGCATCAGCATCGGAGCTATTCGACTATATTATATGGGGTATTCCAGATGAAGACGATATGTTCGTGAGTCGTATAAAAAAATATGACCCCTCAAAAAATCATATTGAAACAGTGATCATTAGTGTTTTTTTTTTCTAAAGCTTACTTATTATATTTCTTAGCATCTGAACATGATTTACGTTCACCTTCGGGGGAAGGGGCTCTTAAAATGTTAGTTTCCAACAAATAGTTTTCTGTAAGAACTCCAATATCGATAACGACGATACGATTTTGTTTAGAGAGTCCGAAAATGTATGCTTTCGAGATATGATTCTGGAGCGTACGAAAAAAGGATAAACTAAAAATAAAATAAAAACAAAAACAATAAAGAGGAACCTGCCGATATGGCACGGACCGCCATATATACATGTATGGTATTCAACTGTTGGGCGCACTGAACTGTACGGCAGTCCTGTGCGGTTTGTGGCAAGGAGTACACGTAAGAACACATTCACTTTTTTGTCCAAGTCAATATATCAGCCCAGAGGCCCATGTCTAACGGGTAATGCACCGACCGATCCTCGCTGTACGTTGCATTTCCTGTGCTGCACGAGGACGACGACGACGACGACGACGAAGACACGAAAGAAGAGTGGAAAGCGAAGCTATATTGCTGCTGCATCAGCATTGCCGGACCGCCCGACAGAAATAAACATAGCTCGCGCGGTCCGGTGGTTATACGTAAGGTCTATTACATATATACCATATGTATATACTATTTGTGTGTGTTTGTGTGCGCAAGGTTCACTCAGGACACCCGGGGATTCCCCCGTTGCGAACGCGAAAATTTCCCAGTGCCCATACGGCAATCGCCGCGAGATTATTATCATCATATATCCGCAACGCAAAATAATATCAATTACCCTGGAGTGCGGTGAGATAAAGAGCGTGTGTATATGCGTAACGAGGAAACTTCAGCGTGACGATCAATCACGAATAACACACTGATATTGAGCGAAAAAAAAAAAACTATTGTCAATCAGCTAACGATTTTTCGAACAATTGTTTTGAGATGGTAAAGCTTTTTACTCTTGATTTTTATAATTTATTATTTAGAAGAATCCAGACAGCAGACTCTTTGAAGAAAAATTAACCGTTCGAAAGTGCATGTTTTCAGGGCTCCTGGATTTTTTACCATCGGAACATCGACACGAAACAAAGTCTATTGCAGCGAACAAAATCGGGGCTGCAATCGAACAAAAATCTATTTTTAATTATTTGTTTATTGAATGATTTTGGATTATTTCTCCGAAAATATTAATATTCCTGTTTATATGTATATATACTAGGGTGGCTCTGCCCCCGTGCGCGCTTTTCCTCAACTCTTGTACACGGCGGCGGCGGCGATATATTCATATAATATACAGAGATAGGGATATATGATAAAATTTTGGCGATGTTTGTCTGTCCTCGAGAATTGATTTTTTTTCCGGAAATCACCTGTTGATTTTGGGCAAAAACGAACTGGTACACTTTAATCGTCGTCGTTTTGATTTGCGATTAAGTTGGAAATTCATTCTATGTTCATTATTTACTTCCTGGCGGTTCGAGCGTTAAAATTTCGCTTCCTTTATTGGGTTAAAATTTCTTAAGAATTGATTACAAATTTTTTAAGTTGGATCATCGATTTGCGCACATTTTTTAATACATGGACCCTTTGGGCTGAATTTCGAGGATTATCAAAGTGCTTTTTACCGCTGATTATCAAGCAAACCAGGCTTTTGTCAAAAGCTCGAAATATCGACGTGACAACGGAATAAATCGAATTTGATATTTTTTATCATTCGTATGAGGGCGGCACGAGCCGTAATAACCTGCCAGTTAAAGATACACGAATAATAACTTTGTGTTAGATATAATCATTGATTTTTAGAAAGTCTTTTCAATAGATTTTCTTTCGAATGGTGCCCATCCTTGGTCAAGCATCCGATTTTAGTTCGAGCATTTGCCACGCGAATTCACAATCGCTAATTGTAACAATAACCAATTGTTTTTTTTGACATTTTTGTTCTCTTTTATGAGGCAATAACATTGAGATATATCGAGCCTTTCCGCGTTTCTTACTCCCACATCCTTCGCCTGGGAAAACTATCTCGCACCTACCACAGGCCCTCCCCTCTATCCCGTTCATGGACAAGATACCCGTTACTTATATTATCCGACCTCGGAGTGCAACGAGTATCGTCAAGTGAGCTTGCGCACCAGCACCAACAGCGCCGCATAGAGAGCTCCCAGCAACCGATTTTTTTTTTTTTTTTTAAACCCGCTCGAGGCAAACTCGAGCCCCCGATCCCATCCGCGTAGAACGTCGACCGAGGGGGTCAACGATAATAAAGAACGTTTATTTCTCGAAGCGAGCTCTCGTCGCGTCTTATATGCGTCTCGTGTGCACTATGCTCCAAGGGAAATGCAATTCGAACACGTGAGAGAGAGAAAGAGAGAGAGAACTCGGACCGAGACCGCATCTACTTCACACTGAGAAATAAAGTAGTTGAGGAAAAATAGATGAATCCAGTTGTGAACAAATGGACGTTTACTCGATGAAAAAATGAAACTGTATCTTCAAACTTAAATTTACTCCCATTGATTTTACGGTTTCTGTAATTTATGAGCAAAGCGCAATACAAAATTCTCGACATCCAAAATGACGGATCGAGAACCCTCGGAACGTACCGATTTTTATACCAATTTCCTACAATATTCTACATTCCACATGTTCCTTCGATCGCACCATTTTGGACGCCGCGCTACAAAGGGTCAACGATCAAAAGCCCAATATATCAAAACGACGCTGCTCACGAAAATTAGCATGTTTCAGATTTCTTACGAAAACAAGCACGCTTGATATCTGTGCGACAACTAGCAGGTTTCGACTTTCACCGTGAAAACTAGCACGTTTCAGTATCACCGGAAATGTTTCTCACTTGTCACACCACGTTTTTTGAACATCCTTTTTTACTCCAAATTGACGAAATATTTATGCTTGTCATTTTATACCGTTTTATTTTTTGTTTGAATTTATTTCATACATATTTTACCGTTTGAATTTTCGTCTTCTAGACTTATCATAAGATGACAAACGGCAAATGCCTCGTCATTTTGGAGTAAAATAACTATGGTCAAAAAAATTAGAGAAGAGAAAATCGAAAACAATTGCGGTGTATCCAAAGTTAACAATGTCATTTTTTTTCCCTCTTGCTACTTCGTCCAGGACCTGACATTTCTCGAGATATCTCAATGGATTGTTTTGAAGATTTTTTCAACTGTACTTTATACTTATACTGTACTTTATACTTTAGTCGTTGATCACTCCAAGATTGTGTTTTTTTGTTTATGAAATAAAAACACAATGAACGATTCTTCAGACTGTAAGTAGAATATACTTTTTATAAGCAATAATTTTGTTCAATTCCATCGCTGACCCCGAAACTTGAAGTCATGAAAAATATCATTGATGGAAAATTTTAGTTTTTGAGTGGCGGAATATTGCGTATCGTATTTGCGAATCGTATTTTCAATAATGTTATTATTTTTTTAATAGAAAATGAATATAAATGTTTAAGGGTGCACGGGCGATACACCCGTAATATTTTTCGTTTATTCCTTAGAGTGTTCCCGGAAAAATTATTAAAACATTTGTGAAAGTTCTGAATCTTATTCGATTTAGTTCGGCAAATATACTACTTTTTCCAGTGCAAATGGAAATATGCTAGTTTTCGCGACGAAAGCCGAAACATGCTAGTTTTCGCGTCGAATATCGAAACGTGTTGATTTTCGTAAGAAATTTCAATCGTGTTACTTTTCGTAAGCAGCGTCGAAAAGATCTGTGACCGAAAAAGAAAAACCCACGTGGGAAACAACATTCGGTCATCTAACTTTGACCTTGACCTTGAAATTAGGTTCGATGGAGTTGCGAAAAGGGTCGCGTCGGACTGTGTATCATTGGTGCGTAAACAAGAAGGAGAGACGGATAGAATGAGAGAGAGAGAGATAAACGGAGAAGGGGTCTAATTAGCCGCGCATACCGTCACAAGCTGAGAGAGCGGTCGCGCTCGCGGTCACCACACCGGGCCCCGGGGGGTAACCGCGGGGATAGCGCATCATTGCCCAGGATTTTATCAGAGTCTCCGCCGCTCATATTACTCTTTTCCACCCAAGCCCATACTAGAACTCCGATTATACACATAAAATATATCCCGACGAAGTAGTAGTGTTTAATACCTATATACCGGCATTATAAAATACACGAATACTCCTGTAGAATATGTAAGGCCCATCCTGTGGCCTCTCGGGGTCGAGTTCACGCAGCGACGACGCGTCTTCTAGGCTTCGACCACATCATGATTCACCGACATTCCTCCGATGGCACGAGTACGGATTATTCATAAATGAATCTCCCCCTGCAGTTTTTGTTATCGGCCATTTTGTTTTTTTTATTCATTCTCTTCCTCTTGCGCGTTAACGGACCCCGTCGAATGATTTCCTTCAACTCTGGAGGTCGGAAGCCAGATCTGGGGAGAGGGAAGTTCGAAAAAAAGGCATTTGGTGCCGCGTAAAACCACGATTGACAATAACAGTCGCGTCTCAAGATCGAGACACGAGGAGCAATACCAGCTTGCGATTAATGGACCATTGTCCGCGACGAATAAACCGGGATATTCCAAGCGATGCAAACAGCTTCCTAGCACTGACCCACGAACTGTTGGTCATTGTTGTTTATCGCCGCAACTCATAGCTCCTGATTGAATTCGATTTCTTTTGTGTCACTTTTTTTTCCCACATTATAGTTTGATATGATTGACGATCGTGAATGTACGAACTTGCGCGCGAACTTCGAGATTATGCGAGCCGAGCTTGGGTGGAGAGAGGGTTTGCTCATCAGTACACCCGTGGTCGAAAGGAGCGCGTGCGAAGATGTTTCTCAACGAACGCACACGAGGCCCCAACGGCAATATTGCTTGTCGCGGTGTTCTCCAACGATTATTCTTCTTTTTGTTCTGTTTCTTCGTCTCTCCTCCTCCAACTTCTCCTCCACGAACTTCTCGCGGCGCAATAACAGCCGCGCATGTTTGGAGGGGGGTATCGGCTATAGTTCGCATGCGGATTAAGCAGCAGGAGCGATACAACTCAGAAGTGGCAGCTAGAAGCGTCAGCTCGAAGTAAGATTGAGTTTGAACCGTGTGAGTACAGTAAAACCTCTCGACAATTCGCCTAGACGCTGTCGACACTAACATCATACGATTCCGGCAGAAAGACACGTTATACCCATAACAATTGCCACTTTTAACGAAGGTATCTGCGAGTGAAATTAAGGGTGGAAATAGGGTTAGACGGTTCAAAAAATCGATTTTTTTTAAATTTCATAAATTGTTAGTAAAACTATTGATAAATATGTTCCCAAAATTTTAAATGAAAATTCCGACTCGTTCTATTGTTATAAGCCATTAAGGGAGGAAATAGGATTAGGACAGCGTTTTCTCAATGATTTTCATGAAGTTTTTTATAGTATAAAAAATGAATATAATTTATTGAAACTTTGAGAATATTTTATACATATATTTAAGTATATACTATAAAATTTTTGAAGAATTTCCTTGAAAAACACCGAAGATATTACCGACCCCATATTGCAGATCACAATCGGACTCAGCATTTTGCTATTTTTTCAAACGCGTTTTTCTGAAAACGACTTTTTTTGAACTTGCGTACACGCTAGTTCGAAAAGTTTTCAACCAATCGTTTTGAAAATTGGCAGTTAATTTCTTCATAGTATTGCGCTCTATATGAACCTAAAATCGGAATGTTATCATTATTCAAAATAATTTTTTTTTGCAAATAAGGTTGTAAAAAATGACAAAAAATCATGCTTTTTTGTTTTGACACCTGTAAAAAATTCAATTTTCTATTTTTTTGATAGCATTTAGGTTCATACAGAAGAGAGACATATAATAAAAGTAAATTCCAACCTCGTTTTATTTCAGATGAAAATTGTGGCTTCCAGAATGTACGCAAACTCAGCATTTTGCTATTTTTTCAAACCCGTTTTTCTGAAAACGACTTTTTTTAACATTGGCGTACACGCTAGTTTGAAAAGTTTTCGACCAATCGTTTTGAAAATTGGCAGTTACTTTCTTCATCGTATTGTGCTCTATACGAACCTAAAATCGGAATATTATCATTATTTAAGGTAGTAGTCTGGTAACTTAAGCCGATTTTCATGTCTTTTTTGGAGGGCGTTTTTTTGTAGGAAAATAAAAATGAATCGTTTTGGATATTTAGGATGTTTTTATTTACATATTAAAGATACAAAAAAAAAATATTTGAAAAAATTCAATAGTTTATTATTATTATTATTATTGATCGAAGTTGGTACCTCGAAATTGACAGCACGGGTCCTAACTTTTTTTTCTACCGAACCGATTGCTTTCAAACTTTAACAGCCTACTCTACACACTTATAGTTCTCGTCGGAACTACCGAGAAATTTTTTCACCCCTAACTTTTCATTTTACAACCCCTTCTTAGCTAAAATAAAAGGACTTTAGCAAAGAAGGTATTGGAATGGAAAAAGAAGTTTTTTTTCCCAAAGTCCGCCATTTTGTTATTTATCCATGAAAATTAACTTCAGTAGTTCCGACCAGAATGACAAGTCTATAGATTAAGAATTATCAAGAATTTTTGATTTCAGATAACATCAAGAGCCAAAATCACCGGGGCCACCCACGCGCTTTTTTTTCGTGGTGCCAACTTCGATCAATAATAATAATAATAATAAACTATTACATTTTTTCAAACTAATTTTTTTTTGTATCTTTAATATGTAAATAAAAACATCCTAAATATCCAAAACGATGCATTTTTATTTTACTACAAAAAAACGCCCTCCAAAAAAGACATGAAAATCGGGTTAAGTTACCAGACTACTACCAGACCTTAAGCGGCCAACGCAACGGACTCATGGAATCGAATGGTCGTCGGTACAAATTTTCTCTTTTCGCGGTAATCGTTTCATCATACAAAATTTCACTCGTTTCTGATTCTGTATCCGAGTCATGGAATAGGACTAGAGTGGAGAAGAACAGTAAACAATTTACAAGCCGCCAGAAGTACTTTCTCAAATTAGTGAACTATCGAGGGTCTTTACTGTAGTCGAGAAGCGTACGGTCGTTTGCGCACCTTTCGCGCGAACTATAAGACTGGACGCGAACCCGCACTCTTACCCGAAGGTTTCACCTAGCATATTCTCGCTGCGCCGGGGGCATATCGTTGTTTCAAAATTACCGGCGGGCTGCTATGAAAATGATAATTTATGACGACAGGCCACGATCTCTCGGAAGTACACGTATATCTGGTGCACACGTAACGTTACTCAGAAGAAGCCTACTAGGAGTATCGGCCATCTTTGTTTATCTCATTTAGTCAGCTTCCTCTTTCATCGTCATCGTATAGCTTCTAAAATCACACTCAACTTGGACAGCCAAGCTGACTCTCGTCACTTGACTTTAGCGTACAACTCGTTAGCATTGTACCGTTATACGAAAGATCAATTTTTTTTTTCTGAGAACTAACGATGTCTCGGGATAGTTTTGTATTAGATGGTCAATGTTCAAAGTACGAACGGAATAAAAGTGGCAACAGGCAATCTTACATGATTTAGTACTAAATCGAAAGCCGTTAGCAAATTCGAGCTTGAGGCTCATCTTAGGCTTACACCGAATCGATTATATCACCGATGTACAATTAACAAATCGTATATTTGAAATATCTTATCGTTAAAATGAGTCGTCGTCGATCCTATTGCTAAAAACTCTGTTTTTTTTAACATAAAATCGAGCAAAGTTTTGGATAAAAATTTAATGATATCCAAATGTTACGAAAAATTGATCCAATTAACAATCAGAAGCCAAACGACAATTACAATTTTGTATATTTCAAATTGAAATTAGCTTTTCATATTCCGTCGAACAAAATGAAAAATGAAGGGTGGCCGATTGTTGATACAATTATTTTGACGGGATTAGAAATACCACACATCGTAAAAACATGTTTTATTGCTAGGGTCTGTATACGTCATGTTTTTTTGGATGGTTCTATTGACGCCAAAGAATAACCTGACAGTGGTTTTTCATTGGTTCGACTATGGAGAGATAGTTGGGGTTAAGTATCCCATTAATGAATTGCGCTTTACTTCCAAATGTGCTTCTAATTTCGAACATCACTATTATCACGCACTAAATACGCGTAACTTTGAATTAAAGTTTGTACTTTAATTCAAATTCTATACTGACCGTCGAGTCGTTCACGGTGTCACATTGGTAGGGTAGCTTGTTCCCTAAATTCATCGTCCCTAAACTCGTCTCCAAAATAGTAACTAGAGTGAAGAATCCCTTCACTATTGAACCGCAATTCTGCCTGATGGCGCGGTAAACGTGTTCTCATATCTACTAGCCCGAATGCCGGAGTTCGAGGACACAGCAGTAGATACGTTGCTAGTATGATCAGACAACCGCCTTTTTCATTATGCCGTAATAGTTAATTATTGATAATTATTAGATAATAATTAATAATTGATAATTGATAATTGACAATTGACAATTGACAATTGACAATTGATAATTGATAATTGATAATTGATAATTGATAATTGATAATTGATAATTGATAATTGATAATTGATAATTGATAATTGATAATTGATAATTGATAATTGATAATTGATAATTGATAATTGATAATTGATAATTGATAATTGATAATTGATAATTGATAATTGATAATTGATAATTGATAATTGATAATTGATAATTGATAATTGATAATTGATAATTGATAATTGATAATTGATAATTGATAATTGATAATTGATAATTGATAATTGATAATTGATAATTGATAATTGATAATTGATAATTGATAATTGATAATTGATAATTGATAATTGATAATTGATAATTGATAATTGATAATTGATAATTGATAATTGATAATTGATAATTGATAATTGATAATTGATAATTGATAATTGATAATTGATAATTGATAATTGATAATTGATAATTGATAATTGATAATTGATAATTGATAATTGATAATTGATAATTGATAATTGATAATTGATAATTGATACGGCATAATAAAAAAGGAGGATCATAATAGCAACGTATCTATTGATCAGTCCTCGAACTCTGGCATTCGGGCTGGTAGATATGAGATCACGTTTACCGCGCCATCTAGCAGCATTGCGGGTCAGTGATTAAGGCATTATTTTTCAGTATAGTTCCTTTTTTGGGGACGATTAATTTCGGGACCATACTACACTTGCGTCACACTGTCCACTTATCGATTAGAAGAGAGATACGAGAGCTTATCTGTGTTTTTCATTTATTTTCTCCTTAGGATGTTGCATGAAATGAAGCTAGCGCCTATACTGTAACGCAAAGCTCTTGAGGCACATTCGCCAATTAAGCCTGTATTGTGACGACTCAAAAAGGAAGACCGACCTGTTCGTCTCGCGCTCTTCAAACTCGAGAACGAGAAGATAAAAGAAGCAAAAGAAGCTACACGGCGAATCGGCGTTCGCCACTCTAAATCCAGATTAAGAGTGACTCCATTCTGACCCGTGACACGCTGATGAATGCAGCGCCTACGACTCGTCGATCCGGAAATATTTAATTTAGACGTTGCCGACGAGGTTTTTCACCCATATACACGCACACTCGTGCGTTACCATATTCTCGTTTGCAGGCGGGAGATCGGTGATCTCTCTGTTTCATATTACTGTTCCCGGCGATGCTGACGTCCGAGTCTTTTATCGTCTCCTATTCCAGTGGAACATCGACAAAATGTTCCATCCATTGTGAAGAACTATCGTCACTTTTTTGACTTTCGAGTTATAATTTTAACTCTTCGTTAAAGGGGGAAATAGGGTTAGACGGTTCAAAAAATCGATTTTTTTTTATTTCATAAATTGTTAGTAAAACTATTGAAAAATATGTTCCCAAAATTTTCAATGAAAATTCCGACTCATTCTATTGTTATAAGCCACTAAGAGGGGAAATAGGGTTAGGACAGCGTTTTCTCAATGATTTTCATGAATTTTTTTATAGTATAAAAAGTGAATACAATTTATTGAAACTTTGAGAATATTTTATACATATATTTAAGTATATACTATAAAATTTTTGAAGGATTTCCTTGCAAAACACCGCAGATATTAGCGACCCCATATTGCAGGTCACAATCAGACTTAGCATTTTGCTATTTTTTCAAACGCGTTTTTCTGAGAACGACTTTTTTTTAACTTGCGTACACGCTAGTTTGAAAAGTTTTCAACCAATCGTTTTAAAAATCGGCAGTTACTTTCTTCATAGTATTGCGCTCTATATGAACCTAAATTCGGAATATTATCATTGTTTAAAATAATTTTTTTTTTGCAAATAAACTTGTAAAAAATGGCAAAAAATCATACCTTTTTGTTTTGACCCCTGTAAAAAATTCAATTTTCTATTTTTTTGATAGCATTTAGGTTCAGATAGAAGAGAGACATATAACAAAAGTAAATTCCAACCTCGTTTGATTTCAGATGAAAATTGCGGCTTCCAGAACGTACGCAAAATGCCGAGGCTGATTGTGACCTGCAATATGGGGTCGCTAATAACTTCGGTGTTTTTCAAGGAAATTGTTCAAAAATTTTATAGTATATACTTAAATATATGTATAAAATATTCTCAAAGTTTCAATAGATTATATTCATTTTTTATACTATAAAAAAATTCATGAAAATCATTGAGAAAACGCTGTTCTAACCCTATTTCCCCGTTAATTGCCTTCGGATTTATCGAAATTCAGAGTACATGAAGTCTAAAACCCCCGGAAGTGGGTGATCCTACCGATTTGCAGTCAACAGTAAAATTCAAGGTGTAGAATTTTTTAAATCTCATCTCGCAGTAGGTTCTAATAGTGTACGAGGAGGTTCAGAATGATCTATTGAACTCCCAAAAGTGGCAATTGTTTTACCCATTGAAAATCAACGCAGGTTTGCTGCGTAGAGTTGCTCTTTAACAAAATTATTAACAGGATTATTAATACTAAGTCTTTCAATCTGCTTCTAGGGAATAGGCGATGGTTTTCACCTTTCGATTATTGGCTATGTGTCGAAATTTATCAAACTCCCCTATTTCTTATATTTGCATTAGCTGAAGGGTTGAAAACAGTGATGTTTCGACATTTCAATCGAACAACAGGAGAATTAACAACAACAAAAATACGCTATCCTTACGATAAAACAATACGACGCAGTAAATATTCGTGTTACGATCTGAGATTACAGAGATGATGGCTGAACGATCGGATGAAGGTACCAGGAGTCGTTTAATGATCGATGCACATCGGCCGCAGGCCTAACGGCGTTGGGGTGGGACGGAGGGACTGCGTTCTCGCATCACACACATCAGAGACGTGTTTATTCAATAATAACAAATTACCGAGTGATTCTGTGTAGTCATACTCTATAATTGAGACTACCGGAGGGGCCTCGAGTCTTTTGCCACTGGTTTGCTCGTTGTGTAGGTGGAGAAAGAAGTTTTTGCTCGTCCATTCTTGCTAATGGTGACGAGGAAGTCTCATTCTCGGGATATGGCACGATTGAATTCTGAACGTGTGAAGTCACGAGAGAACTCGATCACCCTCGCGTCCCCGCTAATAGGAGCATTACAATTACGTTTTTCGCTCGGACACACACAAAAACCAAGTAGATGTTTCCTGTCTCGTAATCATCTCACGCGCAGCCGGTGATCGGAAATAAATAGTATCACGGGACAAAGACATGCCTTCTTTTATGAATTGCATTAAATTAACGATATGCTCGGAACAATTCTCGAATTATTTTCAATAAAACCTTAGTTGAAGCGTGGATAAGTTGTGGCAAATAACAATCGATTATCATTTGTGATAAAAATTTTTTTCAAACAACCATCGTCTCGTCATAAATTATCATTAAAAGTTTTTTTTCTCCGACGCTTCTCTGAACTTTCCCTAGTAAAAAACCAGATCGTAATATAGTTGCCATCAAACAAGAGTCGTCGGCAAAACAGCTCTCGATACTAAATGGCGAAAGAACGATCGATTCCTAATTGGCATTTGTATCGATCCCTCTTGACTAACGTTCCCTATCCGGAATTGAAATGTAGATTCTCCAATTGAATCTACGAAAATTGGCCCGTGGAAAACACGTTCCCGGAAAATTAGTCTTCCGCAAAGCTGCCTGCGGAAAAATAGTTAAAAAATTAATGGCGTCGGGGTTCAATGGTGACGGAGGCATCCTACGGTCCAAAAATTTTCGGGAATTCACTTGATGGATTCTGAACCTCTTTACATACTATTAGAACCTCTACGGAAGTCTAGTCTATGGGTCTAGGACCAGACTCTTTCGGGGATTCAACGGAGAGCCACGAAAGTGATTTTAGACTTTTCTACATTCTAGGTTTGAATAAAATTGAAGTTAGCGGGGAGTTAAAATGTCGAGCGGAGGTACTGCTCGTATCTCGAGATACAACGAGTATTATATATCCCGAGACTGCTACCGCGAGAAGTCTCACGGCCTCTGAACTCGAACTCGTCATAACTGCAAATGGAATGAATGCCTCAACGGGAGGCCAGCAGCTACCGTCGAAGCGTATATAGTATACATATTGGTCGGCATCGCCGCAGACGATTCGTTATAACCTATAGATTAGCGGTAGTGGAAATATGTATGTATATCCACACTTAACTACGCTGTATTACACTATCTCAGAGCTAAGAGATGACTGAACGTTCTCAGGTCTGCTCGTTCGCTCTAAAATTGACTAGGGATATTAAGCGTGTTCTACGTAATATACGTACGGTCTCTCGAGGCTGCGAGTCTACAGGATATATGTATATCCATGCTAATACAAGAGTATTGCGGTAGGCATCGTCTCGAGCCTGATGACCAAACCTAGCGTACCGTGTTGCTAGATTGAAAGGTTTGTGGCTCAACCATTCGCTACTGGACTGAGCTTTTGTCCAGTATTTCACGCGGGCATTCACGTTCAATAAAAGTGTCATATTTCATTTATTTTGTAAAAGCTACCGTGAAGCTATTCCTGGTAGCAATTTAACTGTCAACCATATACAACCGCAAAAATGTTCTCTGCATACGGGTATATCCGCGTTAAGTACCGCAACTATGTCACGTGTGCAGTACACTTTACATACCCCGTTCTGCCACTTTTAATACCCGCTCAGACTTTTTTTTTCCTTCCTCATAATACGTCGTTCTAGTATGAGATTTTGTATCCAAATGTGTTTTCCATCGTCGATGGCATGTGTGAAAATTTTGCGGCTTGTCATTGACCAAGAGCCCGATGAGCATATGTGCCAGTTATACGATCGTTAAACTTTTATATAGATGAATCGGACGAAACGATACCGAGAATCTCGGCAGACCTTCCGAACCCTCTTCAACAAAACGATAACTGATCATGAACGGCAATGCTCGACGCGAGACACGAGACGGGGCTACAGCGCGTGTATTAAGTATATGACCAGATCTTCAGGCAACCAAGAAGACCGCGGTTAATGTTCATAGCTTTTGCTGTTGCCGAGGCTATTGCCGCCTCGATCAACGATCCCGACGACCGCCAGGAACAGAGGTGCGAAGGTGGTACACGGCTCTCTAGCACCTGTTACAGTCATTATCATCAAGCCTTACGGTTTGCCCGAGCTATATTCACTCTAGAAACACACAAGAAGTGAGGCAAAATGATGAGACTCCAATTTCTGCCGGAGGATAGGTAGCGAGATGGTACCCGAGAGCTTCATAAGGTAGACGCTCTACCCAACCCAGTCCAATCACATTTCCAGTATAGAAAATGTACTTTTTCTCACCATTAAGAGAACCTTTTTCATGTAAAATCTAGCTACTGAATCATACAAAATGTAACAGGCTGAGACTCGAACAACTTACAGTTTGATCAAATAGTTTTGTATTTAAATCAAATTCTTTTTTCTACCACTTGACGCACTATTTTAGCATTGGTGAATTTCATCTATCGTACACCATACTCTTTTTTTTTACTTGTTTTCCTTGTCCTAAAGTACGAAAAAAGCATTTCCCCATTTATTACTGTCTCTCTGTCCGAATCGTCCGGAAGGACAATAACTTTTCAAAGCGCCTGCGAGTCCTAGCGAAATTTCAATTCTCCTACATATAAGAGAAGGTTCCCCGTCCAAAGACCCCAAAAATACCTCAATTTGAGGAATTTTTTTTCAATACAAAATAAATTATTCTGCGAAAATTTTGTTGTGGGTTTTATTTGTACATAAGAGAAGTATTGTACTGAGTTTTTTCACAATAAAATAATTCAAAATGGCGGCTCCAGCTTCCGCCAAAGAAGCCGCTCCAGGCGCGAAGTGATGTGCGCGGTACCTTCTACAGCCTCACCAAGTGGTCTGAAATCCAAAAACCAAAAAGATTCTTGAAATAGATGAAATTTGTGGGGCCCTATCGGTTTCTGATTTTAAAAAAAGCCCTTTAAAACAAATTGGCGACCGTTAAAAGAAAACTCATTTTTTCATGCTTTTTTTGGGCTTTAACGTTAAAAAAGAAATATTTACAATCATTTTTTCGAAAAAAATGCTCCGTCAGGGCCCCCCAAATTTAATTAACTTTAACGTAGTAGTCTGGTAACTTCAGTCGATTTTCATGTCTTTTTCGGAGGGCGTTTTTTTGTAGGAACATAAAAGTGAATCGTTTTGGATATTTAGGATGTTTTTATTTGCATATTAAAGATACAAAAAAAAGTTGTTTGAAAAAATTTAATAGTTTATTATTATTATTATTATTGATGGAAGTTGGCACTTCGAAAAAAAAGGGCGTGGGTGGCCCCGGTGATTTTGGCTCTTGATGTTATCTGAAACAAAAATTCTTGATAATTCTATTCTAACAACAGTTTCATGTCCGATTTTGTAATTTCAACCGCGTTGGCTCCGCGATTGCAATGGACAGATTGAAAGAGGATTTGAATCGCACACGCGTGGCAATGAATTTCACTGTTCCGAAAGAGCTCAGCGGCAGATATTTCGCGTCGTGGTCCCGTGAAGAGGACTCGGGCTCTTTTACTCGTGCGTTTAACTCGTGCCGCAAATTGTTATTAACTGGCGTTCGTGCGAGACGAAAGTGCTTACGTACACGAACTAACGCCTATACCCCACGTGATTTTTAAGTTGTTCTTTTTCTTAATTTGCCACTAAAGCCCTGAGATTATTGTCCAAATTGATCCTGGGTGACCCGGGACGCGGATTCGTCGCGTCATGTCGGTAAAATTGCGCGCGCAAAGAATTCAATTTACATCGGACGAGAAAACGACTCGCTAAAATTGTAGTATTTCATTCCGAGAATTGAATGTCCTCCTCCCCGCCCCGCCGCAAACTTGTGAAGAGTACGGGAACATCGTTATTGAGCCCGGAAATCAGTGATATCCATCAAGCGGTAATTGAGGCAAATTATGCCGACAAGCTCGATTAATTCTCCCGCTATCTGCAAACGTGGCGATGTAGAAATTAATTTTAACCGAGCTCCGGCGGGAAGCGTATATATGAAGTTCGGGTTGAATCAACTGCCAAGAGATGGCACTGGGGGCACGAGTCGCACAGAGGCGGGAGCGCGAGAATTCTATGAAGCCCTTTCGCTACGGGCACGCTCGGACACCCCCTGCCGGAGAGAGATGAGAGTCGTCAACTTTCCCTCGGACGGCGCGTTGAGTCGAGGACGAATTGCGACACGTCGCTGAGCGATTAATTTAATACGGCATATCTATCAAAGGCTTCGACAAATTTATCACGATCGTCAGAATTCATTATACGTATCATCTCAATTGGTTTTTTATGTAAAAACAACTTTTTTTAAAAATCAATTAGACTCTTGTTGTTGTTTTATCGTCGCTAATTGATCTGCCGATCTTTTAGCTTTCTCAGGTAATAAAAAACATCCGAGAGCACAAGTGAGTAGTTACATCGACGAAAAATTCTATTGAACACAACTATAAGCTGAGTGTAAATGTTTCACACGGACAATTGTATGATGACGGTGGGCGAACGAATACACCGACAAATACATATATCTTTAGGGCGATTTTTTTTTTCGCCTATTTTTTTTCTCAGTCCCCACCTGAAATTTTGTTGAATATGTCGAAAAACAAATTCCCTGAAAGTTACAGCCCATAATATTAATTCTAAGTACTTTCTCTTAGCGTGAAAAGATTTTCCATCTAAAATACACGTAAATCGAATTATTTTTTTTTATTATTTATGATAGCATTTTATGCTATCATATTGTTCATGGTTTCGATTTACTCAGAATAAAACAATCTAGAAAAGTGCCTATTACGGCGAAAGTGTAAATTGTACTGGTGAGTTGGTACGGGTCACTGAAATTGATTTTTACTCAAAATTCTCGTTTTTTTGCCGTTATCTCCGAAAAAATTAACTTTACGAAAAAAATTTTAATAAAAAATTTGTTGGAAATTCAATTTCCTACAAAAAAGGTCCTATCGACTCAATTGCTTAGGTTAATATTTCTTGAGATATTGAACTTTAACTTATGAGTAGTATAACATTTTTACGGTAATATAAATCGCAAAAATTTGTTGGAAATTTAATTTCCTACAAAAAAGGTCCTATCGACCCAATTGCTTAGATTAATATTTCTTGAGATATTGAACTTTAACTTATGAGTAGTATAAAATTTTTACGGTAATATAAACCGCAAAAATTTTATACTACTCATAACTTAAAGTTCAATATCTCAAGAAATATTAATCTAAGCAATTGGGTCGATAGGACCTTTTTCGTAGGAAATTGAATGTCCAACAAATTTTTCATTTACATTTTTTTCGTAAAGTCGGAGATAACAGCAAAAATCGAGAATTTTGAGTAAAAATCAACTTCAGTGACCGGTACCAACTCACCAGTACAATTTACACTTTCGCCGCAATAGGCACTTTTCTAGATTGTTTTATTCTGAGTAAATCGAAACCAAGAACAAAGTGATAGCATAAAATGCGTCTGAGTTATAGAATTTTGAAAAAAAAAAAATTCGATTTACGTGTATTTTGGATGGAAAATCTCTTCACGCTAAGGGAAAGTACTTAGAATTAATATTAAGGGCTGTAACTTTCAGGGAATTTGTTTTTCGACATATCCAACAAAATTTCAAGTGGGACTGAGAAAAAAAAATAGTCGAAAAAAAATAATCGCCCTAATATATCAATGTACATTTTGTACGATTTTTGATGGTTTTGATATTTTTCTTATACTGGAATCAACGACGGTGTTACTCTGACGATTTTCTTTTAAGCCTCAATCTCGTTGTGTACGGAGCATATATGTAAGAGCAAATTCTTCGATTTTAAGCGAGAATATAATTTGTGGTCAACGGCGAACCACCTTCAAAATATCTTGCGAAAGCGTTCCGAGGAGACAAAAAAAATTCAATACGTTAATGATATTTAAATAATGAGGAGCAGTGGCAATCGGTTGATTAGGCTCTGGATGCGCAGGCGTCCGGGATTCGAATCCCATCGCCAGCCCGAATAAAATTTTGCGAGCTTTTTTTTTTTCATGAACTTTGTGAATCCTACCTTACAAATTGTACGTCCTCCCAAAATACTGGGCAGGTATCCAAGAGGCTGGTTAATCAGCAAAAACTCAAGTTTCGCAAATGAAAATCAATGCCAGTGTGCGAGAAAATCCTAACGCCAATCGAACAATACTATCTTAATGACGAATGATCTCGCAACCTATTGCGGATAAGAGGTAGAGGATTAGGTTCTAGCCAATGATTATGAAAACTAACTATGGCCTGAAAGGATGAATGAACCGTATACAAGAAGGAGTATCAACGAAGAACAAGAGATAACTGGAACAAGTAAAAGGACGATGGGGAAAGGATGCGAAAGGATCATGACAACGACCGAAGGGGGTGTATATAGGCGAGTCGAAGCACCGGCTCGCCGGATGCACGAACCGCGAGGAACGATGGTGAATACATACCACCCAGCGAAAAATTAATAAATCCTGCTCTTAAACAAACAAACTCCACCCACGGCAGATCGGATAAGCTCACGGTTGGCCGTGGTGCTCTCTCTCTCTCGCTCTCCGTTCCCCGAGCGGTCGGACCATTGATTTATTAATTTAGAGCTGCCCATTCTAAGATGTAGCGAGGAGGCCTCTCGCGCGAAGGACTCTCTTCGACGCCGGGATCGAGCATTCACTCGGCCTGAGGTTCGGCTTGGGTAAGCTCTCATCTCCTCCACACTTGTTTCTCACTAGCTCTTTATGTACGGTTGTGCTTATACCACGAAGAAAGTTAAGGGATCCCCCCCTTTCGTCCTCCTCACGCAGCCATTATCCGACGTGGTATCGGTAATTATAGCCCTCTCACGGGCTCGGAAGAGCAAGGCCCCGCGCCAGCGACGTCTCGCGGTTACGTTCATTACTGAATTATCGGCTCTGGCGAAAGAGCGCATGAGCAGGAGACCGCTTGGCAAACAATGCACCTTGATTTTTTTTTCAACCCCTCAACGGCCTCACCTTCTCTCCTGCTCGTGCGTTCTGATATACACACTTATGGGAAAATTTAAAAAGTGACACTATACTCACTAGAATCACGTACTGCTCGTTCGCGTGGACAAGTTAAATATTGTGTTGACGCAAGCTTCCACCAACGATGTCCACTTGGCTGGATGCAAAATCGAGTCTTATTAAATTGTCTTCTCAATTAAAATTGTTGTCACTTTTCGCATAATATGCATAATATGCTCGCGAACAAACTGAAACCAGATCTCCGTCATTGGGCTTCAATCGAGTAGCGAATCAAGTCCGGTTTTGCCGGCAGTCGTCATCGTCTCACTTTTCACTATCAACAGTCGTCATCGGGGATTCGTGCCATCTTCATGCTGATGAAAAAGCATGAAGTTTTTATAACGAAAAGTGTGGCGTATGCGAGATCACTTATATAACCGGTAAATGTCCTTTTATGACGTAGGGTCGCTGCAGTCGACATTGTTGTTTCTCTGTCCCACGACACAAACACTACAGCATCCGAAGCTCGATCCTATTTCGATCCGTTCGGCCATATAGGAGAAAGAGTGTTAGTGAAACAGCGCTACATAGAAGGTTCGAGATTCCACTGCGTCCTATCTGATGGGCCAAGCAATGAACTACGACCAGGTAGACCCTTAACTCGTGGTACGTCATCGACCTATCGACCGGCACTGGATATCTGCTATAGAGTCTTGGGCTTCTTCGATTATTAACAAAACCTTATGTGTCCGCCTTGCAAACTGTTTACTAAAAAAAAAGGCAGCTTGTACGGGTAAATTCCCTTAGTGAGTTAGCGTCACCGTTAGATTATCCACCCACCTCTTACCGGTAATTATCAATTAGTCATTCTTTAAAGGCTTGAATTAAAAATGAACTCCTATGTTCCTCATTGATCATGGGTACGTCGAGGCTGATCCGCTGCATTCGTTAATTGTCTTTTCACTGCAACCACCAAAGAAGCCCCCAAACTTTGAAGCCAATCATATATGGGTTCATCGGCAGGACCGCGGTTCTACAGATTCCAACTGTACACCTACCCAACTGTCACGACCAAACTGCCATGTGCATACGAATATTTCGCAATATTGTCACGACAAAACTGTTCCCGAACAACACTGTCACCATTAAAACTGTCACCGCACAAACTGTCACCACTGAACTCTCCTGAATCTCTGTTCGACACGTGCAGAAATCTTCACGAACAAAATTATCACCGTCTAAACTGTCACAGTCTCAATTGTATTCTGCGCAACTGTAACGCAGCAGAATAGTCCCCGTCTACACTGTCAGGGCGTCCACTGTATTCCGAACCAACCGTCACCGTTCCAACCGTCACCGCACAAAACTGTCACCGGCAAAACTGTCACCGCGCCAAGATGAGATGTAACTAACGCACACGGGTATAAGCTGAACTCGTAGATAACAGCGCTCGGGCTGCTTCACCAAACGCGGCGCAATAGCGCGCGATATTTCGTGCGTGTCCGCTATTACCGATCGCTGATCACAAGTAAGTTCGCGCGGTGCGAAGGCTGTGGTTGAGACGACAATTTAAGCGGTGACAGTTTGAACGGTGACAGATTAAACGGCGATTGTTTAGACGGTGACAATTCAGACGGCGACAGTTTAGATGGTGACGGTATAGACCGTGACAGTTTAGACGGTGATAGTTTTGTTCGTGAAGATTCTGCACGTGTCGAATAGAAACCGGGTAGAGTTGAGTGGTGACAGTTTGTGCGGTGACAGTTTTAATGGCGAGAGTTTTGTTCGGGAACAGTTCTGTCGTCACAATATTGCGAAATATTCGTATACTCGTGTCAGTTTGGTCAGTTGAGTAGGTGTACAGTTGGAATCTGCAGAACCGCGGTCCTGCCAGTTCATCCAGTTCGGGGTGTAGATGAACAGTTTGATGATCACAGGAAAAACATTACTCGAGACAGCTTCGTCGGTGCAATCATGACAATCGAGTACCTACGGAAAATTATTTGTACACATTCTCGAAGGATACACGACGTTCAATAGAAATTGAAGAGTTGATCGATATAGAGATCAGTCTCAGTTCACGAATGGAAAAGTTACATACGGAAGAAATATACCTATCCTTTTCCAAAGAAAAACTTTTAATGCGATTTATATCAATTAGGAGGAGCATTTTAGAAGACACATTTCGTGTTTTAATCCGATCTCAATGAATATCAAATAAACTAATCTAATTCTGATGAGTTTTTTGTATACACCGAAATCTTTACAACAACCTACCAATCGGTAACTACATATTCGCCGAATGTGTGCCGGCAGTCGACTCGGTAGAAACGTAAACATCAAGATAGCAATGAAAAAACGAATCAACAACAAGAAAAAGTGAATGAACAGAAAAACTTTAACGTCGAGTATCACCGGGCTCCGGGAAGACCCTGATGTCCATCCGGTACCTCTGTCCGCCCATGACGGGTAAATGATTTATGGCGTTAACCGCGTGCCTATCATCGTTTTGCATAAAACAAGGATGCAAGACGCGCCCGCATTCTCATCGTTGTCGTCGTTCGTACGGTGTCTTCGACATTCTAAGACAACGGACGAGACCGTGTCTACGAGGACTATGTTTTACGAGTCCGTAGACTGCGATGTAAAGAATGAAATGAAAAAAAACGTCCTGCGGCGTCCAACTTTTGCTGCGTCATCGTTGATGATGGGAACACGCTTGGGGAATCGTCTGACCACGCGTTGGGCTTTGGGGGCCCAGGGATGTGGGATTTAGGCTACGGATATGTTTCCTCGTAGTGCGCGGGCAACTTTTTTTCTTCATATAAGTCCACTTGTCACGATCAATGTGTTTCGTCCCCATATCGGCGGAAGTCATTCTTGTTACGTACTTCCTAATGTTTATCCGTAATTCGAACAGTTCGTTCGACCAATGAGAGAAAGAGGCTTCGTTGTGATGCTTAATGAATTTACGATTTTATTGGCGATTGGTCAAGTTTCCCGTAAAGCTATATCTTTCCACTGTTTTTCTTTCATAATTGTCTTAGTTACCAATAAAATTGTACCGTCGATCACCACTAGAGATACGGGAGTCTATGGTAAATGATTCAGCAACAAGAAGGATTTGATCGTACGAAGCTTTAACAGTTTTGATGGCGCGCGTATAGTCGGTATATAGGAACGAGAAAACCAGCAAGAAATAGCAAGCATATGCAAGACCAACAGACATATCTTCGACGTTGGTTCGCCTCGTTGCGTCGGCGGATATAATTTATGGCGCGGGTTGCGCGCTCTCGCGCTAGCCCTAAAAATTATTTATTTGATTGAACGACGCCGCACCATAGCGCTACGGGGAAGGCTATATTCTCAAAGTCACAGATCTTCCGTTTGCAGCGTAACGGTCCGAGCAAGGCTAACACTTTTGCATGCTCTTCATCTTCTTTTTATGCCCCTTCGTCTTCTGTTATATGCGTTTTCTTGTCCCACTTTTTTCTTTAAATCCTTTTCGTCTTTTTTCTCCGGTAAGCGCGAGAGCAAGCTGTGTCGGTTGAACAGGTGTATTCATTCGCGCTCGTTCATTCACTCCTATATACCTTCCGATATATACTCACTTGGATTTACTCGTTGCTTACCTCCCTCGCTTTCAAATGTTCGCAATACCCGGTAGTTTTGCCATTGTCTTCGGCAGACAACGCGCATCCTATTCGCTGTACTGGCGCAAATCCATAGATCAATGAGGTACAGAGACACGGGAAAGCCTTGGTTTGTTGCAGTGTTTCTGCAGCTACTCTTTGCTGCAATCATCCTCGTCTATAATAGACAATAATGAAGCAAAAAAAGATACAAAAAACTGAGAGTCAGAGGTGTTAATCTCTCATTACTTTCAAACCCACTTTGTTTACTTGTATCATCAAATATTTGATATTAATCATTTTTTGATACAATTCAGCATACAAAATAACAAGGTTGAATTCTTCCTATCAATTTTCTTTTGAATACAATCCGTTTGAAACGAACATATGTCACTTGAGACGCGAGCCAATGGTTTATATCAAGGGAGGAAATAGGGTTAGGACAGTGTTTTCTCAATGATTTTCATGAATTTTTTTTATAGTATAAAAAATGAATATAATTTATTGAAACTTTCAGAATATTTTATACGTATATTTAAGTATATACTATAAAATTTTTGAAGAATATCCTTGAAAAACACCGAAGATATTAGCGACCCCATATTGCAGGTCACAATCAGACTCAGCATTTTGCGTACATTCTGGAAGCCGCAATTTTCCTCTGAAATCAAACGAGGTTGGAATTTACTTTTATTATATGTCTCTCTTCTATATGAACCTAAATACTATCAAAAAAATAGAAAATTGAATTTTTTACAGGGGTCAAAACAAAAAAGCAAGATTTTTTGCCATTTTTTACAACTTTATTTGCAAAAAAAAATTATTTCAAATAATGATAATATTCCGATTTTAGGTTCATATAGAGCGCAATACTATGAAGAAAGTAACTGCCAATTTTCAAAACGATTGGTTGAAAACTTTTCAAATTAGCGTGTACGCAAGTTCAGAATAGTCGTTTTCAGAAAAACGCATTTGAAAAAATAGTACCAAGAAAAACAAGCAATATGGGGTCGTTAATATCTTTTTTTTTTTTCAAGGAAATTCTTCAAAAAATTCTTCAAAATTTTATAGTATATACTTAAATATATGTATAAAATATTCTCAAAGTTTCAATAAATTATATTCATTTTTTATACTATAAAAAAATTCATGAAAATCATTGAGAAAACGCTGTCCTAACCCTATTTCCTCCCTTAATGTCTTATAACAATAGAAAGAGTCGGAATTTTCATTTTAAATTTTCGGAACATATTTATCAATAGTTTTACTAACAATTTATGAAATTAAAAAAAAATCGACCGTCCAACCCTATTTCCCCCCTTAACAGGAATCGTGTTCGAGTGAGTCCGTAACAAAAATAGAAATAAAATATTACAGTCGCGATTAAATCGAGCGAGATCCCGAAAGCGTTAAAGATTCCACTCGTAAAAGAAGAATTATCACGGAATCTCAATGTTATTTGTGAATTAAAGCACTATAGACGCGTGCTGATTGTGCATACCTCGGATCGAACGATCGTACACGACGAACCTAACCTACAAAGCAAAAAATAAAAAAATGTACGACCGTCGCAGTATAGGCTTGGTAGGCTTGCGAGGCAAGGTACGTAATTTTCTATATGCCATCCCATTAAGCTTCCCACACTTGACTCTTCGTTCGTACTATGTAAACTCACAACCGAAGGTACACACACCGGCACTGTACCGTGAAACAATGCCCCGAGCATTGTCTAGTCGTTCGAAGTAGGCGAGAGGGTGCGCGCTCGTGCTATAGCCACGTCTCCTGCTCACCATAATTCGTAATTAGCCTTCTGATTAATTATCGATTTATCGTTTAATTATAATAATTATCGAGGTCGTTCACTCCATGTGGTTAGGGCGGAACCGTTGGCTCACCCGTGTGCACCGATTATTACGAGTCACAGTTTATCAGATCGCGTTCGAAAGGTCTCCGTTCCCTCGACAGATGTGATCATGCTTGGCTCGTTTCTACATGTACCCGGTCAAATACTGTTGTTTAATCTTGCCTTAAAGTTCTATCCTTTTATAGGTCTCCCATATCGATCATCGACATTTCACTGCTCCCGAAGGATCTCATTGTTTTACAACGGAGACAGAGAAAATATAACTGATGAGAATGTTCTATCAATTTGTTTTTCAGCGGGTCAGCTTTTACAATAAAGCCGAACACGAGCGATGAAAGTACGCGTATAAAGTATACGAATCATGTGGCCCGTCGAACATTGTAGGAGTGGCTGATGCAAGATATCGGAGAGGGCCGTCCAAACTTTATTGTATTTAATTAATTACTCCGTTCGAGATAGCCGCGGTCCTGCAATTTCGTCTTTCCATGCCCATCCGCCCCAGCCTCTATCCGCCATTCCGTTTTCATTTCGGGAAGATATATAAAAGCTTTTGTGTAGCAACTCTCGTCCACTCGGCGCGCATCATTGCATTTTTTTAAATGTGCATTGTTATTGCCAAAAAAAAAACCAATTCAGAAAGTATGAAAACTATTCGATGGCTCAGTGGAATACAAATGGTCAATTGCAGTAAGGATAGGTCTTATTGAATTAGGCGAGAATTCGCAGTAAGATTTAGATTGTATGAAATTTTTTCATTTTCGAAAAATATCTGTTCCATTCCCAAAGCTAAAACTCAATCTAGAAATGTTACAATTTCTTTGAAAGTCGAAATAACAATTCCCATCCCAATTCCCGGTCGGAATCAGCGAAAATATTGTTAACATTCAATAATGTCTTTGTTCGGTCGACTTTTGTGCAAAAATTTAGCAAGGTTGATCCAATAACAAGACAGAGCGAATCTAACCATACGAGCACGTCGCTAACCACACGAAACTTGACGTCGCCCACCTTCAGAGTGCCAACTGCCTGCGAGACCTAGCCGTACAGATACGCGCAGAGCCTAGTAGATACGCGTATAATAGCAGGACATAAATCAGCGTCAGGAGGAAACTCAAAGGATTCAAACACACAGCGAGAGCAAGTTAAAGGAAGAAGAAGAAAAAAACATTCATAGGACGATCGGTGCTCGTGGGTACGTCCGCGTCACAACATCGGTAATACGACCGTAATGCTAATTTACCGTTTACGCGACTCCGCCAGCAGTCTCATGTCGTTTTCATACATATCTATATGAATATACCTACATCGTTTATATTATATGGTATATATAAATACACAAGAGATCCAGGCACTCGGGGGGTATTAGCAGGTCCACGGGGTCTCCGTAAGAGCCTTGACCTTGACTCGACTGGCCTGACCTCTGCGTGGCAGACGCTAATACCTTCCTCGCGCCAAAGTCTCGTGAATAGTTCGTGGCAAATATACATATATACGCGCGCATACACGTATATTCAAGATATGTTTCAGGTATGGTCGAACGATCGAGGAGAACGAAACGAGGCTATATGCTCTTCGACATAAAAGGGGGTTCATCGTATTCCCCGGATAAGAACCTCCTCGCTTCGGCCCTGAATACAAACGCAGCGCATATTGAACGGAAAGCTTGACGGCATTTGCCGTAAGACACTTGAATTGACTCCTCGAGACGATTCGGGCGCGCAGCCACGCGCAGCTCAACCCAAAGGCACTTCGGAGATGTGTAAACGTCATCTTTTTTTTTCCTCAACTCCTTTCCGGCCGGTCCTCGACGTTATATTTACACTTGGCGGTCATCGAGGTCGAAGAGCTCCTGCTCTGGCGTTCCTTGCCCCTCTTGACCTTTCTTTGTGTCGAGATAGTTCGGGAGGGGAGCTCGCTAGTAGTTCGGTGAATAATGTACCTCACTCAATGTCAGCGTATCGGATTCTCGATTTTTTTATATTTCATTGTAGAAATCAACTTATCGTTCGACTGCATTGATCCCGATATCTTGAATTTTCAGATGTTCCCTTCAAATTCAATATCACGAACCTCACAGGGCATCAGTTTTTATAAGCATGCTTTTGATTTTTTTAAATTCTCGGTTTGCAATATTGACTCCGCCATTTGTAGCTGACAGGTCATTCTATTTTCTTCGGCTCTTTAGAACGAATTTGGTCAAGTTGTGGAGCAGAAAATTCCAAACTTTCCTGAACACTGGTCCACAGGCGAATGGACAGAATGAAACGCCGAAGGTTCGCGTTAAAACAGAGAGTTCACTTTGTTCGATCAATTAGCCCTTGTTTAGGGCTCTTGACGTCCGCACAAGAACCACGTATATTGTATATCTACGTCGAGATTCGAGCTAAATGCGAGATCGAATAATGGGGAGTAGACGCGAATAGAAACGTGTATACTCGAGTGGACGCCCGTGAAGTCGTGTGAGAAGCTTAGGAGTAAAAGAAACGAGAGGATCGTCGATGAGACGAGTAAAACGCAGAAGCTAAATTCTCTAGAGTACGGTGCGCCTCTATATAAATCTACAGATCTGTCGGTTCTCATCGAATGGAAGCTCGCTCCGATGGTAACCATACTATATATACGTCGTAAAGGAAACACGCAAGTCACTCGTAACCGTATCGTGAGAAAGACAAACATCATGGTCTCGTCGAGAGAGAACCTCGAGAGGGGGGAGACGATTCTGCTGTCTGCGATGATGTTGGACGTAGGATCGACGTACGTGTATATTCGTGCGGGGTTACGGCATTTTGTGGGTCGAGCGAGTTCTCGATATTGAACAACTCGTGTGTGTTGACTCAAGCCGGAAGGAGTGTGCGAAAGATAGGAGGGAGAGTGCTATTACATTTCCATGTCCCTTTCTCGAGATTACAAGATAGATCAATAAATTAATTTAGGGAAAGGTAACGTAGCTTCGGATGTTACTTTTTCCTTCGAAAGAATTTTCTCAAAAGGCCCCTAAGTGTTATAGAAATTTTGTTAACCTTATATGATTTTATTTTGACCGTTGGAGGCTGACCACGACGAAGCCGATTGATGACCTCGAAGATATTTGTCACGGTTGTTATTTTCACAATTTTTTAAGTAAATTAAAATTGAAGCCGGGCTTGGAATCAAATTCGTGATCATCGATTAAGATTGTACTAGCATGAATTCCAATTAATTTAACGCACTTCTATTGGAAGCGAGGATTTAGTGCCAGCGAAAAAAACATGAGAAGGGAACACACAGACGTACGAAGTCAAGGTAGAAGAATGAAGTTGAGAAAAATAAAAGAGAGGAATGGATAAAAAAAACAGCAAACCGCTGAGAAGAGAATAAAGCTCATTTGATGCGGCTCGAAAGTGTATATGCGCGTCCGGGATTGTACCAAAGTGCGTGGCTGTGTGTGTGATCGGCTGTATTAACATTATAAATCGTTCAGGCAGGCGACACGCCCGGGGCGGAGCCGATTCTATCGATCGATACCCACCCACCGAAGCCTCCCCAGATATCGATTACACAGCTCGGTGATTGGCAGGATTCTCAATACGCCACGGGAACTCCTTGGCGCGAAGCTCAAGCGATCGACCGAAACGACGCAATGTCACATCCGATCGATCAAACACTCGACGCTCGATACTCAAATAGCGAGTTTCCAGCGAAATCACTTTCTAGCTGGATGGAAAACAAATACGAGGCGTTCGATCCTATGAAAGGCCAGATTTTCCGAAAACTCGACAATTCCGATTTGTGATTTTGAAAATGGAACAAAATATGAATGTTAAGCAAAAAAAAACCCTTAAAACCCGCAAAATTATGCTTCGTGCCCTCACCATTAGAATTTGTCAATACCAACCGCAAGCCTGACGCGAACCCAAAGATGTAGTTAATGACATTAATTTTGTTGTTGTTCTACTTCAACACCTATTTTAATATGTCTCATAAAAAATTCTTGAGACCGTGGCCGTGTCTCCTCCGAAAGTAAAACCATCCCCACCGCTTATATTTCGTTCCGTGACACTTTGTGTGAAAAAAAAAAATAGTGCACACCTCGCTTGCTTTATATTCTCTCGCGATTCACGCGCGGTATCTAAAACACGAACGAATAAAGCGAGTAAAAGGTTCTGCAGAAATCGAACGTGTGCTAGGTTATAGCCCGTGCGAGTGACTATCTCGCGTAGTTTTTCACCCCAACGAGTCAATCGCGGGTGTACTCTCCGCTTCTAGTTGCTCCTCTATCGAGCTTCGTAATGGTTTTCACTGAAAGCAGCGTTGAAGATGTGCCCTGACGTTAACGCGCCTATTTGCGACGTTCTTCGTGAATCTCTACGTAACAACTCGTGATTTCGTTTCTACTAGCCTAGGCTCTCTCTCTCTCTCGCGAAACGACTTTTATAGGATATAACATAGCTCCAGTTGGCTCGTTCGCGTCCTCGCGTGTACGAGGATTTATATCAAGGGCAAGAGCCAGAGAGTGCACGCGAGATACGACGCAGGACGAATAAATCGATGCAGCCGCACTCTCTAGTTGCGAGTTAAGTGATCGGTGAACTTCTCCGCTCGCTATGTATATATGTATAATCCGCGGTGTAGCTTGTGAAGCGATCGATGCATCAGCGGGAAGGCATCGTTTGCCGTGGACCGATATTTGCACGTTCGAAGAGATGGGGTGGCTTATAGAGTACTCGTTTCACAGAAGGAATCTTCGTTTTCCCACAAAATACACTTCATGACTGTAGCTTGAGACGTATAGTTTTCTCTACCGAGCGACGATGTCAGTTCGTTCCGTATGAAACATGCATTCTTCAACAATTCCCGATGGCATTGGAAATGTGTTAACGGAAATTGTTTTTCAGTCGATTATTATGAATATAAGGACGAAAAATAATAAAAAAATTGAAAATGGCAGAACTTAAGGGGGGAAATAGGGTTAGAAGGTTAAAAAAATCGATTTTTTTTAAATTTCATAAATCGTTAGTAAGACTATTGAAAAATATGTTCCCAAAATTTTAAATGAAAATTCCGACTCATTCTATTGTTATAAGCCATTAAAGTGAGTAGCTCTCCTTCAGCCCCCGAGTGCGCCACGTGTATAACCGAGCGGTCACTATTTTTTCAAACGCGTTTTTCTGAAAACGACTTTTTTGTAACTTGCGTAAACGCTAGTTTGAAAAGTTTTCAACCAATCGTTTTGAAAATTGGCAGTTACTTTCTTCATAGTATTGCGCTCTATATGAACCTAAAATCGGAATATTATCATTATTTAAAATAATTTTTTTTTTTTGCAAATAAAGTTGTAAAAATGGCAAAAAATCATGCTTTTTTATTTTGACCCCTGTAAATAATGCAATTTTCAATTTTTTTGATAGCATTTAGGTTCATATAGAAGAGAGACATATAATAAAAGTAAATTCCAACCTCGTTTAATTTCAGATGAAAATTGCGGCTTCCAGAATGTACGCAAAATGCTGAGTCTGATTGTGACCTGCAATATGGGGTCGCTAATATCCCCGGCGGGTTTTCAAGAAAATTCTTCAAAAATTTTATAGTATATACTTAAATATATGTATAAAATATTCTCAAAGTTTCAATAAATTATATTCATTTTTTATACTATAAAAAAATTAATGAATATTATTGCAGGTCACAATCAGGCATTTTGCTATTTTTTCAAACGCGTTTTTCTGAAAACGACTTTTTTTTAACTTGCGTACACGCTAGTTTGAAAAGTTTTCAACCAATCGTTTTGAAAATTGGCAGTTACTTTCTTCATAGTATTGCGCTCTATATGAACTTAAAATCAGAAAATTATCATTTCTTAAAATAATTTTTTTTTTGCAAATAAAGTTGTAAAAAGTTGCAAAAAATCATGCTTTTTTGTTTTGACTCCTGTAAAAAATTCAATTTTCTATGTTTCGACAGCATTTAGGTTCATATAGAAAAGAGACATATAAAAAAAGTAAATTCCAACCTCGTTTGATTTTAGATGAAAATTGCGGCTTCCAGAATGTACGTAAAATGATGAGTCTGATTGTGACCTGCAATATGGGGTCGCTAATATCCCCGGCGTTTTTCAAGAAAATTCTTCAAAAATTTTATAGTATATACTTAAATATATGTATAAAATATTCTCAAAGTTTCAATAAATTATATTCATTTTCTATACTATAAAAAAATTCATGAATATTGTTGCAGGTCACAATCAGGCTCAGCATTTTGCTATTTTTTCAAACGCGTTTTTCTGAAAACGACTTTTTTTGAACTTGCGTACACGCTAGTTGGAAAAGTTTTCAACCAATCGTTTTGAAAATTGGCAGTTACTTTCTTCATAGTATTGCGCTCTATATGAACCTGAAATCGGAATATTATCATTATTTAAAATAATTTTTTTTTTGCAAATAAAGTTGTAAACAATGACAAAAAATCATGCTTTTTTTGTTTTGACCCCTGTAAATAATGCAATTTTCTATTTTTCTTATAGCATTTAGGTTCATATAGAAGAGAGACATATAATAAAAGTAAATTCCAACCTCGTTGAAATGGCAAAAAATCATGCTTTTTTGTTTTGACCTCTGTAAATAATGCAATTTACTATTTTTTTGATAGCATTTAGGTTCATATAGAAGAGAGACATATAATAAAAGTAATTCCAACCTCGTTCGATTTCAAATGAAAATTGCGGCTTCCAGAATGTACGCAAAATTATGAGTCTGATTGTGACCTGCAATATGGGATCGCTAATATCCCCGGCGTTTTTCAAGAAAATTCTTCAAAAATTTTATAGTATATACTTAAATAAATGTATAAAATATTCTCAAAGTTTCAATAAATTATATTCATTTTTTATACTATACAAAAATTCATGAATATTATTGCAGGTCACAATCAGACTCAGCATTTTGCTATTTTTTCAAACGCGTTTTTCTGAAAACAACTTTTTTTTAACTTGCGTACACGCTAGTTCGAAAAGTCTTCAACCATTCGTTTTGAAAATTGGCAGTTACTTTCTTCATAATATTGCGCTCTATATGAACCTAAAATTGAAATATTATCATTTCTTAAAATAATTTTTTTTTTGCAAATAAAGTTGTAAAAAATGGCAAAAAATCATGCTTTTTTATTTTGACCCCTGTAAATAATGCAATTTTCTATTTTTTTGATAGCATTTAGGTTCATATAGAAGAGAGACATGTAATAAAAGTAAATTCCAACCTCGTTTGATTTCAGATGAAAATTGCGGCTTCCAGAATGTACGCAAAATGCTGACTCTGATTGTGACCTGCAATATGGGGTCGCTAATATCCCCGGTGTTTTTCAAGAAAATTCTTCAAAAATTTTATCGTATATACTTGAATATATGTATAAAATATTTTCAAAATTTCAATGAATTATATTCATTTTTTATACTATAAAAAAATTTATGAAAATCATCGAGAAAACGCTGTCCTAACCCTATTCCTCCCCTTAAATCACTTCCGTTCGGCGATTTTTAAACAAACTCGTTCATGTTTTTACATTCCTCCGCCATGCTCGATTACCTGGTTGCTTTTGGAAATTCTCGACCGCTAATTCGCAATTGTGGACCATTAAAACCCTCGAAATTTGTATCAAGTTCTAGTCTGAAACTCAAAATCAGCAACTCAAAATATGTTCTGGTGAGCCATGAAATAATATACTTTTTCCCACAATGAATAGGTGTTTCATATATGAAACATTTCTCATATTAATTTTTTTAAAGATTACTTTTACACATGGAAATGTCGAAGGATAACTGTAGTCCTTCGGACGCCGATGTAGTGTTTGAAATTCGGTCGTGTGCTAATTTCAGATCGCAGGATCGTGAACGACGTACCTAACCTGCGAATATATTCTGGTTATACTGAAAGAACGCACAAATTGTATGTTGTCAAACGGGAATGTGAGCCTTCACAGGCAGATACGAAACGCTAAGGGATGTTTCTTTTTCCAATAGCGTAAAGAGTACTCAAATGGAACTATCGTCTCTCGCGTCTAATCTCTGTCGGACAAACGAAAGCTTATGGCCTGTCGCGGCCGACTGACTAACTCGGGTATACCGAATAAGTCGTAATCTCGAAGGAGGCAGATACCGAAGAAAGTGGTTGGCATATACACGGTTACAAGTGTGGTATATACCGACCTTAATTAATCGTGACGACAGTACCGCTGGACCTCAAGCGAGAAGAGGAATGAGCGACAATCGGTACGGTATCCCGACACACGAGTAGGAATCTCCTCTTCATATAATTCCAACAACCGTCGCATTCCAAAGTGTGTGTTCCCTCCTCTCGCTACTAAATCTCTCATCTAAATATTATATAGTCTCGAATAAACGTGCCCCATACCGTTCCAATGTTAAACACTCTACACACTGCATGGACATTCGATGCAAGCCAACTTGATGTATATACACGTATATATATAATGCTTACGTTGATCTCGGACTGCCGTGTTCGTAATTTGTACAGTCGGATTCTTATCTCAAACGAATAGAAATATTTCCAGGCCCAAGGATGAAAAACTAGACATAAATTCATTGAAATATATTCCGTTGTATACGGACGTGAGGAAGAAATGTGTACTTGGTATGAATTGCGTAACGGCGCGCGGGTAATGATAAATATCATATACAAATATTTTCTATGAAACGAGAAATATGGGATTAAATATATATGTGCACGTTTGTAAAGCGTATCGTCAATGTACGGTAGATTATCACCGAGACAAATGATCACCCAATTTATAAGCTCCCAATTATTTATTTTATTATTTTGTGTCGTTTATCCCGAAATTTATAAATTTCGGGATATCACACAGGCGTCACGACATTATTGAATGTTTAATTTTTCGAAAAATTACAAGGAAGAAATGTGCAAGTTTCAATATGGACCTTTAAAGGCGGGGTAAGGGTTTTCACTTTCGAAAAATCGAATTTTTTTTTTTCTTATCTTATTGTTTAACATTTCAAGAATATGTACTTAAAATTTTAAACCGATCTAAGCAATATTCTTGAAGTTATTGTCTTATTAATCTCCTGGCCTTTAACGCTATACCTCTAACAGCTGCGGGCGGTCGGGCTAGCAGTGCACTTTAGACGCGTTTTTCTCAAAACCACTTTTTCAAAGTCCGTGTTCACTGCCATTTAAAAACTACTTGACCGATTCATTTCAAACTTTGTACACATTTTCTACGTATAAAATACCGCCCCCTAACGTTTAGTAAATTTTTTTTTTATTTTACATTAAGGGTGTTTCCCACCCTCAAAATGGCGGAATTTTTCGTGGAAAATAACAGTTTACACTTTAGATGGCAGCCAAAAATTCTTAAATGAAAAAAAAAATTATCAGAGAACGTTGGGGGGAAGATTTGATTATAATTTGACTAGAGTTTCATGGTTTTTCATTTTCAGATAATTTCCGGCCGAGTTATAGTGAACACCGCAAATTGTTTATTTTTCCAAGACGTTCTGGGGGAAGCTCTGTTACGAACGTATGCTTCAATATTTCTGCTTGAAAAAATTGCACAACATTGTCAAAAGTATGCTCAATAATGTACAAAAGGTTCGAATAAAATTGCTCAATCCATATTTGAGAAAAAAAATCGCAAAAAAAGTGTTTTTTTTTACGCTGAAACCCTTACCCCTCCCTTAATTTTCTTGTGAATAAATTCTATTCACGTTATATGCCCGTGGTCACGATATGCGTGAGCTATCATTAATATTACCAAGCCCTCTTTCCGATAAAAGATGAAGCTAACGCCTCCTACGTAATATTGAAATTAATTTTATTCCAAATTTTCTCTATTTTCAACCATTAATTCTCTCGCACTCGTTACATAGTGCAACGTGTCGAAAGCGATATCGCCGTTGAAAATCGGTGTCAGTTTGATCGTTAGGTCTAAATAATTATATTTCAGAGAGGGCTTGTCTCTAATAATGCTTTAAAATGATTGAAATACTTAACTTGTTTGTAATTTCACACTTAAATAGATAAATAAATATAAATGAACGTGTAAGAAATATAAAAATCCGATTACTATTTGTGTGATGGTTCGAAGAAGAAAAAAACCGATAAGTTCGAACGACATTCATGGGATTCAGATACGCATCGGCGAAGTTTCGTCAATGAGCAATTCCAACCGAAATATTATTTTTACACCGAATAAAGTTGAATCACAAACTCGAACAGATGGTTCCTGGGGGTAACCGCTTTACTATATCTATGTCAGGTCACTTAATCATTAGAAATCACGATGATCTAGGAAAATCTCCTATCTCACACCCCGGGATACGATATAAAGTCGAGATTTGTTTGAAAACTCTGGTAGGTATAAAAAATAATAATGGACAACCAGCGAGCAACAACGTACAATAATAATGCGTCCAGCACGTGTATATTCAGTTGGAGAGCGAGCTTGCACAATGCAACAACACGTAGGTTGCCGCAGTGTGGTCCCATAGAAAATCAGTAGTTCGATTCTATCGAACAATGAGACACCATTTGTCGCCACTCTCGGTATCCTGCATTTTCTCTCACCGATTTTATCGTATCGTCCAATCGCTATTCACGTACGAATAATCGAGCCACCGCGTTATTCGACAATAGACCAGGAAAGAACGATAAATGCCACATTTTTCTTATCCTTCGTTATCTACAATTTTTTAGACCTTTTCCAGTCGCGTTCAAGCTATAAAAAAAAATCCGATTAAAAACATAAAGCATACTTAATGTACCGGAGATTTTGAAAAAAGCCCATCTTCGGAACACCTCACTCTGGCTGCGTGCCAAATTTCAAGTCAATAGGTTAAACCATTTCGGTCTTTTGAAGTTGGAAGCCTGTGACAGACGGACGGAGTTATGGTAAATTTGGGTACGGAACCCTAAAAAATATGCTTGTGCCGTTCCACCCACGATACGCTCGAAATGGCACTCTGTACATGTGTTCAACTTTCCCGGGATCTCGAATATGCCCTATCCGAACCTTCGTAAAGCTCGAGCAATTACGAGCATTGTACAATAAACAGTGGGTCAAAAAAGTATTTATACACCTTGTTTTTTTGCGATAACTTTATAGACATAAGCGATACGCAAAGAAAGCCAATTTTATTTAATAGTACATCAGGTGCAGAGATAAACTGCAAATGGAGAATTTTTTCCCAGGAATAATAGAAGAATTATACCAAAAAAACGAAAATTATCGGGCAAAAAAAGTATTCATACACTTACGATTATAGTGAAAACCTACATCATCATAGTTGTTAATTATAACTAATATTTGGTGCGCATCCCTTTTGCTTCAATTATCGCCTCGAGTCTCTTAGGCACGGAGTCTACTAGCTTTTGCGGTGTTTCTTTTGCTATTTTCGTCCATTCTTCTAAAAGCACTTTTTGGAGATCGGATGAGTTTGTTATTTTTCTTTTTCTAATTTTTACATCCAAGAAGTGCCATAAATTTCCAATAGGATTGATGTCCGGAAATTGTGGTGGTGTAATGAAATGTTTGCGGACATTATAGAGTAACCATTCCCTCGTTTTCATGGCGGTATGTTTCGGGTCAGTTATCTTGTTGGAAGTAGACATTTCCACCTATTTTATCTACACTTGCTTTGAAATTGCTGCGCAACACGTCGATATACTTCTGGGCATTCATTATTTCCTATCTTAAAAAGTTCATGACGATACATCGAAGATTATCGAAATTTCGATAGTTTAGTTGTTCAGATTGAAGCGTTTCTATTCGCGCTGTGATTGGTTGATGATCGGATGACTTTTGTGGCCAAGTTCTGTCTTATCATCGCAATATCAATAGTAGACCGTATATGTTTTGACGTTTGTGTTATTTTTTAGTATTATCATAACTATTATTAATATTTATATACAATTATAATATTATCGTTGATATTATAAGCACATCTTGACAATAAGTAAATAAGTAAAATGAGTGGTTTTCACCGCTGTACGAATATATCGGTACAGCAGTGAAAACCAGTATGGGTGGAGGGTTGTAAAAACATCAATAGGTATAATATACTCCCAGGTATAAAATGGAAAAGCTGAAAGAAATATTTGAAAGTTTCGCGCAACCGATGAGACGGAAGTATTGAATCCAGTTTATGCACATACCATGGTGATGCTTATTAACCATCTATAATATGTATTATAATGAAATAATCTTATCCGCATGTCTCGTGACGCCTCACTCCTTTTTTTCTTTCCATCCACTTACATCTTATGATGAATAAGTGTTCGGAGTCTCTCTTGACCATCGAGAAGAATTAATATTCTTTTTCGAACACTAAAAGATGAAGAATAGTTCTGACGACAATTCCTATTTCAAATAATATTTTTGATGATCCACGATGTATACGATCCCAATTCGTTAATTTATATAGAAAAAATTGTAAAAAATTCTAAATAACACGATAACTTGATACGATGAATGTTACGAAATCATCGTTTTTTTCAGAATATTCTCCGCATTCAGCGTATTGTACGTCCGTATGGTATACGTATTTTGGACGACCATTTATACTTGGCTCATCAAATCTTTGGCAGAAATAAAGAACATGGTAAAAATCATTGATACAAAAGAGGGGCAAGAAAGCCAGGAGGCAGCGTTGATTAAAGGGATGAATATGAGGCATTAACACGATAGAAACAATAAATTCACAATAAACAAACAACTTTTGACCAATGAGAATAAGCAATAGTTACAAGACTTCTTCGTTAAGTCGAGGGTAAAATATCGAGTTGGTTCGGGGTCGTTTTTCCATTTAACTTGGATCCTCATTAGGTACCAGTCGGTTTTTTTTAGCTATAATAAGGATACGTCGGGGTCAGTCGAATGGAAAATTGATCCAACAGCGACTCTCCGCTCGACACCCAATCTCGAATAACTCAATGAACAAGCGGCGTACAGTGCCGAAAAGTATAAGAGCATTGCAGCGCCCCCAGTAAACTGCTCGCGCGCGGCAGCGCGTGTGCCCATTCCGTAGTACCATCTATAAAAGCCAGATTACCAACGCCATAATATCCCATACAGTCCCAAACCATGACGCTTCCTCCGCCGTGCTTTACGGTCGGTATTAAATTTTTCTGCTGGAGCTCGGTATTTGGTTTTCGCCAAACAAATTTTTTTCCATCCGACCCGAAGATGTTAAACTTCGATTCATCCGAGAATACGACACGTTTCCAAAATTCTATAGATTTTTTAACGTAAGTTTTTGCGAAACCTAAACGTTTTTCTCTACTTATATTATTAATTAATGGTTTTTTGCGGGCAGTTCCGCCGTATATTTGGGCAGAATGCAAAACGTTTCGAATAGTCTGGAGACACACGCTCTTCCCCAATGTTGACGCGACATCATTCGCTAAACTGCGAGCACTTGTGACCGGTTTTTTTGTAGCCTCTGTAACGATACTCCGACGCTCTCGTACCGTTAGTATTCTCGGTCGACCGGTTCGTGGCTTATTTTCTCTGCTGTTTGTTCTTTCGTATTTTTTTATTATATATTGCACTGTTGCGAAACTTAGATTTAGTTCTTTACTAATTTTTCGATAACTTTCACCGCGTTTCCGAAGAAAAATCACTCTATCTCGCGTGGATATTGATATTTCGCTTTTCTTTGCCATCGTGTCTGTTCAGAGGTTAAAGACCTACTACCGCATGGAATAGGTTAAAACCATTGTGTAAATGAAGACTTGTTTACATTGTACGCAGAGGTCAAACCGTCCGTGAGTGAATATCGACGCTTACCAGCTCAATCGTAAGTGTACAAATACTTTTTTGACCCGAAAATTTTCGTTCTTTTTGCATAATTCTTCTATTATTCCTGGTAAAAAATTCTCCATTTGCAGTTTGCCTCTGTACCCGATGTACTATTAAATAAAATTGACTTTCTTTGCGTATCGCTTATGTCTATAAAGTTATCGCAAAAAAACAAGTTGTATGAACACTTTTTTGACCCACTGTAAATCATAAAACTAATAAGTGCGAGAGGGAAGTGTATGGTCTGTGGGCTACAAAATACTATAAATACAAACGATAAAAAAAAGCAAGAAAAATACGCTTATGGTTAGTTGCGCGATGGTGACGACGATTTGCCATTCCGCAAACTGTTCGCAGCTATAATAACTGCCGTTGAATGATAATCCATCGAATAGTTTTGCTATAGAGTAGGACACAAGTTGTCGGTGCCGGTGTGCACAGTAAAGTATAGACGAGATGGCGAATGAGAGGCGATGATCGTAGAGGCGTCATGAATTTTACGCTCGAAGCTGGAGATGTGTCGAGTGAGGTGAAATAACGTCCATCGTCTGGAGCTCTCATATAGAGTCCGTATATACAGAGACGAGATGTAAAGTCTTCGATGTAACCGCGATAAGTAGCGCATCTCTCCTGGCTCGGCAAGGATGATTACACTTGCCGTATTGTTGATACGTTGGCCGCTGCTGCTGTGGCGTGTTCCGAGTATTTATCGCTCGATTCTGCCGATCCCACAAGAGTTTCCACAGATTCACTTTATAAACACGGTAGTGTATGTATACCTCGATTTCTCGGCTATAAATATAAATATATATATATAACCGTATCTGTGCATAACAGTCGTACATCCTATCTCGTACACACTTAAGCACACGATGCCTTGTACATGTGCGGACAAGAGATGAGACACGCGCATCGTCCATCGATTCCCTTGCATGTTTATCGCTAATGTTTCTTATGCCTTTGGCAGCGACCTTGCTTCCCGGCGCTGAATTGCCTAGAAACAGCATGGAAGCGTGGGGAAGATCGTCATTACACGTATTACTATATACAGATATGTTGATGCCATCTATTCTAATCTTCGCGTCGGTCTTCATCTAGCGTCTCAAGGAGATGAGAGAATTCACGAGACGACGACTCCGCTGCAAGAGTCCTGGACAATGTCTCAGTAACGGTCATTTTACGATGATTTTCCGTAGAAAATAACTTTTCTTTTTCTTATATTCCGACCGAATGTTTGGGGATTTTGAAAAATGATCGGGACGCAATGTGTAAGCGTCAATTTTCATCCTCCAATTAGCGCATCCAAGACCTGGCCTCGCTAACGTAGTCATTTCCTGGTCATATTCGCTTGATATTTGATCTAAATATGACATCAACCAATCACAATAAACAACATTAGTGAATATTCACCCGTCCAAAAATAGTTCAAACAAATTGAAAAAATCCATCGCTAACGACAATTTGGCTTTTGGGTTCAATGGTCTTCAATGAGAAATCATCCATCGCACATCTATTATCCATGATTCAATTATGGCGACCACTTACAATGCAGAAATTCGAGAATTAAGAGAAAGCAGCGATCGCCATCCATTGTTTTTCCAATTATAGGGCTGAGCCTATTAGATTTACAATAAAATATTGCAATCATAGCGCCCGTAAACAAAAATATCACGAGGAATTCGCAAAGCCATCTTTCCTTAACTCGGGTCTCGTATCTTTATCGTGGGAGCCGTTGGCACTCCGTTAATTTGTTGGGTCAAGCCCACTTTTTGCGAGTAGTCGGACGCGAGCCTGGGGAACTCGAGTTTTGACACATTTTGACACGAGGACCACACAGATTGCACGATGACGGCGACGGTTAACCAGAGGGGGTGACGCGTATCCGGCGACGTGAAGAAAACATTCGCGAACGTCAAGCGCCGCTCGCAACGATCGTTCTTCGGACTCTTGAAGGAGGAACAAGGGGAATTGTATAGATAGACGCGACGAAAGGAAGAAACGATGAACCGTCCTTATAGACGCGCAAGAAATGGACGCCGCCCGCTCGCGTCCTGGATAAGTTATTAGCGGGGCGCACGCGAAGAAGCTCACCGTATATATCAATAAGAGCGCCCTCAATCCCACATCGGTCCTTTCCAACTCCGCGATGTATTTATTACCCTGATGGAGTTTTTCGAGAAACCTCTGTCCTTTCCTCCTCGCTTCCTCAGCGTTCTTTCATTGTTGACTTCCAAATCTCGAAGATACCCCGAGGTGAACGAAACGACTAGTCGAATCATCTCGATTGACCGCACGCTTAAGATCAGGCTTACGAAGAAGAGAAACTATACGCGTGGCTAATGCGTTTGTTTGCCCGAGTGGTGTATGCTTTTCAAAAACTTGCTCCGTTTTGTTATTCCTGTGTCGCGCGAGACGGGACGCTGGTCTCATTAGCAATATGGCCGTCCTTGCCTCCGGTCGAACAGCTTTTACATTATATATATTCTTGCGACCAATTAATTGAGTAAATTCCATGTAACAGCACCCAGAGCCACTAGCCGGTTTAGAGTAAAAAGTTTATTCTCCGTCGCGAAGACTATCGGTAATGTGTGCCTAACGATTAATCGTCGCACAATAAGAGAAATAGGTTCACGGTGATGGCACATCCTATAGAGTCGTATACGTTACGCCGCAGTAACATGCTCTATGGTGCAGTAGCACGTGCTATCCTGAAGCGACAAAGATCCGGCAGGACCGCGGTTCTACAGATTCCAACTGTACACCTACCCAACTGTCACGACCAAACTGACACGAGCATACGAATATTTCGCAATATTGTCACGACAAAACTGTTCCCGAACAAAACTCTCACCATTAAAACTGTCACCGCACAAACTGTCACCACTCAACTCTCCTGAATCTCTATTCGACACGTGCAGAAATCTTCACGAACAAAACTATCACCGTCCAAACTGTCACGGTCTCAACTGTATTCTTCGCAACTGTAACGCAGCAGAATAGTCTACACTGTCAGGGCGTTTACGGTATTCTGCACCAACCGTCACCGTCCCAACCGTCACCGCACAAAACTGTCACCGGCAAAACTGTCACCGCGCCAAGGCGCGGTAACTAACTCACACGGGTATAAGCTGAACTCGTAGATAAGAGCGCTCGGGCTGCTTCACTAAACGCGGCGCAATAGCGCGCGATATTTCGTGCGTTTCCGCTATTACCGATCGCTGGTCACAAGTAAGTTCGCGCGGTGCGAAGGCTGTGGTTGAGACGACAGCGATGAATGACGCAAGTATTAGCGGACACGCACGAAATATCGCGCGCTATTGCGCCGCGTTTGGTGAAGCAGCCCGAGCGCTCTTACCTACGGGTACAGCGTCTACGTGTGTGAGTTGGGTAAATCTCGCATTAAGCGGTGACGGTTGGTGCCGTGTACAGTTTTGCCCGTGACAGTTTTGCCGGTGACAATTGCCGCGGTTACAGTTGCTGCGGTGACAATTTAAGCGGTGACAGTTTGAACGGTGACTAAACGGCGATTGTTTAGATGGTGAAGGTTTAGACCGTGACAGTTTAGACGGTGATAGTTTTGTTCGTGAAGGTTCTGCACGTGTCCAATTGAGATCGGGGAGAGTTGAGTGGTGACAGTTTGTGCGGTGACAGTTTTAATGATGAGAGTTTTGTTCGGGAACAGTTTTGTCGTGACAATATTGTGAAATATTCGTATGCTCGTGTCAGTTTGGTCGTGACAGTTGGGTAGGTGTACAGTTTGAATCTGTAGAACCGCGGTCCTGCCAAAGATCCGGTGCCACTGCAGTGTGGTGCTGTGCTACGAAAATGGAGCAAAGCCCAATCTTCGGACAAAAGCCGATATTTATGTTCGGCCGGCTCGATGTCGGTCGCCATTCCCTTTTATTGCTGACGGATCGCAATACCGGCAACAAATACCGTTCCCCTCGCGTTCGAGAATTGTGCACTTTCGCGGCGTTTCGCCTCTCTTGAAAATTAAACGGTGCGAACTGCTGTTTGCGATCGGGACAAACACGAATATCGGTTGACCAGCGCAACGCACAATAGAGTCCAAGAACTTTCCCAGGGGTCACCCACGCTCTGAATATGTATATGCGACCACGTAAGAGCTTATATCTGGTATACTTTACAGTGAAAGATAGTAACGGCATGGAGATGGAGGTGCTGGGCTCGCCGACCGCGTTGTCGTCGTCGTTCGCCGGGGGCATAAAAGTGTCCGAGCAACGAGACCCAAACATCTCAGCACTCGGGACCACCTAGCAGCAGCACCGGCGCGAAGTACTATGTGCCACGTGTGGGCGACCTTGCGCAAGTTTCTCGAAGATATCGGTATGGAATACAAGATCCAGAAGGAAGAAGAGAACGAACGTTCGAGTATAAGTTTAAACGGGAAGAGGTGGTGAGCGACGCGTCAGTTTGAATAATTTCGTGTGCGCTATAGCGACTATATTGTAGATAAGACTACCTAACTGCGCATAGTAATGGTTCCACGACTGGGAGATCTTTGGGAACAAATAACCATTTCCGGTTCGGATATCGGGATATACCGTAAAGTCGCATCAGTATTCAAACGTGGTGCTCGGGGGAAAAAAACGACGAAACAGTAAAAAAAAAGATCGCGCCTCGAATAATGCTTCTAATGGTACTACATCTAACCGTAATGGAGAAAACACCTAGTTTACTCGACTATCTCGTACCACATGTAAAAAAACGTCTTGACAACTTCTTAATGAAACGTATAAATCGTCTATTTCCTGCCCTGTAGACAGCCGGAAGTTGAAACTCGTGATATCGTTAATAAAATTTCACTCTCCTCTGCTATTTAAAGATTTTTCAAGATCGTCGATTCGAAATGACCAAACTACAACTTAATGAACTATACTTTTGAAATTCGGCAGATGTCCATAAAGATCGGTAATTCAAAGGTTTTTTCGATCAATCTTTAAATCGCAATGGCACTTAAAAAATGGCGCACAATTTTGTGGGCTTACGTGTAAAAATCAATGGCCATCAAAATTACACTTTTATTCAGCGGGAGGCCATTCTCTGAAATAATAATTCAATTAGATTCATTAATTTTGTTCGTACAATACGATTGCGTAACGAGCAACAAAAAAAAAGTGAGCCGTCATGGGGCGCATGGTAGATGTCAAACATCCAACATCTTGACAATACCGTGTGGGATATGTGGCGTGGAGAATTAAAAAAAAACAACAAGAAAAGTAGCTTTTGATTTTCTTCTAAAATTTTTATTTGCTTGCTTCATCTGTTACTTCGGTTATAGTCGCAGTCATTGCTGCGTTTGATTCGATGAAATTAACAATTGGTCGATGATAGCTGAAATATGAAACGAATGTTTTAGATGTCATGGTTTCAAGATATCTATAGAACACTGCATCTATAGTCGTGCCATACCTTGTAGTATGCTCATTTCCGTGGTTCTTCATGATCAACTGAAATCCATTTTGGAGAAAATTTATGAGTGGCAATGATTCAGCTTTGGTAAAATTAACATTGAAATTCTCTACTAAAATTAATGGAAGTTGATGTAAATTTGCTCCTAATAGCATTGAACGAGCTGGACTATATTTGAGTATTTCTTCGTGTAAAAATCGTATGATATTGTGAATTTTTTGGTTTGGGGAAATGTATACAACGATCATGAACAATTCCCTTTCATCCTCCGTAACAATTTGTGCCGCACATAAATCGCCAATATCGTCTTGACCAAAACCAAGTAATAACATCGAATAAATCTCTATTCTAATAAATAGCTGCACCACCATCTCTAACATTATTGCATTTGAAGTGAACGATACAATGAACGTTGGGGATGTCGACGTTTTCTTCACTACCAAGCCATGTTTCACTCAATAATAAGAAATTACTATTGTTAACGATCGAATCTTACAGATCTGTGACATGCTTTCTGAGACTGTGACAACTCAACGTGAATAACGACAATCCCTTTCTTGATGTTATGAAATTTGATACTAATCCTTGGAGTGTCTCGAGTCTATCGAGCGATAATCTTTTAAATTCTTCTTGCAACGCTACAACTGATGGATCAATTCGTCTACCGTGGTAGAATTTTAGATCAATATTACGTGTATACGAGGGGGGACCCAAAAAAAACGGGAATTTCGTCATAATTTCTTCATTTTTTAATATTTTTACACCAAATTTTGTTCACCTTCAAAGTATTCTCCTTTGACCTCAACGCACCTCTGCAAACGATCCTTCCAATGTTCAAAACATTTTTTAAATTCACCTATCGGGATGTTCTTTAGGCCTTCCAGCGATTTTTGTTTTACCTCCTCCACAGTGGCAAAACGCTTGATTGCTGCTTTGTTCCGGGGTCGTATCCATAGCACCACGATTCATCACCAGTAAACACCTTGGAAAAACAGTTCAGGATCCTATTCGAGCTGATTTTGAAGTTCAAAACATGCCTGAAGTCGACGCTCCCTTTGCTCGTCTGTGAGAAGGCGAGGGACAAATTTGGCTGCAACTCTGCTCATGTGCAAATCTTTGGATAAAATCCTCTGAATTGAACTCCATGATATCCCAGACATCTCACAGAGTTGATCAATGGTTCGGCGACGGTCTTCACGAATGAGAGCATTGATTTTGTCGACGTTTTCGTCACTTCTTGACGTTGAGGGGCGTCCTTAACGGGGTTGGTCTTCAATTGACATTTCTCCATTTTTAAAACGTGAAAACCACTCGTAGACTCTGGTTTTACTTAGGGCAGCATCTCCATAAGCAGTCTTAAGCATTACAGTAGTTTCCGCGGCCGATTTCCCCAACAGGAAACAAAATTTTACAGCCGCGCGTTGCTCTCGACAATCGACCATCACGTTTTCGCCGAAATGGAAAAAGTTGTTTGGCTACAAAAATTCCCACGGGCGAACCGATGCACTCACGGCGACAGAACTTCGCACACTAACTCAGGAGACGTGTCCCCAACGGACACCTGGTCGAGCAATGGGTTCCCCCACTCTCCGTCCCCGCCGCAGCGCAATTCCCGTTTTTTTCGGGTTCCCCCTCGTATATGTATAAGCCTTCGATACTTGTTACTCGCGATAGGGCTACATATAATAATTGTATAGAATGAGCTTTCTTATATTCATAAACAATTTCGCTGTAAGTCCCCGCTTGAGACTTATGGATAGCACATCCAGGGGTGCGATTCTGTACTTGACGCAAAGAAGCGACGCAACTCGACAGCCAATTGCAAGGAAGATTGCAGCGGAAAGGCGCGACTCTCATAGGCTATTTCGGTTTTGCATCAGACGCTATGATATTGCGTCTGGTACGGAATCGCCCCTCAAGTATCAATGGGAAATGAACTTCGGGAGTCGCGCCTTTCCGCTGGAATCTTCCTTGCAATTGGCTATTTCGGTTTTGCGTCGGACGCTATGATATTGCGCCTGGTACAGAATCGCCTCTCTGCATGCGCAATGAATTCGTGCGCAGAATTGCGTGGAGGGGAGCGTCACCACGACGTGACATCGACGTTCCCTATCGACCGATTTACTCCCAACGCGCATAAAGATGTTTCACATCAAAAATCCATACGGGAAAAAAAAATTCTTAAAACGAGACGTTTTATTTTTCTGCGAGATAATGAAAATAGCAAGTTCGAGAACTGGGACTTGAGATTGCCGACCAGAAGAGTGCTGTTAAACGCTATCCAACTATATACGCGACAAAAGATATCATTGCGCGTGATCCCGCGAGCTAGTGTAAGTAATTTATCGTTACTATTAAAATATAGCCGGTCGCAAGGCGCGCGTCATCGGTGTGTCCTCGTAGTCTTATTCGTCCTCGTCTCCTTTCTTCTTCGTGGTGGGTATCGTACCGTACGCCCGGGCGTTATGGCCGAATATAATAGTTTCTATGGGTGCACGAGGCGTCCACAATGATTTACAGTGCCTTTGGAGTTACGACGGTATGCCCACCGCTCGAGCACTCGCTCCCATCAGAGAGCTATCTTTGGACCTTTTTATTTTCTTTTTCATTAGTTTCTGTCTTTGTCCGAGCACTCTCCATAGACGTATGTACCTCGCGTTGTACATTCATATGGCATATATATATATATACACGTACGGTACTCGCGGAAGGCTGTATGAATATACCGGCGAGCGAAGGGTGAATCTTTCTTTCTCTCAACTGCATCTCATCGCGCGCGCGCGCCACAGAGCAATTTCGAATCGGTAGAATCGTGGACGTGGTCGCGCCCGAGTGAGTTCGCGGGTAATCCTCATCGTCGTCTCGTCTTCGTTGTTGAATAGTTCTCGACGACGCGATCACTTCTTTCGCATAGGGCAAACAGAGACGGAGAAAGAAAAAGAGAAAAGCGAGAAGAGATCGAGTGGGGCAAAGACGTAGAAAATATTCTTCGATCTGCCATTATACCCGTACTCCAACGATTCACTGGTCGATTCGCGACATATCCTTAATTCAGTGCCAGGAACTCAGCACGACAGTGACTCCGGTGCATCAGCCTCTCTCGCAAATTTCATGCATCACCGTCTCGAGACTTTCCCATTCTCTATGCAAAGTTATCCGCAAAGTGCATTTGATCAATCGCTATTCTCGAATTTCCAGACAAACGACGATTGACCTTTTCCCCTCTTTTTATTCGCGTATATTAGCGCACCACCGAGACCGCTTAACTTGAGACAGTCAACCAAGAAATGCCGTGATATTTTCACGGGTTTCTGAACCCTGTATAATTGAATATTATAATTACGAAACGGAACGAGGTAACATATGACTATGAAAAAAAATCGTCCTATTCGCGGATCTGTCAATAACAATCTCGCGGTACAGGGTTCTCGATCTTTTTTGTATTCAAATATTTTATATCATTAATTGGAATATAGACAACGAAGTATAGTTGCGTGAATCGAGTAAAGATTAATGTCAGAGAAGTAAACCCGAAGAAAATAAAAGAACGGAAATAGTGATGAGAAATGTTCACGGCATTGGGGTAGACGTATCGCGAAATATCTCGAACTGCGATTTATTTCCGAAGCCAGCTAACTCGTCGTTATGATTAGCTGTCGATGTCCTGCTCGGAGCTTGTTCTAGCGCGTACTTCAGATCGCACGATCGTAGACGACGATCTTAATCTAAAAAGTGGTACTCGCAGCGCGCACACCGATTCTAGTGAAGGACAAAATGTGTTGTAGAAAAATCGTCAAGTTGGAACAGATCGATGCTTAAAACGTATGGATGCAAGTTGGACAGATGCATTTATTGCGATAAAATATGGCGTCGTGAAAGAAGATCGTTCGGGGCAAGTCTGCTGGTGGGCTTAAATGCGTGCGTCTGAACTATTGTTCGCAACAGCTATGACACATTATAGTTGCAGGTCGTTCGTCGAACACGTTTTTGTCATATACCCCTCCTTCGTAAGGTACTTTATGAATTCTTCCTATAGAATTCTGTTACACAGAGGCTATCTGTGCAATCGTATAAAATAAGCGCCCCAAGCATCGAGCATGGTGTGTGGTCGTAAAATCTTCCATGCACGGATCGGACAAAATGAACAGGCAATGATCGCGAATCCCGGCTCTTGGCACCTATACGTATATGTATGTATATTAGGCTGGGTCAAATAAAATGAGTAATTTTTTTTTCCTCGATATAATGAAAAATGTATTGTTTCGCATCTCAAAAAAACCCTCTGCAAGTATGAGCCTTTCATATTTAAGGGGGGAAATAGGGCTAGACGGTTCAAAAAATCGATTTTTCTTTTATTTCATAAATTGTTAGTAAAACTATTGAAAAATATGTTCCCAAAATTTTTAATGAAAATTTCGACTCGTTCTATTGTTATAAGCCATTAACGGGGGAAATAGGGTTAGGACAGCGTTTTCTCAATGATTTTCTAGAATTTTTTTATAGTATAAAAAATGAATATATTTTATTGAAACTTTGACAATATTTTATACATATATTTAAGTATATGCTATAAAATTTTTATACATATATTTAAGTATATACTATAAAATATTAGCGACCCCATATTGCTTGTTTTTCTTGATACTATTTTTTCAAACGCGTTTTTCTGAAAACGATTTTTTTTTAACTTGCGTACACGCTAGTTTGAAAAGTTTTCAACCAATCGTTTTGAAAATTGGCAGTCACTTTCTTCATAGTATTGCGCTCTATATGAACCTAAAATCGGAATATTATCATTATTTAAAATAATTTTTTTTTGCAAATAAAGTTGTCAAAAATGGCAAAAAATCATGCTTTTTTGTTTTGAACCCTGTAAAAGATTAAATTTTCTATTTTTTTGATAGCATTTAGGTTCATATAGAAGAGAGACATATAATAAAAGCAAATTCCAACCTCGTTTGATTTCAGATGAAAATTGCGGCTTCCAGAATGTACGCAAAATGCTGAGTCTGATTGTGACCTGCAATATGGGGTCGCTAATATCTTCGGTGTTTTTCAAGGAAATGCTTCAAAAATTTTATAGTGTATACTGAAATATATGTATAAAATATTCTCAAAGTTTCAATAAATTATATTCATTTTTTATATAATAAAAAAATTCATAAAAATCATTGAGAAAACGGTGTCCTAACCCTATATCCCTTAAGGGTTTACATACCCCTCCTTGAAAAACACCGAAGATATTGGCGACCCCATATTGCAGGTCACAATCAGACTCAGCATTTTGCGTACATTCTGGAAGCCGCAATTTTCATCTAAAATCAAACGAGGTTGGAATTTACTTTTATTATATGTCTCTCTTCTATATGAACCTAAATGCTACCAAAAAAATAGAAAATTGAATTTTTTACAGGAGTCCAAACAAAAAAGCATGATTTTTTGCCATTTTTTACAACTTTATTTGCAAAAAAAAATTATTTTAAATAATGATAATATTCCGATTTTAGGTTCATATAGAGCGCAATACTATGAAGAAAGTGACTGCCAATTTTCAAAACGATTGGTTGAAAACTTTTCAAACTAGCGTGTACGCAAGTTCAAAAAAAGTCGTTTTCAGAAAAACGCGTTTGAAAAAATAGCAAAATGCTGAGTCTGATTGTGACCTGCAATATGGGGTCGCTAATATCTTCGGTGTCTTACAAGGAAATTCTTCAAAAATTTTATAGTATATACTTAAATATATGTATAAAATATTCTCAAAGTTTCAATAAATTATATTCATTTTTTATACTATAAAAAAATTCATGAAAATCATTGAGAAAACGCTGTCCTAACCCGATTTCTCCCCTTAATGGCTTATAACAATAGAACGAGTCGGAATTTTCATTTAAAATTTTGGGAACATATTTTTCAATAGTTTTACTAACAATTTATGAAATAAAAAAAAATCGATTTTTTGAACTGTCTAACCCTATTTTCTCCCTTAAGGCATTTTATCCAAACTGTGTTTTCATTGTGCATTAAAGTTTTTTCATCTAAATTTCGCGTTTACGATCATATTGTAAGTAGTATATACGGACCAGGTTAATGTTGAAAAACGATTGAGAATTTTATCCTAAATCTATTACTTTACTATATAATTCGACTGTATTAGATGCTGGGATAAGCTGCAATCGCTATACACAACGCGAAAGGTTTTCCGAAGATCAACACGATCGTATAAACATAAATTCCTTCGATCATCTTTAATAATTCCGGTAATATACATAAGCCCGTGATCCCCATAGATTCTTCTAATCCGAAAATTTCAATCGCTATCGTAAAGCAAAGGATTATGTCTGGCTCTATTGATTTTCTGCATTGCCGGGACAGTACACCAAAAGGTTTCGATCGCATCGCGCGAGCTTCGCTGGCTAGCACATGTACACGCAATTTGAAAGAATGCACGTATTTTTCATTTGGCATCGGAGGATCGAGCTGATGCGGATTAATTTCTGCGAGAATGTTTCTCGTTTCCAGCTCGATCAGGTTTTTCCACGATGTGTGTTATTTGCATAAGATGAGGATCTTCGAAGTTATTTTCCTATACGATCTCTGGATTTTCCTACACGAACGTTGCACAGTGCCATTTCGACGTTGCAACAAGATAATTTAAGATCTTCTGAAGGTTATGTGATAGTTCTCAATCGGTAAAGTAAGTATCTACAATTGAAGATCCGTAATTTTGACAATTGGACTGGATTATCGTTGAAAAACAAATTTATACACTGAGAAAAATGGTTAAAGCACTAATCTATTGATTCATTAATAGATTAATTGGATTAATCTATAATTTCTTCAAATTTATTTTCTGCGAAAATCCCATTAACTTGTTCTTGGAAATCCAAACGCGTCCGTACAGACCACTCGTAAGTAATGATTCTAATATAATTGGAAAGTTGGCTCGTCCGGAGTAACAGTTTCAATAGTGGCATTGTAAGAAAATGGAAATCGTATCCATTATAATTACAATGAAATCATTAGAATAATCGATCGTGTGGTTCGCGCCCGGGCTGTGGTTCGTTCGTCCCACAATGTCCATTGAAGAAAGTCCGCAAAGGCGCAAGCTACGAACCAACAATCTCTCGAGCAGCATCAACGAGTGGATATTCTCTTTGGCGAGTTGTCGACCGTACACCAGCCACGAGGATTGGGTAATTTTTGGCCTTTAGCGGATCTCTCGACGATTAAGGAACTCATTAATCGTTGGATCAATTATTTTACAAACAGGAAGAGAGCTCACGGATTCACGATGTTTTATCAAGGTTGTTATCCTTTGCCGATAAATGGAGAATTTTTTAAGTCCCGTACGAACATAGTACCGGCCCATTCAAACTATCGTCGAGAGGCTGTAAAACGAGTATGGTGAACGTATACAGTATAACCTCGTAAAAAAAATATCATCCATTCGAGAGTCAAATCTCCATGCATTGAATTATTTTGTGCCAAGACGATTCGCTAGAATTCTAAGCCACGAATGGATCCAAAGTCTTTAAGGGGGGAAATAGGGTTAGACGGTTCAAAAAATCGATTTTTTTTAAATTTCATAAATTGTCAGTAAAACTATTGAAAAATATGTTCCCAAAATTTCGAATAAAAATTCCGACTCGTTCTATTGTTATAAGTCATTAAAGTGAGTAGCTCTCCTTCAGGCGCGCTATTTTTTCAAACGCGTTTTTTTGAACACGACTTTTTTTGAACTTGCGTACACGCTAGTTTGAAAAGTTTTCAACCAGTCGTTTTGAAAATTGGCAGTTATTTTCTTCATAGTATTGCCCTCTACATGAACCTAAAATCGGAATATTATCGTTATTTAAAATAATTTTTTTATTGCAAATAAAGTTGTAAAAAATGGCAAAAAATCATGCTTTTTTGTTTTGACCCCTGTAAAAAATTCAATTTTCTATTCTTTTGATAGCATTTAGGTTCATATAGAAGAGAGACATATAATAAAAGTAAATTCCAACCTCGTTTGGTTTCGGATGAAAATTGCGGCTTCCAGAATGTACGCAAAATGCTGAGTCTGGTTGTGACCTGCAATATGGGGTCGCTAATATCTGCGGTGTTTTTCAAGGAAATTCTTCAAAAATTTTATAGTATATACTGAAATATATGTATAAAATATTCTCAAAGATTCAATAAATTATATTCATTTTTTATACTATAAAAAAATTCATGAAAATCATTGAGAAGGGAGCTCTTCAGGCGTTATTCGTTACAAACTTCATTGGCGACGGTCTTCGGTGACGTACAATGCGTAACGCACTATTTTCATTATATGCTCGGTTACCTGTATGCACCTAATTATAAAAATAGACACGTCGAGTTGATCGGAAACAATGTGATTTCCGAAACGTTAGTCGACAACTAAATCCACTAAATACTTTACGATCAAACTTTGCGTAAATATCCAAGAAAACTTGGGAAGTAAAGCGCGGACGTATTATCCTCACGCCATACGGCATACCGACTCGATGATTTTGCGAGTAACAGTCGCCTCGTATAACTTTAAGAGGAATACTTTATTGTTACTGAATGAAGATTATGGTGTTCGTTATTGCCTCGCAGTAATATCTCGGTTATTTCGTTCGTTCGCTCTCTAAAAACCGTGAGTCGCATTATCCGTTTATTAAGCGGTTGTCACAAAGATTTACATCGGTTTGCGCCGTTATATACGCATACCGAGAGCTCTAGCCTGTTTTTTTTCGCGAGGGGAGGCTTCGGTTGACTCGATGTGCAGAGCGATGAATCGCAAGAGCAGCATACGCGCAAGTCGTTAGCAAAAGTCGCATTACGAGTTAAGACTATTTTTCCAATTTCTTTCGCGTCCACTTAAATGCACACCTACGTTCCCAGCATGCCGCCTTAATCGTACCGGTACGATACAATCCTTTCTTTATTCTTTAAGGTAGTAGTCTGGTAACTTAAGCCGATTTTCATGTCTTTTTTGGAGGGCGTTTTTTTGTAGGAAAATAAAAATGAATCGTTTTGGATATTTAGGATGTTTTTATTTATATATTAAAGATACAAAAAAATTTTTTTTTGACAAAATTTAATAGTTTATTACTATTATTATTACTGATCGAAGTTGGCACCTCGAAGTTGGCAGCCCTAATCCTAACTTTTTTCTACCGAACCGATTGCTTTCAAATTTTAACAGGCTACTCTACACACTTATAGTTCTCGTCGGAACCACCGAGAAATTTTTTCACCCCTAACTTTTTATTTTACAACCCCTTCTTTGCTAAAGTCCTTTTATTTTCGCAAAGAAGGGGTTGTAAATAACTTCGATCAATAATAATAATAATAATAAACTATTAAATTGTTTCAAAAAAAATTTTTTTTGTATCTTTAATATGTAAATAAAAACATCCTAAATACCCGAAACGATTCATTTTTATTTTCCTACAAAAAAACGCCCTCCAAAAAAGACATGAAAATCGGCTCAAGTTACCAGACCCCTTAAGTGGGGAAATAGGATTAGGATAGCGTTTTCTCAATGATTTTCATGAATTTTTTTATAGTATAAAAAATGAATATAATTTATTGAAACTTTGAGAATATTTTATACATATATTTAAGTACACACTATAAAACTTTTGAAGAATTTCCTTGAAAAACACCGAAGATATTAGCGACCCCATAATGCAGGTCACAATCAGACTCAGCATTTTGCTATTTTTTCAAACGCATTTTTCTGAAAACGACTTTTTTTGAACTTGCGTACACGCTAGTTCGAAAAGTGTTCAACCAATCATTTTGAAAATTGGCAGTTACTTTCTTCATAGTATTGCGCTGTATATGAACCTAAAATAGGAATATTATCATTGTTTAAAATATTTTTTTTTTGCAAATAAAGTTGTAAAAAAAAACAAAAAATCATGCTTTTTTTGTTTTGACCCCTGTACAAAATTCAATTTTCTATTTTTTCGATAGAATTGAGGTTCATATAGAAGAGAGACATATAATAAAAGTAAATTCCAATCTCATTTGATTTCAGGTGAAAATTGCGGCTTCCAGAATGTACGCAAAATGCTGAGTCTGATTGTGACCTGCAATATGGGGTCGCTAATATCCCCGGTGTTTTTCAAGAAAATTCTTCAAAAATTGTATAGTATATACTTAAATATATGGACAAAATATTCTCAAAGTTTCAATAAATTATATTCATTTTTTATACTATAAAAAAATTCATGAAAATAATTGAGAAAACGCTGTCCTCACCCTATTTCCTCCCTTGAGGGCTCACATACCCGTGCGGGTGCTGACAACCGAGTAAATTTGAAAAATTATCATAAAGGTTATATGAACCTAAAATCGGAATATTATCATTATTTTAAATAATTTTTTTTTGCAAATAATGTTGTAAAAAATGGCAAAAAATCATGCTTTTTTGTTTTGACCCCTGTAAAAAATTCAATTTTCTATTTTTTTGATAGCATTTAGGTTCATATAGAAGAGAGACATATAATAAAAGTAAATTCCAACCTCGTTTGATGTCGGATGAAAATTGCCGCTTCCAGAATGTACGCAAAATGCTGAGTCTGATTGTGACCTGCAATATGGGGTCGCTAATATCCCCGGTGTTTTTCAAGAAAATTCTTCACAAATTTTGTAGTATATACTCAAATATATGTATAAAATATTCTCAAAGTTTCAATAAGTTATATTCATTTTTTATACTATAAAAAAATTCATGAAAATCATTGAGAAAACGCTGTCCTAACCCTATTTCCCCCCTTAAAAGGTCGAGGTTTGCGTAGTTTTGAAGGAGGATTCTCGATATTAGTTGTATTAGCCGTCTAGTTAATAAATCTATATAACTAAATGTGTGCAAATAGAAACATACACCACGTAAATACTCGACAACATGGCGCTCAATAAGTTTCACGAATCAATTACCATTGACTTTATGGATGCGCATCGGGCAATCTCCTATTCCTCCGTCTCGCTATTTCTTATTACAGTTTCACGTATTCATACGTATACTCGTTTCACGATCTTTCATTCTCCCTCTTCGGCCGCCGAGTGATCGTTGTTGACTACACCGGTGATGGTAGCAAGTTTGCGCAATTATTGGAATATCTCGTGTTCGTAATAAATGGTGGGATATGCCCCGAAAGGTGTTAGTTCAAGATCATCCGGTGATACAAGACGGCCGTATGCTCTTCGCACATTATATTGCCACGACATCGCTCTCTCTTTCTCTCTCTCTCTCTCTCTCTCTCTCTGTGCTCGTCTTGTCCCTCGTATCTTCTTCTATTCGCGTTATACGAGAGCCAGAGATCAGGCAGCATCAAAATGTTTCGTCATCATACCGGCACTTGGCTTCTTTCAGTTGTATCAGAGCTATTGCAGGATAGATGGGACACCAGGAGAGACGGAACAGCGGTATACGGCTCGAAAAAGTCGATCAAGTTGCGCTTGTCATCGCGCTTCAGATCTGTCTTCGAATTACGTAATCTATCAAATTATCCGCTCATCGGAGAATATAAATGTAAAACCGTCGATTGATTGGGAAAAGTTCGTCCAATTTCGCTGCCTCTTGCTCACCGGAAGTTCTTACTTTTGACATTTTTATTTTGCCCCTTTTATTCGTCATACGCGAGTGAAAGAGTCCAAGAAGATATTTTTATTATTGCGGAATATATGAATGCTAGAAAAAAAAAAACAAAGTGTCTCGTCTATTCTCGTATTAAACATGCTTTTTCTCTTCATCTCCGCCTTTTTCTTCTATTTATGCAACTCCGCGGTGAGAGATTAGGGACACATTATTTCCAAGACTCCGTGATCGTTTCGCGTTGAAACGATCGAGTAACGATTTTGCCCTACTTTGTGCACAGACACTGTTTCTTTGATTTTCCTGTACCCTCTTGCCCGTATGGTAGCTACATCAAGCGTATCGGTATATCACATGCAACGACTCGACGTCATCCAAACCGTACGTCCATGAAATTCCTCGGCAACAGAAGTTTCTACGTAATGTCCAATGTTCAGTGTACATATGATGTGATAAATTATCGTAATTCCCTTGAAGAACGAGAACCATTGTGCTTTGGCCTTTTGCCATCTTTGTTTTTATTCTTTCTTATTTTTTTACATAATTTTTCTCATTGGCAAGATCAGAAAATCGAGATGAGTGAGAATCGTACGTAGGGATGGATGCTCATCGAAAACTTAGACTCGACAAGGCCGACGAGAACTGAGAAAATTATAATCGATGCTGGTCCTAATGAGCTTTGATTAATAGAAAGAAAAATATTATTCGACGCGTTCCGATTGGATGTCGGTGTCGTCGAAGGAGTTTGGTAATGCGCATACTTCACGTCGCACAATCGTAAACGACGAACCTAACCTACAAAGCTCGCACGCGCCCGCACACCGATTCTAATGGAAAGAAAAATGTATGACTATGTCCATTGATTCTCGAGTTAGTAATTATCATGTCTTTCGACAAAGGTAAATGAGGTCGAGAATGAAACATTTCGCTGGCAATCAAAAATTATCGAGGCAGCGAAAATTTTCACACTCAAATTTAATTCCGAATAACGCTAATAAAAAGATTAACGTTACCAAAAAAATTGGGTATACCGTGAACGGGCAATGTTGGACCGGTGAGAGACATATGTAGAAGTCATTACGACACGTCTGAAAACGACCTTGCGGTCACGTATACCTTGCAAGGAGAGTCTTGGCAAACCTGGTAATAATCTCGTTGTACCGAACATCGGGCGAAGGCTTTAATCGATTAAGTGCGTGATTATTTTTCATCTCGTCAGTTTGCACCTCGTGCAACGATATTGGTAACATTTTCAAACGCACATTACGACGATCTCCTTGAATATTACAGTCTCTGTGTGTGTGTGCATTATGCATTATCGTGACGGACACTCGGTTCGTATTCACGCTCAATCAGGAGTACGGATCAGAATTCCACGTGGATCATCGTTTGTCATTGACTCGTCAATAATCAACGAAGCTTTTCATAATTACATATATTCTGTATCCTCCGAGTATGCTATATGCGTATAAATATGTTATCAGATTATTACAATAAAAACTCGCCGTCGGTCGTATAATCCACCAGCAATATCGGAGAGTTATTTGAAACTTAGAAAATGTCGAAATTTCAGGATCCTTCGACGAGCATCAACTCAACCGACGTCGTTATGTTCATTCCTATTATTTCAACACTGTGTGGTTTGAAGATTGCTGGAAAAATTGTGAGTGACGATGAAAGTAGAACAAATTTACATACATTTTTGTGAAGATTTATTTACACAAATCAACGATCGAAATTGAAAAATGTTATTATACGTTATTTTAAAGCTTAAAGGATTGGGAACTGAGCAAATCGTAGAGCCATATCTCCCGCGGGTATCAAAGTTATAAAGCCATGTATTTTAGAGTGATACAAAATATTTTTGGCCGCATGTTAAATAAAGAATGATTGATATTTACATTTCTATTATAGGTATAAGTTAAGGGGTATAGCCACGGTAGCGGGTATAAAATCATGTGCACATTTAATAATTTTCTCAGTATGACAAAGTGATTTATTTATAAAACTAATTACACATCTATTTAGTATAAATATCAAGCTAATAAAAAATATGTTTTTTGTTATACAAAATGACCGACTACTGCTATTTACTTTTGGTATCATTTTTTTTGAGGCGCTTCATGGCGTGACATTTGGCATCCACAATTTTGGACCCAGAACAAAAAAAAATTCTCGGTACGTACGGAATTTCTGATTAATTTAAAACTTTCTATTTTATGAGCAGTATTATATGAAATTTTTCATTAGAAATTCAGCTTTTAAGTTCAAATGCCTGTAATATTCGAATAAAACAATATTTTTTAAATTTCCCACGTTCTTCTCTAGGTATTCCGATGTAGATCAACGAGAATTTGTTTTTTGTTCTAGGTTAAAAATTGTGGATGCCAAATGTCACACCGCGGGGCGCCTAAAAAAAAAGATACCAAAGGAAATAGCCGTAGTCGGCCATTTAGTATAACAAAACAAGAGAACAAGAATATTTTTTATTAGCTTGATATTTATACTAAATAGATGTATAATTAGTTTGATAAATAAATCACTTTTTCATTAAAAAAAGAATTGTGTGTATTTTGTTGTCATTTCTAACAATTCTATGTAACAATATTAAGGGGGAAATAGGGTTAGAACAGCGTTTTCTCAATGATTTTCATGAATTTTTTTATAGTATAAAAAATGAATATAACTTATTGAAACTTTGAGAATATTTTATACACATATTTAAGTATATACTATAAAATTTTTGAAGAATTTCCTTGAAAATCACCGAAGATATTAGCGACCCCATATTGCAGGTCACAATCAGACTCAGCATTTTGCGTATATTCTGGAAGCCGCAATTTTCATCTGAAATCAAACGAGGTTAGAGTTCACTTTTATTATATGTCTCTCTTCTATATGAACCTAAATGCTATCAAAAAAATAGAAAATTGAATTTTTTACAGGGGTTAAAACAAAAAAGCATGATTTTTTGCCATTTTTTACAACTTCATTTGCAAAAAAAAATTATTTTAAACAATGATAATATTCCGATTTTAGGTTCATATAGAGCGCAATACTATGAAGAAAGTAACTGTCAATTTTTAAAACGATTGGTTGAAAACTTTTCAAACTAGCGTGTACGCAAGTTCGAAAAAAGTCGTTTTCAGAAAAACGCGTTTGAAAAAATAGCAAAATGCTGAGTCTGATTGTGACCTGCAATATGGGCCCGCTAATATCTTCGGTGTTTTTCAAGGAAATTCTTCGAAATTTTATAGTATATACTTAAATATATGTATAAAATATTCTCAAAGTTTCAATAAATTATATTCATTTTTTATACTATAAAAAAATTCATGAAAATCATTGAGAAAACGCTCTCCTAACCCTATTTCCCCTCTTAATGGCTTATAACAATAGAACGAGTTGGAATTTTCATTTAAAATTTTAGGAACATATTTTTCAATAGTTTTACTAACAATTTATGAAATAAAATAAAAATATGAATCGACGATATTCATCCGACGTTACTTTGTGACGGAAAATAATGTTCAACGGAGTTATTTGCAATTAATAAAATAACGAATGTAATTGCGGCTAACGATTTTTTTTCCACTGCTGCGGAGAATGGTGCAGTTGGAGTTTCTGAACTGTGAGAGATATACATGTATATATAGATCCTAAGCGAGTATTAATTCTCGGCATAAATAATCCTTTCGTATCTTTCTCTCGTCTCCCTTCGGTTAGTGCAATCGAGGAAGAATATATATGTGTATATATAGATTATATATATATATTTATATATTAATCAACGTGATTGCAACTTTGTACGGACGAACACAACGCTCCGTTGCACGTTCGGAAAATCACGCGCGTATAAAAATATATAATAAATTTAAAATACGATAACTCGGTGATCCCGGGGCCGAGGATCTATGGACAACTTTCAGGGAAGCGGGAAGGGTGACGAGGAATGGTTGACAGCGTCGGTGGAGGGACAGGTGTACTTGGGAATTGCCGCAAAGATCAAAAGTACCGTATTACCGATGTGCGTACTAAAGTGATTGTATCGTTATACATTTGCCCGATCAGCCACCAACGTGGAATTCTCTGTATATACGCGAGCGATTAAAAATCTACACAAAGTACAGGCATATACAGTTCTATTATTAATATTATTTTCATTATTATTATAGGGACTTGTACGTGTATCTAAATATGCATGGAGGAGGACGATCCTCGGAGTGAGAGGATCTCGTCCTTGGCGCTCAATCTCGTCGAGACTCTCGGTTGATGCAGTGACGCGAATAGACGGGGTGTGAGCATATGGATTTCAAACAAACAAGACAGGAGGCTTCTCGAGATCACACCGCGCTTATATTTGTAGTATCGGAGTGACCAGCGTCACTCCGGTGCGTTCAATCATAGCGAAAGGAAAAGCACGAAAGAATTATTAAAAAAAAAACTCACGATTTTCGAAATATTTCTACCGTCCTTATTTATACAGAGAAAACAGTCAATTCGTGGCTGAAATAATCAGAAAAACTTTTATATTTTTGCACAAGATTGATTTTCAAATTTTCACGACTCAACGCCACGATTTTCTTAGATCGTTTTACTAATTTTCAAAGATTTTTTTTGTTAATATGAACCCCCTGTTTTTTCGAAATTATCAACCATTTCAACGCCTCTCCCTTAACCGTTTGTCCATTGGGAGAAAAAATGTTCAGTTCGAATCAAACCGATGTAATGAGTAACTAACTAAAAATAATAATATTTACATCTAAGGAAGGAAATAGGGTTAGGACAGCGTTTTCTCAATGATTTTCATGAATTTTTTTGTAGTATAAAAAATGAATATAATTCATTGAAATTTTAAGAATATTTTATACATATATTTAAGTATATACTATAAAATTTGTATACATATATTTAAGTATATACTATAAAATATTAGCGACCCCATATTGCAGGTCACAATCAGACTCAGCATTTTGCGTACATTCTGGAAGCCGCAATTTTCATCTGAAATCGAACGAGGTTGGAATTTACTTTTATTATATGTCTCTCTTCTATATGAACCTAAATGCTTATCAAAAAAATAGAAAATTTAATTTTTTACAGGGGTCAAAACAAAAAAGCATGATTTTTTGCCGATTTTTACAACTTTATTTGCAAAAAAAAAAATATTTTAAATAATGATAACATTCCAATTTTAGGTTCATATAGAGCGCAATACTATGAAAAAAGTAACTGCCAATTTGCAAAACGATTGGTTGAAAACTTTTCAAACTAACGTGTACGCTAGTTAAAAAAATAATAATTCCTGAAAAACGCTCTTGAAAAAATAGTACCAAGAAAAACAAGCAATATGGGGTCGCTAATATTTTATAGTATATACTTAAATATATGTATAAAAATTTTATAGTATATACTTAAATATATGTATAAAATATTCTAAAAGTTTTAATAAATTATATTGATTTTTTATACTATAAAAAAATTCATGAAAATTATTGAGAAAACGCTGTCCTAACCCTATTTCCCCTTCAAGGTAGTAGTCTGGTAACTTAAGCCGATTTTCATGTCTTTTTTGGAGGGCGTTTTTTTGTAGGGAAATAAAAATGAATCGTTTTGGATGTTTAGGATGTTTTTATTTACATATTAAAGATTCAAAAAAAAATTTGTTTGAAAAAATTTAATAGTTTATTATTATTATTATTGATCGAAGTTGGCACCTCGAAAAAAAAGCGCGGACTTTGGAAAAAAAAACTTTTTTCCAAAGTCCGCCATTTTGTTATTTATCCATGAAATTTAACTTCAGTAGTTCCGACCAGAATGACATGTCTATAGATTAAGAATTATCAAGAATTTTTTATTTCAGATAACATCAAGAGCCAAAATCACCGGGGCCACCCACGCGCTTTTTTTTCAAGGTGTCAACTTCTATCAATAATAATAATAATAATAAACTATTAAATTTTTTCAAACAAATTTTTTTTTGTATCTTTAGTATATAAATAAAAACATCCTGAATATCCAAAACGATTCATTTTTATTTTCCTACAAAAAAACGCCCTCCAAAAAAGGCATGGAAATCGGCTTAAGTTACCAGACTACTACCTTAATGGCTTATAACAATAGAACGAGTCGGAATTTACATTAAAAATGTTGGGAACATATTTTTCAATATTTTTACTAACAATTTATGAAATAAATAAAATAGATTTTTTGAACCGTCTAACCCTATTTCCCCCTTAAGACAGTCAATCGGGGCAATAATAAAACAACGATGACGGTTAAAAGACAGATACGGGGCAAAAGGTGGGACAAAACTGGACCTGCGATGATCAGAACTGATAACTACCCCGCGATAAAATATATTCGGGGAAAAAAAAATCACAACCGTGAAATTTGATATCGGCGATCTACGTGAGAGGAATTAAGTTATGAATTACGACTCACAATAAATGTTTAAATTATTCGTACCTCGAGAATGGTAAGGTGTACATACACACACACACACACACAGAAAAAAGTACCAGGAGGATCGAGAGAGGTGAACTCCGCAGGGTCAGAGGTGAAAAATTTTCTCTGGTTGGTTTTGCGCCAACTCCTCTATGCCAGTCGATTAAAAGAGGCTTTAATCATCTCGCCCGAGTGTGGTAAGCTTTACGTATATAATAACGTGACGGAGGTGGAGGAAGAGTTAGATGGTATATGCATACAAGTATATGAGACATTCCATGTTAAATCGGTCACTCGTTGTCCACGATTAATTTGTGATGTCTAAAAGAAACAAAAAATGAGTTGTAAAGTGACAAATTTATTGTAGCTCGGAAGACACTTTTTAACCTACACTTATTCACGGCATTTTTAATCCAATAATTAAATAATCTTCAACGACAAACCTTTCGACAATTCGTAATAGAAATTAGGCAAAAAAGTCAAATTATATTTTATACAAATGAAATATAAGTTACGAACAACGGCGATCACACAAATATTTTCACATGCACTTGAGATGTTAAAAAAATCAGGGTACCATTTGTACAATCTTTTAATCGGCATAAAGGTGACATAAAATATGTACGTTCGCTGTATACATTTTGTGCGTACGGCTGATTAGACATGGAATGTAACATATAGATTGCGAGTATATAGAGAATATCCGATCGCAAAAGCGCAGCCATGGATATTCACTCGGGGAAAAAGTGGCGCTGCGAACGCATGCGCAACGATCCATCGAGACGATCGGTGGTACGGGGTTAATCCAATAGAATTATCGGCACCTCGATGTACGGCCAATTTATTATTTACCGGCTATCCAACAGTTTCCGTTCTACATTCCGTAACAGTTAAAGTCAGGGTACAGGGGCCCAGGAAACTATGGCCAACGACCGTAGAGCCCGATATTCCGCGTTATCGCGAGAGCAACTCGCTACGGGGGCCACCCACGGCGTATGAACGCACGGATCGGGCCAGGTCCCCGGGTAGCCTTTATTTCTCGAGAAAATATTATCATAACACCTGTCCTCTCTACACTGGTGTTGGTACCTACCGGTTTGCGCGTGCTGTGTTCTCCGTTTCTTCCTTTTTTCAATCCTCTCGTCTTCTTACTTCGTTTTTATTTTCCCTCTTTCTTCCCCATCCTCGGAGAGCTCGATCTCTTTCTCCTATATTCTTTTCCTATCTATATTTCTATACCTATGCCTCTCGTGAGCTCACAGGCGGGCTATAAAAGCACGATGGACCTCGAGTCATCTCTTATCCGTACGTACTCTCCCTTATGTACTATGCATGTGTATATACCTGTATACATACGGCACTGTCCGGATGCTCGAATAATATTTTCCTCGTGACTATAAGATCGCATTCGAGGACACCGACGGTACACACAGGAGATACGTATATACGACAGAGCCCAACAAGTGCTACTATAGGTATGCGGGAATCGATTGTTGATGCCTCAACATATAATACGAGAAAAAGATACGAAGATGGTTTATATTTCGTACACGTGCTATACCGTACTTTACATGACCCTAACATAAGATAACACGTCAAGCATCGAGTTTTTGATTTCCTCAGAGGTATAATATACATCTGCTCGAGTATTGTAGATATCGAGTAGACACTCGCGGGTTACGCATTTTTAGATATACGAGCTGTGTAGATTAAGTAATGGGACTGATTTTTTTTATTTATTTTTTATTGAAATAGAATTACAGCTTTATATTGTCACCCTCAAAATAACTTCCTTCTGAAGCCACACAGCGCTGGAGACGGTTCTTCCAATCCTCATAGCAGTGCTGGAACTCCGATACTGGAATCTTCAGCTGGTCGGTTTACAGCCGTTTGAATGTTTTCGAGTGTCCCAAAATGAGTTCCCTTGCGGTGATTTTTCAATCTCGGGAAGAGAAAAAAGTCACAAGGACTCAAGTCAGGCGAATAAGGAGGCTGAGGAGCCACAAGAATTAGGGCTGTTACTTTTATCCGGGTTAGCCGGATACCCGAAAGCTTCCGGGTATCCGGGAAATCGGATCCAACACTTCAGATTCGAATACCCGAATATCCGGGTATTCGGGTATTCGAGTACCCGAGTATCCGGGTATCCGAATATCCGAATAATCACGGATCCGGGTAACCGGGTAATAACGAATAATGTCGGGTAATTACCCGATTTTTCGCGTACAGGCTCAAATAGGACCGCCGGCGTAAAAAAAAATGATATTGTATTAGTCTGGTCATCAAATAAGCCGAAATATAGGGCGTTAATAGTTACCATTGAAAAAAATTGGACAAAAACTTGTATCGAGTTTGCTCTGTTCAAAGAAATTGTGCAAAACTACGGTAAAAATGAAAACTTAGTGTTGACGAATCGGACGTCACGGTTTTCCAATTTATAATAATTGTGTATTTACTCGGGAAAACATTTTACATGTGACTCCCACAATTTTTTAGAATCCGCTGTTAGGATCACAATTTCTTGCCTGCGCATATTAAGAATAGCCGAGATCCGCTTCTTCACATTCTATATTTTCTCTCCAACTCTAACGTTCATAAAAACTGCACACACGCCCATAAAGCAAATATACATTTCAAAAACTAAGGATATTTATTAAATAATAATAAATCGTGATGAAAAAATAATATTTAAGATGCAAATAGTGCAGGTCAACGTTAATTAAGTTCTTATGAAATGATCATGTGTTTCCCTAACATTGTATAGAAGATTATGTCATTGCTTTTTTAATCTACACAAGAATGTTTTATTGAAATTGTAGTTTTTGTCGGATGTGAATTACAGTAAAGAAATAGTTTGGTAATAATAGTAAATACGCCTGCAAGATTCTTTCCAAGAATCTTCGTTATAATGATAATCTAATTTGTTTAAGGGATAACACCACTGTGACCCCCTGTTTTTTTTCACATTTTTCAAGAATTTTTTTTTGTGGGAAAAAAAAGAGATATTCGAAAAAATTTTTTGGGTTTTGTTCCTCGTTTATTAATGTATCAAAAAATATTTTTTTCACATTTTTCACGCCGCATGGTGGCGCTGGGGAAGCTCTCACGTCAGGTGCTATCATCTCCGCAGTGGTTCGCGGCACGCAGAAGAACTCTCTTCAACGTGGATCTGAAAAAAAATACCGAGTGTTTTCGTTAATAATATGATATTTTGAAGAGAAGTACATAGGGATTTGGAAAAATATTGTTTTAAAAAAAATAGGCACGCCTTTGAAATTAAAGAATGATTTTTGAGCAAAATTTCTCGTCGAAAATAGGCTATAACTTTTATAATTATTGAGATATCGAAAAAATCCTATTCACCGTGCCGTTGCACCGTGCCCAAATCTGAAGCAAAACCTGATAGCACACCGTTGCTCGAAATTGATGTCACTCATTTTTAGAACACAATAGAAAAAACTGTTGGACAAAAAAAATCGCTACGGACAACCAAGTGACTCGAGCGAGTTCAAACCCGTACTGAAGGCGTATCCACATGTTTCTCTGCCGCCCCTCCAAGCCCAGCGCCTCAAGTGTTGCCAGATCGAACGCTACGTTGCCAGTCTCATTACTTAATTTACACACCTCGTACGTATACTTAGCGTTCTGTCTGACGGTCATATACACGAGAGTTGTCACGAATAATTCGATTCCGTAACTTAGCGGTAGTTCAAGGAACGTTGGACTCCACTCGGAGCCAATATTTTCACGTTCCAAGAATTTTTCTATGGAATTGGAAATCTACGAGTTGAAACTACGAAGAACTTGGCCGGTACAAGTTTTACGCGGTTTCCCTGTGCCTTACGGAAAGAGTTACGGTGGACAACACCCCGGGGGGGGTGTCGAGGAATCGAATGGAAATAGAAAGAACGGAAAAGGTAGTAAAAGTCAGAAAAAGTATACGATGGAAACGCTATTAATAAAAAATAAAAATTACAGACCTCAATCTCATACGATTTTCTTCATTTTTGGTCGCCCTTTTTATCCGTCGAATAGATTCTAAAAATGTCTCGCGATAAATATATGCTTCGTGGAAGAGAGACGAAAAGTCTCACTGTAGCAACGTCTAACTGGACAATTACGAGAATAAAAGATTCCATCCCATTGTGTTATTCATCGCTCCTTGTGCTGCTGCCGGTCGGGACGGTCAGCGGCTGTTTGGAAAAAGGGTCTCCCTCGAGCAACATCTTGGAAAAGATAGTGGGAGAGTAGCTTCGTGCCAAAACGATTCATACGATTCTCCTTTCGTCCCAGAGAGTGAAGGGAGAATAACACACCGGAGGAAAAGGCTCACGGTCCGAAGACGCGCGTGTGCACCTTAGGCCAGGATCAAGGTTAACACACGCGGTAGAGCGAACGAGAGATTTGTCCACGATCCTCCCCTCTGTGGATCTCTCACAAATGCGAAATTTATCTACGTGGATCTGGTCCGGCTCTGATGCCGAAGGACCACTCGTCGAGTTTACCGATGATCGCCTGTGCTCTCGCGATTGCCACTTCAATTCCTATTCGAACGGAGCTACCAGCATATAACACGCTGCTTCCATTCTTCCTATTATGATACATGTATCGACTGTTAGCAAACAAAAGGGTGTAACGTTCGTGAATTTACGTAGGACGTCGCATTCCGTTTACGCCCTTTCGTTTGCCATGCAGTTGATGCACATTATTTCCTGTCCCATTGTACGAATGGTCAACGACGAGCCGGCCCATTGTCAAATGCAATAGCTCACGAAATACGAAAATGGATGTTTTGGTTTTCATGAATGCATCCCTGACACCTTCGAGTGGTCCAGACGTCCGAAACGTCGCTCCCGACCTTCTTTCTCTCGCCCCACATCTTTTGTCTCTCTCCGTTGCTCCGTTTTGCGTCCCCGTTCGACTCGTTTAGAACCCTCGTGCCGCGATGCTGCCCCCTCACATTGGCCAGGCCAAGATCGACCGATCATCGAGACGCACAGCCCCGAGAAGAAAAGTGTGAATGATCGTCGAGAGCGATTGCCCGAAGATGGAATGAATACGAACGAACAAGTTGAGAGCGGGGAAAAACGGACTGGAACGCGTCATCGTCGACGATGTCGATAAATTATCGAGCTCATTGGCACGAAGACTCGGACGGGGAGAACTGGTGAATCGACGTCGTAAAGATTTCTCGTCCTCCAAAATCAGTTCGCCGACCAAAACGATTTATTGGACTAGATTTTTCATCCCTCTCGCGCACCAAGCCAGCTCGTTCGAAATCTTTTCAACAAAAAATATTTATGAGTCTAGAATGGGGATAGGTTATAGGTAGCGTTGTATTATATGAATAAGCGTGTTCTGCGGTATGTGCCGCCTACCCGGCTCTCTGGCCATACCCGAATGTTGCGTGAATCGCGAGCATATAGACGGACGGTCCGGCAAACAAGACCTCGGCCGACCCGACACCTGCCGGTCTATAACCCCCGTTGATCGTCAATTCTTTGTTAGGAATGGTAAAAACCATAAAAATGATTAAAAAAATCCAAATAAGTTAACGATTCTATTTACTGTGAATATTTTATTGTCGAAATGGTAATTCACTAAACTGCTATGGATTCACTGATGTAACAAGCGTGCGTGAAATTTGATAGATTTCTAAAGGCGTTTAATTTATTTCTAAAGGCGTTACGATTGAATCAAGATTTTTCGAAAAATCGTTTCTTCTCATTTGATGAATTATCACAAATAGAGGGACTAGCATAAATTCAATCGAGTAATGTCTTTTTTTCTAATGATCGATTTTTTTGGTTCATGGGTAAAGGATATTCGTCAACCGCTTGTTAATTTTTCTCGGATTATGAATCGATGGCGGCCAATCGAAGATTTCTGAATGTCTCTGGTAATGCGAGAAGAAATCAAGAGCCGTACATGTACGGCTTCGATATAGTGAGAAGAAGAGGAAGAAGAAGGAACGGCCGAAGGGGGTGGGCATACGAGAGATACGGATTACGGCCGATTGTGATTTGGATGGTTATGATTAATCGCGACGATAACCGTTGAACGCGGTGTTCATTCTTAGATCGTTCTCAATACGTCCAATCAAGAGGTAGAATCCTCGTTCGACTCGTTCGAGGGGGCGTTTCGGTACCAGAAATCGAATTTTCCGCTCTGCTCGCACGCAGGAACATCGAGAATCATGATCTGTAACACTATTATTCATCGTGAAGGAAGACACGAACTTGTCGAATAACGTCAATCACGATCGGGTCCATTAAAATATTTCAGAATCGTAAATCTTGATTTGCGGAACAATAATGACGGGTACGAGAACGAAAAAAATAAAACAGCATGAGACCAAAGTAATGCCAGCCTCTCCGCTTCAACGCGACAATCGAAAAACTATTCAAAATGTTCTACAATATTTAAAAAATAAAATTATTTTTCATCGATATTTTTCAAGATGACTGGATGCATCATTATTTATCCGACGTTAGATGATTCTGTCGAATAACGTCAATGCGAGCACTCCATTACTTATACTCGTTCATTTATCGCCTCCGGAACTCTCATGAACTGTGATTATCCATTGAATTCGTTCAACCAAATATCATAAATCTTGAGAGATCGTTCTCAGTGACGTCAATGAAGAAGAAAGAAAATGTGAAAACGTAACCATCGATCTGGGCGTAATATAATAAATATAATTCTGATATATATAGAAGATGTAGTGCAGATGTATATATATATGCTGTGAATTCCAATAAAAGAGGGTCCCCCTGTCGTGAAGATCGAAGCGAAAGAGAACCCCGAATTTGATGATCGTAGATCGGGTCATTAGTGATTAGCCGCCGCGCGTATCAATGTATACGAGACCTTTTAAAAATGCCATTCCAACTGATACACAACCGGAGGCTGCATGAATAAATCTGTCATCGATTGATGACCCCATTAACCATTCGAAAGTGGAGTGTTGTTTATCAACACGAGAGAGATACGAAGGTCGACTGGTACTCGAACTAAATCAACATTTTTAAAAGTCGATAACCGAACCGTATTAATTTCGTAATTGGATCAAGGCGCTCGAACGGTATCGTGGGACTCTCAGACTCCGATTTGGTAACTCCGATGCGAGCCGATTAGTTTATCGTGACACTTTTCTATGCTTCGGGCTTTGGTCCTTGCGTCAGAATGTAAGCTAATAATCTATCACGTTGCTGTTGCTGATGGGAAACTCATGTTTAACTTGTTCTGCTTTCTCATAAAGAAAGTTCCTTGCTTTAATTTAACGTTTTCTTTTTAATTCTCAATGGCAACGTATGTGGAACACCACCGCCTTCTAGTTTACTCCAATTCTTGTTAAAATTCCTTAAGCGATCACGATTCTTCCAGCGATTCTCGTCAAATTCAATGCCGAACATCCGTATCCTCCATGAATTTTGAGATGATTTTCTATTCCTTCCATTTATAATTCTCGTTCGTGCTCATCGTGAAACGAGCAAACGAACGACATGCGGAAGGGTCGAGCTTAAACAAAGGGATCGTTTCGGTCGTTCAGTTGCGAGACTAACGGAAAGTTGTAACAAACATTCAATTTCGCTCTCGCCTCCTGAATCTATTGCGTGCTCACTCCCGACCCGCGTTACCCTCCTAACTGGAATGGTCCATACAAGGGTGACGACTGTCATCAATAAGACGGCTCGATGGTCGACAAAAGGCGGAATGTGTCCCGAGGGACTGGATACGAAGAAAGAGGCTCTATCGTGAAATCCGGTGTCGATCTCGTTATGCGTAACCGTGTATACGGAAGTGTGGGGACAATGGTAACGTTGGGTTCTCGTGAGATAAAGAGTGAGACGCATTGTAAAGGGGTCCTATAATCTGACGGGACACATAAATTCGCGGCAACGAGTCATTTTCGTTGGCTCTAAATCCGGGTTGGCGTGCCTAAAAGGGTTTTGTGCCAGGTGTCCATCGTCAACGGCACTGGTTACATCGAGCGCGTGGCTAGAAGTCAAATTTCTCGCGGTCGAAAAGTCTCTAGTTCGGTAACAGACGTAGAGAGCGGAACGTGGGTAAGATGAACCGCGCGCTCAAGTCATTACCGCAATTATCCTATATTTGATTACATTTGTTTGCCGCGATAATAATCGGCATTATTCTTAGATTTCGAAAAGCACCTTATCAATGAAGTGTCGTTGTTTGAGAAAATCTTGAATATTTTTTTGGATTTCTGTTATATTAGTAGAATTTTTTTTTTACTTGCAATAACTAGTAAAAAAATTCTAGTAAAACAACCGAGTCCCGAAAAATATTTAAGATTTTCTCGAACAACGACACTTCATTGGTAATTCGCTTTTCGACATGTATATAAGAAGAATGCCGAGTGTCAATGTGTGTAACTTTCGTTTCAAACTATTGCCGTAATGTATTCGGTATAAGCAACTATAAACTCTTCAAATCACCAGTTCGCCTCTTGACAGAACGAAGTCACGATGTTAGTAAGTATACAGTGGGTCAAAAAAGTATTCACACACGTTGTTTTTTTGCAATAACTTTATAGACATAAGCGATACGCAAAGAAAGTCTATTTTATTTAATAGTACATCAGGTGCAGAGATAAACTGCAAATGGAGAATTTTTTCTCAGGAATAATAGAAGAATCATGCCAAAAAAAACGAAAATTTTCGGGCAAAAATAGTATTCATACACTTACGATTATAGTAAAAACCTACATGATCATAGTTGTTAATTATAGCTAATATTTGGTGCGCATCCCTTTTGCATCAATTATCGCTTCCGAGTCTCTTAGGCATGGATTCTACTAGCTTTTGCGTTGTTTCTTTTGCTATTTTCGTCCATTCTTCTAAAACCACTCTTTGGAGATCAGATTTGTTTGTTATTTTTCTTTTTCTAATTTCTACATCCACCAAGTGCCATAAATTTTCAATAGGATTGATGTCCGGAGATTGTGGTGGTGTAATCAATTGTTTGCGGACATTATAGAGTAACCATTCCCTCGTCTCATGGCGGTATGTTTCGGGTCGTTATCTTGTTGGAAGTAGAAATTTCCATCCAGGCCCATTTTATCTACACTTGCTTTGAAATTGCTGTGCAACACGTCGATATACTTCTGGGCATTCGTTGTACCATCTATAAAAGCCAGATTATCAACGCCATAATATCCCATACAGCCCGAAACCATGATGCTTCCTCCGCCGTGCTTTACAATTTGATTCAGCAATTTTATTGGATTGAGCTATTTTATTCGCACCTTTTGTACATTATTAAGCATACTTTTGACAATGTTGTGTAATTTTTTCATGCAGAAATATTGAAGCATTAGCCCATAACAGAGCTTCCCCCAGAACGTCTTGGAAAAAAAACTATTTGCGGTGTTCACTATAACTCGGCCGGAAATTATCTGAGAATGAAAAACCATGAAAATTTAGTCAAATTATAATCCAATCTTCCCCCGAACGTTGTCTGATAATTTTTTTTTTCATTTAAGAATTTTTGGCGGCCATCTAAAGTGTGAACTGTTATTTTCCACGAAAAATTCCGCCATTTTGTGGGTGGGAAACACCCTTAATGTAAAAAAAAAAAATGTAACTAAACGTTGGGGGGAGGTATTTTATACGTAGAAAATGTGTACAAAGTTTGAAATGAATCGGTCAAGTAGTTTTCAAATGGCAGTGAACACGGACTTTGAAAAAGTAGTTTTGAGAAAAACGTGTCTAAAGTGCACTGCGAGCCCGACCGCCCGCAGCTGTTAGAGGTATAGCGTTAAAGGCCAGGAGATTAATAAGACAATAACTTCAAGAATATCGCTTAGATCGGTTTAAAATTTTAAGGACATATTCTTGAAATGTTAAACAATAAGATAAGACAAAAAAAAATTCGATTTTTCGAAAGTGAAAACTGTTATCCCGCCCTTAAATTTTTTTGCCGGAGCTCGGTATTTGGTTTCCGCCAGACGAATTTTTTTCTATCGGACCCGAAGATGTTAAACTTCGATTCATCCGAGAATACGAGACGTTTCCAAAATTCTATAGATTTTTTTACGTCGGTTTTGGCGAAACCTAAACGTTTTTCTCGATTTATATTATTAATTAATAGTTTTTTGCGGGCAGTTCCGCCGTATATTTGGGCAGAATGCAAAACGTTTCGAATAGTCCGGGGACACACGCTCTTCCCCGATGTTGACGCGACATCATTCGCTAAACTGCGATCACTCGTGAACGGTTTTTTTGCAGCCTCTGTAACGATACTCCGACGCTATTGTACCGTTAGTATTCTCGGTTGAACGGTTCGTGGCTTATTTTCTGTGCTGTTTGTTCTTTCGTATTTTTTTTATTATATATTGCACTGTTGCGAAACTTAGATTTAGTTGTTTACTAATTTTTCGATAACTTTCACCGCGTTTCCGAAGAAAAATCACTCTATCTCGCATGGATATTGATATTTCGCTTTTCTTTTTCATCGTGTCTGTTCGGAGCTTGAAGAACTACTACCGCATGGAATAGGTCAAAACCATTGTGTAAACGAAGACTTGTTTAAACTTTACTCGGAGGTCGGACCGTCCGTGAGTGAATATCGAGGTTTAGCCGCTCAATCGTAAGTGTACGAATACTTTTTTGGCCCGAAAATTTTCGTTTCTTTTGCATAATTCTTCTATTATTCATGGGAAAAAATTCTCCATTTGCAGTTTATCTCTGTACCTGATGTACTATTAAATAAAATTGGCTTTCTTTGCGTATCGCTTATGTCTATAAAGTTATCGCAAAAAAACAAGGTGTATGAATACTTTTTTGACCTACTGTATATAAGAAGAATGCCGAGTGTCAATGTGTATAACTTTCGTTTCAAACTATTGAAGCAACTCCAAGCTCTTCAAATCACCAGTACGCCTCTTGACAGAACGAAGTCACGATGTTAGTAAATACATTTTTTTTTTCAATTTCACCTTACATGTTTGATCATTCGTACGGATAAGTGTCGTACAGATTCTATCAGGCGGTTAGCTCTTTTTGTACATTGCGCTACTGCACACTGTATATATAACATATTATCATGTGACCATTAACTGACAGTTACATCACGGTCCGAATGCGGTTGAAATTCAAATGACGAAACTAAACTTTCATCAAGCTCGGAATTAAAAAGCGAATAGAAAACAGTCGCACAAGCGAAAACAAATCACGTAACAACTGTTTTCCAGTAAAAAAAAATGTCTAGTTCCCTTCGTAAAAGAAGGGTTACGTATGACACTGAAAGAAGTGAAATTTTCCCATTAAACTTTTTGTCACCTGGCTATAGTAAATTTGAGTGGCTAAATAATCGGCGATTATTCTTGAGCGCCTTGAAGAATTGGCGTAACCAACGGTCGTGTAAAATATACGCGGTATGGCATTTTGATTTTCGAAGTTTCCATGGATATTTCGAGGGTGAAAAATTGCCCCGACGAAAATTAGTCACGCCGATTAACGGAAGCTACCAAAGGTGGCGAGGAAACTTACCCTCGCTTCCGTCCATTAGTGACTGTAATCCTCGAATCGTAAGAGATCACTGTAACATACCCTACGCGTCGTGTATTATATGCTACAAGCGCTCGCTCATACGCGTACGACCGTTTACGTAATTCGAAAGGATAAAATAGAGATATCGTCCGAGAATGCATAAAACCATCTGTAACAACGGGATATTCTTGACGGATGAAAAAATTAATTAGAAAAAAATTGTATAAAAATTTTAACCGAGTAACTGTACGCGCGATGTAAAATTTGAAATGTCGAAGTAATTTCAAAGCAGGCTATTTATGATCAACTTCGAGGAGTCGTCGTGTGCAGGTGAAACACGTTGAATTCTTCATTTCTAGCTGTGGCGGTGTCTTGACCCCTCTAAAAATACTTTGCAATCGTACCGAAGAACTATTCGAAGAGATAGCGACTGTATGTACAAATCGGTGGGTCGAGAGGGGAAAGACATAAAACGGCGTGAATCATATAACCGTGGGGATGTGTGCGGTATAAAGCGATGCTCTAAAGATGCATTCCGTTCATGTATATTGATTTTATGTACGTAAAAGCGATGCACACTTTGCACAAGAGAACGTACGTAGTACGTGTATAAAACACACGGCGCCCTTGAATTAAAATGGTAATAGAAATGTAGCATTTGAATTGCGAATGTCATAGCGTGTGTGCAGTTCGCGAGACTCTCATCTCCCGCTCGTGGCTGATGTTGGTCCTCTCTCGCTCTCTCTCTCCTCAACCAACATTCATGATCCAGCGCTATGGTATGTATATGCTAAGTAGCGCCTTGTTTTGAATTTAGAACAGGCGCCATATTGCCCGACGAGCGGTTTGCTCTTTGGCCTCGTGAAACTGTTCATCCTCCCCTTCCCCAAGCTCCCATGCTCGTTGCGCCCTCGCCCTTCCTTACTAACGCGGTTAATTCGTGCCCGTTGGAAAGATCCCCGACTGAAACACAAGGCAAAATACCTCCGTGATTTCCTTGTTCCCTTCGTAATAGAAAATTGTCACGAAATGTCAAAGTGCGAGTTATTTGTAATTCCGTGACGCATTCCAATTGGACGTCGATGTCGCGCACGGAGTTTGCTCGTGTTTATTCCGGATCGCACGGGTCGTAGACAGCGAACCTAACCTACGGAGCAGCGAGCATAAAAGTGGATTTAAAAAGGGGTAAAAAAGGTTTCGTTCGTTTTTTTACGTCTTTTCGTAAAGCTCAAAAATTCGTTTTCGAAAACGCACAAAATTGAATCGATCACACCTGATTTTTCATCAACGATTAATTTCAATCGTTGACCGTGTTATAGATATTTTTCTTTCGCCGAACGTGCCTGTTGTAGAATATAGACGAGACTTCGCGTCGAGGCGCGAAAAAGGCGTTTTCGAGACCGATCTTCGAGTGGGCGTTTCTCGTGGCATGCACGGCTGTTTATAAAGAGTAAACAGAACGCTAGGGGTGTATTTTCTTTCGGTGGCTCGAGAAAAGGGCAGAAGAAGGAAAAAAAAATGAAATTTCATCCTCGTTAAAAATGTTCATCCCGGGGCGCACGAACCTCTCTCTCTCGGCAACGCGAACTAGAACCTTTCTTTCTTCGCGAAGAATTTTCTTTATTAGACTCCCGGGCGGATCGTCGAGACCTAAGTCAACACTGACGGTTTCGTGCGATCCGGAGTTCGAGTCTAGCGAGATTTTCACGTCTGGTCCTTTTCGTTGGTACTACACAAACCGCTCGTATCTCTCAAGATGAAATAAGAGCTCGAAATTTCTCGATCATAGCGGAGAAGAATGAGAAAAGAGGGGGTTAACGCCTCGGAAATTTGTTGGATTTTCTTTTGACCAATGTAAAAAGAAATCTTTTCGTTTAACCCTCTTTCGAGATCTCTCTTTTCTCGTCTCGTCGCCTCATCTTCCGAGACGATAAAACCATACGTATTTCCAAAAGAAAATGAGGTATTCGACCATATTTTAAGATAGTATTCTGGTAACTTGAGCCGATTTTCATGTCTTTTTTGGAGGGCGTTTTTTTGTAGGAAAATAAAAATGAATCGTTTTGGATATTTAGGATGTTTTTACTTACATATTAAAGATACAAAAAAACATTTTTTTGAAAAAATTTAATAGTTTATTATTATTATTATTGATCGAAGTTGGCACCTCGAAAAAAAAGCGCGCGGGTGGCCCCGGTGATTTTGGCTCTTGAGGTTATCTGAAATCAAAAATTCTTGATAATTCTTGATCTATAGACATGTCATTCTGGTCGGAACTACTGAAGTTAAATTTCATGGATAAATAACAAAATGGCGGAGTTTGGGAAAAAAAGTCTTTTTTTTTAGCAAAGAAGGGGTTGTAAAATAAAAAGTTAGGGGTGAAAAAATTTCTCGGTAGTTCCGACGAGAACTATAAGTGTGTAGAGTAGCCTGTTAAAATTTAAAAGCAATCGGTTCGGTAGAAAAAAAGTTAGGACCCGGGCTGCCAACTTCGAGGTGCCAATTTCGATCAATAATAATAAACTATTAAATTTTTTCAAACAAATTTTTTTTTGTATCTTTAATATGTAAATAAAAAACATCCTAAATATCCAAAACGATTCATTTTTATTTTCCTACAAAAAAACGCCCTTCAAAAAAGACATGAAAATCGGATTAAGTTACCAGACTACTACCTTAATATCAACCGCTTGAGAGATGTAAAAATGATGAAACCGGGAGAAAGAAAAAGAGAGGGCTTCCGATCCCCCGTGAAACAACTCCACAAGTGTCACTAAATTCTGAAAAAAAAGCTGGTGACGAGCACTTACAGAGGTGTTGGATATTCGATATGTGAAAGGCTTCCTTGATTTCGTCTGAACGAAAGAAAAAATGCAACCATCCGAAAAAAAGAAGAAAAAAAAACGAAACAAATATATCGATCTTTAGAGACCGGAAAAAGGTTTAACAGAACAAAAAGCCAAAGATCCGTCGAAGAATATCCGATTATTCGATACCACGCGATTCTTCTCTTTCACACAAATGTTTTCTATATATATTTCTCGACGTTCCGGAAGCATGGAATTTTCGATCGACCAGTTATCCCATCGAGTCCTCAAATTTCCATGTTTACATTCTCAGTCGCGGTTTATCATCTCGCCAACAAATCGCCGCTTGCCGCTGTAACATTTCTTCAAATTTCGAGATTCCCCACAGAGATCCGTAGGTTCGATAATTTCCAAAGGATGATTTATCTCAAACGTTTGTTTATTTCGATCCTTTTCGTTCGTGGTATACCGCAGATGGTGGTGCTTTATGGTTGACGAATCGACGACAATTCAATATTTCCGTAGGAAGATCTTGGACACGTTGTACGAACAGCTTCGCGCCGGGTGTCGATTCCTATCTTAATTTCTCATTGTGATCGGTCAAACGGTTTACGGAAGGTGCGATAGGACTTGCCACGTGATCCTCGTACCGATGTGTATACTTTGCTTACGATGCACTATTCCAACGTACCTATACAACGGAAGAGTCTGTATAGTCGTGTTGCCAGCCATCGGAAATCCGTAGCGCGATCGAGAGGATGCTGTGGAGATTCGAGCCGAGCTTGCGTTCTCGCCCGGCTCCTAACTCTGTTTTCAATCTTTACATTCTCCGGTGCGTGTCTAGCTCACTCTAAGATCCTCTAACCCCCTTCCTCGTAGATTTTTTTACGTACGTGACGAATCCGCATAATCATCAACGGAAAACAAGGCGTTCCGTGTACGGTGCAATCTTAAGAAATATTTACCACCAGCTTCCATTTCTCCGTCGCGTATAATCTAATTTTCTTCCGATCACAATCTCGGTCACGTACAATGGGTCAAAAAAGTATTCATACACCTTGCTTTTTTGCGATAACTTTATAGACATAAGCGATACGCAAAGAAAGCCAATCTTATTTAATAGTACATCAGGTGCAGAGATAAACTGCAAATGGAGAATTTTTTCCCAGGAATAATAGAATAATTATGCGAAAAAAACGAAAATTTTTGGGCCAAAAAAGTATTAAGTTAGGTCAAAAAGTAAAAGTATAAGTTAGGTCAAGAGCCTTCATTTGAAAAAAAAATAAAAATCGAATCGCTCCATTCATTCGTGAGATAACGTTCGACAAAATTTTACTCACATACGTACACACGGACATGTTTTCAAAAACGTGTTAGAATGATTCTAGGGGTCGTGAAACGTGGAGATATCTTGAAATTTCCACTCTTGATTTTTGGGGTCATTACAATAACTTCCCTCTAGGATCGGGAAGTTAAAAAGCTTTTTTCGCTCACGATGGAAAATTTGTGTATAAGCAAAAATGTTCAGGGGGAACGTGCAAGTTCAAATTTGCACAATTTTTCTTGATATTTTGAGCACATTAGCGTTGAAAACTTTAAAATAAAATTGTTCACGAAAACAAAGTTTCCTCACCGAGGAATCAACAAAAACCTAAATTCACTGCACCGAAATTGGATCCACTCTAAAGTCGATTTTTCTGTTATATAGATGCATTGTTAAGATTATAAAAAGTCTTGGCACAACGATTTTTAAGATATTTCATCGATTACTCACATACAGACATAATATCTTCCCGGAATCCGTACCTCTCGCTCGAATTCCAAGATGACGAGGCCAGGTATAGAGAAATAAGGTCCGAGCAACTGAGAAAGAGTCAAGATTCGTCTGTGAAGACTCCATAGCCATAGAGCCTAGAAAGAGCGTAAGGGATCGAGAGATATATATACCGTTTCATGGACCCGCGAGAAAATGAGAGCGAATGAAAAAAAAAAAGACGACGGAACGGGTGTTCCGTGCGGAAGGGGGGAAGACGCAAACTCGGCCACATAGTGGGCGGATCACCGTGCGATCAGATTAATGACATCGTAAACCCAATAAAATATCACCGTGGATCCCAACAATGCGGGCGAATCCCCGGGGAATCCGTATGCGGCTTCGACCAGAATTTAACCGTTCACCTTCTTCGATATTTTTTTTATTTTTCTTCTTTTTAACCCTCCCGACTAAAAAGGAGAATTGTTATTTCTTTCCATCTCCGTGACTTTATCTTTCTTCTCGTTTTTTTTTCTTCTTACCGTTCCTCCTTCTCTTGCCTGATGAATGATGCAAATAACTATGTCACACCGTGAGTGTCCGCGTCCACTGTCCGAAACGACTATACACAGCGAGGGTTAAAATTATCGTTACCTACTCCCCGTCGACCAAACTAAAATCTGAAGGAAAATAAAAAATAACGAACAAAATTGTAGCCTCATTTAAAAATTGGAGCAAAGTAAGATAGACCGAATACGTTATTTTTTCAGGTTTCTTCACATTTTTAATCGCTGGATATTTTTCTAAATTTTAATCCGAATATTATTTATTTAAAACGATACAGAATATACAGAGTCAATGGTTAATAATATATTTCGGTAAATGCTCTTTACGCGATTAAAAGGATCTCAATTTTGACGAACGAATAATCGGTTCATTCCCGACGAAAACTACCCCATATACATTAGGGCGATTTTTTGTTTTCGACTACTTTTTTTTTTCGTTCCCCACCCGAAATTTTGTTAGATATGTCGAAAAAGAAATTCCCTGAAAGTTACAGGTCTTAATATTAATTCTAAATACTCTCCCAAAGCGTGAGAAGATTTTCCATCTAAAATACACGTGAAACGAATTTTTTTTTTTTTTTAATTTCTATAACTCAGCCGCATTTTATGCTATCATATTGTTCTTGGTTTTGATTTACTCAGAATAAAACAATCTAAAAAAGTGCCTTTTGCGGCGAAAGTGTAAATTGTACTGGTGAGTTGGTACGGGTCACTGAAGTTGATTTTTACCCAAAATTCTAGTTTTTTGCTGTTATCTCCGAAACAATTAACTTTACAAAAAAAATGTAAACGAAAAATGTGTTGGAAATTTAATTTTCTACAAAAAAGTTCCTATTGACCCAATTACTTAGATTAATATTTCTTGAGATATTGAACTTTAACTTATGAGTAGTATAAAATTTATAAAATATGAAATATTAAATAATAAAAAAAATAAACAATAAAAAAAGTTCAATATCTTAGCAATTGGGTCGATAGGACCTTTTTTGTAGGAAATTAAATTTTCAACAAACTTTTCATTTACATTTTTTTCGTAAAGTTAATTGTTTCGGAGATAACAGCAAAAAAACGAGAATTTTGGGTAAAAATCAACTTCAGTGACCGGTACCAACTCACCAGTAAAATTTACACTTTCACCGCAAAAGTCACTTTTTTAGATTGTTTTATTCTGAGTAAATCGAAACCAAGAACAATATGATAGCATAAAATGCGGCTGAGTTATAGAAATTGAAAAAAAAAAAAATTCGATTTACGTGTATTTTAGATGGAAAATCTTCTGACGCTTTGGGAGAGTACTTAGAATTAATATTGAGGGGTGTAACTTTCAGGAAATTTCTTTTTCGACATATCCAACAAAATTTCGGGTGGGGACTGAAAAAAAAATAGTCGAGAAAAAAAAATCGCCCTAATATACATATTTGTGTATTCGTTTCGCGCAAAATGCGAGTAATCCAATGATCGAGGCAAAATGCATCTCGACGCGGACGTTTCGAGATGCGCCGCGGAGCAGTTTTCACAGCGGGTGGGTTGCTCGCCCTATCCACCACGGTGGCAAAAGTTTTCGAAGAGTCGAGCTATGTCCCCGAGGAGACTGAATAATACGGCGAAGACGACATCAGTGGGAAAGAAAGAAGACCTCTTTCGCCAGCAGTCCGGAGGTCGAGAAAAAAAACGGTCATCACCGAACATATACGAGTATGCACCTCTGCGTAGAAAAATCACTGTCGCCGTCGTCGTCGACGTCGTCGGATGGTGGCCTCCGAGGGTGTATACACCGGTGACTCTGGACTTTTTCGTCCCGTAGCCAACAAGCATTGACGGATCACGCGCGGGTCAATAAATATGAAAGTCGACCGAAGACTTTCGAGACCGGACAAACTTCCACGGTAGGGATATAGGGGGTGTGTTTGCTCGGTTTAAAAATGCACGAACCAACGCATGGGGAACTTTTAACACTTTTCACATCAAAGCGATAAAACTCGAACAAAGTTACACAAATCATACGCGCAAGGGGTACTACCGCCATCAAGGGAAGGTTCCCGTCCAAAAACCCCAAAAATACTTCAATTTGAGAAATTTTTTTTCAATACAAAATAAATTATTCTGCGACGATTTTGTTGTGTGTTTTATTTGTATATAAAAGAAGTATCGTACTGAGTTTTTTCACAATAAAATAATTAAAAATGGCGGCTCCAGCTTCCGCCAAAGAAGCCGCTCCCGGCGCGGAGTGATGTGCGCGGTACCTTCTACAGCCTCACCGAGTGGTGTGAAATCCAAAAACCAAAAAGATTCTTGAAATAGATGAAATTTGTGGATCCCTATCGGTTTCCGATTTTTTAAAAAGCGCTTTAAAACAAAATGGCGGCCGTTTAAAAAAAAAACTCATTTTTTCATGCTTTTTTTGGGCTTCAACGTTAAAATAGAAATATTTTCAATAATTTTTTCGAAAAAAACACTCCTCCAGGGCGCCCCAAATTTAATTAGCTCTAATTTGAGCGGTGAAACTTTGAAATCGGTGCATTCATCGAACCTGTAGAGCGTACCGCGCGTCGAAAAACGTTGATTCGAGAAAAACGCGTTTAAATTTTTACGCTACCTACCGTAGACTCACCCATCAGGTCAGACTGCTCCGCCCGACCCCGTATATCTCGAGAACTACATCGTATATCGAAATATCCTTTCTCCCACGTATTCTCGACAACATATAAAGATGAAAATTAAGCAAACAAAATTTTTTTCGATTTTTTCATCGATTTGGACGGGAACCTACCCTTAATTTGGTGGCCAATTTTTTCAGGTACCAATGTCCCTGTTATGACATTCGTAACAGGCACCTATGACCTCGCACACGTTTGAACAGTGCGATTGATAATATTAATAATAATGTTTATTTTTATACTCAGATTTTTCATTCTTCGACGCATGTAAAATATGTACATTTAATAATATAGTGTAGTGTCTGATATGAATTCAGGATCGATATCGTGAGTGTGGATCGACGAATTTGTTACCCGCGGTGAGATCGTCGATCCGTCACGCATCCGTGGCGCAATCAGACCTCTGCTATCGTATATTACGCTACGTACATAGGTATATATATATATATATATATATATATATATATATATATATATATACACGATAAATCAGTCGGGCAAGTAATGTCTCGGTTGGAACGAGGGAAAAAGGGTCGCGGAGGTCGATTGTATCGATATCTCGAATCGACAGACGACGTCTCCACGTCGTGGCTCATCATAAAATGGACAGAGGGCAAACTCGAGGTTGCTGCGTCATTTGTCGATATGTCCATGCCGTGCGTTGGTATCGATGATACTTCATGGCAAAGTGTTCTCTCGTTGTTAATGTATTTATGAGCGATATATTCCGGTATAACCGATAACAGTGGACGAACGGTCGGTGCCCGGCTCCGGCGATTACACGAGTTAAGCAGCTTTGGCCGCGGTCACTATTTGGATGGGTGACCGCTTAGTCGTGGAGTAATTGGTACCGACGAGCGGGGGAGTTAGTTTTATTGAATTTCTGATGTAGTAAATACAACGGAAAATCAGTCAAAGACAAAGTCGTCCGTATCGACACGGGTTTTCCGTAGCTTCCCTCGGTACATCGCAAATGCGATACGGTGTAGCTGAGACCTCTGCTGGCGCAATGGAAGATAGGTTAGCTTGGCGAAGTGCGAGTAGGAAGCGATAGGGGGAAAAATGAAATAAAAAATGGAATTACGTTGGAGCAACGAAAAAATAATATATATTTCGGTATAAATTCCACTACCAGTTGGTTTACCAGTTTCATATACGATTGTGGCTATTTCACATTTCTTCCTTATCAACGTATTCCGAATTGTTATTTCATAAAATCGAAAAATTTGAAGAAAAAGAATGAATGTTTCTCAGTATTATCGCACGAAAACGATTGACCCGAAAAGAAATTTACTTTTAATTAAAGTTTCTCAATAAAAAATGTGCGACACCAAAAAAGACCATTATTTATTGTACGAGTAAGAAAATATGATTTTTCGTGAAAGTTCTCGTTTTCTTCTCGTTGCAAAAAGACACGTTCAATAGAAAATTTTTTGAAGACCGTCGTCAGGATGACTGGACTTTTCGTTTATGCGTTTCTTCAAAAGTACATTTTACTATTGGCAAATGTAGTTTGAATGGGGGAAAAAAAAATTGTATTCCAATTTTTTATATACCCACTGTAAAGTCCCTGTCAATTGTTACACGTGACAATGTCCGAATTAAGAGCTCGAAGGATGTTTTTTTTTCTGTTTTTTTTCTGGAGGGTGACGACGATCTAAGATCCATGAAATTTGTCCTGCGATATCATAAAAAGTAAGACGTCCATAGCACATTTTTTTTCCAAATACGAGCGTACACAAACCGATTTGTGTAAAATGTTTTTTTTTACGCTCCGATTGCACTCCTTTTCACCGTCATCCTCGTCCGAGTTTTAATCCTCACGGATAAACATAAAAAAATAAGATTCCGCCCGAGGAAGTTTTACGAGTTTATAGACGGTGGGGCAATTTCTAAGAGGTCTTTAATGGGCACTCGTAAGGACAAATTGATATTGGTACGGTAATATAACGCTGGGTATGTAGTAGCCGGGACAGCTTAGCTCGGAGTGCTGTATGGCCGTTTCAACCCTAATAACTTGCGTGATGGGGCTCGAAAAAAAAAAAAACAAACAAACATAATAACGAAAAAAATGTCCAGCTCTGTGTACCGTTGGGGCTGCGAACAAGACGTTATTAGCTCTTCAGGTACACGAAACTAAAAGAAATGGTAACCCGGCTAAAAGTCTCGGTGAGAGACGAGAAGGTTAGTGGTGGCGAAATGAAAAAAAAAAAGGGACCAACGAAAACCAGGATGGGGGTTCCTTGTACATTGACAATCGAATCGATTATGGCCGATTCATGGTGGCCATTGTTCACCATTGTCCGTGGAATTAGTAATAACTTTATGACGATGAGGGTCTCTCTCTCTTTCCCCGTCGAGGCGCGGTATGAGCGAGCGAACGCTCGTACACCTTTACGTCCGACGCCGATCAGGAGACGTTCCATCGTAAAGTACAAAAATCGACGAAGAGAGGCCCGACGAGGAGAAAGAAAAAAAACGAGACGAGGTACGAGGAAAAACGAGAGAAAAAAAATTGCATTTAACGAAGTGCAGACGAATGAAAATGTACAACAGCGACGAGAGAAGCTCGAGTGTGACCGATATCTCACCGCTGAATTATAAAAATATTAATTAGATGTTTTGTTATGTAAAATATAATAATATGATGCTGATAAATAATATGTATTGAAACAAAATTGAAAAAAAATTTCCATCACTAAAATTATTCATGGAAAATTAATTCCTAGACGTTTGAGCTTAGACATTTATAAACCAGAAGTAAATTTTCATTTTTCTAAATTTTTTTTGAAAATTCCTTGCGAGTAAAGATGACGATAAGAAAGCTTTTCCTCGGACATACAGTAGAGTACGTATTCCGAGTTTAAGGCACTTTGAGTTTGCCTAATGTATATACACATAGATATATAAAATTCTCTTCAAGAGTGACCGCCGCAGCGGCTTGGGTTGGAAATTCTTTGAGCACTCGGAACCCGGAATCTTTACGATTCGAGGCGGTATATTATATATGTATGTATTGAGTAAACGTATATACTTTTACTATACCACTGCACCTTGCAACGACACGAAATACCTTTGTGTTTTTTTCTTCGCGCGAAGCGCAACGGAAAACATCTGCAAAGGGAATTGCTGGACCGCGTGTCCACCGAGGAGAGATGAGAAGACGTGGAACAAGTTCGTTAGCGTGCATTTCCATCTTGTAGGATGAGAGACAGAGAGAGAGAAGATTGTGTTAGTGTACGAGCAAGTGCAGGTGAGTCGAAATCGTATTGCGGTGTACAGAAACATATGGCAGTTCGTCCTTGCGAGAGTGATATCCGCCCGCCACGAGCCGATGGACGAAGACGCACGTTCGACAGGATCGCGCGAGAAACATCGGGCGTGATGCACTCGCTGCACTCCTCGTTGCATCGCGGTCGTTCAACAGCGACACTGCGGAAGGGTCACTGGCAGATATTTTTACATTAATATATGGACCTTAAACTGTTAAATTTGATAAAATATTCCAGGAGGCGTTTTTGACGGAGTAATTGAATTTTTTTTCGCGAATTAACCCAACCTACGCCACTGCATCTCATTTCCATTACCACCACCAAAACTTGTGCACGATTTTTAACGCCATTTTTTATCGGAACCATAGGGACCTTAGCCTGATTAATCTCGACAGTCGTGTACAAATTTAATCTAGCAATAATTTTGCAAAAATTAATACATTTTTTATGTAAAACATCTTTACGCGCGTTGGGAGTAAATCGGTCGTTAGGGAACGTCGATGGCACGGCGTGGTGACGCTCCCCTCCACGCAACTCTGCGCACGGGTTGATTGCGCATGCGGAGAGGCGATGGCGGGAACGGTTACTCTATAATGTCCGCAAACAATTGATTACACCACCACAATCTCCGGACATCAATCCTATTGAAAATTTATGGCACTTGGTGGATATAGAAATTAGAAAAAGAAAAATAACAATCACTTCCGATCTCCAAAGAGTGCTTCTAGAAGAATGGACAAAAATAGCAAAAGAATGAACGCAAAAGCTAGTAGAATCCATGCCTAAGAGACTCGAGGCGATAATTGAAGCAAAAGGAATGCGCACCAAATATTAGTTATAATTAACAACTATGATTATGTAGGTTTTCACTATAATCGTAAGTGTATGAATACTTTTTTTGCCCGAAATTTTTCGTTTTTTTGGCATAATTCTTCAATTATTCCAGGGAAAAAATTCTCCATTTGCAGTTTATCTCTGCACCTGATGTACTATTAAATAAAATTGGCTTTCTTTGCGTATCGCTTATGTCTATAAAGTTATCGCAAAAAAACAAAGTGTATGAATACTTTTTTGACACACTGTATATACACGTAATATGGATCTGAAATTCTACCACGGTAGACGAATTGATCCATCAGTTGTAGCGTTGCAAGAAGAATTCAAAAGATTATCGCTTAATAGACTAGAGACACTCCAAGGATTAGTATCAAATTTCATAACATCAAGAAAGGGATTGTCGTTATTTACGTTGAGTTGTCAAAGTCTCAGAAAGCATGTCCCGGATCTACAAAATCCGATCGTTAACAATAGTAATTTCTTACTATTGAGTGAAACGTGGCTTGGTAATGAAGAAAACGTCGACATCCCCAACGTTCATTGTATCGTTCACTTCAAACGCAATAATGTTAGAGCTGGTGGTGCAGCTATTTATTAGAATAGAGATTCATTCGATGTTATTACATCTCGCATAATCGTTAGGTTGAGAAATGTAAGGGAACTTGGTTTTGGTTAAGACGACATTGGCGATTTATGTGCGGCACAAATTGTTACGGAGGATGGAAGGGTCATGGGCGTTCTATATATTTCCCCAAACCAAAAAATTTACAATACCATACGATTTTCACACGAAGAAATACTCAAATATAGTCCAGCCCGTTCAATGCTATTAGGAGCAAATTTACATCAACTTCCATTAATTTTAGTAGAGGATTTCAATGTTAATTTTATCAAAGCTGAATCATTGCCACTCATAAATTTTCTCGAAAATGAATTTCAGTTGATCATGAACAACCACGGAAATGAGCCTACTACAAGGTATGGCACGACTATAGTTGCAGTGTTCTATAGATATCTTGAAAACATGACATCTAAAACATTCGTTTCATACTTCAGCTATCATCGACCGATTGTTAATTTCATCGAATCAAACGCAGCAACGACTGCTACTATAACCGAAGTAACGGATGAAGCAAGCAAATAAAAATTATAGAAGAAAATCAAGAGCTACTTTTCTTGTAGTTTTTTTAATATTCTCCACGCCACATATCCCACACGGTATTCTCAAGATGTTTCACCAAGATGTTCATCTACCAGGCGTCCCATGACGGCTCACTTTAATTTTATTTTTATTTATTCGAATATACTATACGCCGCTGAAATTGTATATACATATTCTTCCATGTATTAACGCACGGTTTTGCCCCATCTTCGATAATAATTTTTTACGTTTTACAATTGGATCTTACTTTTTACAAGACGCATTAGCTTACGTTCGTACGATCGACGGTCCGTGTTGTATTTTCGATAATCCCGTAAATTGCTACAACAATGGGGGAAAAAAAAAACAACCTTATTCTAAAAATTGTCACGATTTTTTAAGTACACCTACCCCGCATTTTTATTCCACCAATCATCCCAGGACTAGATTTTTTTTTCTCGTCCTTCCATCGTACTAGCGAGACGCATAGTTTTATATTTAAGCCCCGTCGTGGCGGCGTCATAAATTGTCAGAGGACAAATTCAACGGGGCACGAAGAGCCCCCGGGGTTGTCCGTTCTCGAACGTAGCGCGAGTCGCGCGAGGCATAAAAATTTCTCCCTTCACGATGGACGGTTTTTCTTACACGGTCCTTTTTCTCATAACGGTGTTCACGTATTTTTTTTCGCAGCGGTAAAACTCGAACCGGGCACTTTCTTTATATATACATATTTTCTCGCTTTCTTTCTCGCTATTTTTTTTCTACCTTTCGCCCCCCTCGACTTTTCCTTTCCATTTCAAGCCTCGGAGATCCATATAGCTATAGGGTCGTTTCGAAAAAAAAAATTACGGTTCTCGTATTTTTATGGAACACGTGCCTTTTGCCACGCTGCATAATGTATAGCGGTTATTTTCTTTTTTACTTGTTTACGTATAGATACTTGCGAGACCGAGGAAAAAAAGCATGACTACTCTCGTTTTTAGGTCAAAATAGAATTCGGGTCAGGTCGTAAAAATGTTAAAAAGTTGGAAGGGGTTTTCACAACCAACCAGCAGGGGGTACTCTCAAGGCTGGTTTACCGTTATTTTCCCGATATAGCACAAAAAAAACTTCGATTCGCTCGAACACAACTTAAACTTTCCAAAAAGCCAAAGACGTTCCTTGATCGTTTGTAATAAATTTATGAAACGAAAACAATATGTTATTTTAATTATTACGCCTCATTTCTCAGACTTATCACTCTGAAATGTTCATTCCGAAGCCTCAAAGTGGAGCAAAGGATGAAAATATCCGAATGAACATTTGTATACCTATGCGCGTGCGTAGGACAGAGAGGGCCATTGGTTGCGTGAATATGACTCATCGTGGCGGGCAGCAGCAGCGCACACAACGAGTGATCGCCTAACGACGGGCCTTTCAGAACGCGTTTGCCCACGTGACCATGCAAAAATCACCCTCCAGCCCAGCCCAGCGGTTCACGAGATCCACATTGCTCTTTCATCTCTTTTCTCTTTCACTCTCGCCCCGGGACCATGTAAAGAGGATCTGATCTATCTTTGCCCCGAGTTAAGGCCCCGATGACAATGACCATGGAGCCGATCGACATTCAATGTATGGATCTGTACGAAACGGCTGGTGGAAGGATATGAGACGTGGCAACGTTTAAACCAACACGAAATAAGTCTCGACGCGCCACGACCAACTAATTCAACCAACAAAACGAACGTTTACCCTCGTTTTGCATAAGTGTCGAGTCATGACACGTTCTAGGGTGAAAATACATGGAATATATAGGATATTGTTGACGGATGGAATGCAACAATGAGCCACGAAAATTCCACTTGGAACGAGGAAGAGGCAAAATAAAATTCCTATATTTCCTCTCCTGTGAAACCGGCAACACCTGATGCGGGCACGAAATATTGGATCGACCCTCCTATTGAAATGCACTGAGAAGAGATAATAGTTGACTCGACCAAACACGGTAGTCACGGGATGGAAAATAAATTGTTAGTTAACACGACAAAAGTTGACGTTTTTATGGCCATTGTTCAGCCTATTTAATTGAACCAACAACTTTCTCTTTCCGGTGTGGTCTCACAATATAAGCTGTACTTTGTTATTTTTCGATTTAAAATCAGTATATATGTTCTTTGATCCGGGCAATGAACACGGCGCCAGTGTAAGGCGAATAAGAAACGAGAGAATCCCCAGATCGATCCGTCTCGCAACCGTGATGAACGCGTCTATACGGACACCGCGGTGGATGATGGCCAGCCAAAGAGAATGAAACTCGGGGGAGAGAGAGAGAGAGAAGGGCGAATAAAAATGAAAGAAACGAGAGAAGCAAAATGCAAGCGAGAGAGTGAGTGCCGAGGGGGTAGCGGCGATAGCCATTTCGTGGATTAAGGACGTTATATACCGGGCGGTCTCACGGTGAGCCGGCGCGGTAGGAGTCTAATAAGATGTAACTAAATTATGATTGGATTCATCATTGCTGGACGAACTGGTCTGAAATTGTCGATCCTCACTTGAGTTGCCCGTAAGCAACTTGGATTCAACGGTACGTGGCCAATAGTTTATCGAGCATTCTATGTGAAGCGTGATATACCCATGATCCCGAATGAGTGATTGCCAAAGGGGGGGTAGCTGCGCGCAGGGCGCCAGAAAACTGCATGGTGCATAATATCCACCTATACCATGTATATTACATTCGTAATCGTATCTTCGGTTATACAGTGTTGTATTTCGCGAATGCACCGCGTATTTGTCTCCTTGATGCAACTTGGTATGGCTCATACGTTATCGACGAGAGGTTCGTTCTACCGAATTAAGATTTTCATGAATTTTGTTATAGTATAAAAAATGAATATAATTTATTGAAACTTTGAAAATATTTTATACACATATTTGAGTATATACTATAAAATTTTTGAAGAATTTCCTTGAAAAACACCGACGGTATTAGCGACCCCATATTGCGGGTCACAATCAGACTCAGCATTTTGCGTACATTCTGGAAGCCGCAATTTTCATCTGAAATCAAACGAGGTTGGAATTTTGTTTTATTATATGTCTCTCTTCTATATGAACCTAAATGCTATCAAAAAAATAGAAAATTGAATTTTTTACAGCGGTCAAAACAAAAAAGCATTATTTTTTGCCATTTTTTACAACTTTATTTGCAAAAAAAAATTATTTTGAATAATGATAATATTCTGACTTTAGGTTCATATAGAGCGCAATACTATGGAGAAAGTAACTGCCAATTTTCAAAACGATTGGTTGAAAACTTTTCAAACTAGCGTGTACGCAAGTTAAAAAAAAGTCGTTTTCAGAAAAACGCGTTTGGAAAAATAGTACCAAGGAAAACAAAGTCAAGGCAGACATACATTTTTTCGGTGTTTTTCAAGGAAATTCTTTAAAAATTTTATCGTATATACTTGAATATATGTATAAAATATTCTCAAAGTTTCAATAAATTATATTCATTTTTGAATAATGGCTTATAACAATAGAACGAATCGGAATTTTCATTTAAAATTTCGGGAACATATTTTTCAATAGTTTTACTAACAATTAATGAAATTTAAAAAAAATCGATTTTTTTAACCGTTTATTATTATTATTTTTTTAACCAAGCCTATTTCCCCCCTTAAAAATGGATGACGTCGCGATAGGAAGTGCGCAGTTATCGGAAAGGGCCACGGGCTCTTCGTGTATACGCACGGAATAGAGGAATATGATTGCAAATCGTTCCATTCAACCCGTCAAGTCTACCTGTCACACCGAGAGACGACTCACAATCGCTTTTCCTCCGGGCGTTTCTCAATTTTCAAACCATCGTCCCGTACCGTTGAGCCGTTTGCACGTGTATACCTACCTCGATTGGTGCGCATAAACCGATATAACCCACATAGTTCGGCGTTACGACGAATCCCCCACAAGGTGAGACAGTTCGCTCGTTCGAACGCGCGCGCGGCTCTGACAAACCGTAAATTCTTTATAAACGTTTTTTTTATAAAATATATAATATCGTGACTCGGTTCGACGCAATTATCCGTATACATATTCACTAAGTTTTCCCTTTCTAGGATATTCCCGTGGTTATAATATACTCGAGACGCATGACCCAAGGTGGCTAGGTGTCGGGAGACTCATTTCTATGGATACTACATTGTATATAATATATTATGTATCTGTGTGTGTGTGTGTGTTCGTGCGTCTGTACGAACTGCACGGTAAGATCGGCAGGATTAAAGCTCGTAGGACTCGCTACACACCGAGGGTTCTTTGCTCTCACGCACCCACGCGACCTTTCCGCGCGTTATTTTCACATGCGTCCAGTCCTCATCTTCGTGGGAGAAGACACTCTCGTCTCGTTTCATATATATATATATATATATATATATATATATATATATATAGGAGTAGTATCTCGTTGTGCATGAATTTAGATTCTTTAAGTGGGATAATCGAAATTGCGACTTTTTACGTCATGAACCCATAGAATTCTCGTCGGACGCAAAGCGATATTGCAATTGTACGAAGAAACGAAAGAATATTCTTAAAAGTTTTATGTTCGTCTTATCGACGTTTTCATGATAATTTTATGATCAAAAGCTTTTATTCGGTATCATAAAAATGATGCAATATAAAAATGTTCGGCTTAGATTTATCATTCAGGATTTATATGCTTTATTTTAGGGGGTGTGCAGAGGTTCAATAGACTAAAAACCGACGAGAAATTTTTTTTTTTGTGAACATCACCGCCAATACTTTGTAAGACGTTTAAGCGCTCATAAAAAAAGTTTTTATTTCATTTTTTTCTTTTTATCTACTTACCAAACGTCGAATTTAATAGTTAGAGGGAATTTTTCAATAAATTTCGATTCCTTCGAGTCATCTCTGGTTTGATGAACCAGATTTCGTGTTAAATAGCAACATTTCAGCGTTTGAAATGAAAATATCAATAACGATCGACAAAAAATAAAAGATTATTATTGTTTTGTCTGACCATTTTTTCAGGTCGTATACAGTGGGTCAAAAAAGTATTCATACACTTTGTTTTTTTGCGATAACTTTATAGACCTAAGCGATACGCAAAGAAAGCCAATTTTATTTAATAGTACATCAGGTGCAGAGATAAACTGCAAATGGAGAATTTTTCCCCAGGAATAATAGAAGAATTATGCGAAAAAACGAAAATTTTCGGGCAAAAAAAATATTCATACACTTACGATTATAGTGAAAACCTACATCATCATAATTGTTAATTATAACTAATATTTGGTGCGCATCCCTTTTGCTTCAAATATCGCCTCGAGTCTCTTAGGCATGGATTCTACTAGCTTTTGCGTTCTCTCTTTTGGTATTTTCGTTCATTCTTCTAAAAGCACTCTTTGGAGATCGGATTTGTTTGTTATTTTTCTTTTTCTAATTTCTACATCCACCAAGTGCCATAAATTTTCAATAGGATTGATGTCCGGAGATTGTGGTGGTGTAATCAATTGTTTGCGGACATTATAGAGTAACCATTCCCTCGTTTTCGTGGCAGTATGTTTCGGGTCGTTATCTCGTTGGAAGTAGAAATTTTCATCCAGGTCCATTTTATCTACACTCGCTTTGAAATTGCTGCGCAACACGTCGATATACTTCGGGGCATTCCTTGTACCACCTATAAAAGCCAGATTACCAACGCCATAATATCCCATAGAGCACCAAACCATGAGGCTTCCTCCGCCGTGCTTTACGGTCGGTATTAAATTTTTCTGCTGGAGCTCGGTATTTGATTTCCGCCGGACGAATTTTTTTCCATCGGACCCAAAGATGTTAAGCTTCGATTCATCCGAGAATACGACACGTTTCCAAAATTCTATAGATTTTTTTACGTAGGTTTTTGCGAAACCTTAACGTTTTTCTCGATTTATATTATTAATTAATGTTTTTTGCGGGCAGTTCCGCCGTATATTTGGGCAGAATGCAAAACGTTTCGAATATTTGGGCAGAATGCAAAACGTTTCGAATAGTCTGGGGACACACGCTCATCCTGGATGTTGACGCGACATCATTCGCTAAACTGCGAGCACTTGTGAACGGTTTTTTTGTAGCCTCTGTAACAATACTCCGTCGCTCTCGTACCGTTAGTATTCTCGGTCGACCGGTTCGTGGCTTATTTTCTGTGCTGTTTGTTCTTTCGTATTTTTTAATTATGTATTGCACTGTTGCGAAACTTGGATTTAGTTCTTTACTAGTTTTTCGATAACTTTCACCGCGTTTCCGAAGAAAAATCACTCTATCTCGCATGGATATTGATATTTAGCTTTTCTTTGCCATCGTGTCTGTTCAGAGCTTGAAGATCTACTACCGCATGGAATAGGTCAAAACCATTGTGTAAACGAAGACTTGATTACATTGTACGCAGAGGTCAGACCGTCCGTGAGTGAATATCGAGGTTTAGGAGCTCAATCGTAAGTACACGAATACTTTTTTGGCCGGAAAATGTTCGTTTTTTTTGCATAATTCTTCTATTATTCCTGGGAAAAAATTCTCCATTTGCAGTTTATCTCTGTACCTGATGTACTATTAAATAAAATTAGCTTTCTTTGCGTATCGCTTATGTCCATAAAGTTTTCGCAAAAAAACAAGCTGTATGAATACTTTTTTGACCCACTGTATTTCGAATTCGATGTAAATAATCCTGGGATCGGGGAATGTGCCGATTGAGCGAAACCTCTCGGTTCCTCGGACTGGACCATAGCTTAGAATTCTGAAAATAGAATGGCAAATAGGATAATTACGATTATTCCGTAACGTTTCATCTCCGAGTACAGAAAATATATTCGCAGATATCTATCGATCACGGAAAGTGTGTATGCATACAAAGAGTTCGCACCTGCGGTCTCTTGGAACAACGAACACATTGTCGAGAGTCGTAGATCTTTTCGCTGGTAACAAACATATATATACACACGGGTAACGTGCTCGTTCCTCGAAAGTCCGATAAAATTCTTCGGTTGACGAGCGCCACGACACCGGTCGCCACCCGTATATGAAAAGCCGGTGTTCGGCTCGAAGCCACTCGCAGTGAACAATGCACCGAAGAGTATGTCTCGTAAGAAACTACGCGACGTATGTATGCGCAAGCACGTGCGAATAATCAGCCGTGGCTAACGGTTTAACGAGTGTAAAACTCAACGTTAGAGAGCCTCACGCACCTATACATAGTATTCGCATACACTATCGTACGCACGAAAGTTTCAGAACATTTTCAGCGCAACGTGCCAATCCGTTCGTTACACACAGAGTCTTCTTATCGGAATTTTCCATTTTCTAATACGCGAAAAATAATTATTTCCCCAATGGTCTCTCTCGCGGTACGAACCCGATGGGCAAAGGCTAACATTTACGAGGACGTTTTGCATGAGAAAAAAAAATAACCCAACGGAACGAAACGACTTCTGCAAGGTGGAGAGCACGAAAAACGAGACTTGCTCCAGAATCGTGCAGTCCCCAAGATGCAGTCGTGCATCTAATAAGTATACCTTGTCTTCTATATATATACATACACTTTCATTCTCCTTACTAGAGAATGCCAGTTCCTCCGATCCTCTTAAACTCTTCTTTTACTCGTTCGCTTCTCCTCCAACGTCGATTCCCTCTGTGTCAATTTTTTGTTATTTTTCATTTTGTTTCTCCATTCCTCCTATACACGATCGCTTGTGTTGGTTTCTTTTGCCCTTCCATCTCGACGCAGAAATTCGTTTCTACTTGGGAGGCGGTCATTGCCATAGGGAGACCCGGGGCCTCTCCAGGATCACAAGCATCGGACATTCGTTCTCTTTCTCTCTCAGCCCGGAGAATCTACCTATAGAGATTTGATTTTTTTTCAGAAGCTGATTGAGATCACTCGGGATCATTTACTGTTCAACTTGCTCCCTCTCTCTCTCTCTCTCTCTCTCCCGGAGACCTAATCAGATCAATCAGAAGAAAGGATCGTGTACAACGAGAAAGAGGGAGAACTATAAGTATATCTATATTTATCGTGCATGGATATCTTATGTAGCACATAGTAGACCGTTCATGAGGCAGAATATCAAAAATATATAATACAACGTATAAGGGCCATTTCATACGGGAAATAGAAGGGTTTTTGGACACCGATTTTGACGCTCGTTTAGAATTAACTGAACTTTACTAAATTTATGTTTGAACTGTAATTCATGTGAGACATGTGACTGGAAATTTTCAACTTCCGACCATCCAAATAGATCATTTTTACTACGGGTAGTTTCGAGTCGACCAAAAGCGTAACAACATTCCCACGTTGATTTTTTAATTATTTTTTTATGGAATTAATTCTTTAGGAAAACACATTCTTTTTTTCAAATAAGCATACAAATTAAACGACTGAACATTAAGAAAAATGTACATACATCAATTTGCAGTTCCAACTGGAAACATTTTTGACGTTTAGAGAAAAAAATGTATGGAAAAACAAAAGAAGGAAGGCAAAGTAATAATTTTACCACACGTTGCGCCGATCTTAAAGTAGTTTTGCAGTAAAAACAGGAGAAAAACAAAATGTAATGGTGAATGTTTCGTTATCTATGAAAGGTTAAAATGATAAATTGATGAGAAAGTAAATTTTGTTTACGAAGGTCAAAATAGTTATCGTCCTTTTTACCGTGGAGCGGCCCGTATGCGGATCATCATTTTTTGTTTCTAGTCAGTCTGGTGCAGAGCGAGAACGAAGAAGCGAAGCGAGAGATGATGATAGAATTATCTGGGATTCCCCGACCGTCTGAGTCTGCACGCTCGGACAGTCCTACTCTCTTTCGCTCCTCTGTTCGTCTCCGCGCGACCGCAAATCGAATTAAGGAATCGATTTCAGCTGACCGAACGGGAAATTTATTCATTGTGTGTATATACAGTATGTAACATTAAACCCTTATCATTGTGTAACTATATATATTAGGGCGATTTGTTTTTTCGACTTTTTTTTCTTCAGTCCCCACCCGAAATTTTGTTGGATAGGTTGGAAAAGAAATTCCCTGAAAGTTACAGCCCTTAATATTAATTCCAAGTACTTTCCCAAAGCGTGAGAAGATTTTCCATCTAAAATACACGTAAATCGAATTTTTTATTTTTTTTTTCAAATTTCTATAACTCAGCCGCATTTTATGCTATCACATTGTTCTTGGTTTCGATTTACTCGGAATAAAACAATCTAAAAAAGTGCCTTTTGCGACGAAAATGTAAATTGTACCGGTGAGTTGCTACGGATCACTGAAGTTAATTTTTACCCAAAATTCTCGTTTTTTTGCTGTTATCTCCGAAACAATTCACTTTATGAAAAAAATGTACATGAAAAATTTGTTGGAAATTTAATTTCCTACAAAAAAGGTCCTATCGTCCCAATTGCTTAGAATAATATTTCTTGAGATATTGAACTTTAACTTACGAGTAGTGTAAAATTTATAAAATATGAAATATTAAATAATAAAAAATAAAAAAAGTTGAATATCTTAAGAAATATTGATCTAAGCAATTGGGTCAATAGGACCTTTTTTGTAGGAAACTAAATTTCCAACAAATTTTTCGTTAACATTTTTTTCGTAAAGTTAATTGTTTCGGGGATGACAGCAAAAAAACGAGAATTTTGGGTAAAAATCAACTTCAGTGACCCGTACCAACTCACCGGTACAATTGACACTTTCGCCGTAAAGGCAATTTTTTAGATTGTTTTATTCCGAGTAAATCGAAACCAAGAACAATATGATAGCATAAAATGCGGCTGAGTTATAGAAAATTGAAGAAAAAAAAAATTCGATTTACGTGTATTTTAGATGGAAAATCTTTTCACGCTTTGGGAAAGTACTTAGAATTAATATTAAGGGCTGTAACTTTCAGGGAATTTCTTTTTCGACATATCCAACAAAATTTCGGGTGGGGACTGAAAAAAAAAAATTGTCGGAAAAAAAAACGCCCTAATAAGGCATGCCGCTTTTTTTAGCCTATTTAAGGGCGGACTATAGTTAAATTTCACCCTTCTAAATTAACAAATTAGAGTAAATGGCACGCAACGTGACGCTGTATACTGTATCCATCGGATTTCTTCAGATGTTTTTTTCGGATTTTCCGACTTTTTTCAAACTTTAACGGACCCCAATTCCATTACGAAATCATCAAAGGGTAATCAAGGTTGAATAAATAAAAAAAAATAGAAAAAAAATACTCGACGCGATCATAAAATCGAACTATGTTTTAATTCGACGCCATTACAAGACGGAATTGAGATTATCTTCTTTTTTTTTCATCATTTATGATTTCTAATGAGGCGCTAACGCGATTTCTTGTCGGTCGATTTTGTTCGACGAAGTCAATTAACGAAGAAGTTAAGTGGCCTGTACGAGGTATATACGAGAGACTCCGCTTAACGATCGGCTTTAAAGCGCGCACCGACACAGACACACCGGTCACTCTCGGGTTCTTCGTTCATGTGCTTCCAATTACCTCGCAATATACCGGAGCCACTAGAGCTGTCCGTCCGTACATCCGTACGGGATTCACCCGGGTATATACTCGCCCACTGATTATTCGAATCGGACGATTTCACACGTAAAGAACGCGTATATATTATATCGTGCATCGATGCGTCGGCGTTGACGACGATCTTCTCATCGAAACGACGTGTGGACGTGCGTATACTCCTTGTCTAACCGATAAACGCCCCATAAAATATATATACGATCCGTGTGACACACGCGAATTACAAATTAAGTATATAGTGTCGTGTCGGACACGCAGAGTCCACGAGCTCTCTCTCTCTCTCCCTCTATCCCACTTTCGTCCGTTATTACCGGAAGATTACATATATTTTCCTCGGCACAATGCTGGAATGTCGAAAATATAAACGTTGAAAGAACAACAGGTTACGATAATAATTCAAAGAGTTATGACCATAAACGTCACTATACAGGCGCAATCTGATTGGATATATCGATGAGTTTGTTTGCGCGAACTTTTGCTCACGCTAAATGGAGATGTTCGGGGCCGCGTAAACTGTCAAACGCGTAAAAGAGGTTACGTTTACGCGAGCCATAATTCTGCCGTAGCTCTTACGACGTTATCGGAATCTCGGGTCAACGCCATCTGTTCGTTCTTCGCGTTACTATATGTTCGAGAGTTCACGCGACCCGAATATCGCAACACCGATCCGATTCCTCCGACGTTAATCGAAATTTAAACTCAGTTCGGTCCATCTTCAAACTGTATTAAGAAAATTACATCCCGTTTAAGGGGAGATATACACCTAGGAACCGCAAAAAAAGGATCATTTTTGAGAATTTTTTAAAAGAAAACTATTTGAAATTTCGGATTAAGAGATTTTCTATCTACAAAGTATGCACATTCAGAAATATGTTCAATTTTTTTTATTAAAAAAAAATTAATAATTGACGAGGTTGTTGTGTAATCTTCGGAGCGCCGTAAAAAAATCTGGGTAAACGGTACCCACTGGCGTTTCTTAAAAAATCATCTGAAACAAAAAAACCAAAAAGCTTATTAAATTAGATACTAAAATCTAGTACTTGACATAGACAATTTTCAAAATATCGATTTTTAACAAAATGGCGGACGTTTGAACATAACATAGCGATTTTTCGACTAAAAGTTAGTTATTATTTTGCCTATAAAACAAAAACTAAGCAACGAAAAAAAAAAATCCTATGACAAGTACTACATAATGATGTATAGAATAAGCACAAAAAAATTCAAGGCAATCGGTTCATTGGTCAAACTGTATTAAGAAAATTACATCCCGTTTAAGGGGCGATATACACCTAGGAACCGCAAAAAAAGGATCATTTTTGAGAATTTTTTTAAAGAAAACTATTTGAAATTTCGGATTGAGAGATTTTCTATCTACAAAGTATGCACATTCAGAAATACGTTCAATTTTGTTTATTAAAAAAAAATTAAATATTGACGAGGTCGTTGTGTAATCTTCGGAGCGCCGTAAAAAAGTCTGGGTAAACGGTACCCACTGGCGTTTCTTAAAAAATCATCTGAAACAAAAAAACCAAAAAGCTTATTAAATTAGATACTAAAATCTAGTACTTGACATAGACAATTTTCAAAATATCGATTTATGACAAAATGGTGGACGTTTGAACATAACATAGCGATTTTTCGACTAAAAGTTAGTTATTATTTTGCCTATAAAACAAAAACTAAGCGACGAAAAGAAAAAATCCTATGACAAGTACTAGATAATGATGTATAGAATAAGCACAAAAAAATTCAAGCCAATCGGTTCATTGGTTTTCGAGAAATTTTGGGTACCGATTTGAAAAACGTGGTTTTGAGAAAAACGCGTTTGAGAATTTGGGAATGAATAAATCATGAAATTTGTCAACTTACATGGAATCATCGATACCAGGCCCATAGTGTAAGTCATCTACGGTCGACGGAATATTCATGTCTTTTCTAAATTTTGTTGTCGGCGCCGTATTCGACCTTCTCTCGTCTGTTCTTGCGCTCGCAGCGTACAAGTGCGCGCCCGATCCTACCGATATTCCTAACTCGTTCAAGACTGCTTTCTCGTGCTTTCTATTGAGAATCGAAAATCGCTATCACACTTTTTGCATTTTACACATTCCGATAAGGCAGAAAATACTGTCAGAAAATTCAAAATTCGATACCCGATGTTTGGGATCTTCTGGTACGAATCTGTCACGTCCAGTCTTCAATTTTTTGGCACTGGAACTGATATTCTCGTCGGAAAGCTCTATTTTTTCGGTAGTATGCCGATTTTTAGGCGGTTTTTTCTTTTCACTTAGATCTTTCCGAAAAGATCCGCATCGATAAGCTTTCCGAGAACCTTTATATCTGTTATCCATTTTTCCCAGAATATTTATTCACAGACGAAATTCGGCGCGCTCTCGGAGTCAGTTCACTCTCTCAGCTGTAACTTCGTTATTTATCGAGATATTGACTTGCAATTTTCACTAGATATTCTCGAGACCTCGAGCTTCAAGAAAATGCAAAAAAAATCGACTTTTCCGACCATGCTAGGTGTATATCTCCCCTTAAACCACGTCGGAGGATACGGGCGTTAGTGTGAGCAAAAGTGCGCGTAAGCAAACTCGGTGTCGCGCATGGAGTTTCATCATTGTGCATACTTCACATTGCACGATCGTGGACGACGAATTTAACCTACGAAACAGCGCGCCAAACGTGCATAAAAAACCGAAAGTAAGTAGTGTTTTGATAACATGAATTTTAAGGAGAAGAAAAAAGACGTTATAATTATAATGACTCGTACCAAAGGATACCAGAGAGTCCGACTGTAACTTGATTTTCTCTGAGGTGTTGTAAAATATTATTAATAGCGATAAATTGTACGATAAAATAACTTTTTTTTCTTAGTATTCAATCGACGCGGAGAAATCTACTCTCGCAATCTGCGCTTAAAAAAGTTTAGGGTCAGGTGTGAAACACTTCACTGATGTACTATTATTTAAATTTAGAAAAACTCATTTGTAGCGTTATCCAGCTGTACGGTATGTATGTGTACAAAATATCTAAAAACATATGCACTCTGATCGTGCCTCCTTGTTCTCACTTAATATCGGCTACAAAAAGTATAATCACAGAGAAATAAAAAAACAATAATGATGATCATAAATAACGTATGTGTGTTCAATTTCCGGTTCTAATCTAAATCCCTCATCGCTGGGTGAACCCGAAATTAGAAGCGTATTTTAGAGAAAGACAGAACTCGAATGTTAGAAGATCGAGGCCGACGTATTAGAGATCTCTCTTCTCTGTGGGGATTAAAGAATCTCTGTGTTCGCCACTGTTCGCTCTCGTCATTCGTATCTATAATTGGAGAACAACGTGGAATCTTCAATCATATAATTTTCATGGTTTCTTCCATGTGGATTCGTGTTCTCCCAAAAAGATGTTAGCTTTGGCTAATCGCGGGCTCGCGATTATCAGCGAACTGTAATAATCAACTCACACACACATTTTGTTATCCGTTTAAAAAACAACATTCGCAATTAGATATTTAAAATTGCTACTTTTTCGAGGAGGGAGGATTTGTGAGAGTTACAAAATACAATTTCCATTACGAATATTTTAAAAAATTCATTGTTCCTACATACTTTTTGATATTTACCCAAAAGTAGAAATTTTAAAAATATCCCTCATAAGTAAACCAGGTCATCTATCGACGATGACACGGGGAAAAAGTTATTTCAATACGGTTTTCAACGATCGACCCAGAGGCAAAGGGCGATCGTTACATTTTATGATCCATTGAATCTCATCGAGGGAAAAAAAAAAAAAAAAAAAACTACAAACGTTTTGACTCTGGCACAATGAAATCCATTTAGCTATTTCGAGACGTTCACACGCGTTTCTCCGATATAATAGCTCTCGTAGGCGTGGTCCACATACCCGCAGGTAAACCTCGAAACTTTTCATCCCATTATATCATACCTTCGTACATTTCCAATCGTCTTCTTCGTACGTCACATACGAATTCCACATGATACACACGTAACATTCAACTGTCAATGAAAATATGTTCTATCAATTATTTCCAATCAATAGCCTTTTTAAACTTCTTATGTAACGGGATCATCGTTGTTTTTAAAATAAAACGAAAACTTTGATTGCGAACAATTGTGATTTTTTTGGATGGTTCGAACTCAACAGAGTTTTACGGAAAGCGATAAATTGCAATAAATTCGTATTCGCGTTATTTCATATACAAATTATAATTAGGAGCCACATATATAAGTGGTTGTTCGTATGATAAATCGGAATTAAAATCTAGATGAGCGCAAAAAGTCGCTGAGACTCGGCCAAATATCATGAAATTTTCCGTAGTGTACCCCGTATACTTATCGTACTGTACGTTGTACGTCCGTTGATTCTTCCGTCCGTGGAGCTCTGGCAGGCTTATTTTGATTGATCAGGCAATATAGCCCGGTCACCCCCCGCGGCTCGTGCATTACTCGTCCGACGTGGAAAAATTGCCGGATTGAGATGCACTCATTAATCCTTCCACTGGCGCGCTGTAGAGAAGCTGGAGCTGATGTGGCGTTGTACATACATATACATACACATATATGTACATGTGTATCTATGCAATATGTGGCGAGAGAATATTAGCCAGAAACGGATCAGCGCGGCGCGCAAATGCTCAAAGCTGCCTAAAAGAGATTAACAGGCAAAAACGTGAGTGATCTTTGACGCCTCGCTCTTAATCGCAATCGTTTCTCTGTATATTCGACAACCACGGAAAAATTGATTTTTAGTGCGTTCAGTTCGATTCAAAAAACATAATGTTTACGTGAGATTAAAAAAAACAACATGTACAACTATTAAATCTAACGTGATACTCAAGGGGGGAAATAGGGTTAGGACAGCGTTTTCTCAATGATTTTCATGAATTCTTTTATAGTATAAAAAATGAATATAATTTATTGAAACTTTGAGAATATTTTATATATATATTTAAGTATATAGTATAAAATTTTTGAAGAATTTCGTTGAAAAACACCGACGATATTAGCCACCCCACATTGCAGGTCACAATCAGACTCAGCATTTTGCGTACATTCTGGAAGCCGCAATTTTCATCCGAAATCGAACGAGGTTGGAATTTACTTTTATTATATGTCTCTCTTCTATATGAACCTAAATGCTATCAAAAAAATAGAAAATTGAATTTTTGACAGGGGTCACAACAAAAAAGCATGATTTTTTGCCATTTTTTACAACTTTATTGGCAAAAAAAAAATTATTTTAAATAATGTTCATATTCCGATTTTAGGTTGATACAGAGCGCAATACTATGAAGAAAGTAACTGCCAATTTTCAAAACGATTGGGTGAAAACTTTTCAAACTAGCGTGTACGCAAGTTAAAAAAAAGTCGTTTTCAGAAAAACGCGTTTGAAAAAATAGTACCAAGAAAAACAAAGTCAAGGCAGACATACATTTTTTCGGTGTTTTTCAAGGAAATTCTTTAAAAATTTTATCGTATATACTTGAATATATGTATAAAATATTCTCGAAATTTCAATAAATTATATTCATTTTTTACACTATAAAAAAATTCATGAAAATCATTGAGAAAACGCTGTCCTAACCCTATTTCCCTCCTCAATGGCTTATAACAATAGAACGAGTCGGAATTTTCATTTCAAATTTTGAGAACATATTTTTCAATAGTTTTACTAACAATTTATGAAATAAAAAAAATCGATTTTTTGAACCGTCTAACCCTATTTTCCCCTTTAAGGATATTATTGAACGTAGATCAAAGTACAAGCAAAGCATTTTTACGGCGAAAATATCGATCGACATGTTGTTCGCATTATTACCGAAAATTTTCAAAATAACGAGAACAAAAACGCTGAAATGCTGTTCGGAGGAATATTTCCGATCGGGATCACGCAGAGCCGTGCTGTTGAAAGAATGTTGCATGGCAAACGACGACGGTTCGTCTGTCGTAGAAACACCATCGGTGGATTCCGGTAAAGTGAATTAGAATGTAGAAAAGTTTCTCGAGCCTTTGGGTACCGGTTTAAGGGATAGATTTTATGCGAGCCCTTTGCCATTTCTCGGTAATGCATTTGGCTCTGTAAGACAGTATATATAAGAGCAAGAACTCTGGGTGGAAGAAAGGAAGAGCAAGTACCCGAGCGCAGTCTTAATATCCTTTGATTTATCTTGGCTGGGTCACGGCGCTTCGGCCTCCATGCACAAACCGCAGCCCACATGGGCGGGCCAATAAGTTTTTAAATAACCATAACTTCTGGTTTTATGGGCGAAACGAACCGGGGCAAGGCGACGACGATGACGATGACGACGACGTTGAACGACGGGAAAGAAAGAGAGAGGAGGAGAGAAGGTGGGCAGCGAAGTGAGAGAATGCATTTGGGTGGGGTGGGCGCGTATAACAGCTGAGCAGTATGGGGTGCAAGATGAGCAAAGTGTAGCGAACAACTTGTTTGCTCTCTGCATACACCGCCGCGCAGCCGGTTTGCCGTTAATACTTTTTCTTCTCCACTGCGATATATCGAATCGCGTCTCTTAAACGCTGCTATGACCCTCGACGATGCACCGACAGATTTTCTATACTGGACGTCGGTTAAAAAAAAACGGGTATGCGCGTGAAAAAAAGGTCAAAGAGTGTGGAGGAGGGTGGGGAATCACATTTCTGGGCCGATCAGAAACTTCGGTTTAAAATGCGAAAGAGTAGTTGCTCTGTGTCGTGTAACCATTAATAAATGGATAACATCGAGTGAGAAAACAGGGGCAAATAAGAAGCCGCGCCCGTTTATCCAACCGGTTTAACGTCGAGCTTGTGCGTTACCGCACCGTGTTCGGTACGAAAGGTATATACCGTGTGCAGGCAATGCGAAATATCGTACAGTAAAATGAGCCATGCGGTGAACGCTGGAGTGTAAATGGAAGCTCGTTCTCTCGTGCCTCTTCCTCGCGAAGAAGCGAGAGACCAGCATTGTTCTAGTCACCGACTGATGGACGACTGTCGTTCGTTATATGACTGCCCTCCGGCATACGTCACAAAAGCCATTCTGCCCGAGCCCGGCGTGCTTCCAGTGATTCTGCCTCCGGGAAGAACTCTGTGTTTAATATGCGTGATGTAGCTAGAGTTTACCGCCACCAACGCGCCGTGAACTTCCCACTCGGACTCCGCTCCCGCGAGCTCCGTCGACCCAGCGAGATGTTGGATTTTTTTCGGGGCTGATGGTTGCATCGCGGTATTTTCACGAAAACACTCTCACGGATCATTTGAAGCAAAAGAAACCCTCGAATAAACGAAAAAGATCCACTAATTATCCCACAGACCGATCCGTTTTTTCTCTCTCAAACGTCAGCTCAGCGAACGGAAATTTTACATCGCCAATGTGGGTGGGCGCGTCCCAATACACGCGTCCGAAAGGTGCCTCGAGGACGAGAAGTTTACGGAACAACGAGCGTTGTTGCGGAGAGCGTTACCGCTTTGAAAGAAAAATGGCATCCAACGACAAGTAGCTGCGGTATATGACCGAGACCGCGGCGAAGCAACCGGAGTACGCGCACGAGTGGCGGCAGCAAAAGAGGACCCTCGCTCACGGATATGGCACCCAATAAGTTTAAATCATGCATGTGCCAGATAAGTTCTCCGTCCGTGCGTGAAAGAGTGAGACACGAAACGAGAAAGGCACTCCACTACCACCGTAAACATCACAATGTATATATACAATATTCCGAGTCATTCGAACGCAGAAATGTTAAACGTGACGACCCGCCGGAGAGATTGTTGTCGGTTGTTTCGTAATAAATAGCTCGTGAGGCTGAATTGTTGTCGGCGATCGTGTTTCAGAATTCGACCCTGCTCCGATATATATTAGTCATCAAGCTGACAAGCTCCGACTGATTAAACGGGAAAGGAAAACAAATTGAAGAATAATATGATTCTCATAATGAGAACAATCGAGGAGAAAGTGACAGAAGGAAAGGTGAATTGGTTTTCTCTTCCGGTTCCCATCGTAACGACGGGAGAGATGTGCCCGCCCGCCGTACCCAACTGAACTTAATCGAGAGCGACGCGACGCGATCCTTTCCTTAATCCTAACAAATCGAGTTCAACCGTCGCGACGAGATACGCTGAGCTAAAGAGTACGAAAGAGGGCGATAGTCGGAAGCAGAAACACCGGGTCATGGAAGAACGACTGAGCGAGAGTGACGCGCGGTGTGAATGAAGAAGATGGAACGGAAGCGGAGCGAGAGAGAGAACAGTTGGGAGAAAGGATCGTACCGGTATGACGGAAGCTGATCGTGCGTGCGAGCGAGTCGGTGAATCGACTGGGATATCGAGGAAAAAAAAGCCGCCTGGATACTGATGAGAACGAGAAAGAGGGAATAATAAAGAGTCGGTGCCCAGGTGCCACGTTGGCGCAAGAAAAAAAAAACGAGGCGACCAAAAGCAGTGCGTGTCATTAGAGACCGTGAAAGACGTGACAAATGACAATCTGTCCAGGCACTGAATGAACCATAGGCGCCCCCTATCGCTCCGCGTTCGTTTGTTTGCGGTCACACATTGTCCTTGTCGTACATAGGAGCGGCGACGCATAGATTCTTCCTTCCTTGTCTACGGTATAACCTTCAGCTTCTCACATATGGCACCTAACTTGGACAAACTTAACGTCCGTGGTACGTCGTCGTCGTCGTATTCGACTTGCCTCTGTACTATTTTCGTGTGTGTGAATCCGTGATTCGTCACGGATCCTTGGGGATGTTTTGACGGCCGGTTGACGAGCGATTGTCCTTCGGCTTTTGCCGCTCTCGAGTGCTCTTCTCGCGACCGTCCTTTTTCTCTCTTTCAATTCGTGAACCTTCTTTCTCGTTCGTTTTCTTTTGCTGTGCGCGTATATGCACGAACGCATACATTTGCTCGTTCCACCTCGCGGAATTAACGTCGATTACTGTCGCGAGCAGCGGGTCTCCTGGCAAACATCTGTAAAGTTTGGATCTGAGGAACCGCCAGGTAATATTGTATACATTGATCACCCCCTGTTTTTTCACTTTCACTAAAGACGATTAATCTCGGTACGAGATGGGACCAAAGAAAATTATTTCTCAATAAATAGTTGTTACAGGATATTATGCATCAGTGTCGTAGTTCCGCCTTTATCGACTGCCAAACTCGTTTCATTGACTTCTTTTCAAGTCTTTTCATATTTAATGCACCGACTTGTTCTCTAAGCAGTACGAAGTGTTACAGGGGGAATGTCACAGTGATGGTTCGTTGGGCACTCAAAGTCGCGGTGGATTAAAAAATTAATTAACTTGGAAAAGGGGGTTAATTCGATGGCCTCGTACAAGATATAAACCAGAGGTCTCCGACGTCTCGAACATTGTCGATAGCCATTTCAAATAGTGCTTCTGATCGCGATCATCTCTTCTAACTCCAGAAGAAACATGTTCCGCGCAGTGGTTTCCTTCCTTATCATCAGTTTCGCACATCCTGTTGCATGTTGCTGGGAAAAAATTCAAAAAATAAAACGTAAAGACCACACGGGAGCTCCCAATTTATGGTATTGCCGAGCGACTCATTTGAGAATCCGGTGATTTCGCAATTACATTGCGTGGACAAGCGCCCGTCTGGTTCTTCGACTATCGTTAACAACCGAGGATAGAATCAACGCGGCGGAGCGTGGACAACTTGGAATCTTAGGGTCTCATGTCTCCACGATCCTGTATAGACACAGATCGGCACTAATCGTTCACGTTTTACCCATAAGACCTGATTCATCGGCAGTGCCAACTTCTTTACGGCATTGTTCACGTTCACGTGGATCGCTATCTTAACTAGCCTCGTGCCTCCGATACTACTGGCTGCTGTGTATCCTTGCTCTGTTCCCGGTTTCTGATGTTGCTGTTAGCCTCCCCCCCACCTTTAACAGCACCCAATGTACCTGTACCGTATACAATACCGTATATCCGTATCGATACTTAATCGTCGAAGTACAGATTCCTACGTGGCGTTTATATTCCCGAAAAAAAAAAAAAACCGATTTTACGTGCGTAACACCGCAGATGTCTCTCCCAAACGGGATATCCCACCAACCAATTCGGATATGCGTCATTATTAAATCGATTTTTTTTTTATTTCATAAATTGTTAGTAAAACTATTGAAAAATATGTTCCCAAAATTTCACATGAAAATTTCGACTCGTTCTATTGTTATAAGCCATTAACGGGGGAAATAGGGTGAGGACAACGTTTTCTCAATGATTTTCATGAATTTTTTTATAGTACAAAAAATGAATATAATTTATTGAAACTTTGAGAATATTTTATACATATATTTAAGTATATACTATAAAATTTTTGAAGAATTTTCTTGAAAAACACCGAAGATATTAGCGACCCCATATTGCAGGTCACAATCAGACTCAGCATTTTGCTATTTTTTCAAACGCGTTTTTCTGATAACGCCTTTTTTTCAACTTGCGTACACGCTAGTTTGAAAAGTTTTCAACCAATCGTTTTGAAAATTGGCAGTTACTTTCTTCATAGTATTGCGCTCTACATGAACCTAAAATCAGAATATTATCATTATTTAAAATAATTTTTTTTTGCAAATAAAGTTGTAAAAAATGGCAAAAAATTATGCTTTTTTGTTTTGACCCCTGTAAAAAATTCAATTTTCTATTTTTTTGATAGCATTTAGGTTCATATAGAAGAGAGACATATAATAAAAGTAAATTCCTAGCTCGTTTGATTTCAGATGAAAATTGCGGCTTCCAGAATGTACGCAAAATGCTGAGTCTAATTGTGACCTGCAATATGGGGTCGCTAATATCTGCGGTGTTTTTCAAGGAAATTCTTCAAAAATTTTATAGTATATACTTAAATATATGTATAAAATATTCTCAGAGTTTCAAGAAATTATATTCATTTTTTATACTATAAAAAAATTCATGAAAATCATTGAGAAAACGCTGTCCTAACGCTATTTCCCCTCTTAAAGAAGTTTGGTCGCTAAGGCGAGGAAAAAAAAATCAGATTTATCATAACAAAGTGGCTCAATTTTAATTGTCACGACTAATTTTACTACATATTCCGGACTGACTTATCATTGACCGAAACCTGATCGTTGCAGTTGTCGAACGCTCAATAAACACGAAACGTTGAAGTCGTATCATCGCGTTAGATTTTAGAATTTCTGATATCAATTTTAAACGCGTTACTCCATCTTGCCCCGCACTATCGCGCTTTGTTTACATATACCGTTCGCCACAGAGAATGCTTAGATTTCTGAAAGATCATACGTAGTACAGTAGTCAAGATACGGTATACAGCTAGGGCTTCATAAGTCGTCGTGTTCGTGCCTGTTTCAAAAGATCGAGCAATACCGATGATTTCCTTGTGCTTTACCCGATCCCGTGTGCGGGACTCTTCTCTATGTTGCTCTCTGGGTACATCGAGACTGCGGTTGAAGGCCTGTTATATACGTGACGCCAGTAAAACAAACGTACCTGGAGCAAGTCGGCTGTTACTTTGCCCTCTAGCTCGTTCTTTCACGGGTAAAACGTTTAGATTCCAGATACGCGATAGCAACCACGGTACAGGATCAGCCACCGGGTACGCTGAGAAGGTGCGAAGAGATGAGATTGGTTGCGCACGGAAGGAGGTTGGCGCGGCCGCGGTTCCCAGTCAGAGTTAACGCGTTGTTCAACGTCGATGAAAGCTCGTACGCCCGTTCGCATTGTTTCGTATCTTCTTTGAATCCCACTTGTTTTTTCCATTCATTTCTCATATTTCTACGCTCCCAACACATTCACCGGCTTATGACCATTTTCCATTTGGCTAAGACGGTAATATTTGACGGCTAACTTCAATCGGACGGAAATTTACATTATTCAAGATCGATATGCGCGCTATATCGTAGGTTAAGTTCGTTATTGAACGTCCGTCGACGTTCAATCGGACCGCCTCTGTAGTAGCTTGAAAACTAACTAGCACCTCGAGATTTCGTGACACTCTTCTTTTATGAGGGGGAATCGGACGGATGAATGTACGGCAAGGCTATTATTCCCAGGGCACGACTTCGAACCGAGACTTCACATTTTCGACGAGAATTATACGATCTGAAAATCTCTGGGTATTCATCTCTCGGCGCATCAATATTGCGGCATACGTGCACGCATATATGCACGCCTCGTCGTGCTCGACTCCTTTTCTTACATCGTTGCGATACCGTTGCACCGCGGTGAGCTCGCCCCATCGGAGTCCGGTGTGTACCGGTGTATAATACCAGTCATCAGTGACATTACCCCATATTCATTTGTTTCTTCTCATACGTTATATACCCATAAGTATCAGCACGATGAGGTATAGATAATATACAGTATATGTATTATACGCCCGAGAGAATCATCCGCGTGAGAAGTATCTCGGTATCGAGACCTTAGATCTTTTATACCCGCGTGCGCAGCTTGTCTACTATCGATCTAACGGTTAATCGACCCCACGCAGACTCCGGCGCGAGATACAGATTCACGGGCCAGCTCGGCGATCATCAATATTTCACGTGTGTCTATGTGTATTTATACCATATACTACGTTATAATGTGTTGTATCTATGGGGTATATTGTATGTGTTCATGACCGCGAGTCCCTTCACTGGTTTTCATAACACGCCTATTGTGACCGAAACGTTTAGACACGCATCTCAAATTCATTAGGGATCGGGATCGAGCGTATGAAATATCGAATGCTCGTATAAGTTCATCTCAATCACGTACTTTGGTACGCCAGTCAACTGATTATCATCGCGCTGAATTGACGGCTAATGAAACTATTTTGTCAATTAATTATACATCGACATTGGTTTCGAGATCGCATATCGAGTGTGAACGTGCGTATTATATCGAATCTCAAATGTATCTTGATCGTCGTGTGCGGTCATAAAGACTGGTGATGTTACGTTTTCTGAATGGCCATTTCGAATATCAGAGCTTCGATAGTGCTCGAGCTCAAAGTAGTTTATAGACCATTTAATATCATCGATGAACTTTCCCGAGTTAGTTCCCGTATTGTCATCAATCAATTGGAAGAATATACACATTTTTGTGAATAAGATGCGGGGTATTAAGATATTTTTGAAATACTAAAATCCGCCACATTGACGGGGGAAATAGGGTTAGGACAGCGTTTTCTCAATGATTTTCATGAATTTTTTTATACTATACAAAATTAATATAATTTATTGAAACTTTGAGAATATTTTATACGTATATTTTAGTATATACTATAAAATTTTTGAAGAATTTTCTTGAAAAACACCGGGGATATTAGCGACCCCATATTGCAGGTCACAATCAGACTCAGCATTTTGCGTACATTCTGGAAGACGCAATTTTCATCTGAAATCAAACGAGATTGGAATGTACTTTTATTATATGTCTGTCTTCTATATGAACCTATGCTATCAAAAAAATAGAAAATTGAATTTTTTACAGGGGTCACAACAAAAAAGCATGATTTTTTGCCATTTTTTACAACTTTATTTGCGAAAAAAAATTCATTTAAACAATGATAATATTCCGATTTTAGGTTCATATAGAGCGCAATACTATGAAGAAAGTAACTACCAATTTTCAAAACGATTGGTTGGAAACTTTTCAAACTAGCGTGTACGCAAGTTCAAAAAAAGTCTTTTTCAGAAAAACGCGTTTGAAAAAATAGTAAGAAGTAAAACAATCAATATGGGGTCGCTAATATTTTATAGTATATACTTAAATATATATATAAAATATTCTCAAAGTTTCAATAAAGTATATTCATTTTTTATGCTATAAAAAAATTCATGAAAATTATTGAGAAAACGCTGTCCTAACCCAATTTTCCCCCTTAATGGCTTATAACAATAGAACGAGTCGGAATTTTCATTTAAAATTTTGGGAACATATTTTTCAATAGTTTTGCTAACAATTTATGAAATAAAAAAAAAATCGATTTTTTGAACCGTCTAACCCTATTTCCCCCCTTAAACATACGTCATAACCTATGTTTATATTCCGTGCAGTTTGTCGTTACTTTGTTAAATGAAATATATAAATAACGAGTACTTGATGAAAACTTTGAAATGCCGGTTTATTTATTAAATATTGAATATTTTTAAGTTGTTCGAAAAAATATTGTAAATTCGGAGTGTTCAAAAGATTTCGATGATAAGCAACTTGTTAAAATCGCTGCAAGTAATTCCGTGTCAGTTAGCACACGTTAAATCGGTTAGCCACGCTGTGCGGGATCGATAAAGTAGAGGGCTTATTGTATAAATCGGTGAGCGCAATCGATCCATCAATCTCATTGTCATCGCCGCGCTCTCACGTTACACCGTATGACGCGACGATCACGCCGTTATTAGGATCGTAACGCGGCATCAAATGGCTGTAGAGACGAACCACGTAACCCCGTATACTTTCTCGTTGACAGCGATGGAGATCCTATCGATTATAATAATTCTTCGTGTTTGCTGACAATGAGCGCGAGACACGCGTTCGACGGTCCACAGCACGGTACCAAACCTGATCTCGGCTACACATCGTGTACAGCCCGAAAATATTTTAATCCATGACGCAAACATAGCGTAAGTAAATAGAAAATTGTCATCTCCGACCCGTATCTGTCTCAATAGATTATCGTTCAGCCCGCCATCCATCTTCGGTGCATGGAAATCCCTACATATATGATTGACCGGTTCAACAGCGTGTCGTCATCAACGTTAATTTTCGTAACGCTCATAATATACGTAAAACGGGACGTTTTTGGGCCTATATGATTACTTGGTATATAAAAATGTATACCAAACGAGTCCGAGAAAAATTTTTGCAATTTACCTTATTTTTACGAATAGCTTACGGTTGAGAGTACTTTTTAAAAAGTGTACCTCGAAATTGAGCCATATGGGTGAAGTAATCTCAGAATTTTTTTGTCCTTTCTCTCCGTCTCTCTCTCTCTTTCTCTCTACGCAGAGCCGCTTAGAATAATAACTAGAATTATATGGCGTATACTCTTCCCGATGAAATTGGAGGCCATGTGGAATCAACTGGCGACCAAAAGGGGGAAGAAGAGATCTCACGGACGGAGCAAATCGATGCCTGGACAACGTGCTATTAAATTGTACTTAGCGTCAAACCGCGCGTTCGCACAAATTAGAAAGAACGCTTAGAAAATTCAGTTTAGCCATCACTGACTGATCCATTTTTTTTTCGCTACGTTACTTTGTCCCGTAATAGTTTTTTTTTCTTCCTGACTGTATCTTTTACGCACCGAGTAGCAACAACTGAGGCAAAAGAGTTCACAGGATACCGAAAATAAGAGCCCGTTTCACTCCCGTCCATAGCTGTAAAACTATCGACCGTTCAACAATTTGTTGCTCTATCAATTTCCTTTATTAACATTATTAAATTTTCTTAATAACGATATTCCTGTGTTATTATTATTATTTCAATCTTACTGTAATATCATTTCACTGACAATGTTTATTATAACGACGGAAAAAGTGAAAGAACAGCCAAAAATGGTATAATACCGCGTTCTTCGATTGGTCGTTTATTTTTTTCACTATTATAATGAATCTGCCATTCAACTGATATCGAATTAACGATAGAATAGCGATGCAGTGTATTATAGCTAGACAGGTATTCACAGAAATGCCTTCACCACTGAATTAATGAAAGTATCGAATTTTCAAAGTGGTCAATAGTTCTTCAACGTCCCATGGGCCTTAATGGACGGTGAAACCAATTTTGGTCGCGCACGGTCATCGAGCTGAACTCTCCGGCCAAATGATCGCTAATGGAACTTCTGAACATTAGTATAACGTTTTTTTCTTTCCTCACTGACGCGCTTCGAGCACATTTCGTGTTTCGTACGAGGTGTGTAAATTAAGTAATGAGACTGGCAACGTAGCGTTCGATCTGGCAACGCTTCAGGCGCTGGGCTTGGAGGGACGGCAGGGAACCATGTCATACGCCTTCAGTACGGGTTTGAACTCGCTCGAGTCATTTCGTTGTCCGTAGCGATTTTTTTTGTCAAACAGTTTTTTCTATTGTGTTCTAAAAATAAGGGACATCAATTTCGAGCAACGGTGTGCTATCAGTTTTTGCTTCGGACTTGGGCACAGTGCAACGGAAACTCTGGCTAAACTTCAGCAGGCCTACGGAGACAGTGTTTTGTCAAGAGCCCAGATTTTTCGGTGATTCAAGGCATTTTCAGAAGGAAGAGAGTCGATTGAAGATGAGCCACGAAGCGGAAGGCCTTCATCTTCAAGAACCGATGAAAATGTCGACAGAATCCGGGATCTTGCGCGTTCAGATCGTCGGTTGACAGTCAGAATGATCGGGGAAGAGTTGAATTTGACTCACACCACCGTTCATCAGATTTTAACGAATGAATTGGAGATGAGAAAAATCTGCGCAAAAATGGTTCGAAAAAACCTTTCAGACTTGGGCACAGTGTAACGGCAACTCTTGCTAAACTTCAGCAGGCCTACGGAGACAATGTTTTGTCAAGAGCCCAGATTTGTAGGTGGTTTAAGGCATTGTCAGAAGGAAGAGAGTCGATTGAAGATGAACCACGAAGCGGAATGCCTTTTCATCTTCAAGAACCAATGAAAATGTCGACAGAATCCGGGATCTTGTGCGTTCAGATCGTCGGTTGACAGTCGGAATGATCGGGGAAGAGTTGAATTTGACTCACACCACCGTTCATCAGATTTTGACCAATGAATTGGGGATGAGAAAAATCTGCGCAAAAACGGTTCCAAAACCTTTCGCAAGAGCAAAAGGACATCAGGAGGGAAAGGTGCCTTGACTTTTTGGATTCGATTGAAAATGACCCCCATTTTCTGGAACGTGTCATTACTGGTGACGAGTCTTGGGTGTTTGAGTACGACCCAGAAACCAAGCGCCAGAGCATGGAGTGGCACACTTCAACCTCTCCGAGGCCCGAAAGAGCAAGAATGAGCAAGTCGAAGATCAAATGCATGCTGATTTGTTTTTTCGATACCCACGGAATCGTCCACAAAGAGTTTGTACCTCAAGGCCAAACGGTCAATCAACACTTTTACCGGGAGGTTCTTGAAAACTTCGAAAAAGGGTCATTTGCGTGAGACCAAACATCAAGAACAACTGGGTGTTGCATCACGATAATGCTCCTTGTCACACAGCAATTTCAATAAACGAGTTTTTGGCCAGTAAAAACATTCCTGTGGCTCCTCAGCCTCCTTATTCGCCTGACTCGAGTCCTTGTGACTTTTTTATCTTCCCGAGATTGAAAAATCACCACAAGGGAACTCATTTTGGGACACTTGAAAGCATTCAAACGGCTGTAACCGACCAGATGAAGGCTATTCCAGTATCGGAGTTACAGCACTGCTTTGAGGATTTGAAGAACCGTCTCCAGCACTGTGTGGCTTCGGATGGAAGTTATTTTGAGGGTGACAATATAAAATTGTAATTCTATTTGAATAAAAAAAATGAAAAAAATCAGTCTCATTACTTAATTTACACACCCTCATATGTGTAACTTTTACCATGTCATGTACGTATATCAAATGGTGAAATTCGACACCGCGCTTTGTCCGATATATATAAATGATGTGATCATTATATATTTCACCTTTATACGCTTAAGTCGCTAAGGATTAAGGGCTGAAGCAGAGTCACTCGTATAAGTGTGTCAATGATCCGTTCTGGACCCTTACTTCCCGCCTTGTAACTGTTTACGAAGTTGGAACTGAGCTCGCTACTGCATTCCACGAAGCTGTTCAAGGAACTACATTCCGGTCGTTTGATTTTGGAATTTTAAGATTCAAGTCAGGCCAATGAATTATCGTTGGATTAAAAAAAATATTTTATTCATTTTCAATGACACGATCCAGAGGGCGCTGATTATCTTTATCCGTCACTTTTTCGTTTTGATCATCTTACGCAAAAATTGTACGTTTTTATCATTTCAACTTGAAAATTACAAAGTGGTTGAAAGGATCGACGAGAAGCCTCGAGAAACGTCGAAAGGTGCGGGGAAGGTCACTTTAATAGAAATAAGTAGCGACGCGTATACAAGAGCACAATCGTCGAGCCTGTCATCGTTCAATACAGAAAATCCAGTTGCGACAGTTCGCCAACCGTTCGAGGAGTCGTAAATAAAATTTGCGGCTCGGAGAGATTAGTGGTACCTAACCGCGAAAATTACCGTCCTCAACCTATACCTTTTCACCTCGTTCATTTTGCGCGCGTCCGAAAAACTCGTCGTTGCGATACAAAAGAGAGGGATACGGTTGGACGGGCAACGTCAAATGCAAACAACGCGACTACGCCGTACGCCCTGTGGCCGTAGTTAGCCCTAAATAAAATTTAACCGAAAAGCATGGTCCTCGGTATATAATGGTTCCCTCGAGAGTCGTCGTCGACTCGACTCTTTCGCGGTCGCATCCCCGTCGATCGAGTCATCAATGCTCCGTGTATTTACCGGTTTAACCATAGCCCCGAAGAAGATATTGCGTTGATGCCGGCATATACCGAGATACCCGAGTAATACCGCCTCTGTCCCCGCACAGAGTTAAAACTCGACTCTTCCTGCCTCCTTCTCTTTTCTCCTATTCTCTTTGATTGTCCGCCGCTCCCGTCCGTTCTTGACCTACCTTTAGTCTCGGATGACGAGCGCCGTGGAACCAGCGCGAACTGTGCAGCGTGCAAATTTTTTGAGCGTATCAGAATCAACGCGGCCGCACGACATCGGCATCCAATCGGTATGCAAATAGTCGGTTCACAAATAACTCGCATACTTCCTCAATTTCTGATTTGCAATTTTTATTTTATCAAATGTAAACCACATCCTTAATTAGAGATTGGTACCGTCGGGAATGTCCCAGCTTACCGCTTCTCGTTACATTATCGCCAGAATATTACCGATTAAGTGGACAATTTTGGTAACATGCCTACTCACATTTCGTGAGATGGAAAGTCCTCGCGCATCTTCGTGCCTCCCTTCATTTTCCGTCTGACAGCGGTCCTAGCTCCGCGCTGCATCACTTTTGCACCCGCAGCGGACTCTGCATCGAACCCCTGTTCCTAGCTCCCGCCATTGTTCGATTCAAGCATCGGAGGCTCGTCTCTCTCTCTCTCTCTCTCTCTCTCTCTCTCTCTATCTGTCTATCTTTTTTTCTCTGCATGTTGTTTGCCGCATGGTATTTACTACGGTATTAGGATAAACCCATTTACGGGTTGTGCTTTTATCGCCCCGAATGGTACGAAAATGTTTCAATGGCCGTACCCTACGAGCGAGAAGGATCTTTCACCAAAGGAAAAGTGACACGCCTTTCCAAACGATTTTTTCTCACTTCTATTCGAGAAACGGGTCCAGCATGGAATGGTTAGAGAACCCGCCTATATATATAGTTCTAACATTACCATGTTACTTTTCCGACTGTTCGGACAAAATCCGATGGTTAACTCGGGGCACTTAACCATTGAATACATCTTCTTCCAATCTCATTGTCCGCTCGTCAGTTAAGAATATCCGTTTCGACAATGGTTATAATAGTTTTGTGAGTAACCGAAATAACGTGGCCCTTCGATTACAAGATATAAATTTCGGATAGTTCCTTTTTTTTTTCGTTAAAATTGGGAAGTATGGATGGATTTGATGCCATACTTGGATTCACGATACGGTTTACACGCTTCATGAGCTTGTATTAACGAAGACATTCTCCGGTTTGGGCGCTCTACAATGTTTAAAATCAAAGAGGCAAAACGCCGGCTCTTGTATCGAACGAGTCTGTTGCCAGTGACATAAAAAAGTTTCCGATAGCTAAAACAGAGTCCGGTCAAATGTATGACTTATTTTGGTACATACTCAATAAAGTTGATAAACTCAGTGGTAAGGATGGGATTGTACCTGTTTTAACGCAGTGGCCACGGCAAAGGAAAGAATCGAGATGAGTTATTGACCGATTAAGGGAGAAGATAGGGTTAGACGGTTCGAAAAATCAATTTTTTTTTTTTCGTAAATTGTTAGTAAAACTATTGAAAAATATGTTACCAAAATTTTAAATGAAAATTTCGACTCGTTCTATTGTTATAAGCCATTAAGGGGGGAAATAGGGTGAGGACAGCGTTTTCTCAATGATTTTCATGAATTTTTTTATAGTATACAAAATGAATATACTTTATTGAAACTTTGAGAATATTTTATACATATATTTAAGTATATACTATAAAATTTTTGAAGAATTTCCTTGAAAAACACCGAAGAAAATTCATGACTTCATTGACTTTGTTTTTCTTGGCACTATTTTTTCAAACGCGTTTTTCTGAAAACGACTTTTTTTTAACTTGCGTACACGCTAGTTTTAAAAGTTTCCAACCAATCGTTTTGAAAATTGGCAGTTACTTTGTTCATAGTATTGCGCTCTATATGAACCTAAAATCGGAATATTATCATTATTTAAAATAATTTTTCTTTCGCAAATAAAGTTGTGAAAAATGGCAAAAAATCATGCTTTTTTATTTTGACCCCTGTAAAAAATTCAATTTTCTATTTTTTTGATAGCATTTAGGTTCATATAGAAGAGAGACATATAATAAAAGAAAATTCCAAGCTCGTTTGATTTCAGATGAAAATTGCGGCTTCCACAATGTACGCAAAATGCCGAGTCTGATTGTGACCTGCAATATGGGGTCGCTAATATTTTCCGTGTTTTTCCAGGAAATTCTTCAAAAATGTTATAGTATATACTTAAATATATGTACAAAATATTCTCAAACTTTCAATAAATTATATTCATTTTTTATACCATAAAAAAATTCATGAAAATCATTGAGAAAACGCTGTCCTAACCCTATTTCCCCCCTTAATCTAATGAACAAAGGGAATAATGCGTTTATAATCGGTTTCGTGCAAACAACCACTTTTTTGTAGCCGGTGGAATCATTTGTCATTTCGTTCTGGTTTGTCCGACTCGATAAACCGACCAATTAAAAATGAAGGAAGCTCGAGTTTAAAGAAAAAAAATGTATTTCGACGGGTTTCAAAGTTCGTGAATTTCGAATTCGAAATTAATATACCCGAGATTCGAAATGGCGTCACTGATTCCATCCTACTATTCCTCGAATTACAAGTTTTCATTCAGCACGAAGTACCCGACGTGTCCGTTCCATTAAAAACCGATTCTAAAAGGTACAATTCCTTAATAAGTAAAAATACGATGCCTAGTTGTACCGGAGAAGGGAGAACTGGCCTTCGTTCCTCTCGCCAGGACTCATCCTCGCAAAAGTAAGTAGTGGCGATTTACGAGCGATACGAATTTTTTATAGCCCACCCTGTTGCCGCACTCCGGCGAGATTTCACGACATTTCAGAGATTCCAACACATACACGCGGAGCCATACAGCTATACATACACGCCTACATTCACGTTGGGCAATGACGCGATCTTTGAAATGGTATACACCAGCGAAGAATGAGTCCCAAAGAGTTTGAGACTCTTTTTTCATACCATTTTCGATCATCAGCCGCGGATGTTGGATAACTCTTCATCTTCGACCGTAAGTGCGAGCACGGGTGTTTCGAGAAAGTCTCCGACGCCAAGCTGCTTCACGGCTTTGCTCTTAATTTACGTCTTTTTCGCTAAAACTACATATACGAGGTCTGTTTAAAAAGTATCGCGAATTTTTAATTTCCGCGGGCTACGTATATTCGATTTTCGATTTTTTTGTGGCGTCAGGTTGGTACTCGTGTCCCTCACCTATGCTGAAAAAATCGGCCATTTTGAATGTTTAGTTAATTGTTGACAGCTGTTTTGGTTAGACGTATTTTGGCTTGTCTTCGATTTTTGCCGATTTCAAAAAAGCAGCTTCCATTGCGATGATTGATCTTTGGTTTCCACGTCGTAACCATAAACCCATGATTCGTCACCAGTTATGACCCACTGGAGCAAATTTGGGTCGTCGCGGACCGAGTCCAACAGCTCCTTAGCAATGTTAACGCGACACTGTTTTTGTTCGAAACTGAGCAATTTTGGCGCGATTTTCTTCGCTTCATCAATGTTTTCGTCTGTTGATGATGTGCTCGGGCGCCCGGAACGCGTTTCGTTGTTCGCATCTTCTCGGCCCTCTGAGAACATTTTGTACCACCGTTAAACGGTGCTTTGGTCCAAGAGTAGCCTCATCATATGCCACAGTCAACATTCGAAATGCGTCCACGCACTTAATTTTGTTTTTCACACAAAATTTCATACAGATTCTTTGATGCATTTTTTGGAATAGGCAAAAATCGAAGAGAAGCCAAAACGCGTCTAACCAAAACAGCTGTGAACAATTAACTAAACATTCAAAATGGCCGATTTTTTCAGCATAAGTGAGGGACACGAGTACCAACCTAACGCCACAAAAAAATCGAAAATCGAGTATACGTAGCCCGCGGAAATTCAAAATGCTCGATACTTTTTGAACAGACCTCGTATATGTAACGATAATCTTCCACTGGTAACGCGAACGTTATGCTTTGGGGTTGAAAAAAGATTTTTCCTTTTACATCATTTTCAACGCGCGCCACAAAATCACTGCTAATCTCATTATTTTAATTCTCTTCCGAGTACCGCGTGTGTAGCTTTCTCTTCGCGAGTACAAAAAAGCTCATGCCGCAAAGGGGGTTGAAAAGTGAAACACAAAATAAGAAGCGACGGATATATGGATTATGTTACACGTATTTGTATAATATAAGCACAAACTTGACACCCTTCTAAGGTATATATATATATATACCCGTTTGTGTCGTTCGTGTACAGTTATCGTTTGTACTTTAACCAGCAATCTGGTTAGCTCCGACGCTCGTCTCGCGTCTAATCCCGAAATGCGATTGACCGAAAGGTCTTACTAATCTCAAAAAGTATTGCTACCGGCGATATACTCTTAACGCTGCTGCCGTCGCTGCTGCGACATAATCTCGTGGCTATATCGCAAATTGGGAATGTATAGAATCAGAGAGGCGAAGGAATCTACGGTCCAGCGATGCAAAATGATTTTGTACGAGCGGATCAGAACGGAGATCAATGGATGGCAACCTGTCCTCTAGATATATATCTATATAGCATATCGGGAGTATCGCGATGACCCCACGCCGTGCCTTGAGCTCTAAGCCTAATCCCAATTTAAATGGATTCGTCCCACAAAGCGACGAGAGACCAGCGTAATGGCACGGGAGAGAGTCTTCGTCGAGGGAATAAGAGTGAATCGAGAGAGCGAAGGAGAGAACTAGAAACGCGCGAGGCGAAGCAAAAGTGTGGGCGGTGCACTCGTAGACTCGGGATTAGACGTTAATCTCACGGTTAACATCCTCGCAAGCCCACCGTGAAATCGTCAACAACGCGAAACCGCGGGAGACTATTTGCCATTGCGGCACGACGGGGACTACCAAATTTTCTCCTCTCGCTCTCATTAGACAAACTTTTTTTTTCGCCCTTTTTGCCTCTCGGTACGTAATTAGTCATTCGTCTTTTTTCTTTAATCCGTCGAGCTTTACATAAATATGACTTGAATTTAAAAAAAAAAAATTATTATTTCTTATCGTGGAAAAAACTGAAAGTGCACGAGTTCGGCGAATTTCGGTAGCGATGACAACCACGACTATGCGCACGGACGCGAACAGGTATAATAACCGTTACCCGGTATAGTACCCGACACATTAAACAACCCGAGCGGCTGTAACGGAGCTAATTTCAATTTTCAATCGCGGTTAACTGCAATGCCGAGCGTCCGACTCAACGAAGTGTACTCGGCAACAAAAAAACGCTATGCTCGGTGAACGAATGACCGTGCGGAATATCAGCTGCGAGCTTGTGATTCGACGATTCGAGGAACGCGACACGAAGTGCAATAAGTACGGAATCGTGTTTATTTCCCAAGCGCTGATTATCGATATCGGAATCCTTCTAAAGAGCGAGAGGAAAAAGCTCTTAAACGCTATTTTTACTGTACCGTGGCGAAACTTCAGTTTCGAACACGCACCTTTTCTACGGTAGCGCGTGCGAGCGGAACACGTTTCAAACGGATATTTTTAAGTCGCACTTGACACTTCCAGGAAGTCGACGCCTCGTTCTCCGGTCACTTGTAATAGTCCTGGTATAAGAAGTTATCAGTGCCGGAAATTTGAGCAACGTTTCCGATCGTTTCTCGGTCTAGCGGTATTCTAGCCGGCGTCTCTTGTCCGATTCTCGGAATCGCGACCGCGTTTCCGCACACCACCGATTAGCATTCACTTACGAGCTGTTTGCCCAATATTTAAATCCTCAAGGAGGGAAATAGGGTTAAGACAGCGTTTTCTCAATGATTTTCATGAATTTTTTTATAGCATGAAAAATGAATATAATTTATTGAAACTTTCAGAATATTTTATACATATATTTAAGTATATACTATAAAATTTTTGAAGAATTTTCTTGAAAAACACCGGGGATATTAGCGACCCCATATTGCAGGTCACAATCAGACTCAGCATTTTGCGTACATTCTGGAAGCCGCAATTTTCATCGGAAATCGAACGAGGTTGAAATTTACTTTTATTATCTGTCTCTCTTCCATATGAACCTAAATGTTATCAAAAAAATAGAAAATTGAATTTTTTACAGGGGTCAAAACAAAAGAGCATGATTTTTTGCCATTTTTTACAACTTTATTTGCAAAAAAAAAATTATTTTAAATAAAGATAATATTCCGATTTTAGGTTCATATAGAGCGCAATACTATGAAGAAAGTAACTGCCAATTTTCAAAACGATTGGTTGAAAACTTTTCACACTAGCGTGTACGTAAGTTAAAAAAAAGTCGTTTTCAGAAAAACGCGTTAGAAAAAATAGCGCGCTCAGGTCTTGAAGGAGAGCTACTTCAAGACCCGGCTCACTTTAATGGCTTATAACAATAGAACGAGTCGGAATTTTCATTAAAAATTTTAGGAACATATTTTTCAATAGTTTTACTAACAATTTATAAAATTTAAAAAAAATCGATTTTTCGAACCGTCTAACCCTATTTCCGCCCTTAACTCCTATTAAAATTGGTGGGAAAATGAAAAAAAAAATGCATTTTTCAAAGTGTGTCCTTGACGCGTGAAAAAATGAACACCTCCGCTAGCGGCGCCTATCGTTCGAACGTGAAATCACGATAGCGTCGATAAACTCATCTTGGGGCAAAGCCCCAAACTTTTTTCTTCGGTGATTGAAAATTTTCGAAAAAGTAACAGCATTGACTGCGGATTTGTTGATAGGGTATGGTATTAATTGTCTATATTTCTGCTAAATACAATTATAATTTTTTCATTTTGAATTTTTTTTTTGTTGTTAAGTTTGGAGGGGCCCGTTTTTCCCCACTCTACCCTATATAAAAAATCTTAATATTTTGCGAATACATTTGCGGGAAAGTAAATAAATAATACAGTAAATTTAAATAAATTCATTACCGAATCAAATATTTTGAAAACTCAAATACCGTTCGACTCGTTTCGACAACTACTCGTTAATCCCTCGCTTTATATAAAGAAAACTCGAGTTACTCCACCCACTCGGCCTTTTACAGGGCCTGGTTACACCCTTGCCCTTTGTACACCGCTGTGTGGGTGTCTATCTACATATATATATATATATATATATATATATATATATATATATATATATATATATATATATATATATATATATAGATATAGATAGACCTTCGCCATTATGTAGCATTCAAAACATTTGGGCAACCCTCTACGGTCCTATATACTTTTAACCCTTTATACCCCAACAAGAATCGAGGCAGCTTCGATGGGGCGAGTATTTTCGTACGCGTACGTGAGCTTGCTTCGGGCCACCTAGAGCGCTCGTGCCCTGCCCACTTCCTAATTTACGACATACCGTATCGCACACGCACTTGTCCTGACCGTTCACTGTCTCTTTCACTCTCTCTCTCTATATGGATGACCGCATCTTATGGGGAATTACTGAAAATGTACTGAGAAACGATCGTAAATCTCTCTTTGTCTATTTTTCAACATTTCAGGAATGGCCACAGTTGTTTTTCAAACTTCTGCTCGCGTTGGTATATAATTATAATGATATTACAGCAGTGAAAAGTTTCTTAAATACAGGCACCAAAGCCATCCACAATGAGAGCGGGCTTCGAACGCGCGGGCAAAATCAAGGCACTACATATCTTTCATTATTCGAAAAGTGTTGTATATGGATACAGTACAAAACGTGAGAACCGTGCCATTTTTTTACTATCCGATAATCGCTGTTGGCATTTTCATAACTTCGATTAAGGAGTTATACGAAGTGGGGAGACCGAAAAAAGCGATTTTTTAAGAATCTTTCCTGGAACGACGTTTTAATTTATTAACGTAAAAATGTATGTACATTAGGGCGATTTTTTTTTTCGACTATTTTTTTCTCAGTCCCCACCTGAAATTTTGTTGGATATGTCGAAAAAGAAATTTCCTGGAAGTTACAGCCCTTAATATTAATTCTAAGTACTTTCCCTTAGCGTGAAAAGATTTTCCATCTAAAATACACGTAAATGGAAATTTTTTTTTTTCAAAATCCTTTAACTCGGCCGCATTTTATGCTATCATATTGTTCTTGGTTTCGGTTTACTTAGAATAAAACAATCTAAAAAAGTGCCTATTGCGGCGAAAGTGTACTCGTGAGTTGGTACGGGTCACTGAAGTTGATTTTTACTCAAAATTCTCGTTTTTTTGCTGTTATCTCCGAAACAATTAACTTTACGAAAAAAATGTAAATGAAAAATTCGTTGAAAATTTAATGTCCTACAAAAAAGGTCCTATCGACCCAATTGCTTAGATTAATATTTTTTGGGATATTGAACTTTAACTTATGAGTAGTATACAATTTTTATGGTTCATATTACCGTAAAAATTTTATACTACTCATAACTTAAAATTCAATATCTCAAGAATTATTAATCTAAGCAAATGGGTCGATAGGACCTTTTTTGTAGGAAATTAAATTTTCAACAAATTTTTCATTTACATTTTTTTCGTAAAGTTAATTGTTTCGGAGATAACAACAAAAAAAAACGAGAATTTTGGGTAAAAATCAACTTCAGTGACCCGTACCAACTCACCAGTACAATTTGCACTTTCGCCACAATAGGCACTTTTCTAGATTGTTTTATTGTGAGTAAATCAAGAACAATATGATAGCATAAAATGCAGCTGAGTTATGGAATTTTGAAAAAAAAAAAAATTCGATTTACGTGTATTTTACATGGAAAATCTTTTTACGCTAAGGGAAAGTACTTAGAATTAATATTAAGGGTTGTAACTTTCAGGGAATTTCTTTTTCGACATATCCAACAAAATTTCGGATGGGTACTAAAAAAAAAATTGTCGAAAAAAAAATCGTCCTAATATGTACATAACGAGAATAAAAGAAAACAATTTTTTAAATTCTGACTCCGTATAACCTCTTAATATATCCTTGTAATCGTAGTTTCAATTCAACGAGTCACCGTCGGATCTCGGCGAAAAAATTGGCGTTGGCAGCCCCGAGAGTTCAACAGCGTACGATTTTATACAAACAGCTGTCCAAATAAGTGAACGCCAACGAAAAATGAGCGTTGTCGAATTTTTTTTTTCTTCTTATACAAGGTCCGAATTGCTTGAAAAAAAAAATGATTACAAGCGATTTACTCATAAATCACTCGCTTATAAAAATGTTAAGTCATATATTTGTTAAATGTTCATTCATTGGGTAATTTACTTTATATAGTACACGCGCATCCGTATCGTTCATGGTAGAGCTCCTTCCGTCGGCCATTATACGACTCGTTGGCTTTAGCCTTTGGGGTCGCGCGTTAAACTAGTCTTCCCAATAGTGAGTACCGTAACGCGTAATGAAATGTTTTTAATTCCATACGTTATTGCTTAATGTATACCGTAGACAAAAAAATTACGTAAAAAGTAAACAAAATAAATGAAGAAATAAATAATGAACGATCGGTTAAAAGAGCTTATGATATGATTTTTTCTCACGCGTTTTTTCAACGAAAATCAACGTTCCATTAAGGTAGTAGTCTGGTAACTTAAGCCGATTTTCATGTCTTTTATGGAGGGGCTTTTTTTGTAGGAAAATAAAAATGAATCGTTTTGGATATTTAGGATGTTTTTATTTACATATTAAAGATACCAAAAAAAATGTTTCCGAAAAGTTAATAGTTTATTATTGTTATTATTATTGATCGAAGTTGGCACCTCGAAAAAAAAGCGCGTGGGTGGCCCCGGTGATTTTGGCTCTTGATGTTATCTGAAATCAAAAATTCTTGATAATTCTTAATCTATAGACATGTCATTCTGGTCGGAACTACTGAAGTTAAATTTCATAGATAAATGACAAAATGGCGGACTTTGGAAAAAAAAACTTTTTTCGAAAGTCCGCCATTTTGTTATTTATCCATGAATAGGAAAATAAAAATGAATCGTTTTTGTATCTTTAATCTGTGAATAAAAACATCCTAAATATCCAAAACGATTCATTTTTATTTTCCTACAAAAAAAAGCGGACTTTGGAAATAAAAGTTTTTTTTTCGAAAGTCCGCCATTTTGTTATTTATCCTCGAAATTTAACTTCAGTAGTTCCGACCAGAATGACATGTCTATAGATTAAGAATTATCAAGAATTTTTGATTTCAGATAACATCAAGAGCCAAAATCACCGGGGCTACCCACACGCTCTTTTTTCGAGGTGCCAACTTCGATCAATAATAATAATAATAAACTATTAAGTTATTTCAAAAAAATTTTTTTTTGTATCTTTTATATGTAAATAAAAACATCCTAAATATCCAAAGCGATTCATTTTTATTTTCCTACAAAAAAACGCCCTCCAAAAAAGACATGAAAATCGGCTTAAGTTACCAGACTACTACCTCAAATGGCCCCCCCAAACAAAACGTCGATAAGAAGCCTTCTCACACTTCGCGTGGGAATAGCCCATGCACATAATCACATCTGTATATCGATAGCCAGAGTTCATAGACAAACTCTAGCGTTTCGACTTGCCGCCGTGTCTAACATTCTAACCCATCGAGCTTTCATCTCCATAACTCGTTTAGTGCTCTTGCGCGGTGGTTCATTCGTTGCTCATCCATTGCTCGGACTACATACCCATATACATATGTATGCATCTACATTTACTACGAGTAGGTATGCCGTCCAGCTCCAGCAACAACCTTCGATCCTCGCCATTTTTTATTCGATCCGTGATTTTTGCAACCGATTCATCGCGGCTCATCGACGATCGGATCCACACGGAACGTTAACATTGCTTTTTTAACTTTCGTGTCTACTCGACGGTGCAAAATTTTTGTAACAAAATCGTTGAAAACAAGGTTTAAAACGTCAATACGAATCGAAGGCCGGTCGAGCTGGCACGGAACGCGCCGTACGTACCGTTCGCCAATATACATACGCTAATGCTGGAACATACGCCGATCCGCCTTTCCGCGGGCTCTCGCGGCATATCTCTTCCACCTCACGGCATTTCGTAACTCAGCGACCAATCTCTATCGGTAATCACCCCGTAAATTGATTATTTCGCGGCCCCATCGTTCTATATAATTACGTTCGTAAAAGTGGAATATTCGAAGGTGATGAGTATAAGAGATGGGAAGAAACGAGTTCTTTCGGGCATTCTCACATATTCACTATCGCCACGTACGGTATATGTATATATTTTTTTTTTCTCATTCACGCGTCGAGATTTCCGGCAAACAAAAGGGTGTAAACCAACGCTTTTTAACGCTTGTAAAGCGATGTTGGTTACGCCATTTTGTTTGTCAACTATCGACGCACAATCGCGTATACGAGGTCTGTTCAAAAAGTATCGCGAATTTCGAATTTCCGCGGCCTACGTATATTCGATTTTTGATTTTTTTGTGGCGATAGGTTGGCACTCGTGTCCCTTCACTTATGCTGAAAAAATCGGCAATTTTGAATGTTTAGTTAAGCGGGGAAATAGGGTGAGGACAACGTTTTCTCAATGATTTTCATAAATTTTTTTATAGTATAAAAAATGAATATAATTTATTGAAACTTTGAGAATATTTTATACATATATTTAAGTATATACTATAAAATTTTTGAGAAATTTCCTTGAAAAACACCGCAGATATTAGCAACACCATATTGCAGGTGACAATCAGACTCAGCATTTTGCGTACATTCTGGAAGCCGCAATTTTTATGTGAAATCAAACGAGGTTGGAATTTACTTTTATTATATGTCTCTCTTCTATATGAACCTAAATTCTATCAAAAAAATAGAAAATTGAATTTTTTACAGGGGTCAAAACAAAAAAGCATGATTTTTTGCCATTTTTTACAACTTTAGTTGCAAAAAAAAATTATTTTAAATAATCATAATATTCCGATTTTAGGTTCATATAGAGCGCAATACTATGAAGAAAGTAACTGCCAATTTTCAAAACGATTGGTTGAAATCTTTTCAAACTAGCGTGTACGCAAGTTCAAAAAAAGTTATTATCAGAAAAACGCGTTTGAAAAAATAGCAAAATGCTGAGTCTGATTGTGACCTGCAATATGGGGTCGCTAATATCTGCGGTGTTCTTCAAGGAAATTCTTCAAAAAATTTATAGTATATACTTGAATATATGTATAAAATATTCTCTAAGTTTCAATAAATTATATTCATTTTTTATACTATAAAAAAATCCATGAAAATCATTGAGAAAACGCTGTCCTAACCCTATTTCCTCCCTTTATGGCATATAACAATAGAACGACTTGGAATTTTCATTAAAAATTTTGTGAACATATTTTTCAATAGTTTTACTAACGATTTATAAAATTTAAAAAAAATCGATTTTTCGAACCGTCTAACCCTATTTCCCCCCTTAATTGTTGACAGCTGTTTTGGTTAGACGTGTTGTGGCTGCTCTTCGATTTTAGCCTATTCCAAAAAATGGATTAAAGAATCTGTATCAAATTTTGTGTGAAAAACAAAATTAAATACGCGGTCGTATTCCAAATGTTGACTGTGGCATATGGTGAAGCTACCTTGGACCAGAGCAACGTTTGTTGGTGGTACAAAATGTTCTCAGACGGCTGAGAAGATGCGAACAACGAAATGCGTTCCGGACGCCCGAGCACATCAACAACAGGCGAAAACATTGATGAAGCGAAGAAAATAATATTGGCCAATCGTCGAATCACCGTTAGAGAAGTGGCCGAGAAACTAAACATATCGATTGGCTCGTGCCATTCGATTTTTACCAATGATTTGGGCATGAGACGGGTCGCCGCGAAATTCGTGCCAAAATTGCTCAATTTCGAACAAAAACAGTGTCGCGTTAACATTGCTAAGGAGCTGTTGGACTCGGTCCGCGACGACCCAAATTTGCTCCAGAGGGTCATAACTGGTGACGAATCATGGGTTTATGGTTATGACGTGGAAATCAAAGCTCAATCATCGCGATGGAAGCTGCTTTTTTAGAACAGGCAAAAATAGAAGACAAGCCAAAACACGTCTAACCAAAACAGCTGTCAACAATTAACTAAACATTCAAAATGCCCGATTTTTTCAGCATAAATGAGGGACACGAGTACCAGCCTAACGCAACAAAAAAATCGAAAATCGAATATACGTAGCCCGCGGAAATTAAAAATTCGCGATACTTTTTGAACAGACCTCGTATATATATATTTATATTGACCCTAATCTTTAATAGATTCGTACGCGTTACCGGAGCCACTGCGACGGACCAACTGGTCGAGGGGAACGTATCCACCGGTCCGATGGAACGACTCGTCGCCCATTCGTGCTCGCGCCCAACAGCGCTATATACTATTTGGTGAGCCAGAGTGTCATCGCGAGTTGTGATCGCGCGAGCGTCCGGTTCCGTCCTCGAATCAGAGCGTTAAATACGTCTCTCGCGTCGTTAAAGCCTTTTACCTTGTCGCCTGAGTTTTCTTTATCACCGCCGCTATACGCGCACAGCTCCGAACGCTGTACAACCGCGTTTCGATAAACGTCGATCGCGAAGCCATTAAAAAAAAGGGCCACAGTTTCAACGACGATCGTAAAGTCCGAGAGATCGTTCCTCGCCGCGGTATCTCTTCGTCGTCTCCGTCGGGGTTTTTAACAATTTACGAGATGAAATCGTACGGTGATTTGGACCACGAGACCCGGTCCGGTAAGTTATTTATGAGATATATACTTTACCCGAAGATAAATAGATCGTCGAGCCGATTAGGTAGCAAGAATTTACTGGGATCTCATTTTTATTCCGTTTCGATCAATTCTTTTAATTACCCGTACGATTTATTATTTTATTAACTTGCGTCCGGTTTTGGCGGTTTCTCAATTTTTTAATCTCTTACTCTTAATGTTTCCCACCGAAAAACGTAACTTTTATGCCGTTGGTATCATTGCCAATCTTTGAATTATCCGGAGACTTTAATCCGTAGACTTTAATGACGTTTTACCTCGTTGTTAATGTATACCAAAAGAAAAGAAAAACAAAAGGAAATAAAAACAAAAGAACGTTCCGCATTTCCAGCAGAAACGTCTTTACATACGTGAGAAGGTTAATCGTTTGAGCATCACCGAATCCATTCAATATCCCGTGCATCGTACATCGAGTCCCATCGATCGTAGCAACGAAATGGCACTCCGTCGTCGAAGCATCTGTGTCGATCCCCAACTTTGTATCCGCCTGATTCGTTGGCTGATATAGCGTTACGAATAATAACATACTGTCGTAGCCGTTGCACGTGTGTGCGAGAGAAGAAAACGTTTCAACGGCGGAGTTAAGCGAACGATAGTCGGACCACTCCCCCAATATTTTGACTAACGCGTCAACGAAAAGAGCTACACTCGTCCATTCAGAATGTTCAACAGCCCGTGGCGCCATTCATTCTTAGCGCGTTAGCGCACGCAGAGACGACCGCGCGATTTATCGTACGACGCGTCACCAGGTTCAACAACCAAGCGCTGCTACGAGCTCCCGCTTCGTTCCTACTCTCCCGGCAAACGCCACGCTACCGTTGCTTCGTTCGCCCATTGATGACATTCGTGCGGTCAGATTTGTGGCTTCTCCGCAGCTTTGTATTGTGTTTGGTGCAACTAACAAGTAATGGGGGGGAGGGGAGGATGTACATCATATATAGGAAACCACTATTTCTCTTGATTCTCCCGTGTGTCGTCTGCTTCGATCCCACTGCCAAAGGAACTCGACAATTACACGACTTTGTTCGCGGTGATCATTCGAGCGATATGTTTTCGTGCGTTGTCGGTCGAGCAAACAAAAAAAAAAAACAGCTATTATTGAACTCTCGAAATCGAATCTTTCGATCTGCCCGGGACCGCACGATTCTTCGACAATTCACAATTGATATACTATCGATTACTCAGAAACACTATACAATACCAGACCCGTGTGGAACCAAGAGAATAGCGCGTCTCCTTTTTTTGAACGTTTGTGAAAAATTGCTTCCGCGTCTCTTGATCTTTTAGAAAATCCACGCCACTTCGTCGGTGACAAAAGATGCTCTGCAATGCAAATCGAAGTCAGAGTTCTGAGAATTCTTGCGCTTCTTGAACGATTTATTGACTCGCATGGATATACGTGCGGTATTATACCCCACGTACGAGTATACCCACGCAAGTCAAGATCCGAACTACAACTCGCGAATTTATATTATTTTATACAATTTTTCAATGACTCAACTTTACTTGAAAAAACAAATGTTCACGAAACAGTTGACTTTTCCGCCATATTTTCTATTGGCGCAAAGTTGTTACGAAATCATTGGGGCTGAATTACCAATGATACGATTAAAAATCTTGAAATTTTGCAGAAATAATTGTAAAACACACTTGTCAAAAAAAAAAAAAAAGTTGAACTTCCGGTTACGTTACTCGGTTAACTTCCCAACAAACACGGTTAAATTACTCGCGATTTGTGTCAACCATTCGTTCCATCACTTCCAAGTCCCGATGCTGCCGTTTGCTGTTTCCTTAGATACCGTCGAGTTCGACACGACTTTCCGACTCTGGGTATACCGTTTTGGCACGCCCGAAGATTTTATTCTCCCTCTTTGCGAGGGGTAAGATCGTGTTACCTGCATCGTCGGGACAGCAGCAGGAATGTTGTATCTGTATACGTACGTTCTCTCGCTGTAGCTTGTGCGTCGCTCGCGAGAAGCACTCCCGAAATATATATTCATGACACTGGTTGACCCGTGACGGTCGGAACCCCGGAGGTCCGAAGGGTCGTTGCCACCGTGTATAGATATACATGGAGCACGGGGTGAGAGTTTCATCTCGCAGCTATTCGACGGAGAAACAATAGTGACCGCAATGATGTTCTCAAAGGCATATATAGGAGGAACCGCGGAAGAGCTGGTGAGAACACTTGAATATTTATTTACAGCGGGCCAAAAAAGTATTCATACACTTTGTTTTTTTGCGATAACTTTATAGACATAAGCGATACGCAAAGAAAGCCAATTTTATTTTATAGTACATCAGGTACAGAGATAAACTGCAAATGGAGAATTTTTTCCCAGGATTAATAGAAGAATTATGCAAAAAAAACGAACATTTTCGGGCCAAAAAAGTATTCGTGCACTTACGATTGAGCTGCTAAACCTCGGTACTCACTCACGGACGGTCTGACCTCTGCGTACAATATAAACAAGTCTTCGTTTACACAATGGTTTTGACCTATTCCATGCGGTAGTAGATCTTCAAGCTCCGAACAGACACGTTGGCAAAGAAAAGCCAAATATCAATATCCATGCGAGATAGAGTGATTTTTCTTTGGAAACGCGGCGAAAGTTATCGAAGAATTAGTAAAGAACTAAATCTAAGTTTCGCAACAGTGCAATATATAATAAAAAAATACGAAAGAACAAACAGCAGAGAAAATAAGTCACAAACCGGTCGACCGAGAATACTAACGGTACGGGAGCTTCGGAGTATCGTTACAGAGGCTACAAAAAAACCGTTCCCGAGTGCTCGCAGTTTAGCGAATGATGTCGCGTCAACATCGGGGCAGAGCGTGTCTCCCGAGAATATTCGAAACGTTTTGCATTCTGCCCAAATATACGGTGGGACTGCCCGCAAAAAACCATTAATTAATAATATAAATCGAGAAAAACGTTTGGGTTTCGCAAAAACCTACGTAAAAAAATCTATAGAATTTTGGCAACGTGTCGTATTCTCGGATGAATCGAAGTTTAATATCTTCGGGTCCGATGGAAAAAAATTCGTCTGGCGGAAACCAAATACCGAGCTCCGGCAGAAAAATTTAATACCGACTGTAAAGCACGGCGGAGGAAGCGTCGTGGTTTGGGGCTCTATGGAATATTATGGCGTTGGTAGTCTGGCTTTTATAGATGGTACAACGAATGCCCAGAAGTATACCGACGTGTTGCGCAGCAATTTCAAAGTAAGTGTAGACAAAATGGGCCTGGATGAAAATTTTTACTTCCAACAAGATAACGACCCGAAACGTACCGCCATGAAAACGAGGGAATGGTTACTCTATAATGTACGCAAACAATTGATTACACCACCACAATCTCCGGACATCAATCCTATTGAAAATTTATGACACTTGGTGGATGTAGAAATTAAAAAAAAAAAAAAAAAAAAAAAATCCGATCTCCAAAGAGTGCTTTTAGAAGAATGGACGAAAATAGCAAAAGAAACAACGCAAAAGCTAGTAGAATTCATGCCTAAGAGACTCGAGGCGATAATTGAAGCAAAAGGGATGCGCACCAAATATTAGTTATAATTATCAACTATGATGATGTAAGTTTTCACTATAATCGTAAGTGTATGAATACTTTTTGCCCGAAAATTTTCGTTTTTTTGGCATAATTCTTCTATTATTCCTGGGAAAATATTCTCCATTTGCAGTTTATCTCTGCACCTGATGAACTATTAAATAAAATTGACTTTCTTTGCGTATCGCTTATGTCTATAAAGTTATCGCAAAAAAACAAGGTGTATGAATACTTTTTTGACATACTGTACGAGGTGTGTAAATTAAGTAATGAGACTGATTTTTTTTCATTTTTTTTTATTCAAATAGAATTACAATTTTATTATTTCACCCTCAAAATAACTTCCTTCTGAAGCCACACAGCGCTGGAGACGGTTCTTCCAATCCTCATAGCAGTGCTGGAACTCCGATACTGGAATAGTCTTTAGCTGGTCGGTTACAGCCGTTTGAATGTTTTCGAGTGTCCCAAAATGAGTTCCCTTGAGGTGATTTTTCAATCTCGGGAAGAGAAAAAAGTCACAAGGACTCGTGTCAGGCGAATAAGGAGGCCGAGGAGCCACAGGAATGTTTTTACTAGCCAAAAACTCGTTTATTGAAATTGCTGTGTGACAAGGAGCATTATCGTGATTTTTCTCATCCCCAATTCATTGGTCGAAATCTGATGAACGGTGGTGTGAGTCAAATTCAACTCTTCCCCGATCATTCTGACTGTCAACCGACGATCTGAACGCACAAGATTGCGGATTCTGTCGACATTTTCTTCGGTTCTTGACGATGAAGTCCTTCCGCTTCGTGGTTCATCTTCAATCGACTCTCTTCGTTCTGAAAATGCCTTAAACCACCGAAAAACCTGGGCTCTTGACAAAACACTGTCTCCGTAGGCCTGCTGAAGTTTAGCAAGAGTGTCCGTTGCACTGTGCCCAAGTCTGAAGCAAAACCTGATAGCACACCGTTGCTCGAAATTGATGTCACTCATTTTTAGAACACAATAGAAAAAATTGTTTAGAACACAATAGAGAAAAACGCTACGTTGCCAGTCTCATTACTTAATTTACACACCTCGTATATCCTCGAACGAAACTCAGCCCGCAATGTCAGTAACTTTAATGTTTTATACGACTGCGTAACGGAACGAGAAAAATCTTCTGGAATATATGACTGTACGACGACGAAAGAGCTACGTACATATACGAATGGTCCTCTATCGCGTCAAACCCTGTGGGGTGTTCGATCGCCCGGAAACGATAATCCATACTATAGGTAATGTGGTTGTGGTTCCGGGTGTTACAATCACATCATATTCAATCACGTATACTCTAATTTATAGACATCATTCGTTAAACAACCCTTGTTCTCGTCCATTTTCTAGCTCCAGGGTCTCTTTGTTCGCGGGTACCAACCGTACGGAATCGGCCGCTCTACGAGAACACGAGTGATCATAAGAAGAATTGTTTTGCATTTCGGCAGCATCGATGACATTCGCGGCTGATTAATGAATTCGAACGAAGAATAAAAAGGATTCTTAGAGTGAAGAAAGAAAGGGCAGGTTTCGCTATATCTCGTTCTAAACTCTCTTAATTTTGTTTTTCACACAAAATTTGATACAGATTCTTTGATCCATTTTTTGGAATAGGCAAAAATCGAAGACAAGCCAAAACACGTCTAACCAAAACAGCTGTCAACAATTAACTAAACATTTAAAATGGCCGATTTTTTTAGCATAACTGAGGGACATGAGTATCAACCTAACGCCACAAAAAAATCGAAAATCGAATATACGTAGCCCGCGGAAATTGAAAATTCGCGATACTTTTTTAACAGACCTCGTATGCTGATGGGCATGCCGAAAGGCTGCTCGGCGAAACGATCGTATTCTTTATATACGCTTTTACGCGTATACATTTACGGAGATGAGAATTTTGTTGTCTAACTTATTTTAGTTTTGTATCGATAACTCCACCCCTGTTTGTATCTGTGTAATCAACCGAATGTGCGACGAATCTGCCATTTTTCCTTTTCTTATTTTGTATACACCGACGGATAATTTGTAATAGACTCGACGTATCGAGGATAATTTGCAAAGAATTACCTTTAAAAGAAATAAATATGCCTGGAATTCTCAATATCTAGATACCGTCGATCGGGATAATTATTATTTCTGTCCTTTTCATCGTCTATATTTGTCAGTGCGTTTACCTCGAATCTATAATGATAATTACATTGCGTTCTCTCGTTTCTCGAGGAGAATAGTTCTCTAGAGAGACAAATAAATTCATTGCAAACATTATGCCATAATGAAAAAAGAATTGAACTAGTTTTTCACAAAAGCCACTATAGTTTACTCTTAAATGGACCAAAGCACATAAACAATATTGATCGCTTTTTTTGAGACATCACGGTTTGGGAAAATCTGTTTATTTCACAATGGGAACACGGTCCAATAAATGTAACAGATCTTTTTATAAATATGCGTGTATAAATAACGTATGGTGTTCCCAAACGGACGCATCATTACGAATTATATGGTTAAGGAGTCGTATAGTTACTGATATATATATAATATGGGAAAGAAGATGATTCCGAGTCTTGGAATTCGTTGAATGTGAAATTGCGAATGAGAGATGTGAGAACTGGTCCGGCACGCAGATCTTTTCTGTAATTATGTATATTATACCGTATACGTGCATCCTCGATTCGCAGGTAACACGCGTGGGTGGCGCAAGACTCTCGGCTAACGCCGAACGCGAAACGCAAATGCATTCGCGAAAAACTCTCTCTCGCGGGAAGCGCAACGAGAACCGCGATAAAGAGGAGACAGAGGACAGTGGAAAAGAGGTCTTTAAGGCGATATTAAATTTCCGTAGAGTGGTCGGTCGCTTGGTAGTCGCGGAGCGGAGTACAACAGCGGGATATCGCGTTTCAGGCGTGCCCTCTCCGCGAGGACACATTTTTCCACGGGACCGTATAACAAATTTAATTTAACGACGAGGGCACACGTGTGCACCGTACGATTTTGGCGCGTTAGTCTCGATCGTACAATTTCCTGGTCAACAAAAACCGTTGGTCCATCATAAATCCAGTTACAATTAATATCTTTAAGGGTGGAAATAGGGTTAGACGGTTCGAAAAATCGATTTTTTTTTAATTTCATAAATTGTTAGCAAAACTATTTAGAAAAATATGTTTCCAAAATTTGAAATGAAAATTCCGACTCGCTCTATTGTTATAAGCCATTAAGGGAAGAAATAGGGTTAGGACAGCGTTTTCTCAATGATTTTCATGCATTTTTTTATAGTATAAAAAATGAATATAATTTATTGAAACTTTGAGAATATTTTATACATATATTTAAGTATATACTGTAAAATTTTTGAAGAATTTCCTTGAAAAACACCGACGATATTAGCGACCCTAATTGCAGGTCACAATCAGACTCAGCATTTTGCTATTTTTTCAAACGCGTTTTTCCGAAAACGACTTTTTTCGAACTTGCGTACACGCTAGTTTGAAAAGTTTTCGACCAATCGCTTTGAAAATTGGCAGTTACTTTCTTCATAGTATTGCGCTCTATATGAACCTAAAATCGGAATATTATCATTATTTAAAATAATTTTTTTTTTCCAAATAAAGTTGTAAAAAATGGCAAAAAATCATGCTTTTTTTTTCGACCCCTGTAAAAAATTTAATTTTCTATTTTTTTGATAGCATTTAGGTTCATATAGAAGAGAGACATATAATTAAGGTAAATTCCAAGCTCGTTTGATTTCGGATGAAAATTGCGGCTTCCAGAATGTACGGAAAATGCTGAGTCTGATTGTGACTTGCAATATGGGGTCGCTAATATCGTCGGTGTTTTTCAAGCAAATTCTTCAAAAATTTTATAGTATATACTTAAATATATGTATAAAATATTCTCAAAGTTTCAATAAATTATATTCATTGTTTATACTATAAAAAAATTCATGAAAATCATTGAGAAAACGCTCTCCTTACCCTATTTCCTCCCTTAACTCTTTTTATTTATTATTGAACCCCAGCCGCGAGGGCAAAAATGCAGGGGCTCAAAAAGATATTTTGTCAAAAATGACACGGGAGCCAGCTCGGGAACACTCTATCTGTGGACCAAATTTCAAGTTTGCAGGTCAAAAGGAGTCGGGAGGTCCATGACAGAAAAACAGACACCGATGCGTTTTTTTCGGTACGGGACCCTAAAAAACGACAAAGTTGCATTTCTATATTCCATATTCCTCATAGAAAAAAAGGATTCGATAGTTATTTTTTAAATAAAACCAGGTTCCAAAGCAGCGAACATTTTAGAGTGTGAAAAATAAAATAAACCGATCTCTGCTCTGACCCCGTACAAAATTTTACTCTCTTCGTGAAAAATCGATGTTTCAGCTCTGCGATTCTCACACACGGTGTTGATTAATCGATCGAATAACGATTTTTTGATTTTTCAAACGGCAGCCAACCTACCACGTATATCTCACGGGCTTTGACAAGACCCGCGCGAAACCGCTGGATTCGAGAATCTCGAGAAATTAGACACGGTCGATAGTCCGGGCGTGCTCAAACGATATATTTAACGTTTGTACACCCTCCGAATGACTTTGCACTCGGAGTCTCGTTAGCAGCATTCAACGCAATTATTCACACGCCTGACTCTGAAGTGACAATCTTAACGTTAATATCTCGCGCGAATTGATCGTCTCGGTGTGTATTTATTGGGAGAAAAAGATATCGACCGGATGTAGTTTGGAACGGGCGAGCCGTAACCAATCGACAGATGTCGAATACTAGTTAGCGCACTGGTCGATGACACTCTTTCGTTCCCTTTCTGCACTCTTACCAAAATGTATTATGTCGTATTTCTTTTTTTTTATCGATTTCAAAGTATATCTAATACGCCACAGTATTTACGTATGCATGTGTGCATATTTTTTATTCGACTATTTTCTTTTCCAGTCCCCACCCGAAATTTTGTTGGATATGTCGAAAAAGAAAATCCCTGAAAGTTACAGCCCTTAATATTAATTCTAAGTACTTTCCCAACGCGTGAGAAGATTTTCCATCTAAAATTCACGTGAATCGAATTTTTTTTTTTTTTTTCAAATTTCTATAACTCAGCCGCATTTTATGCTATCATATTGTTCTTGGTTTCGATTTACTCGGAATAAAACAATCTAAAAAAGTGCCTTTTGCGGCGAAAGTGTAAATTGTACCGGTGAGTTGGTACGGGTCACTGAAGTTGATTTTTACCCAAAATTCTCGTTTTTTTTTTGCTGTTATCTCCGAAACAATTAACTTTACGAAAAAAATGTAAATGAAAAATTTGTTGCAAATTTAATTTCCTACAAAAAAGGTCCTATCGATCCAATTGCTTAGATTAATATTTCTTGAGATATTGAACTGTAACTTATGAGTAGTATACAATTTATAAAATATGAAATATTAAATAATAAAAAAAATTTTTTTTAATAAAGTTCAATATCGGAAGAAAGCTCTCAATCTCTCAGAGCTAATTATCACCGATTATTTTTTGTACGGTTACTTTTATCGATTAGACATAAGAGAGGTTTTTTGTAGAGCATCAAATGTTCTACAAAAATGTGCTAAAAAACTCTCGTAACATCAACGGTTTAAGTCTAATAAAATTCCAAAGTTTAACAAAAAATGTTTCCATGTTATTTAAATGGGAAATGAAAATTCGCGATGAGGGACCTCTTAATTTAAATACGAAGGGCTCATACTTGCAGAAGGTTTTTTTTTGAGATGCCAAACAATACATTTGTCATTATATCGAGGAAAAAAAAAATTAGTCATTTTATTTGACCCACCCTAATATATATAATATATATATACTATAGGACGATAATAACGGTGCTACTTTCGTCTTTGATCGATGTCGATCCTCCACGCCGTAAATCGCGCTCATCAATATCCACAGTTCTGTTGAACAAAAAAAAACGATATATACCCTCACACGGTATATAGGTATAACCCGAGCGAACCTATGACCCGACGAGCCACGCACGCGATTTTTCTTCAACATTCTCATGAATACTCTCGCGTGACTGGGAACCGCTCGCTCTTTGTATAACATATAGAATGGAATTACGTACATTGAATTGCCATATATCCTATAAACTAAATCAAATCTTTCCTAATATCAGTAATTTGGTACCAGTTATAATTTTATTCGCGCACGCCACTGATCGATGGTGAATTTTTATTTTACTTTTATTTTGTTATAACTACATCATTATTCGTCGTTCCAACGTATACCCTTTCGGGTTTTTACTTATGACCCTTTTCCAATGCATTTATTTTTATTTTTCCCCCCTATCACTCCCTAGCCGCACTTCGCTGAGCCAAAACGTAAGACTATCGTGTACCGCATTTGCACGAGGCCACTGGAAAGCTGTGGAAAATCCTGCCGATACAAACGCGGTTACATTTTACCGAGTTTCAATTGTATTACCATTTGAAACTTAAAAAAAGTGCCTCCCGCTCGGGAGACGTTCGGGTCGATAAACGACCGAGCGGTCACGAATTCCGGTATTGGCAAATATCGTTTAAGGGCGGAAATAGGGTTAGGACAGCGTTTTCTCAATGATTTTCATGAATTTTTTTATAGTTCAAAAAATGAATATAATTTATTGAAACTTTGAGAATATTTTATATATATATTCAAGTATATACTATAAAATTTTTGAAGAATTTCCTTGAAAAACACCGAAAATAATAGCGACCCCATATTGCAGGTCACAATCAGACTCAGCATTGTGCGTACATTCTGGAAGCCGCAATTTTCATCTGAAATCAAACGAGGTTGGAATTTACTTTTATTATATGTCTCTCTTCTATATGAACCTAAATGCTATCAAAAAAATAGAAAATTGAATTTTTTACAGGGGTCAAAACGAAAAAGCATGATTTTTCACCATTTTTTACAACTTTATTTGCAAAAAAAAATTATTTTAAATAATGATAATATTCCGATTTTAGGTTCATATAGAGCGTAATACTATGAAGAAAGTAACTGCCAATTTTCAGAACGATTGGTTGAAAACTTTTCAAACTAGCGTTTACGCAAGTTCAAAAAAAGTCTTTTTCAGAAAAACGCGTTTGAAACACGTGGCGCGCTCGGGGCCTGAAGGAGAGCTACTCATTTTAATGGCTTATAATAATAGAACGAGTCGGAATTTTCATATAAAATTTTGGGAACATATTTTTTAATAGTTTTACTAACAATATTTAAGTATATACTATAAAATTTTTTAAGAATTTCCTTGAAAAACACCGAAAATATTAGCGACCTCATATTGCAGGTCACAATCAGACTCAGCATTTTGCGTACATTCTGGAAGCCGCAATTTTCATCTGAAATCAAACGAGGTTGGAATTTACTTTTATTATATGTCTCTCTTCCATATGAAGCTAAGTGCTATCAAAAAAATAGAAAATTGAATTTTTTACAGGGGTCAAAACCAAAAAGCATGATTTTTCGCCTTTTTTACAACTTTATTTGCAAGAAAAAATTATTTTAAAATAATGATAATATTCCGATTTTAGGTTCATATAGAGTGCAATACTATGAAGAAAGTAACTGCCAATTTTCAGAACGATTGGTTGAAAAATTTTCAAACTAGCGTGTACGCAACTTCAAAAAAAGTCGTTTTCAGAAAAACGCGTTTGAAACACATGGCGCGCTCGGGGCCTGAACGAGAGCTACTCACTTTAATGGCTTATAACAATAGAACGAGTCGGAATTTTCATTTAAAATTTTGGGAACATATTTTTCAATAGTTTTACAATTTATGAAATTAAAAAAAAATCGATTTTTTGAACCGTCTAACCCTATTTCCTCCCTTAACGCGCGAGACCGCCGAGGCCGCGCATCGTCCGCAGGGTTCACCACTGTCAAAAAGCGCTAGTATATTTTTCACTCATTTGAACATTTCGAATCACAGACGCTCGATAATACGGGCATTTACGATTACCGCTGCACCGGAGAGGCACCGAGGTTTACTCCTCGGCGTTCATCATCGATACGCATCAATGAAAATCTATTCCGATTGTCACGAGTTTGTGCAATCGTGAAACACGAAAGCCCGTGTACCTGTATAACGCGCCGAGCTCTATCTCGCTATGTGCCACCAGCATATAGCCAAAGAACGCGCGTCCGGACGTTGGTCTTCCGAGGAACATAAAGCAGATTCGAGATACGCGTCTGTCGCTTCCATAGTTCCCGGGGTGGGATCGCGAGTCCGATGCAGCATGCGAGAGAGCCTCGCCACGCGGCTCTCTCGAGACACTCTTGAGATCGGAGATTCGCCCACGCCCTCCCTCGTTTAACTCGCAAAGTCTGTCTTCGCTAAATACTCGCGGTTCGGAACGTCAGCTCGTCCATCGGTGCCATATCGCATACACAAAGCGGACGAACTCCGTCACTCTCGTGCCGTATTCGCTGTACATCGGCTATCCCGTAGATTTATTCCCACTAAACGCCAAATATTTGCGGCAGAAATTGCGTAACTAACCATGTCGTGCTCACGAAGTCAGACATTTTTCATCCAAAAACATTCTGAAACGTGTTTACCTGTTTGACGGCAGGAAACGTCGATAGATCGGAAAAGCTTGGTGTTCGTAAATCGGGACAGGGTAAAATAAGTGGAAAGCAAAGTTGAACGTTGAGCTTCTACCGAGCGGGACAGTCGTCAAAAAGCTGTAGAGTGTTGTTTCTTCCCGCGGAGCGAGTCACGAGCGGGTTCACCAGTAAATACAAAGTAACTTGGAGAAACATAATAGTAGCTCGATGCCAATACTCGACAAACCGTTAAAGCCACACGAGTATCCCTTACCAGGAGCAATGGGCTACTCCTTCCCTATCCCTTTGCCTATCGAGCAAAACAGGCAAAGAAAAATCAGTGAAACATCCAGATCAGCTTCGTTGGGTGCTGATCCTCTTCGTTCCCGTAACGTCAGTATAGAAACTATTACTGTCCTCGACTGCTACTAAAACCAGCAACGGCAATGGGACAGCAGATGGGACTTAACGGTTTCTAATAGGATTGGTCAACCACGGCACAAGTTCCAGATCACCACCAGATTTTAAGAATTCATCGAATCTTGGTGAAAACATCGTTAGACCATAGTGCGACCACCGTGAAGCAAACTCCTTTACACTCTTCTTTCTACTTTTCTGGGATTCGTTATTCGCTATGTATTGTTATGTTGATGCAAAGCAGCGGTAAGCATTTCAAATGGTTTTGGCATTGACAAATGACGAAACGTATGATCGCCTAGAGAGAGAGAGAGAGAGAGAGAGAGAGTACGAGAGACACCCCAAGGACCCCGGGTCATCGAGTCTCGAATGACCACTCGACCGGAGTGACCGTATCCAAAGGATGTTTGCCAACAAAACCGTCCCGCCGCTCTGCCACCGATGAAGGGTGAGAGCCCAACACCGTACCAAGTATTTTCTCTGCTTTTTTCAGACACTCGTAGCGAGATGCCTTGTTTCATTGCTGTGCCGCTGACTCTCATTTCTCTGCTTTTAACCTCTCGGCACTCGTGCCTGATTATCCGAACTCCACGGGCATGTGTACGAAAAGAATGGTCGATATTCTTCGTGGCGTATGAATTATTTATACCATTCACGTGGTACGAGTAGCGGGGACGAACGCACGTACAATATTGTAGAGGGTGACCGCGGTGTTAAGTTCGTCGGAGAATAAAAATTCAAAGCACCGATCGGTCGTTCACTACCCCGGAAGTGTGGAACAACTAACAACACATTTTTTTTAACCTAGAGTCGAGTTACCACGAACAATTTCGCGAAATATTTTATTTATTCAACATGGGCAACGATATCTAAAGTGTAGAAGCGTCGAGAATTGTTATGTGAGTTACGTGTGTCTGTGTAACGGATACGCTTCATCAAATAAGCTCCGTCGCGTCTTTCGGAAACTTAAAAGATGAGACGTTCCGATCACTGCCAGAGCAAAAGGACATAGGAAGATTGAAATGCCGTAAACAAAACAAATAAGCCAAAGTGTGATTCTCCAAGTGCGTGAAAGAGCTTGATGCGTGCATATAAGAACTTGGGTAAACACGAGATGTCCGCGATTGAAAGAAAATAGCTGTAAAGTCAACTCTTGTACGGGTCCGGGACAACTGGTCCGAGTGTTCGAGGATTTAGGACTCATAAAATGTGGAATCGGACCTGGTGAGAGTTGTGCAACCTGCATTCTGTGGATCTTTGGGGCCTCCGCGCGACGCTAACATTGAGAAAGAATCGCTCTGCCTCGTTTTCTCTTCATGTTTTTTTTTTTCAACCTCTCTCGATGTACGCATGGTCGAGGCCCCTACGTTTCTCTTCTGTATTTACTTCCCCCCCGAAACAACAAAAAAATCCCTGTCAGGCATCTTTCAATCTCGCGTTTATCCGTGTCCACGGCCGCGAGAAGTAAGAGAAAAAAAACGGTTTATTACACATTTTAGTTTATTCGTGGAACTGATCGAAGCAACCGATCGTAAGGAGACCTCGACACTTTATTATAAACGTTAAAGTGTACTCGGGTTCGTTAACGTACGACTTGACGCAATGTGTATTATCGTAAATGACCATCCGGACATTTCGGTGGCGAGAAATGGGAACGGCCAACTCGGACGCGTCACGATGACATCCTACGCAACGAGTTTCCTTCGCCCGACAACACCGTGGATAACATTTTTATGGCTCGACTCAAGCGCGAAAAGTTTTCTCGCGCGTCTTCTTCGTTGAATACCAAAGTGATGATTCGGCTTCCGGTACAGAAAACACCTTTCTCTTCCATTCGAACTCACCGACGGACGGAGAAAAGGCAACGAATCTAATCGGTCGGGTAAACACTCATCTCCATATTGCGTAAGGAATACGGGTGTGAGAGAAACATCGGGGGCCATTGTTCCAAATATACGGTTGAGTGTAGTCATTCCGGGGTCACGACGGAGGTACGTGCTTTGCCGATAGCGAAGAATCAACGATAAATCTCGTTTAATTCCGTGTCGGCGCACAATAGAACTGACATTGGTGTAAGGCCACCGGCTACAAAACCAAGCAACGTCGGTGTCTCGTTGCGTTCGTTCGGCTCGTTGTTGTCCTCCGAAAGAACTCGAAGAATGAGTTCATCTTGGCATAACGCAGAATCGAGTCTATATTAGGCCCATCTGCCTTAACGCGGACATTTCTGCATGAACGAACGAGCACATTGGGCCACGACACGAAAAAAAAAGTAGAATCTGGTTGTAACTTTGCTGTACCACCGCGCACGGTGGCGCTGCAGTCTTATTCTAGCGGGGCCTCTCGTGTATATACAGAACGAACGCTATGCGTCCTCCCGAATCCGGATTAAGCACGGCCAATTGATCACGTATCCACTTGGGTAACGGGGACGCGCCTCCCGTGTTTTTGTCGTACATCGTTCCATACTAGTTTCTGTCATTCACGTGGAAATTCTGAATCCGATGCCCCGGTCCCGCAACACCCCAATAAATATAAAGACAAGGAGCAACGCGAGTGAGAGAAAAATAAAGTTGTGTGGAAGGCTTATTGAAACGAAATTTTTGGATATAGGCGAGATTGGGGTTATGGAGCCGGTGGACTTCCATTATAATGGAGCATATCTGTACAAACATAAAATCGAAACGAACCTACAGTGGATCAAAAAAGTATTCACACACCTTGTTTTTTTGCGATAACTTTATAGGCATAAGCGTAACGCAAAGAAAGCCAATATTATTTAATAGTGGATCAAGTACAGAGATAAACTGCAAATGGAGAATTTTTTCCCAGGAATAATAGAAGAATTATGCCAAAAAAACGAACATTTTCGGGCAACAAAAGTATTCACACACTTACGATTATAGTGAAAACCTACATCATCATAGTTGTTAATTATAACTAATATTTGGTGTGCATCCCTTTTGCTTCCATTATCGCCTCGAGTCTCTTAGGCACTGATTCTACTAGCTTTTGCGTTGTTTCTCTTGCTATTTTCGTCCATTCTTCTAAAAGCACTCTTTGGAGATCAGATTTGTTTGTTATTTTTCTTTTTCTAATTTCTACATCCACCAAGTGCCATAAATTTTCAATAGGATTGATGTCCGGAGATTGTGATGGTGTAATCAATTGTTTGCGGACATTATAGAGTAACCATTCCCGCGTTTTCATGGCAGTACGTTTCGGGTCGTTATCTTGTTGGGAGTAGAAATTTTCATCCAGGCCCATTTTATCCACACTTGCTTTGAAATTGCTGCGCAACACGTCGATATACTTCTGGGCATTCGTTGTACCATCTATAAAAGCCAGATTACCAACGCCATAATATCCCATACAGCCCCAAACCATGGCGGTTCCTCCGCCGTGCTTTACAGTCGGTATTAAATTTTTCTGCGGGGCTCGGTATTTGGTTTCCGCCAGACGAATTTTATTCCATCGGACCCGAAGATGTTAAACTTCGATTCATCCGAGAATACGACACGTTTCCAAAATATGATAGATTTTTTTTTGTAGGTTTTTGCGAAACCTAAACGTTTTTCTCGATTTATATTATTAATTAATGGTTTTTTGCGGGCAGTTCTGCCGTATATTTGGGCAGAATGCAAAACGTTTCGGATAGTCCGGGAACACACGCTCTTCCCCGATGTTGACGCGACATCATTCGCTAAACTGCGAGCACTTGTGAACGGTTTTTTTGTAGCCTCTGTAACGATACTCCGACGCTCTCACACTAGTATTCTCGATCGACCGGTTCGTGACTTATTTTCTCTGCTGTTTGTTCTTTCGTTTTTTTTTAATTATATATTGCACTGTTGCGAAACTTAGATTTAGTTCTGTACTAATTTTTTGATAACTTTCACCGCGTTTCCGAAGAAAAATCACTCTATCTCGCATGGATATTGATATTTCGCTTTTCTTTGCCATCGTGTCTGTTCAGTGCTTGAAGATCTACTACCGCATGGAATAAGTCGAAACCATTGTGTAAGCGAAGACTTGTTTACGTTGTACGCAGAGATCAGACCGTCCGTGAGTGAATACCGAGGTTTAGCAGCTCAATCGTAAGTGTACGAATACTTTTTTGGCCCGAAAATTTTCGTTTTTTTTTGCATAATTCTTCTATTATTCGTGGGAAAAAATTCTCCATTTGCAGTTTATCTCTGTACCTGATGTACTATTAAGTAAAATTGGCTTTCTTTGCGTATCGCTTATGCCTATAAAGTTATCGCAAAAAAACAAGGTGTATGAATACTTTTTTGACCAACTGTATATACGGTTCGTTGTCCTTATCGTTCGAGTAATTGCTTTCAGCAGTTTTTTTATTGAAAGTTGCTATAATTTTACGTTTTTATTTCCACGTTTTAAAACAAAAATTATGTCAGATGCGAGAAAAGTTCTATCGCGTTAGTTATGGTTCCTCCAACGGAATCGAGCCAGGATTATCTTGAACTTTATGCGATTAAACGAATTCGCTCTGGCCTAGTATTATCCCGGGATTGGATGAGTGTTGAGCCGCGTGCGAGGTCATTAAACGCTGGAGTAAGAGACAGGATTGGGGAAAAAAAATAAGAAATAAAAAACATCGAAAAAGAAAAAAAATTATCTTAAACATGCGAGAGCGTTGGAGTGCCTTTGGTATAATTTCGTGTGTTCGCGTTTATAAATGCGTGAAGATTTGGAACGAAGACGACGGAAGAAGAAGATGAGTATATGGATATATGTGTATAGCGGTATGAAAAGGACAGAAAGAAGGAAAGAGTTTGGACGGTTTCGAAATTTCTTTCTTTTCATCTCTCTTCAACGCGTCGTTTTTTCTTTCGAAAAAAAACCAGTTTTTTCTATATCGTTTAATTTCTACGGGTGGACATCCTTAATTTACGACATCGTTCCCTCGAGCGCGTTTCAACATTTTATTGGATCTATCCAATTTCTAAGTCCGAGAGATCGTCTATATAAACGATACGTATGTATATACGTACTCTCTCTGTATATATATATACACACATATATATAAGCATGTGTGAAGTTTCTCGAGGCTGAACAGAAAATCGGTTTCGAAATCCACAAGAGATCTTCTAATGGCTGCACGCGAGCTTATAGCAACTGAGATGATGGCACATTTACGTATATAATATACATACATCAAGGACGATAAAATGTGTGTTCTCGGCTGGGAGAGGTTCAAAAAAGGTCGAACGCGAATCGCCTCGAATGTCGAACGGTGAATCGCGAATCCGTGTTGTGGTTTCATTCATTTTTTTTCAAATTCGAGAATCGACGTTACAAGACGCCAGCTCTATAGAAATCTATGTATTGTATATTAACACCCTCCTAACGCGTAAAGTGCCTCTGTCTTTATTATCATTAATATAGAAATCCGGTAAACGAGAAGGCGGAAAACTCTCTTCGTGGAAGACTTTGTTACTTTGCCTTTCGTGTTCGGCAATAAAAACAGTTCCCGTACATCGGTTGACTCTCCGAGGGATGGGGTCTCGTCCGCATTGTCAGCAGTGTCATTATTTTGTCACTGGAAAAACCACGCAATTGCAATTGGAGCAATATATTCCCGGAAAACTATACTGCCCTCTCGTTCAATATGGCGTGTAGCGGCTCAAAATGGCCAACCAACGAATATACACCGAATAACAAAATTGAGGATTAACGAGGAACCCCGTTCGTTCGCACTGTGGGAAAAGAAGAGGCGGGGCACATCCTCCTTTGACACATTGTAAAAATATGACTGCGTTTTGACGAGACTAAACGAACGTCGATTTATGATTTCGTGGTATTAGCCGCTGAGGATTCGTTACGAAGGTATAACGGATGATTTATATCTCTCCTACGTATTATCGAGAACATGCTACTGCACGGAAATTTCTTAGAGTTTAACTATTTTTGTTACCATTTTTTCAGCCAAAAGTTTCGTGTATCTCGTTATAAAATCACAGATAGCAACGATAGAGGGCCGAAGAATAATGAAAAAATAGTCTCATATGGTTCGTCAAGATTTGGCAAAAAGAAAATGAAAAATTTAGCATTTTGTTTTTAGTTCAAAAACATACACAATGTCGATTCCCAATTTTTTAGGTCCTCGAATCTTAATATTTTTCGAAAAAACCCTAGCTCAATGTGATTTAAAGTCAATTCCGAAATAACTAGATTTTTCTGGAACTCGAAATAACTTTGCATACAAAATATCCTGCGGATAGCCGTTGCCCGTACAACTAAATGATTCGAAGATAAGAGTATTGTTAATTTACCGAATGGTATATTTAAAAAATCGAATCTTCAAAATGACTCAATGTTTACCTATTCCTCAAAGATACCGATATCCAAAGAACTTAAAAAGGCAGGTGGATTTTCAATTTGGAAAAATGAGCCATTTTTTGGATGCCCAAAATGAATTAACAATCGTTTCTTATTGGTTTTATTGATAGTCGGATATCTGGGGCAATGGCACCCTTCAACGTTACTACTCAGTTGTAATCATAACATTAGAGACTTACATTCTTCAGTGGTAAAGTATAGCAGAAAATTAACGTTAATATCGCGTTAATCGGAGACTGTTATTACGAAACTTTTGTCGAAAAAAAATCAATAATTAAAAATGAAACGTCGCGTTTTGTCGGATTTGAAAAATCCTCCACGTTCGATATCTCCGAATGTTCCAAAGTCGTTGGGTCTCTGTAAAAAAAAAAACTTTCAAACAATTCCACACTAATTCTCGTCAGATATCGTTGACGGAAATAGACAGTTCAATGCTAATACACGAAAACAAACAAGAGACATTGATCGTACATTTCAAAGAGTCCGTACTTCCAACCATTTGGAACAAGCAAATCCTTAATCCGTTTCATTGTGTTGCACGGACGATAGGATCGTTCGCCTACCGAGACAAGAGGTCGCCCGGCAGCTCTCGACGTTCACCCCCGGTCGGTGAACGAAGGGGCCTCTGGGACCCACCGGTTGATACCCGATCGTGTTGACGATCGAGCGAGCGGGGCCCGCTCAGAGGGAGAAGAGGGAGGTAACCCTCGTCGCTGTTTTCCGTTTTGGTCGGTCGGGATTGGCGGTAAGCTCGTTCAACGAGTTACAAGATTGGTCTCCGACAAAACGGGCGTGCACCAGGGGCTGGCACGGTGCTCCTCTACCTACGCCACCACTCCTTCGGAAACATTGAGAAAAATCGGTTCCCCGAGCACCTTCACGCGCGGCGGAGACCAACGGGTCGTGAATCGGCGAAGCGCTAGTCCTTTCCCGTCCATCGACGTGGCCGCACCGGTGTGTCCTCGTGCTGCCACGGCCGTATTATAGTTCGCAACAAGTATACATGTATATATACATTAAACTATCTATATTTATATATACAACCGGTTATATATAGATATATTTATATTTAAAGCGCCATACGATTACGCAGTTTGAGAGTCGTGGACGTCGCTCAAACCGCACGTGAGAATCTTCGGCCGAGATTGTAATCTCACAGGCGGGCACCAGTGAAAATACGATACCGGAAAGATTCGAGATTCATCGTGATTTTTTACAAATTTAACCTGCCTCCAACAGCGAACAGAAATACGTAGTTCGCCGGCGTATCATGTAATCCGTGAGTCGATTCTAAAGGGGGGTGGGGTGGCACAAAAACCAGAAAGATCGTTGCCGAATCGTGAGTTCGTCGAAAGTTTCAAAGAAGCTTTGCAAAAACTCGTTAATGTTTTGACCGAAAAACCACGTGACTGTTTCGTCACCGATCGTTATTCCGCATCGTCATTTTCTTTGACGGAGAGAGAGAGAGAGTGTGCGTGGAACGAGTGAATCATTAATCCACTAATTCGTATACAAGGAATTTGAGGAAGAGCTCGAGGAGAAATCGAGTTATTCAGCTGGATTGACGTGGTGTTAAACGTGTTTTAGCGGACTTGACGATCGTTGATCGATCGATCAAGGATTTCTCTCGATCGTGATCGAGATTTGCTGAGATAATAATTACGATAAAATACGTTTTTAAAAGTGACGACACGCCGCGTGTTAAGAAGAGTTCAACATTGCTGGGATAACAAATCGTTGAGGTGAGTGTTTGTAATAATAGTATATGTTATATTGTGTTGACAATATCGATGTTTTGGAAACTTTGATGCTCGGTCGATAAAGTTTCTAACGTGTCCGCTCGTATCAACGTTCGAGTGTCATCGCTTGTTCGCGCATGAGGTCACCCACAGTCTTCGGACGTTCGATCGTCGCACGGTGCACAATTCTCTTATTCGGACGTTGAAATCTCCGGGTCAACGAGTACTTCTTCACCGTACCGGCTACCACGTTTCCAATATTCTTAAAGTTGGTTCTTAAATTGTTCGATCGAAACTACTGCGAAAGTGTGATCGCGAAATAACGCTTCGAAATGGTCTAAAATATCATGGTTGTGCCGAAATATATAATATGATTTTTTTTAAGAATTCGAGTCACCCAACGTAACGCATCAGTTTTTTTTTTCGATCATTGTATTTGAATGCTGGCTGAAATAATTATAGTGCTTAGAGTGATCTGGAAATAAAGTAAAAAAATACTAATGATATTGCTCGTTTGATATAAAGTTTTCATTCGGATAAAAAAAATAGCTGAATATTAATTTATCAAAATAAATCCTTAAAGCGATAATTACCGTTTCGCATAAAATGTCTCTTTCTACTCGAGTCAAATTATCTTTTTTTTTTGTTTCTGCCCTGAAAATTCCGCGGGTTCCGACCACACAGTTAAAAAACAAATACAACGACGAGTCTCGATCGGTAAGGGTTGAACACGTGCGAGGTTCGTTCTTTCCTTTCGTTGGCCCTACAATTTTTACGTTTCCTTCCTCTGTACAGTACGGATCTATGTATATATATTTGTGACATATACATATAAAAGTCTCGCCACCGTAGCCAAATGAAAACATTATATTGTCACCCCTCGGCGGTCGCCTGTTGCTATAATATTTGCCTACCAATGACAGTGGCGTAATTCGTCGTCACAATGGATCACAGACCGCATTGCACGAGTAACACGACTGGGCTATATAAATATATACACGGAATGAGATTTAGACCCGATGAAAAAAAAAACCCTTCTTCCGGCAGTGCGTGCGGCGACACTTCGTCGAGATAGAGAGAGAGAGAGAGAATACAAAGCGTTACAATTATTATGCATATGCGTGTTGCGAGGCTTCCCATGTCAAAATATATTTATTGCCCTGGTTTGTTTTTTTTTTTTCAACTTTCTCATATTCACCTCTTCACTCCTTCGTTTGCTCGCTTCTGTCCGCGTCCGCACAAGGCTGTGATATGTCAAGCCGTCCATTGTGACCCTTTCGTACGGTTATTACGTATATATAACCCACTTGAACATTGGTGAATTGTACGCTGGTTTCGCTATGCTCTGCCGTTTAAACCGGTGGTGAGACGCCCGGCAAAATAGATTATTGCCGAGTGCGAGGAATAAAAAAAATTCGTCAAATCTGTTTCTTCACTGACACAACGTCATTGATTATTTGTTTAAAGGAAATTGCGTTGAGAAAAATTGTAAAATTATTTGCGGCACGTTAAAAAGTATTGGTCGCGGTAAAAAAATTGCCCAAATTGCTCAAATTGCGTGAAACTAATTTATAAAAATTAAATAAACCATCGCCCCCCTTACTCATTTGGCAAAATTACGAGTCTTTCAAATTCATAATTTGCAGTATCGAAAAAATAACAAACATATTTCTTTTACGTTAATGTTCGACCACCATTTTTTCTCCCAAGAACTTAATTCCATAATTAAAAAAATGGGCGACGAGAGGAGAGGGTGGAGAGAAAAAGCGGTCTCGAAATGGGGATGTGTATCGAACGGTGGCCGGTCGTGTTACGCGCAACATACAGGCTTTTGCCTCTATGCGCGCATACGAGTATACCGAGTCGCGGAGATGAGTTTGGACCGTACGACATATCGTGCCCTCCGCCCGTTTGAAGCGCACGCTCGAGAGTCCGCGAGGCCCCGGGCATCCATCCCCTCTCGAAATTTGCATATTCACCCCTGCCGTGCGAGAGATCCCCCTGTACGCGAACGGGGTCGCAGGGTCGCGATCTGACTTAACGCCTTTTCGCCGATGCCCTTTTGTGCGCCCTTCGTTCCACACTTATAATACATACATTTCTTCTCCGCGCGTCTTTCTTCCGTCCAACGATCTCCGTCGTGTCACCGAGAGACGCGAGCGATGCCCGAGATGTTGGGCCCGCGGAGCATCGTTGTGGCATAAAAGTGCGAGCAGGCATCCGTATCTCCGTGCTTATATCGAAATATTATTCCAACTGTACAGGGTTAAGGGGCGAAATAGAGTTAGGACAGCGTTTTCTCAATGATTTTCATGATTTTTTTTATAGTATAAAAAATGAATATAATTTATTGAAACTATGAGATTATTTTGTACATATGTTTAAGTATATACTATAATATTTTTGAAGAATTTCCTTGAAAAACACCGAAGATATTAGCGACCCCATATTGCAGGTCACAATCAGACTCAGCATTTTGCGTACATTGTGGAAGCCGCAATTTTCAGCTGAAATTAACGCGGTAGTCTGGCCTAGAGCGAGATTTTTGATGTCATTTCTAATGTGCAATAATTTTTAAACCGTTTAAGTTGTCTTGATGAAAATTTACACGTGCATTTATTGATCCTCAGAGAATACTTGTACATTAGAGAAAAAAATTGTTTTAAATATTTCCATGTAGTTTTTTTGCCTTGTTGCAACATGGTGAGCCGAAAGCCGTCACAATCGGCGCCCATTCTGGACGATGTTGTATGCATCTGAAAAAAAAAAAAAAATACATATTCTCAATCTGTATGAGTATTCCGAGGACTGGTAGCAGAATTGGTACTTAAAAAAAAATTTTGACAAAATGGCGGCCTGTTGAACTTTCATTAATGATATTTCATACATTTTCGGGTATTCGACGAGTTATAAAATGTCGGGAAAATTATTGTTCGACTCAATTCTGCTACCAGTCCTCGGAAACAGGCTACCTAAGGTACGGGCAAAAGTTGAGCTCGATCGATCCATTAGTTATCGAAATATCGTGGGCGCCGATTTGAAAAACATAGTTCTGAGATAAACACGTTCAAAGTTTTGACACCGTTAAATGAGCGACTCGGTAGCCCCCGCGTTAGCTGCTTCCCGACCGCGCTACCTGAGCGCGCGGCTTGCTTAGAAATTGTATTTCTCGGCTAATTTTTGAAATATCACTAAACGGTTTTCAGGAGCGTATGAAGAAAGGTCTAAGGAATAAGAAAATGAAAAAAAAAAAAAAATCGATTTTTTCAAAATTTCTGGACCAGACTACCGCCTTAAACGAGGTTGGAACTTACTTTTATTATATGTCTCTCTTCTATATGAACGTAAATGCTATCAAAAAAATAGAAAATTGAATTTTTTACAGGGGTCGAAACAGAAAAGAATGATTTTTTGCCATTTTTACAACTTTATTTGCAAAAAAAAAATTATTTTAAAAAATAATAATATTCCGATGTTAGGTTATTATAAAGCGCAATACTATGAAGTAAGTAACTGCCAATTTTCAAAACGATTGGTTGGAAACTTTTCAAACTAGCGTGTACGCAAGTTCAAAAGAAGTCGTTTCCAGAAAAACGCATTTGAAAAAATAGCAAAATGCTGAGTGTGATTGTGACCTCCGATATGGGGTCGCTAATATCTTCGGTGTTTTTCAAGGAAATTCTTCAAAAATTGTATAGTATATACTTAAATATATGTATAAAATATCCTCAAAGTTTCAATAAATTATATTCATTTTTTATAATATAAAAAAATTCATGAAAATCATTGAGAAAACGCTGTCCCAACCCTATTTCCTCCTTTAATGGCTTATAACAATAGAACGAGTCGGAATTTTCATTTAAGATTTTGGGAACATATTTTTCAATAGTTTTACTAACAATTTATGGAGTGAAAAAAAAATTGATTTTTTGAACCGTCTAACCCTATTTCCCCCCTTAACGGGTTGCTCCGTCACTTTAGTCTCCTCGTGTAATATACGGTCACGCGACTCGATGTACGCAAAGCAAAAAAATTGTCAATCTCAATTTGAAAAGATTATAATCTTTGGTATTATTCGGTCTCGTCCGATCCAGCCATGTCGATCGCAGTCACGTACATTTAAATCTCCTTGGGAATTTTTTTACACGATGCATTTTACGCGTCAACCGTTTGTTCCTCCGCTACTAAAAAAAAGTGCGTGTCACGATGTTATCTCGCTGATATCGACCATCTCAACGGTATATCGCTTAAATTTTATGGACTGGGAACGCGTTTAATTTGATCATTTTCTGAAATAATTTTTTCGCAGGATTCGGCATAGTTGTTTTTATTTTCCGTAACAGGGGAATTATTCGTAAGCCGACTATAGTTGCATGGACGGTATCCCGTCTTACCGTTCGAAGAGGGACCCGCCGGTGCGACATCTCGCCGAGAGTTCGGGCAAAAGCGGCGGGACGGACTATTCGCGCTTATACCGTTCGGGTGACTTAACGGTCCAGGCACCCCGTTATCTCGGCTCCTTATCTTTCGTCGTTCTGGCACGCCACCTGGGACCATAACTCTACGTTTTATCCCCCGTGACACGCGACCAACTCGCGAGCGGGACAATGCTTCGATACGCGCAACGATATCGAAGTCGTAAAATTCAAAAGGGCGTAACTGCTGTACGAGTTGGGCCATTGATGCATCGAGGGACGCGGTAACGCGACCTCGTTCCAAGTATTTACGCAAAGACAATTTTCAATCGGGTGTCACGACTTTTTTGTATAAGAAAACATAGAAAGACACTTTTCCACGACTTCCGGCGGAAGTTCGGTTTACTCGCCAGTGCCACTTCGGTACTATCGGAAACGGTTTAAAGGCGCCAGTTAAGTCTTTATCCGTTCTTCTTTGCACGCGATACCTCTCCGACCGTTAAAAGGTCTTCATTTTATTTTTGTTCGCGAATTACGTCAAGAGGCTTTTATTCACACCCGGAAACCGTGGAATCTTCCGATTTAACAGTCGGGCCAAAGTGGTAACGCTACTCTTGAATTCATGGTCCTCATATTTTACGCCGTTGGACGAAATATGCGCCGAGATAGTACAGAGACGAGCAAAATTGTAACCCTCTTCTCGCCGTGTTGCATCTCGCGGGCGTTTACGAGACTGTAAATCAACCGAGGCCGGCGCGAGTCCCGCAGCTCGGTTAATCGTTGAATAAAAGAGGATACGTTCGAGATTTGCAAGCTCACCGAGCTTGAGGCGATTTTACGCGATGAAAAGGCGCGTATGTACGAACGGAATGTTCTCCGCAGTGACAATGCCGCTTACCATATATGGTATACCAAGTTTTAGCGCGGATGGAAATGCGCAACGCGAGTACGAACGGTGGCAGTCCCGGAGGTAACTCGCATTTATTTTGCGGTTGAATAAAATTATTTTGTACGAACAATTCCCAGGAAAAACTGTAGCGAGTTCTCTGTTGATATCCGTAATTTTTGTTACATTGATTGTTGCTAAATATATATACTTTTTTAGCGTTTTAAATATTGTTTCTAATATTTTTTTATCGTGTAAGATAATGTGTATCTCGGTTGACGAACGATCTTAAGAAGAATTCGATTTTTTCAGTGTTTGTTTTGTTGTAAGCCAATTTATTTTCTCCAACAATTTATTAGATTCGAATTTTATTTATTTTTTCACACGATCGTAAAAACAACAGTGTGGGATCGTCGATGCGATATTTTTTCTGCAAAATTTCGAGATGCAAAAACCTTTGTACCTGTTTTGAAACGCATCAAAGCTTTCCATACAATATAAAACCCAATGATTATAGTTAATTCCTCGAGTCTTTTTAACGAATATACAGTGGATCAAAAAAGTATTCATACATCATGTTTTTTTTACGATAACTTTATAGACATAAGCGATACGCAAAGAAAGCCAATTTTATTTACTAGAACATCCGGTGCAGAGATAAACTGCAAATGGAGAATTTTTTCCCAGGAATAATAGAAGAATTATGCAAAAAAAACGAAAATTTTCGGGCAAAAAAAGTATTCATACACTTACGATTATAGTGAAAACCTACATCATCATAGTTGTTAATTATAACCAATATTTGTTGCGCATCCCTTTTGCTTCAATCATCGCCTCGAGTCTCTTAGGCATGGATTCTACTAGCTTTTGCGTTCTTTCTTTTGCTATTTTCGTCCATTCTTCTAAAAGCACTCTTTGGCGATCGGATTTGTTTGTTATTTTTCTTTTTCTAATTTCTACATCCACCAAGTGCCAAAAATTTTCAATAGGATTGATGTCCGGACATTGTGGTGGTGTAATGAATTGTTTGCGTACATTATAGAGTAACCATTCCCTCGTTTTCATGGCGGTACGTTTCGGGTCGTTATCTTGTTGGAAGTAGAAATTTCCATGCAGGGCCATATTATCTACACTTGCTTTGAAATTGCTGCGCGACACGTCGATATACTTCTCTTCATTGTACCATCTATAAAAGCCAGATTACCAACGCCATAATATCCCATACAGCCCCAAACCATGACGCTCCCTCCGCCGTGCTTTACAGTCGGTATTAAATTTTTCTGCCGGAGCTCGGTATTTGGTGTCTGCCCGATGAATTTTTTTCCATCAGTCCCAAAGATGATAAACTTCGATTCATCCGAGAATACGACACGTTTCCAAAATTCTATAGATTTTTTAACGTAGGTTTTTGCGAAACCTAAACGTTTTTCTCGATTTATATTAATAATTAATGGTTTTATGCGGGCAGTTCCGCCGTATATTTGGGCAGAATGCAAAACGGTTTTTTGTAGCCTCTGTAACGATACTCCGACGCTCTCGTACTGTTAGTATTCTCGGTCGACCGGTTCGTGGCTTATTTTCTGTTCTGTCTGTTCTTTCGTATTTTTTCATTATATATTGCACTGTCGCAAAACTTAGATTTAGTTCTTTACTAATTTTTCGATAACTTTCACCGCGTTTCCGAAGAAAAATCACTCTATCTCGCATGGATATTGATATTTCGCTTTTCTTTGCCATCGTGTCTGTTCGGAGCTTGAAGATCTACTACCGTATCTACTATCGAGGCAGCTCAATCGTAAGTGTACGAATACTTTTTTGGCCCGAAAATTTTCGTTTTTTTTGCATAACTTTTCTATTATTCCTGGGAAAAAATTCTCCATTTTCAGTTTATCTCTGTACCTGATGTGCTATTAAATAAAATTGGCTTTCTTCGCGTATCGCTTAAGTCTATAAAGTTGTCGCAAAAAAACAAGGTGTATGAATACTTTTCTGACCCACTGTACGTAACACGAGCGGGATTACAACGCTTGCGTTAAAAACCAGTGACGGAGGAGCATAAATGATAGGAATAGGCGTATCATACATTTAACGAAATTTATGAATTTACAAAAGTACAATCGATATAACTGCAGACCCTCGAAATTCGTGATCCCGAACAATCTATAACATCGCAGACACAGAGTGCAGCTGTCCGCGGCGAGTCATTCAATTTATACGAATCTGAGGCAGAACGAATTGCGACGAAGACGTTACCGATCCTGCGATATAATATCTCGAGTTTTTTCCCCACATCCACTTAAAGGGTTACTTTTACCGATGTTCCGTTGTTCCGTCTGTTATATAAAAGCCATACATATATATATATATATATACACATCTATAATTTCGAGTAGTGGTTGCCTGGAATTCTAATGCGTGATATTCGTCGTTAGATCGGTGCCCTGTTAAAAATCGAATCGGTCACGGCTCTAGAAGTCGAACAATGTATCTCGCGGTTGGATGTGCGATATATGCCAGTTGTATCCTTTAGACACACGCGCGCGCACACATGTATATATTGCAACGCTGGAACAAGATCGAGCTGCGAACCTCAAGTGTACGAACCATCACGGTGGCCCTTTCGAGCCTCATCTTTTTCAACCTCGCTCTTTCATATTTCCTTATTTCTTCCGTCATTTTATTCTCCATTTTTCTCTCTCTCACTCTCTCTTCGTCGCTCTTTGCCGGGACTAAACTGTCGCGATAAATGATCCTATCCGGTTGAAGGTTATTAATTGTTTTTGACTCCCGGCCACCATTGTCGGATCGCGAAAACATTAACCGAGTGAGGGTTTCCTTCCCCCCCGTCGGAGGATCATTTTTCAAGGACTCCGAGAGAAAGATGGAAACAGAACGAAGATATGGAAGAATCGGAAGGATGAAGAAAGAAATGTTGCGTGTGTGTATGTTTGCGTTTGAATCGAGCGATCTCAAGAGCTCGAGGATCCCGACCATCATCCATCAAGACGATCGTTAAAAACGCATCCACCGATACAAATTGCACAGAGTCCATGAGGTGGTGTCTCTTCGTCTGTGTCTGTGTGTGTCTGTGCTTTGCAGTGCTGTTCCACGGCACGACGGGAGTGGAACGACCGGCCTTCGGTTCTACGTGTGTTTTGCTTCTGCCGTCAGTTTCCTTTTTTCCACAGTTTTTTCCCCCATTTTCTGGGTCACGAAGAAAACCCATATGGCCATGATCGCGCGAACAGTTCATGGTTACCGTTACCGTTCATTGTTGTCCTTTTTTTTTCACTTAGAGAATCGAATATTTTATGCAGCTCAATTCAGACTTTTTTCCCCCCGGTGAATCACCGTGTAAACTTTACGTGAACTCTCGACGCGGAATCCGATGACGTTGGCACTTTTACGTGGAATCGAAAGTTGGAGAGTGATCTTCCATTATTTGCTTGGCGAACGTTGAAGTAGTCTTTCGTGGAATGGTGTTGGAAAAAGAAAAAATCAAACGAGAAAGAATGGATGCTGCAACGTCCGAATGTAGTTTGTCCGATGATTGGATGTCCTGGCGATGAAAAATCATGTAGCGGCAGTCGACGGATCGGACCAATGCGCGTCAGTGCGTTCAATGATCATTTTTTCAAAAAAGTGTCTAGTTTACGATGAATTTTTTGGCTTGCCGTTTAGCACCGATCAACCATGGACAACCACAAAACCTTTCATTGTCTATTTCGGATGATCACAAGACAATTTTAGTACTGCAAAAAAAACAACGTTTCTCTCATAAGTAACACAGTAATGACATTTTATGTTGTGATCGTCCCACGAACTTTTGTTTATAATTGTAGTATTTTGTTTTCAACTTTATAATCCGGCTTGCGGAAGATGACGTACCGTAACACCGAATCGATGCACGTCAAGAGAAATTCGAGGTTGATCGATTATTTATCGAACGATCTGTAAATCAGTCTTGATAGTTCGAGAATGGAGCGGTAATAAAAAGCGGTGATGATTTCACGTAGCCAAAGGATTATTAGGAACCTTTCAACTTTGTTAAGAGTTATATATTTTAGTCGGACGGGAAGCGGGTGCCGAGGTCGACACTCCCAACGATCTAACACAGCGGCGCGATTCTTAATTTAAAGATAATTAGCCCGATGATCGAGAGACCGGGATGCTTATCCCGCATTACCGATGCTGCCTTCATTTTCATTTTCGCTGTACCGCTTTCTTTCTTCGTGCGTCGACCAAATGCATCAATCACTTCCTTCCAAATGAACGATTGAGAGAGAGAGAGAGAGAGAAAACGGTTCATGTGCTGGTGGGATATTTGGTCGTTACCGAATCTTAACCGATCCTTCTCCACAGCGCACCACGCGACAGTTCGTACAGGTATCGACCTCGAACCGCCTGTTGCGTAATAATTGGATGGTCGCTCTGCGCACACCTCGTTCTGCCGATTTTTTTTTGTTCTCCTTTCCTTCCGCCCAACGCAGGGATCGCTTCAAAGTTCATCGATGGATCATTTGCTTTTTCATTTAATTTTCTTCCCCCTATCTTTAGTTACTGGGGATTATTTTTCTCAATATCGATGGATAGTCAATTTGGTTTGAATTGAGGTAACCTCTTTAACCTTATGAATCGTGTCGCTAAGAGTTTAATTTGAATAAAAATGAATATCACGAGTGTGAGGTCGACCAAAATTATGCAAAATTAAATATGGCAAATTCGGAACAAGTTCAAATATCGATTTTTCTGGACATCTGCAATTTTCAAATTGATCATGTTCCGACCTAAGATTCGTAATCGAGGAACCTAAAAACCTCTGTAGAAATCAAGGGGCAGAGAATCCGAATGAACTTCCAGTTTTCTCACAAAGATGTTTCATTCGTTTAAGGTAGTCTGGTAACCTAAGCCGATTTTCATGTCTTTTTTGGAGGGCGTTTTTTGTAGGAAAATAAAAATGAATCGTTTTGGATATTTAGGATGTTTTTATTTACATATTAAAGATACAAAAAAAAATTTTTTTTAAAAGATTTAATAGTTTATTATTATTATTATTATTAATCGAAGTTGGCACCTCGAAAAAAAGCGCGTGGGTGGCCCCGGTGATTTTCGCTCTTGATGTTATCTGAAATAAAAAATTCTTGATAATTCTTAATCTCTAGACATGTCATTCTGGTCGGAACTACTGAAGTTAAATTTCATGGATAAATAACAAAATGGCGGACATAAGAAAAAAAAGTCCTTTTATTTTGCCCGCCATTTTGTTATTTATCGATGAAATTTAACTTCAGTAGTTCCGACCAGAATGACATGTCTATAGATTAAGAATTATCAAGAATTTTTTATTTCAGATAACATCAAGAGCCAAAATCATCGGGGCCACCCACGCGCTTTTTTTTCGAGGTGCCAACTTCGATCAATAATAATAATAATAACAAACTATTAAATTTTTTCAAAAAATTTTTTTTTTGTGTCTTTAATATGTAAATAAAAACATCCTAAATATCCAAAACGATTCATTTTTATTTTCCTACAAAAAAACGCCCTCCAAAAAAGACATGAAAATCGGTTTAAGTTACCAGACTACTAACTCAAGGGAGGAAATAGGGTTAGGACAGTGTTTTCTCAATGATTTTCATGAATTTTTTAATTGTATAAAAAATTAATATAATTTATTGAAACTTTGAGAATATTTTATACATATATTTAAGTATATACTATAAAATATTAGCGACCCCATATTGCAGGTCACAATCAGACTCAGCATTTCGCGTACATTCTGGAAGCCGCAATTTTCATCTGAAATCAAACGAGGTCGGAATTTACTTTTATTATATGTCTCTCTTCTATATGAACCTAAATGCTATCAAAAAAATAGAAAATGAATTTTTTACAGGGGTCAAAACGAAAAAGCATGATTTTTTGCCATTTTTTACAACTTTATTTGCAAAACAAAAAAATATTTTAAATAATGATAATATTCCGATTTTAGGTTCATATAGAGCGCAATACCATGAAGAAAGTAACTGCCAATTTTCAAAACAATTGGTTGAAAACTTTTCAAACTAGCGTGTACGCAAGTTCAAAAAAAGTCGTTTTCAGAAAAACGCGTTTGAAAAAATAGTACCAAGAAAAACCAACAACATGGGGTCGCTAATATTTTATAGTATATACTTAAATATATGTATACAAATTTTATAGTATATACTTAAATATGCGTATAAAATATTCTCAAAGTTTCAATAAATGATATTCATTTTTTATACTATAAAAAAATTCATGAAAATCATTGAGAAAACGCTGTCCCAACCCTATTTCCCCCTTTAATGACTTATAACAATAGAACAAGTCGGAATTTTCATTCAAAATTTTGGGAACATATTTTTCAATAGTTTTACTAACAATTTATGAAACAAAAAAAAATCGATTTTTTGAACCGTCTAACCCTATTTCCTCCCTTAATTCATTTCAGTTTAATAGCGCAAAGTTTGACTTGTGGGAGACAAGTACGGAAAACGGGGAACGGAAAAACAGATAAAATTTGACGGATGTGCGCATCGATTTCGTGGCGAGAAGCGAAAAAGAGCGTGGACAAGAATCGTCAAAGACCGCAATCGCGCGTTAGAAACGAGACGAAAGTTAAATTATATAAAGGGTTGTCGAAGATCGAGATTGGTATACGCTTGGTGCGCGTACAAAGACAAGTCACAGGGAACGAAAGAAGCCACGGTTGACGGACAGTCAGCAGTCATATAGGGATCAGTTGAAAGAATGAAAAAAAGGGTCATAAGGGGATAAACGTCGCTCGGGACTCGAATTTAATGGTGCGTAAAGTGGAAGTGGGGAAGCTCGGATAGAGCGGGGTTCGTCCCAACTCTCGCCCCTTTTTTTCCCTTCACCTATATACATACTCGTCGACTTATGCATGCCCTCGTTCGGCTTGTTTGCCAGCCAGGAAAAAAAGGTAACGAGGGTAGCCGCGCGCGAGCCCTTATTTTCGTGCACGAGTCCCCGACAGCCTGGTAAGTCGATATTCGAATGGCGAAAAGAGTAAACGTGTACCCAGACGCGCGTCTATCGACTTCATTAACAAGTGTCGGCAAATATTGACTCGCTGGAGAAAAAAGAGCGTGGAAACTAGGGTACGTCGACGATGAGCCGAACGACCTCGTGGTCAGGTTCTTCAATTGTGGAAATACCGGGGAGGGGGAGAAAAAATTGAATCGAGATGTTAAGTTTAAGAATAGACTACCAATGTTGGGCCGACAAATCGGATAATATATCACGAAGAATTACGTGACCAACTTCTCTATTATTATTATTGTTGTTTTACTTGGAATTGCCCGTCTCGACAATGATTGGTCAGTGGTAACCCGACCTATGGCCTCATTTGTGAATTAAAAAGTACACGTGGAACGTGAGATCAACGAAACAACAACAAAATTACTATTTTTTTTAATCGAGAAAACAAACGAGATAGAAAAAAAAATCCAACGAGAGGAGAAGCATTGTACGAATTGAAAACAGCGCTCACGCATCAAACGCGAAAGGAGGTCTCTTCTTATTTTGCCCCCGGGGTAATAACGTGCTGTGAATCGAGCATATAAGCATTATTCGTCTGTAGCTTCGTTTTTTTTTATTTCTTCTTTTCCTTAATATTCCACCGCCTAATTCGAGCCATCTGATTTTCGTGCGACCTCTCGGTAAGAAATTTCGAGAGGTAGACGAAACGTGCAGGTACGATTTCGAGATTTTACTTACGGATAAGGTCTACATTTACACTGTACATATATCAGTCGTCCTCCTTCGGATCTCGCGTGGTTTAAAGGCACGTTGAGTGCTAAGATCATTTAAAAAATGAACAAGATCGTAATTCTTTTTATAATATTTGGCAATTTTTCCCTTTGATATTGAATTTTGGGTCAGCGCTTTCTGCGAAAATTGTGCACCCAATTTATTTAACGATACTTGTAACGATACCAATACGAGGTCTGTTCAAAAAGTATCGCGAATTTTGAATTTCCACGGGCTACGTATATTCGTTAGGTTGGTACTCGTGTCCCTTATGCTGAAAAAATCGGCCATTTTGAATGTTTAGTTAATTGTTGACAGCTGTTTTGGTTAGACGTGTTTTGGATTGTCTTCGATTTTTGCCTATTCCAAAAAATGGATCAAAGAACCCGTATCAAATTTAGTGTGAAAAACAAAATTAAGTGCGCGGACGCATTTCGAATGTTGACTGTGGCATATGGTAAAGCTATCATGGACCAAAGCAACGTTTATCGGTGGTACAAAATGTTCTCAGAGGGCCGAGAAGATGCGGACAACGAAATGCGTTCCGGATGCCCGAGCACATCGACAACAGACGAAAACATTGATGATGTGAAGAAAATAATATTGGCCAATCGTCGAATCACCGTTAGAGAAGTTGACGAGGAACTAAACATATCGATTGGCTCATGCTATTCGATTTTTACCGAATGATTTGGGCATGAGACGGGTCGCCGCGAAATTCGTGCCAAAATTGCTCAATTTCGAACAAAAACAGTGTCGCGTTAACATTGCTAAGGAGGTGTTGGACTGGGTCCGCGACGACCCAAATTTGCTCCAGATGGTCATAACTGGTGACGAATCATGGGTTTATGGTTATGACGTGGAAACCAAAGCTCAATCATCGCAATGGAAGCTGCTTTTTTGGAATTGGCAAAAATCGAAGACAAGCCAAAACACGTTTAACCAAAACAGCTGTCAACAATTAACTAAACATTCAAAATGGCCGATTTTTTCAGCATAAGTGAGGGACTGGAGTACCAACCTAACGCCACAAAAAAAATCGAAAATCGAATATACGTAGCCCGCGGAAATTCAAAATTCGCGATACTTTTTGAACAGACCTCGTATGGAATTGTTTTATAGTTTCAAAGAAGAAGAAAAAAGCTTTGGAGAAAAAAAAACTTTTATTTCGTGGGTTAAGAAGAAATACTCCGACGAGGAAAATTCTTGACTTTCCTCGAAGTAGATTTGAAAAAAATGGAGCGAGTGCAAGTCTTTTTTTTCTCTATCTCTCCGTCTCTCTCTCTTCTCTGTTCTTCTCGTGGTTATTGTATCTCGTTAGAGCCCGAAGCTCATCAACGCGAGCCGAGGGTTCCGAGGGTCGCGGGCGTAAAACGATCCTCTCGCGTTCACCGTTCTCGCAGGGCACTTTATACCGTATAGGTGGACAAAGAGAAAAAAATTCGGCCGACCGTTAACGACGTCCAGGCTAATGCCCCGAGCATGCAGTTGTCTCCCGATGGCCATCGGGGCACGCTCGTACACTACGGATATTGTTGAACGTACGCGCGCATCCCGGACAACGTATCAGGGTTATGTTTGCACACCGATTGACGTCTCTTGACGCAATTATCCGCGCGAGTGTCGTGTCGGTGACACGGATTCGTTTTGTATACGTTGGCTGTCGTCTCATTTGGAACCTCCCGAGGAGCTGCGAGCTCTAATTATCTTCCTTTCTCAATTCTCGTTAAAATATCTCTTGGTTCTCGAACGTAACAAAAACATCCCCTTCGCCGGCAGCTCCGCCCCGACAAGAAATCGCGCGTGGTACACGGCTCTCACCGCTGGGTGGGAATCACTCGTAAACTCTAAACTTCGTTTTTTTTTCTCCGGACCAGTATCTCTTTACGATCTTCATTTCGAAACAACGTTCAATGGCATACAGCGCTACGAATAAATTATTTCGCAATAATGAAACATTATTTAACGTTGGAAAATTTGCCGTATAAGTAAAAAATTTATTACAGTCTTCCCTTATCCTAATACCGCTATTTCGATGCTTCCACTGAATATGGATCGCGATGTGTCGTAATTCATGACCGCCGGGGCAACGACTAGAGACAAAAACTGTCGGTTGGCCCAAGGGCGTGCTGGAGTCGGTGAACTTTGAGTATGTGTATTTGTCGCCGCGCGAAGCAGCCCGTGCTGCTGGCAAGTCCGAGCGCGGCAGAGAGGCTCGCTCTTATCTAGATTGTGGCCTAATTTTATTTTAGTTTACGAAAAAAAAAAAGAGGCCCGGGAGTACCATCGTCAACGGCAACAACCGCGTATACCACCGAAACAAAAAAATAACCAAGAAAAGTATATTATAGTGTATTTTAACGCCCCGGCAGATGGCCGCGACCGCGAGATAGCGCTGATTTATGGAACAGTATCAGGGACAGAGGGGCGAGCGCGGAGAGCTCGATACCTCGGAACGAGTTTTCGTTCTGCCTATAAACGAAATGGTTGGAGAAACGAATACGACGACGATTCAAAGTGGTGCGAGAAAAAAAAGGAGAACCCTAATGGTTTTCGGACAGCGCTCTCGGAGACTGATCGCCCGAAACCAAGTTGTCCGTGTTCACGGGTTAGATCTCTCCTCTCGGCGCTTTATCCCCCCGCTCCATCGTGCTATATCTTGGCGAGCGGGTTGACGTTAATATGTGAGCCCCAACGGAGTAACGGCAAACCTTATTCACCTATAAATGACTCTAAGGCTCGGCGCTATTATTCTTTTCATTTATTTTTCTTCTTCTCGTTCTACGTACATATAATTCTCGCCTTTCCCTCGGGACTTTTCCACCAAAACACTATGTACGAGTTCAAACAACCCTTTGACAATTCATGACTTTGAAAATTCGAAATCAAGAGCGGAACAAAGTCTCGTTCGAAACGTCCGAGCGAAAGAGAAAAGAGGAAAAAATAAATAGAGAAAAAATGATATTCTTTTCGACACAACCCGAGAATCCTCTCACACTGGCAACCGGTTGACCTTCAATATCCTTTTTCCTCGCGCGTCTCTCTACTTCTTCGGCGCCACAACATATTCTCCGATCCCTCTTTCCGCCACCTTTCTTTGCCGCGAAGCAACGGAGACCGCGCTTTAAACCCTTTGCATTTGGGTCTTCAAGGATAACGTGATGAGTTACTATACTATATATACACCCATATAACTCTATTGTATACATATATCTGTAGATACGATATGATCGTACGTACATGCGATAGTACGAGAGCCTTGTATAATATAAATATAATTTATATAATTGCAGATGAACCAACAGTGCAAGGTCTGCGGCGAGCCCGCGGCGGGTTTCCATTTCGGGGCGTTCACGTGCGAGGGATGCAAGGTAAAAATCATACATTCGCGTATATTAAAATATCTTTCGTCATTTTTATCGCGATAAATTACTCGTTTCGCGTGATAACACATTATTATCGGGCTTGTCCGAATTTACGTCGCGCCAATTTAATGTTATTCAATGTAAATCAGAGCAAATCCCGTGTCAAAGTGTAAGAATGCTGTTTCAGTCCGTGACGGTAAAACTTAATCGTGTATAATGCTTAGCGCGGTAGTCTAGTCTAGAGAGAGATTTTTGACGTCATTTCTAATGTGCAATAATTTTTAAACCGTTGAAGTTGTCTTGATGAAAATTTACACGTGCATTTATTGATCCTTAGAGAATACTTGTACATTAAAAAAAAAATTATTTTAAATATTTTCATGTAGTTTTTGCCTTGTTGCAACATAGTGCGCCGAAAGCTGCCTCAATCGGCGCCCACTCTGGACGACGTTGTATGCATCTGAAAAAAAAAATATATATATATATTCTCAATCTGTATGAGTATTCCGAGCACTGGTAGCAGAATTGGTACTTAAAAAAAATTTTTGACGAAATGGCGGCCTGTTGAACTTTCATTAATGATATTTCATACATTTTCGGGTATTCGACGAGTTATAAAATGTCGGAAAAATTATTGTTCAACTCAATTCTGCTACCAGTCCTCGGAAACAGGCTACCTGAGGTACGTGCAAAATTTGAGCTCGATCGGTCCATTAGTTATCGAGATATCGTGGGCGCCGATTTGAAAAACATAGTTCTGAGATAAACGCGTTCAAAGTTTTGACACCGTCCGCGCTACCTGAGCGCGCGGCTTGCTTAGAATTTTTATTTTTCGGCTAATTTCTGAAATATCAATAAACGGTTTCCAGGAGCGTATGAAGAAAGGTCTGAGGAATAAGAAAATGGAAAAAAAAAAAAAATCGATTTTTTTCAAATTTCTAGACCAGACTACCGCCTTAAACGCTAGTGCTCCAGAGAGGTAGAGAGAGAAATTAAATGAAAATATCTTTAAAAATCGTTAATAAGGCAAAGCTAATCGCGGCGGGAATATCGTAATTCGTACGGTATACACACCGATAATGAGCCATTGAAGAAGTGCCGTTGAGGAGTCTGGTAACTTAAGCCGATTGTCATGTCTTTTTTGGAGGGCGTTTTTTTGTAGGAAAATAAAAATGTATCGTTTTGGATATTTGGGATGTTTTTATTTACATATAAAAGATGCAAAAAAAAATTTTTTTGAAAAAATTCAACAGTTTATTATTATTATTATTATTGATCGAAGTTGACACCTCGAAAAAAACGCGCGTGGGTGGCCCCGGTGATTTTGGCTCTTGATGTTATCTGAAATAAAAAATTCTTGATAATTCTTAATTCATAGAAATGTCATTTTGGTCGGGACTACTGAAGTTACATTTCATGGATAAATAACAAAATGGCGGACTTTGGGAAAAAACGTCTTTTTTCATTTTGTTATTTATCCATGAAATTTAACTTCAGTAGTTCCGACCAGAATGACATGTCTATAGATTAAGAATTATCAAGAATTTTTGATTTCAGACAACATCAAGAGCCAAAATCACCGGGGCCACCCACGCGCTTTTTTTTGGAGGTGCCAACTTCGATCAATAATAATAATAATAAACTATTAAATTTTTGCAAAAAAATTTTTTTTGTATCTTTAATATGTAAATAAAAACATCCTAAATATCCAAAGCGATTCATTTTTATTTTCCCACAAAAAAACGCCCTCCAAAAAAAACATGAAAATCGGTTTAAGTTACCAGACTACTACCTTAAGGAGGGTAACCCGTTTGGGAAGTGAGAATCAGATTCATTGCAAATAACCCGACTATATACATATATCCATAACTGCGTTACTTATATTTGTAATGTCGATGTATAATATTACTTTCCTTCTGCCAAGTGTCTCGAGAATGACTCGAGTTTAGGAAGAAATAAAATAATCCTGGAAGATAAAGAAAACACGAGGAGAAAAGAAACGAGAACGAATCCGTAAGTGGACTAGAAGCGAGAATCGACTGCGACGAATCGATTATCCTCGATCGTTCTATAGCAGGTTGCGCACAGAGCGACGAGGATAGAAAGCCAGAACTAAAGAACTGCACTTCTATTATATATATTCGTAGTCGTGTGATATAGAAATGTGTGGTTAAGTGTGCGTGTGTGTGTGTGCGACCGAGCACTTGGCAGACTCAACGTCGAGGAGCTATCGTCCTATATCCCAAACGGCCAGGGCTAGGAAAGTATTGAAGAAAAGCGTAATAAAAATGACAACGCGCGTCAAACTGTGAGGTTCGACTATTGTAAACGCCTCTGGCGAGTCATGCGCGAATATGTACTTGGCGCGAGACTGTGCCGGGTCTCTTTTGTTATAAATAAACCGATTCCGAGTAGCGTCATTCTACTTTTGTCAATGCACGTCCGCGATACGCGACGCTGCACCGATAAGGAGGAATAGTGTTACATTATACATATATACATTAGGGCGATTTTTATTTTCGACTATTTTTTTTTCAGTCCCCACCCGAAATTTTGTTGGATATGTCGAAAAATAAATTTCCTGAAAGTTACAGCCCTTAATATTAATCCTAAGTACTCTCCCAAAGCGTGAGAAGATTTTCCATCTAAAATACTTGTAAATCGATTTTTTTTTTTTTTTCAAATTTCTATAACTCAGCCACATTTTATGCTATCATATTGTTCTTGTTTTCGATTTACTCGGAATAAAACAATCTAAAAAGTGCCTTTTGCGGCGAAAGTGTAAATTGTACTGGTGAGTTGGTACGGGTCACTGAAGTTGATTTTTACTCAAAGTTCTCGTTTTTTTGCTGTTATCTCCGAAACAATTAACTTTACGAAAAAAATGTAGATGAAAAATTTGTTGGAAATTTAATTTGCTACAAAAAAGGTCCTATCGACCCAATTACTTAGATTAATATTTCTTGAGATATTGAACTTTTTTTATTGTTTTTTTTTTTTATTATTTAATATTTCATATTTTATAAATTTTATACTACTCATAAGTTAAAATTCAATATCTCAACAATAAAATGCGGCTGAGTTATAGAAATTTGAAAAAAAAAAATTCGATTTACGTGTATTTTAGATGGAAAATCTTCTCACGCTAAGGGAAAGTACTTAGAATTAATATTAAGGGCTGTAACTTTCAGGGAATTCCTTTTTCGACATATCCAACAAAATTTTGGGTGGGGAATGAAAAAAAAAATAGTCGAAAAAAAAAAATCGCCCTAATATATATATGCGTACAGCATCTTGCCGATAAGTTTTATTCGCCCTTACTTTCGACAAAGGATTTCTTGAGTGTATCAAAAATGAAGATGTTGAAGACGAATCAAACGGCATTCCTTAGCCGCGACTTATGTAAACCATCACGAATAAACGCTAATCAGTCAAACTAGAGTCAAAGTTATGGTTGTTTGAAATTTCGTTATTTTCATATTTCTGAAAAAGCGTAAGAAAAATTGCCCGATAACATTTTTCTCGTTACAATTTTATAATCCGCGATCCGCGTTCGTTGTAGCGTAATACGATTATCGTGTATAATTTTTGTTGCTCCTTTTATTAAATCATCGATGTAAACACACGTATGTACGTATAATGTACAACAGGGAGACACCACAATGGCTATGTGGCATCTGTGCAGCGGACGGAATCCACTGGGATATCCTCGGTAACAAAAGCCCACTTGTGGGCACACTCTTGCTCGATCTTTACCGTTCGCGTAAAGGCACTTTCACGAATCCTTTCACCGTGACTTTGCCCAGCGATTCTCGTTCTTATAGTGCACAACAGAGAGAGAGAGAGAGAGAGAGAGAGAGAGAGAGAGAGAAAGAGAGATGGTACTATATTGATATTAGATGCATATGTACGTAAGTAGATACGCAACGGGGAAGTTAAAGCGGTACGAAATGACTCGGGAAATGGTCCATATTTCATATTCCTACAAATGTACAGCAACCGCATATACTTGGATCATGTTTAAACAGCACATAAATAAAATAAAAAGAAGAATCAATGAAATAGACGAAATAGGTCAATATATTTTCCTCATTTCCCTTTCCAAGCTGGATATAAAATCCGTGAGCCAGGAATTGAATGCAAAGTAATTAAAAAAAAATAAATCTTTTGGATGAAACTGGTAATTCCATCAGTGACCCGAGTCCAACAAATAGGTCGACATGAATAAAAATAAATGTGCCGTTAAAAAAATGACGAAACGTAGTCCCTCTGTAAAATAGGAGTAAACGGAGGATGAAAAAGACGGGAGAAGAAGCAAATGGTCCGGGCGATTTGCTGTTACGTGCGGTAGGTATAGTTATTCCCTGATCCCACCGTTTCTCGTCCCTCGCTCTTTCTCCCTCGCTCTATTTGATACACCTCTCCGCGTATGTGTGTGGCTCGAGCGCTCACCCAGGAAGCTGATAAAAAGCGCAATCTGGACGACCGGTTGCGGTGTGTAGCAGCGAGAGAAGCAGGTGCGGAGGTGAACCACGCCGACGACTATACCGAGCACGTGCTCTTCTGTATATCGTAAACCGGCGTGTGCGGAAACCGGAGACACGCTACTCCGACGTATAGATATATTTTTTTCTGCCAATTAAAAACCCGGGTTAGGATAGCTCGAATGACTTTACGGTAGAATTTAAATAATTTTATCCAATTTACTTCGATATTCCCCGCTAGAATGAATTATACCAAAAGCGATGAAAAAACTACTTCTCTTCGTGGATTTTGTTTAGTTTTTTTCATTGCACACATGTTTTTAGAAGCAGAGAGCAAAAGAGAGGACGTTTCATTCTCTTGAGCGTTTGGGATCTCAGATCGATCTCATTAAATGTCTAATACCGAGAATTGAATATATTTATCGGCATAATTAACGCGCGTAGAAGTGACTTTTCGTACGAAATTTATTGAATTCTCGGTTGTACATACGAGGGGGGACCCAAAAAAAACGGGAATTGCGCTGCGGCGGAAAGGGAGAGTGAGGGAACCCATTGCTCGACCAGGTGTCCGTTGGGGACACGTCTCCTGAGTTAGTGTGCGAAGTTCTGTCGCCGTGAGTGCATCGGTTCGCCCGTGGGAATTTTTGTAGTGAAAGACAAATTTCCGAAGCATACTATTTTCCAAAACCTACAACACATGCACAATGTCAACCGATAATACGCTCATTCAAAGTATAATACAAAAACCAAACTTTTATACACTTTGGACAATAAAAATTCCTAACCACTCCTGAGAAAATCATAGGTTGAAGGACTTCGGTCGATGGCCTATTGGCATTTCATGTTTGTAACCATGTTTATATGTGTAACCGTGTTATATAACATTATGTCAAACACATTTTACTACTACTACTGCATGACACCAATTGTCCACCACCCCTACTCACCGGATCTAGCCCCCTGTGATTTTTTTTGTTCCCCAGACTCAAAAGGGACATGAGAGGAAAGCGTTTTGCCACTGTGGAGGAGGTAAAACAAAAATCGCTGGAAGGCCTAAAGAACAATCCCGATAAGTGAATTTAAAAAATGATTTGAACATTGGAAGGATCGTTAGCAGAGGTGCGTTGTGGTCAAAGGAGAGTACTTTGAAGGTGATCAAAATTTGGTGTAAAAATATTAAAAAATAAAGAAATTATGACGAAATTCCCGTTTTTTTTGGGTCCCCCCTCGTATAATCGTTCTTGCCGAGGGCTCGTTGACCTCAAGTCATCCACGTAAAGATAGTAATAACGCGCGCCTCGCAACCACGAGAGATTGAAGAGATCCAAAGAGTCTGTTAAGATTCTGTCCTTTCTATAATTCTCGCTCACATTCCTGCCGAGTGAGCGCGATGCTCTCGAGCGCCCGGTCGGTAATTGGATCTCATTAGGGCAACAACAACGAGGCAACGGTGATCATCCAAGTAATTCGTTAGTTCCTCTTTTATTTCCACCACACATTGAATCCGAGGAGCGTACAGATAACGCGAGCATTTTTTCTCCATTAGATCGTCGATATGTTTTTTTTTCTTTTCGGTTTAGAAGTCAGTGGATTAGGAGAAAAAAAGCAGCGATATTTCAGTATCGTTATAAGAGAGTGGAACTATTAGAAATGCCTGAGCTCTTAGGTAAGGGTCAAATGTTTTAGTGCGTGAATTTCGATCGTCCTTTTCATTCCGGTATCTTTTAGTCAGGCCTTTATTTTCTCTCCCATTCATTCAACGCCACGGACGGTCCGTTTTCTCCGGCATGGGATCTCTTACAAATACGAGCTTCCTCTCGGTCCTCCGGGTCTAACGTCCATATATATACAAAAAACATATACACGTTACCGGAACACACATCTGTATCTGGAATCCATATATTATTTCATTTATTTTTCTCTATTTCCTCATCTCACCTCGCGCGCTTTCTCCTTCCACGTATTTTTCATTTTTTATTTTATCTTTTAATATAAAAAATATACATTTAGACGTGTACTTCAATGGTATTAGACATTCGTGGAATATGTATAGCTTTCGGATCACATATATTATCGAGCAGGTATACAAGAAGAAGCTAGCCCATCCCTCCGTCTCTCTCTCTCTCTCTCTCTCTCGGAGCGCTATAATATACATCTAATGTATACGAAAAAAAATAAAAATAAAAATTTATACACGTAATATATAGAATGAACTTTTTGGGTTGTCAGACCGCCCGGATTTTATCGTAAAATTCATGGTTCCCAACGAGCGACTATAATATCAAAAGCGATATACATAAAACGATGGGAAAAAAAAAATATACCGTAGAATTGTGAAGGTGACGAAGAAGAAGAGGTGGAGAGGGAGGAATGGAAGCTACACGGGGAAGATCCTCGGTAGCTTGGTCACACACGTGGCTCCTAGAGATACTAGCACCAATTAGAGTGACATTCGGAAATATTTTAAATAATTTAGCATTCGCTCTTGCGTGGACTCAACGGTCCCAATGGACTCCACCGTTGCCTCTGTCGTGTATTCCGCTTCTGGGATAGGAGGGCCCCGAACCACGTTCATTAGCATACTAACGATTGCCTCGGATTCCCTGAGCGCATACCAGAATCCTTCTTCTTCTTCTTCTTCTACTTCTTCTTCTTATTCCTTCTTCCACTTTTCTTTCTCCCCTCCCGTGGGCTCTGGCGCGGTGTTTCCGATTTTACCCTTTTTTTTGTCTTCCCTCCATCCTCATTCTCCTCTCGATCTCTCGCCGTGTATTTATTTACTTCCTCTCTCTCTCTCTCTCTCGTACTCGTTGCCATATTGTACCTTCTTACGTATATCAAGTTGCGTTATTTTCCTTTCACGGCTATAGCCGCGATCGTTCCGGACTCTTCGGCTAAAATATAGGGGAGCAGGGAACCGTGACCTCGCAAAAAATACCTTAAGACCGGAGCAAGACGCTACTACCGATTCTCACCAAATTTACGGAAGGGGAAAATTACAAACCCAAAACCACTTCGGATCTTGTTTTTGTTTTTTTTTCCTTCATCCTTCTTTCTCATCTTTCTCCTTCGCTCTCAGGACGAATACCACGCCCGTTGGAGCAGCCAATTCCGAAGGTCGTCGCGAGTTGCCCAAAACGCGCACGATGTATAACCCCGCGACGTGAACCAGCGAAGAAAACCTGGAGGCCAATGAATCGACGAATCGTAAAAAGAAGAACGACATGAATATTCACGTGACTCCATTTTTTTTCCCCGCCGTTCGCCGGGCCTGGTCGATGCACCGAAATTTGCGCTCGAACCGACACGATTCTCTACGCCTTTCTCTCTCGCTGCGAGAGGACCTCGTTAACGATACCACACACTCACGGTAAATTCGGGTCGAACGGTCCGATGTAACGTCCTTTGACGCGTTTGTCATGTAAATCCGCTCGGAGAACGGGCGCGGGAGGGCATTGTTTCTCGTAGTATGCTGTATATATGTTAATATATTTTGTTGTTGAGAAACGAGGACCCAGAAAATAATGTACCCCGTATATAGGAGTTTTGACGGTATTTATGAGAACATCCGACCAAGGCGCTTATTGGTCGTTGTTCGATTTGGAAAATTATGCGTTCCACTATGGCCCAGTTGCGTTACCAATGACTTATCCTCGAACAGTGTTCTTATTCGATACAGTTAGTTTTTTTTATCTGGGAAATCCCTTCGGACATTCGCTCTCTTCGGTGGATAATATTTTTTTTTAAATTGTTATATATACTAGAGTGGGTCAAATAACATGACTAACTTTTTTTTTCCTCGATATAACGAAAAATGTATTGTTTGGCATCTCAAAAAAAACCCTCTGCAAGCATGAGCCCTTCATATTTAAATTAAGAGGTCCCTCATCGCGAACTTTCATTCCCCATTTAAGGTAGTAGTCTGGTAACTTAAGCCGATTTTCATGTCTTTTTTGGAGGGCGTTTTTTTGTAGGAAAACAAAAATGAATCGTTTTGGATATTTAGGATGTTTTTATTTACATATTAAAGATACAGAAAAAAATTTGTTTGAAAAAGTTTAATCGCGATGAGGGAGAGAGATGCCAAACAATACATTTTTCATTATATCGAGGAAAAAAAAAATTTGTCACTTTATTTGACCCACCCTAATATATATATATATATATTTGTTTTGAATTGGGTATCTCGACGCTTATATATCTGCGGCCTCGTTGAAATAAAAATACATGAATACTAAAGTGCGATGATTCAGCCACCGTATACGCCAATTCGACAGTTATATTCATAATTAGTTTCGCGAAAAAAAAAAAAAATGACGGGGACAATCGCGAGGATCGAGGACGAACTGGCAACAACAAAGGCCCGACACGAAGAAAGTGTACGTAATGTATGTAGATTCGATGCGCGAAACGTTAAAGAAAGCCGCTTAATTTTCTCAAGGATAATTGTGAGGTACGCGTATGTTCAAAGTATCGACAACGATGAGCGTTACCGTTCGCGAAACTCGTACACGGTACGGTAACGAGGCACGTTGTATTTGCGAAGACGCGTCAACGCCGCGCTGTGTCGGCTCGTTGTCCCGGTAATCGTTGTACCAACCGAGAATCCGTTCGATTTCCGGTGGCGTACAAACTATCGCGAAACATACTTGGACGAGAAAACCTCGGACCTGCGGTGTTATCGGACAAGTTGGAAAAGGATAACATTTGCCTCGATTGTGTCAAGTTAAATTGATATTTTGAGCGCAAACGGAACACGTAATATCCAATATTTTCGGATCAATTTTCGTAATTGGGACTGGACAAACTAAGTACCAAGGTACGAGATTATTACGAGGGAACGATGAAAAATGTTGTCGGCACAAATTCGGTAATTTTCTTAACGTATATCACTTGCGTCCGTCTGTTTGTGAGCGAATGATCGCATTTTATGATGACACGGTTGATGACTAACGGCCTAAAAATTGATGGACGATTACGCAAACATTCGAGGACAAATATCTTCGTTATTGTCGGCTTTAATATCATTTTCGTCGTACCGACAATTATTTATAAAGAGCATTGTAACGTCGTGACGGAATAGAAACGAGACGAGACAAGATTTCACCAATTTACACCGACCTATAGACTCAAATAAAGATGTACTTGTATCAAATAGATCTCATTAGGACGACGTTTGAATGAAATAATTCATTCGATGGTGGGCCTAATAGATGTCATTAAAATGTTCTCTCGTTTTTCGGTCGCTATATGGTAAGTAACTGACCCACTTGATCGGACACTTAACGAAGAGTTCTTTTCGGATTGATGACGCATCGCTTGTTCGGCCGTTTTCGATTCGTACGTTTACCTCGTGTTCGAGAATATTCTCGCACCTACTCGTCGTTCGCGCTCAACCGCCTCGCGCATCGCGTCCTCTAATTGCTCAACTGATTTGAATACCGGTATTTATAGCGTATAGCGCTATTGCCAGGAACAGATTTCGTATCTCCTCTGTCTCTCGTACCGAGAAACGTTCTTCTTTCTTTTCAACTTGTTCCCCCCAACGTTTCACTCGCGGGTGTGCCGCGTACATGTATATTTGTTACACCTCAAATATCTACATAATAATTAAATACGCTTTTGTGTCGTCTCAGACCTCATAGACGCGAATACTCCCACGCACACGCGCCCTACCCAAGCATACACGAGGCACGAACGCGATAGAGAAAAAGGATTTTTTCACTTTGTTTCCGTGCGTTTTTTAACCGTTGCATCTGTATTAAAGTTCGACCGGAAATGTTCCGGATCTTACGGCAGGACCGCGGTTCTACAGATTCCAACTGTACATCTACCCAACTGTCACGACCAAACTGACACGAGCATACGAATATTTCGCAATATTGTCACGACAAAACTATTCCCGAACAACACTCTCACCATTAAAACTGTCACCGGACAAACCGTCACCACTCAACTCTCCCCGGTCTTAGACGGTAATAGTTTTGTTCGTGAAGATTTCTGCACGTGTCGAATAGAGATTCAGGAGAGTTGAGTGGTGACAGTTTGTGCGGTGACAGTTTTAATGGCGAGAGTTTTGTTCGGGAACAGTTTTGTCGTGACAATATTGCGAAATATTCGTATGCTCGTGTCAGTTTGGTCGTGACAGTTGGCTAGGTGTACAGTTGGGATCTGTAGAACCGCGGTCCTGCCGATCTTACCGATAAACGAGAACCTTTCGACACCTGGAAATTCGCGGTCGCGCCGATGATATCCTACGTGTAATTTACGTTACTGGTGTAAGTCCGCCCCTCTGTGATATCCGATATGATATCCATCGTTCCGGAGTTACTTTGTAACGTTCACGTTCATGCTCGTTTCCCTGTAAGCGAGTTAGAAGCGATGGCTCAACTATAGCGCGATAAATGAGGGATGATTCGAGACCCGATCTCTCGGAAGCGACGAGTCATCGTGCGCGTCGCGTGGGACCAACGGTCCTCCGCTTCGTCGAACGATGCACATATGAATATACATGTAGGTGGCCCGTATGGAGGATATATAAAACGTGACCCAGGGACGAAACCGCGAACCGCACATAGCGTCCATGAGCGAGCGATTTACGACTTGCTCTTCTTCTCCTCCCGTCCTCTCAAGCTTTCGCAACGTACGAGGGCCGACTCGTCCCATGTTCCTCGGGTTCACCTACCGCGACGCTATGTGGTAGTATATATGTGGGCCAAGTCACCGCGACGCAACTCGCGCTGGCTTTACGACGATTTTACGATCTAATATAAATCCTAGTCTCGGGTCACCCTGAGACTCATCGAGGTACGAGTCGCGTCGAGATTCGTGCGGCTCGGTTCTCGTATCTAACGTTTCAAAGACGAGAACATTCCGTTGGAGATCGTTGTTCAGGAACATAGATTGGCTACTCAATGGAACATCCCAACCGAATAACATGAAATTGATCCCCGCCCCTTGGCGCGCTCGAATGATCCGGATCATTTTGTATAGAAACGATGATGTATCGTTTGCGCAATGTCAGCGTACGCGGTGGCCCGATTCACGCCCGTATTCCCCCTGTCCGTTGTCACAATCGCTCGCCAAATTCATGAGTTCGCGTATAATATCGGGCGAACCGCCCTTGACGAAACACGCTTAGCATTCATGCGGAGCGTTCCATGTGGCATCAACGACGTTCGACCTCGTGGTCGCTCGTACCAGAACCAACTGGAGAAATAAATAAAAAAATTCAAGAAGCTAAATGCCGCCCAGCGAACTCTTTCGTGTGGACATGGTCGAATCGACTCTGCGGTATTGCTCAACGTACCAACGAGTCTCGCGCGTCTACTCGTACCGTGGAAGTCTGGCGAAATGTGCTCGGTACTCCAGCTCGCGTACACGATTGCTATCGATGTATCGCAATAACCGATTGCCAATGCGTGCTCTCGAACGAAAAAAATCGTACGGTCATATATTCCACCGAATTGTACTACCTCGCGAGCTTTTCAAAGACAACGTACATCCAGCCGCGAGATACCTTCTTCGTTTATCATTAAAACGACTCACCGACCGATCGAACCGAGTGCGAATCAATCTCGCGCGTCAATCTCCGAGATCTCTCAACTATCCTGGAAAACACACGCAAAAGCGCGGACGCGCTACCGATAAAATGCGGAAAAAAGTAAAAAAAAAGTAGAGGGGATCGGAACGAGGAGGATCGTGGTTGAGAAGGATGAAAATTATAAACGGTAAGAAAGACACGCGCTTCGGCCATCAATCCTGCGGATCCTTCGCCGTACCAGCCCGCACGATCATCGGACAACTCGAACTCGAGACATCGATTCGTACTCTATCGAGATGAATTTGCGATACCATCGGAGGCGTACGGAGAATATTCCGAGTGCATAGTCGGTAAAACCGACCAGGTTACTACACCGGAATATCGGAAAAGACATTGTATGAAATCGATCAGTTTCATGTCGGAGACACGATATATACACACACGGACATATACACGGACGAAGTGGCCGTGCTATCGTACAGCTACTTCTTACCGTACACCATTCGATATAGAAACGATACCTTCGGAGTCTTGTAGTTCCACGTCCCCCGGACTCCGGGTATATCTCGGCGACTTCTTATTTGGTACTTACGAGCTTTCCAACCGGCGCACAGTTTCAATCCCTGTGCAACAGTTGTCCCGATATATAGTCATTCCTACACGTGCTATACGGCATAAACTGTGATTTTTTTAAGAAAAATTCAGAAAATGGAAGAACAACTTGGGAGTCGTATGGAATCGAAAATCGTGACGATATTCTCTCAGCGTCAGAAGTCGTTTTACGTCTACGTATATATACATTTACGGTACAACGAACTACCTCGATTCTTCGTTCGTGTTCCACATTAGATATAGCCGCGTGCGGTACTGTGTATATTTATTCCGAGGACTGTTCCCGATCGCGCGGTATTTTCCTCGGAGGCAACTTCTCAGCTTAGAAATACGTCGTTCCGTTCGGCGGTTCTCACAGTGGTAACGAGGCGAATATGTGCGGACGGTCAAACGCGAAGATACGCTTGCTTAAGCGCAAGATTCGCAAGGCGGTCTTCGTAGCGAACGGACGAGGAAACACGAAACGAAAACAAGAGTGACGGAGTCATCGTGTCGCGGTGGGCAGCGATGAGACGAATCGGGCGTGCGAGGGCATTGGGCATGCGGAGCGCGCGCGAGTACACGCGAAGCAAGGTCTTCGGTTTCGCCGAGACGCGCCGATTGCGGCGCACAAACAAAGTGAGAGTGACGTACGAGGGGGAATCCGTAGTTTGCGTGGTGCCGCTGGACGTTCCAATTGCGTGTACATTAGGGCGATTTTCTTTTTTCGACTATTTTTTTTTTCAGTCCCCACCTGAAATTTTGTTGGATATGTCGAAAAAGAAATTCCCTGAAAGTTACAGCCCTTAATATTAATTCTAAGTACTTTTCCTTAGCGTGAAAAGATTTTCCATCTAAAATACACGTAAATCGAAATTTTTTTTTTTTTTTTTCAAATTCTATAACTCAGCCGCATTTCATGCTATCATATTGTTCTTGGTTTCGATTTACTCGGAATAAAACAATCTAGAATAGTGCCTATTGCGGCGAAAGTGTAAATTGTACTGGTAAGTTGGTACGGGTCACTGAAGTTGATTTTTACTCAAAATTCTCGTTTTTTTGCTGTTATCTCCGAAACAATTAACTTTACGAAAAAAATGTAAACGAAAAATTTGTTGCAAATTTAATTTCCTACAAAAAAGGTTGTATCGACCCAATTGCTTAGATTAATATTTCTTGAGATATTGAACTTTAACTTTTGAGTAGTATACAATTTTTACGGTTTATATTACCTTAAAAATGTTATACTACTCATAAGTTAAAGTTCAATATCTCAAGAAATATGATAGCATAAAATGCGGCTGAGTTAAAGAATTTTGAAAAAAAAAAAAAATCGATTTAGCTGTATTTTAGATGGAAAATCTTTTCACACTAAGGGAAAGTACTTAGAATTAATATTAAGGGCTGTAACTTTCAGGGAATTTGTTTATCGACATATCCAACAAAATTTCAAGTGGGGGCTAAGAAAAAAGAAATAGTCGAAAAAAAAAATCGCCCTAGTGTACATACACCGAATATACGTTGAAGCGTTTCAATATTCGTTGAACAAGTGGAATTTATACTAATATCAAACTCGGATCATCTTTCGGATCTGAAAATGAAAAGTCGTTTGATTTTTCCGTATTCCCGGATTCGAGGAGCCTGACCCGACGATCGAACGTTCAGGAGCAATTCAGTACGCACGTTAACCGGACATCACCGTTTGTGCTATTTCATTTTTGACGATCCGGGTAAATTCAAGAAGAAGCTCGAAGAAAAGAAAAATATTCGTAAGCTCGAGCTATGCTTCAGAGTGAATAATGTGGTACGAGCGCGGAAACCGCGAACCATACTCGATAACACGGAACACCACGGCATAATTGCTCGGGTCTCGTGCGAGAGTCTTTCTGTGGCAAAAAAAAAGGGATGTGGCTTAAGGGAAAGGCTATATACGATCCACCGGCGAGAGTGCTCTTGCGAGAGACGCGTCTCGAGGAAACTAGACACCCAGCGGAGCGGTGACGAAACGACAGAGTCTACCGGTATGTAGTGGGTTCAATTAGCCCGACACCACAAATCCTCTGCACGATTGCGAGTAATAAGTATAATGTCTGCATATACGAAACGTATATAGCGTGTACACGGGACACTTTGAATAAATAATACGCGAGTCTGTGTACAGTTTAGGTACTTAAGTACGATCCAGTGCACAGAAATGTTCTCTGTTTCTGAGCGCAGGTGAAACAGGCTAAATCAGCATTTCTCCGAATGTGTATTGCGTTACAGTTGGCACTGCTCACCCGAGATCACGCCAGAGTCAAAGAGTAACGATTATTGGTTCTGGAAACTTAGTTTCTCATCTTGTAAACCGCTCCACCGTACAAAACGTCTGTGACTGATTTTTTTTTCCGTCCGTATCCCATCATTCTTTCGCACTCCCCGAGTAGCTTAGGGAGAAAGTTTACGACCATATTTAGTATTTATGTACTGGATTTATATAAGTAATACAAGTGCAAGTCTTACTTCGGTAAATGATCGGAATTTTTTTTTTTCCATTCGGCACTTTGGTAGCGTGCACACTGTTCCATATTGTTACAATGACGAAAACGGTACACGCACTACCGAAGTATCGACATAAAAAAAAATGTAAAAAAATATGTCAAAAGTGCACCATTAAAAAAAACCCATTATCATTCCTGACGCGTATCGCCGTTGGAGATCCGTCCGGTTTATCAGAGGAGTCGTTTGTTTTCCGGGTCACCGAGCTCTCTCAAATATTCCGAGGATTAGTAACGCGTTGCAGGATCTCAACCGGAATTCCACGCTCCAATGGGCTCTAGCATTCGCGTAGACATTTGCTGCGCGTGTGTTTTTTGATGAGTCTATGAGTATATAGAAATGAGATCCAGCATTTACGGAGAAGCGAGCGAGTCATCTCGCGGGGAATGCCGTCTCGAGGAAGAAAATGCACGAATGCGTTCGACCTGGCTGCGTATATTGGATGCAGTAAAGATCGAGCTACCGATGTGCGCGACGGTTCTGTTATTAAGTGTACGCGTGTGCGCGTGCTCGGTGCCGCCGGTGAACTCTTTATACACACGGGACGACGTGACGATATTCGCCGCTGGTAAGGTTGCCATCAGGGTCATGAGCGCAGCGATCGTGGCTGTTACCGGCAGAGTTTACCGCAGATCCCGACTAACGCGATTCAACGTACGGCCGAAATCCAGCATTGAAACGTTGTATTAATTTTCGTTACTCGTTGTTCCATTATTTTATTGCCGAGGAAAGATTATGCGAGATTATCGCGGAGACGTTCGGTCGGACGGAAAAGAGCCTGAACAATGCGACCACACCACGCGCGGTTGGAAGCGCCAGCGCTGTACGAACCAGAAGAGGCGGCTCGGCCAATATGGCCTTCTTGGACAGCGAGCCATTTCACATTCCCACGTCCTTAATATAGATCGTTGATAGGAGCGCGAGAGCGAGGTGCAGAGTGCAGAGTCGGAGAAAAGGTGAAACGGACGCGAGAGGCGAAAGAGTATATCCGAGACTTGGAGTCACGTTATCTATGGTCCGGAGATGCACGTGGGCGAGAGATAGAAAGCTTGTATACCGTCTGTGACGGCGATTCGCACAGGTGCATCGCGGGATTCAACGTTACTTCAGAGACAAAACGAACGGCCGGTTTATCGAGGAAAATTAATTTCATATGGCGAAATTTCACTCGCTAAATTATCCTTTAATCGTATCGGTAAGCGAACTACGTACAATTTTAAGGACATTTCGAGAGTTTGTAATTAATCCGATCTACCGGTTCCCCCGTTGTTTTTAGCTAACCGATAGATGCATTCGGATCGTAGAACTTACCGCGGCAAAACTCTATCGCTGACCCAAATCGTCATTTGTTGTAACGGAGCGACGATCAAACGGAGAGTCTTGTCGCAACTGCGTGGTTAAAGGTTAAATATATTTTCGCCCGCGTATTTCCACATTATTTTTTTTTCCGACTCAACAACGCGAAACTATGCTATACTGGAACTGTCTGTCTAGTTGCGATTATCCAGAAACGGCATAGCTGTCGGGGCCCGACCGTATCACTGGCGCGCACCTCACATGTCGTACGGGTGAACAGTGATCAATTGACTCTGATCTCGCGGGGCGTAACTCCAAACCTGGCTGTATCTCCAACCTGTTGCGAAGCACCAATACGGCCATGGGAAATGGTTCGTTGCTCCACAACGCGAGTGTTGCTTTATTTTTCTTGTTTTCTCACATTTTTCTTCTCGTCTCGTCGTACTCTGACAACGGAGCGAGTCGCGGGCTGGAGGTTGCCACCTATGATCCACTTACCGAATATCAGTTACTCAACCGCGTTGGCAATGATCAACGTCGCTCATTTCCCGGCATCGCAAAGTGACAAATTCGCTCGATCGATACATCATTTATCGTTTCCAAAGAGTAGTAGTCGCCTTCGCGACGAGGTGCTTCGGTGGACACTCAACGAGCTCGATGTCAAATCAGAAACGTTTTCTTGACAAACTTTTGTACGATGACTATGATGGTAATATACGAGGTCTGTTCAAAAAGTATCGCGAATTTCGAATTTCCGTGGGCTACGTATATTTGATTTTCGATTTTTTTGTGGCGTTAGGTTGGTACTCGTGTCCCTCGCTTATGCTGAAAAAATCGACCATTTTGAATGTTTAATTAATTGTTGACAACTGTTTTGGTTAGACGTGTTTTGGCTTGTCTTCGATTTTTGCCTATTCCAAAAAGGAAGTGTAGTATGTTCCCGAAATTAATCGTCCCCAAAAAAGGAACTATACTGAAAAATAATGCCTTAATCACTGACCCGCAATGCTGCTAGATGGCGCGGTAAACGTGCTCTCATATCTACCAGCCGAATGCCAGAGTTCGAGGACTGAGCAATAGATACGTTGCTATTATGATCCTCCTTTTTTATTATGCCGTATCAATTGTCAATTATCAATTATCAATTATCAATTATCAATTATCAATTATCAATTATCAATTATCAATTATCAATTATCAATTATCAATTATCAATTATCAATTATCAATTATCAATTATCAATTATCAATTATCAATTATCAATTATCAATTATCAATTATCAATTATCAATTATCAATTATCAATTATCAATTATCGATTATCAATTATCAATTGTCAATTGTCAATTGTCAATTATCAATTGCCAATTGCCAATTGTCAATTATCAATTATCAATTGTCAATTATTAATTATTATCTAATAATTATCAATCATTAATTATTACGGCATAGTGAAAAAGGCGGTTGTCTGATCATAATAGCACCGTATCTACTGATGTGTCCTCGAACTCTGGCATTCGGGCTGGTAGATATGAGAACACGTTTACCGCGCCATCAGGCAGCATTGCGGTTCAATAGTGAAGGGATTCTTCAGTCTAGTTACGATTTTGGAGACGAGTTTGGGGACGATGAATTTAGGGAACAAGCTACCCTACCTCCAAAAAAGCAGCTTCCATTGCGATGATTGAGCTTTGCTTTCCACGTCATAACCATAAACCCATGATTCGTCACCAGTTATGACCCTCTGGAGCAAATTTGGGTCGTCGCGGACCGAGTCCAACAGCTCCTTAGCAATGTTAACGCGACACTGTTTTTGTTCGAAATTGAGCAATTTTGGCACGAATTTCGCGGCGACCCGTCTCATGCCCGAATCATTGGTAAAAATCGAATAGCACGAGCCAATCGATATGCTTAGTTCCTCGGCAACTTCTGTAACGGTGATTCGACGATTGGCCAATTTTATTTTCTTCATTTCATCAATGTTTTCGTCCGTTGTTGATGTACTCGGGCGTCCGGAACGCATTTCGTTGTTCGCATCTTCTCGGCCCTCTGAGAACATTTTGTACCACCGTTAAACGTTGCTTTGGTCCAAAGTAGCTTCACTATATGCCACAGTCAACATTCGAAATGTGTCCGCGCACTTAATTTTGTTTTTCACACAAAATTTGATACAGATTCTTTGATCCATTTTTTGGAATAGGCAAAAATCGAAGACAAGCCAAAACACGTCTAGCCAAAACAGCTGTCAACAATTAACTAAACATTCAAAATGGCCGATTTTTTCAGCATAAATGAGGGACACGAGTACCAACCTAACGCCAAAAAAAATTGAAAATCGAATATACGTAGCCCGCGGAAATTCAAAATTGGCGATACTTTTTAACAGACCTCGTATGGTGCGCACTTATTTTTCAAACAACTTTACCGATTCCCGTCATTTTCCTGAGAGTTACATTTCGTGCAGCTTTTCAAATAATTATTGACAACGAAATCGAGTTTTCTGGTTTAGAAATCTGCTCCAGAGATCTCTGAAATACCAAACAACCAGTCGTACGTACATTGTATATCGTATACGCGAGAAATAAAACTGTCACGCGCAAACGACGTTACGTTTCTTTATTTTTTTTCTTGAAAATTGTCACAGCGGTAGTGATCGACTTACCTCTCGCACGTTCTTACGACGATCGCATTCTCAGCGCCTGGCTCACTGCTCGCAATACGGAAAAGAACTATTGACTCACGCTATCCGCGATCTCCTTTATAGTTTTTCCCGGAGTTGATCTTGAAGATCGCAACGTCGATTCGTCACATAGCAATTTGTAAAGATATGGAACGAAAAAGATAAAATTAACACGTCGCTCGAAATAACGTTCGAACGAACGAGCCTGATCAACATAGATTATTCAGGCTTTGGATATAATCCGAACGAAACGATTCGCGGCTCTACAGATACGGACAATTATTTTCTTATTTTTCTTCTTTTTTTTTAACCCCAATCGGGATTGCTTTATGGCGCTTACAAATCGGTTCAGGATTCCGGGCGTGCCGCTTGATTTGAGATAATCCCAGCATCGGTGCACCGGAGGCCCTCGGGGGAACGAGAACGGATTCGTCGCACGCGCCCCTAAATGGTCGGCGATCCGACCGCATACGTAGGCTGTATATATGATACTCCGGGAGCAACGCGAGTTCTCGCGTATAGAACGTTCACGGGTGAGACCCGCGTGCGTGAGTGCACGCAATTCAGTTTGCGCGTCTCTCCGGACGTGTGTAGCGTGGAACTGCGTTGGGATAAAAACCCGAAGAACACCTCTGTGAGGACAGGCTCGTGCGCCACACGCCATCGATTCTCGTTGCACACATTCGGTTCGACGTATACATACGTATATATTGTATATAATCCGCCTTGAGCGAATCTTACGCAATTCGCGAATCCCGTTGTCCCGTCTATGGAAGCGTAAATGTATACGCGCGTATGGGCCATTCCACGCGAATTTTCTCGGACGACAACCTTCGTCAAGTTTTTTCATGGATAACGTTTTGCACCGTTCCAACCGAGTAGCGATCGATCAAACAATTTGTTTCCAATGTCAATATATAAAAATTGCATAAATTTCGACAAATTGATTTCGTAATCTTTTTTTATTAATCGGCTTGTTTTTTCCGTTCGAAAGATGGGCAGAACTAAATACACTCGCCCGAAAAAAAAGCAGTACACTTAAAATTTGGAAAAAAATCACTAAATTTCAAATGACGGTAACTGCGTAAATAATAAAGATAGAAGGGTGTTTAAAAAACGAAAATAACGCTTGGAATCTCTACTTAGAGGATCGATTTATTTCAATGTTGTGAGATAAATTTGTTGAAAACGGCGGATGACAAAGAGAGAGCGTGCAGAATTGAAAAATATTGGTCCGAGTTTGCGACGACCCATGGCGTGAGTCAGGTGTCGCAACACAATGGGATGAAAAGCGTGTGATAGTACAGAGTCTCCTCTTTAAAATGCTTTTTTAATCGTTTCGATTCGATGATTTTTAGCCGAGTTATTCGCATTTGAAGAAAAAGGATGTTTTTTACTTTAAATGCGAATAACTCGGCGAAAAATTATTGTATCGAAACGATTAAAAAAGCATTTTAAAGAGGAGACTCTCTACTATCACATGCTTTTTATCCCATTGTATTGCGACACCTGACTCACGCCATGGGTCGTCGCAAACTCGGACCAATATTTTTCAATTCCGCATGCTCTCTCTTTGTCATCCGCCATTTTCAATAAATTTATCTCGCAACATTGAAATAAATCGATCCTTTAATTAGAGATTCCAAGCTTTATTTTCATTTTTTAAAGACCTTTCTATCTTCATTATTTACGCAGTTACCGTCATTTGAAATTTAGTGATTTTTTTCCAAATTTTAAGTGTACCGCTTTTTTTCGGGTGAGTGTATTTAGACGACTTTCGTGTCGATATCAACGACTCTTGTAGGGAAATAAGACAAATGATATGTTGTTTCGAACGGTAACGGTTGACGTACAATGGCCCGTATATGTGCGCGGAATACCAATAGGGGGAAGGTACGGATGAGAGTGAGCGCAATCAAGGAAATCAGCTCGATATCGACCTCGCGCAATAAGTCTTTCACCGGATTAGGTAGAGAGCCTCGATCGATCGTCATACCGGCTCGCGAGACTCGTTATCTTTTTTTTATTGGCTCAGGTTCGATTAACGCTAATCACAGCGATCGAAGATCAAGTGACGACGCGATCTAGTTCTTTACGACGTTACGTAGCGCGGCACGTCGGAACAACTCGAACAGCGAATTCATTCTCTGGACTTAAATTCCCGGATGGCAAATATAAGATCGACGAGTCAATGAAATCAATTTGCATTTAACGCGAGAGCTAATGGAGTTACTCGTTTATCAATATATCCCGAAATGGTCCGCGAGTAAATTGCGGTACGTGTACGAACGGTATCTTACAGAGTGAACATCACGAAAGAAAGCCGGAGTCGAAACTATCTTCCGTATACATCTTCATATTTTCTTGCATTTAAAAAAAGGCAAAATGCACCCAAGAGAGATCGTTTTTCTTGGCCACTGACGGACGGTTCTTGATGCTGCATCTTCGAGCTGAGGCGTCTCGGAGGGGAAGATGACAGCGACCGTATCTCGGTACGGGAGCTCGTAGCGTGCTCGGATTTTCCCGGGAGGCAAACTCACGCCGATGGCACCGTAACCCCTTTCACACAGTAGCAGTGACAGCCACGGATCATCTGGCGTACGAGAGAGTCCGAGAGCTCCGTGGCTGATTTAACTTCCTCGAGCGTATGTGCGGTTGTATCTACACACGCGCGCGCACACACGGATCATTTCGAGAGAACCCCCGAGCAGCCGTTCTTGGAGCGTGTGTTGTGATCCGAGCGTTGCACGGCCCACGATCTAAAGATTGCTACCGGAAGATTGCAACGCCGGCGTGTCGTGTGCGGCAGCAAAAGACGAGGAACAGACGCTACAACGGCACAGATGCAACAAGCGGTAGAAGTTCCGCAGTCACTGGAGGCATCGCGGCTCGAGTCTCTGCCGTGCAAAATCCGATACCGCGAATTCACGCGGTATTCTATGGACTCTTGATGGCGGTCGAGAGCCGACATTTTCAAGAGTGTATATGTATGTATACGCGTGTTTGCGAGAAACTTCAGCGACATCGGTAGAATTTCGCAACGAACGCACCAACACGCGCTCAAACGATTTTACGGTCCATCGCGAGAGCGACCGTTTCGCTGGATGACACGTCACTTTCTCAGCCAGCTCGCGCGCCCCGTGTCGCAAATGTTGTTTCCCCTCGCACCCCTCGACGTCGCTCGCTCTGTCTCTTTCTCGGTCTCGGCGATCATTGCGCGTGCGTAGGCAATACCGTTCTTTTTTTGCCAAGATATTCGAATTCGCATATCTTTGAATTCGTTCGCCATCCTCTCTGTACCACGGATCGTGTTTCTTCGAGTTTATATATATATATATTTATATATATATTCGAGGGGGGACCCAAAAAAAACGGGAATTGCGCTGCGGCGGGGAGGGAGAGTGGGGGAACCCATTGCTCGACCAGCTGTCCGCTGGGGACACCTCTCCTGAGTTAGTGTGCGAAGTTCTGTCGCCGCGAGTGCATCGGTTCGCCCGTGGGAATTTTTGTAGCGAAACAACTTTTTTCCATTTCGGCGAAAACGTGATGGCCGATTGTCGAGAGCAACGCGCGGCTGTGAAATTTTGTTTCCTGTTGGGGAAATCGGCCGCGGAAACTACTGTAATGCTTAAGATTGTTTATGGAGATGTTGCCCCAAGTAAAACCAGAGTCTACGAGTGGTTTTCACGTTTTTAAAATGGAGAAATGTCAATTGAAGACCAACCCCGTTCAGGACGCCCCTCAACGTCAAGAAGTGACAAAAACGTCGAGAAAATCGATGCTCTCATTCGTAAAGATCGTCGCCGAACCATTGATCAACTCTGTGAGATGTCTGGGATATCATGGAGTTCAATTCAGAGGATATTATCCAAAGATTTGCACATGAGCAGAGTTGCAGCCAAATTTGTCCCTCGCCTTCTCACAGACGAGCAAAGGGAGCGTCGACTTCAGGCATGTTTTGAACTTCAAAATCAGCTCGAAGAGGACTCTGAACTTTTTTCCAAGGTGATTACTGGTGATGAATCGTGGTGCTATGGATACGACCCCGAAACAAAGCAGCAATCAAGCGTTTTGCCACTGTGGAGGAGGTAAAACAAAAATCGCTGGAAGGCGTAAAGAACATCCCGATAAGTGAATTTGAAAAATGTTTTGAACATTGGAAGGATCGTTTGCAGAGGTGCGTTGTGGTCAAAGGAGAATACTTTGAAGGTGATCAAAATTGGGTGTAAAAATATTAAAAAATAAAGAAATTATGACGAAATTCCCGTTTTTTTTTGTATCCCCCCTCGTACTAGGGCGATTTTTTTTTCGACTATTTTTTTTTCAGTTCCCACCCGCAATTTTGTTGGATATGTCAAAAAAGAAATTCCCTGAAAGTTACAGCCCTTAATATTAATTCTAAGTACTTTCCCAAAGCGTGAGAAGATTTTCAATCTAAAATACACGTAACTAGAATTTTTTTTTTTTTCAAATTTCTATAACTCAGCCGCATTTTATGCTGTCATATTGTTCTTGGTTTCGATTTACTCAGAATAAAACAATCTAAAAAAGTGCCTTTTGCGGCGAAAGTGTAAATTGTACTGGTGAGTTGGTACGGGTCACTGAAGTTGATTTTTACCCAGAATTGTCGTTTTTTTTTGCTGTTATCTCCGAAACAATTAACTTTACGAAAAAAATGTAAATGAAAAATTTGTTGGAAATATAATTTCCTACAAAAAAGGTCCTATCGACCCAATTGCTTAGATTAATATTTCTTGAGATATTGAACTTTAACTTACGAGTAGTATAAAATTTATAAAATATGAAATATTAAATAATAAAAAAAATAAAAAATAAAAAAAGTTGAATATCTCAAGAAATATTAATCTAAGCAATTGGGTCGATAGGTCCTTTTTATAGGAAATTAAATTTCCAACAAATTGTTCATTTACATTTTTTTCGTAAAGTTAATTGTTTCGGAGATAACAGCAAAAAAACGAGAATTTTGGGTAAAAATCAACTTCAGCGACCCGTACCAACTCACCAGTACAATTTACACTTTCGCCGCAAAAAGCACTTTTTTAGATCGTTTTATTCTGAGTAAATCGAAACCAACAACAATATGATAGCATAAAATGCGGCTAAGTTAAAGAAATTGTTAAAAAAAAAAAATTCGATTTACGTGTATTTTAGATGGAAAATCTTCTCGCGCTTTGGGAAACTACTTAGAATTAATATTAAGAGCTGTAACTTTCAGGGAATTTCTGTTTTGACATATCCAACAAAATTTCGGGTGGGGACTGAAAAAAAAAATAGTCGAAAAAGAAAATCGCCCTAATATATACATATAGATGTATTCTCTGTCATTCGAGAATACATCGTCAATATATTCTCTCTCCCTTTCGCCTATTCCCACGGACGAACATAATTTTTTTCTGTGTTCACTCGAGCACCTCGAGGAAAGTTGTGTAATTTCCCTAATCGTTGAATGATAATACCGCTGCGGCAATTAATTTCCAGAGAGATATAATGAAGTGTCTCGAGTAATTGCTGTCGTAATTGATAGAATAAATTGCCGTGTAATATCTTCGATAGACTAGCTTATTAATTTATGTACACAATATTGCCTTTACTCGTAGACTAGTTGTTGTAACGGGGAATTAGTTATTGAATACAAGTGTCATCGAGTATTCGCGATACGAGCTGAAGCTTTCGTACTAATTATATATAACTCCGTGTATCAATCACTTTGTTACGCGACGAAGTGGGCGAACGTTATTTACATCGTTTTTTCAATAAACCATATTAACCGCGTCGGAGATTAATTTAACATTATCTTTGACGAGAACGCTATCACGTTTATTCAAACGCTTTTCTTCTCAAAATTCGTCTCGTCAACAAGAAAATAGTTTGTCCATATAGTCTTTATTCCAGAATTTATATAACATTTCGTAGTTGGTGTATCATAAATTTGTATGATTTGAGAGCACAGCATCACCGTTATTCGAGCTTTCGAGTATCGCGGAGTCTCCGTTACCACAAACCCAGTTATGGCCTCACCTTTCCGCCACCCACGTGCCCGATTTGGCCAAATTCAGCCTCGGACGATGAGAACGAGTTCCGGGGAGACTCTCCTTCTCATCGACCGTGACTCAACGTGGCGACGAAAAGATCAAGAAAGTATTCGACAACCCGATTTTTGTTATAACAAAAATCGGGTTGTCGATGTAGTCGGGTTACAATAAATATTCATTGTATACCACGTACAACACGATAATTTCGTTCCGTTTTTTAAAAGTAGATCATATATACTTGATTACGCGAGGGAAGTAAAAAAACATGACGGAAGTGAAGATTTTTATTATTTGTCTTTTTTCGCGTTAATGACGATCCAAACCTCTATGCTCTGTAGGAAAATCTAATTGTTGGGTTCCCATGTCCCGTCTCAACGTTTAAACGCATACGATGCGCGCGAGCTTGCGCGCCGGTCATCTTGCAATACGCTTACAAAAGATTCAAAAGCATGATCGTAAATTAGTGCTCAATGACCGTGCGAGCTAACTCTGGCGAGAATGCCACGGGGTGTACGAACACACGACGCGTCCGACTAAAAGTCTTCCCCTAGAGCATATTATATGTGTGTATATATACCAGACTCTGGCGCTCCGTTTCGTCGAGAGGCGCGTATGAGTTTTATCGTCGACCGACAAGCGTTTAGCTTTACGATCGACCACACCGTACAGTATAACGTATATAGTATACGGTGCCCACCTCTTTCCTCGTTGGATCGGCATGCTAATTCTCGTGACGCGCGTAACATTAAACCGTGGCGTTTAATCCGGTTGAGAAATGCGCATGGCTCGCGCGCCCGCGTACTATCTCCGTAACCCAAGTGTTTAGGTACAAACGCGACGTCTCGACCCTTAACGGGTCGCGACCAGAGAACGACGAACAGAGATGGCAGCGAGGGAGAGAGAGAGCCCATCCGCTTCCCAAGAGTTCACGAATTGAAAAAACGTACGGCAAGACAGTTGATGCTTATATAGGAGTTAAAAACATAATATATTATGCACATTAAACGGTCTCGTCGATATGCTCGCAACACTCGTCGTGGTACGAATCTTGACTCTCTCCCCTCGTTCAACCGCCTCCGTTTCCCATAAGTACCCTACTATGTTGTACAAAAGACGAGCTTGGATCGATGGAAAACATATTGCGACGCATATTTGACCCTGATTTCACGAGACATTTAGCGTCGTTTCAAACATATTTCTCATCCGTTATATCGTATATTCGGTACGCGAGGGTCGACGAATATGGCTCCTCCAAGCCCAGCGCCTCAAGTGTTGCCAGATCGAACGCTACGTTGCCAGTCTCATTACTTAATTTACACACCTCGTATACTACATTCGAAGACTCTTACGCGATGTATCATTTATGATTCGGTACCTTCCGTAATTTAAATGTGAAAATGAGTGCAACATGACGAACGAAAAACTTTCCAAAAAATATATTATCATTGTTGTTACGTTAGTCGATCGGTTAACTAATGATTTTCGTCACCTTTGTATGTTACAGTCCTTCTTCGGCCGAACGTACAACAATTTGAGCAGCATATCGGAATGCAAGAACGGCGGTGCCTGCGTGATAAACAAGAAGAATCGTACGGCGTGCAAAGCGTGCAGGTTGCGCAAGTGTCTGATGGTTGGAATGTCAAAGTCAGGCTCGAGATACGGACGAAGATCGAATTGGTTCAAAATCCATTGTTTGCTTCAAGAGCAGACGAACGGTAGTCAGGGGGGAGGTGGACCGGGTGGTCCCTTCGGTACCGGTTTCTTACCCGGTTTCTTGCCTCCCTCGCAGGCACATACTCATCAAGGGGCTGGTATATACGGCGCGAAAGATGGCAAGGATCGCGCCTCACCGAGTCAGGAAGATCTCGCCCTGCAGTCTCATTTGTTGCACGTCGCTATGCTCAAACAGGAACGCGAAAGGGGCAACAAGTCGCCGCATCCCGACGACGTGGCGCTGCAGAATCAATTGCGATTGTTGGCCTGGCAGAAGGAACGCGAGAGGGCGAGTCAACAACCACCGGGTACTCCGCCTCGCGACGGAACACCACCATTCGGATACAAACATCCGGCACCCACGTCACCGATGTTCCCGGTGAATTTTGCCCAGGAGAAGATGGTCCTTGCCTCGAGCCCGCCCGAAGTTTTTCGGCCTTTCTTGCCGGTTTACAAGAGGACAGCCGACACTCCGAGCGACAGCGGTGCCTCGTCGGTCGACGGTGGCGAACACGACGAATCGAGAAGTAATTCGGCCCTGAGTTATTTCAAAGCGAGCGCCTCGCCCACTCTGTCCGAACGAGAGTTTCCACCGAGGAAGATCAACGCCACGGTCACGCTCACCACGAGTTATCATCCGCATCATGGTTTGGGTCTGATCTATCCTCCGCCCGGCCTCGTCACTCCGGCGGCTTCGCAACATTCGCCACGAGGTGGCGATCTCCTGCTCGTGAGTCCGAGTCCCGGTGGCCTCGCCATCGAGCAGGACGAACCGATCGACCTGAGCGTGAGATCGACCCGAAGTTCGCCGAGGCCGAGCGGGACGGACGATACGGAAAATTCCTCTTCGCCGACGATCGATAATCGAGGAACGACCAAAGATCGGGACACCACCGTCAAGAGCAAACCCTTGGATCTAACGCTCGGCGTTAAGAGGCCCGCGGAACTTCCGCTCACGCTATAATGAACAATTACGAGAAAATATAGCGAATGGCCGCGGGATCTCGGCCACGTCGTTAGCGTCGAACATTCGCGCGTCATCCTAACGCGCGCGTCGCGTTTCTCTCTCATTAATTTTCTCCACGAGAACTCGTAATTCGTGAATTCGTAAAATGTCGATTCGCCCGCTTCCTTCCGGTGGGACGTGCCAGTATCGATTATCGCGCGGGCGAAATAGACTCGAACGTTGAGCTTTGTCTTTTTTTATTTTTAATCTCCCGCGGAGACTAACGTAAAAGAGAATTCATGGAAAATAAGCGCGTTGATCCGTTAATGTTATTATCGAACGCCGGTCGAGGTATCGCACGGAACATTACGGAAAAAAAAAAAAAAAAAAAATGTGTTCAACCTGTACATATCGCCCGATAATCGACTCGCGAAAATCAATTAATTTATTACGACAGTTGCTGGACGAAAAAAAAAATGTGTTTTCCGCAATCGCTCTTCTTGCTCTCGTTTCTTTCTCTACTATTATTTTTCTACTTTGTCCTTTTCATTAATTTGATTAATTCAAGAGAGTCGATGTCAATCTTGTAATGTATATTTGAGTGAGGATGAATCTTATATATATACACGTATGATTATATATAAAGGAGTCGTGAGTAACGAGGCCAGTAGTAAAGTGCCTTTATATTATATTTATGAAGAAGAAATCGACATATGTATAAAAAAAAATAAAATAAAATAAAGATAAAAAAAATAGCGCCTCGGATGATCCGAGCCTGTTTTTAGGCTGTTAAGAGCTCCGTAGCCAGTAATGATCCGTTGATTGTCGACGAAATACCTATTTAAAGATATTCTTCGCTCGTTAGTCGAGTTTCTCTGGGACGCGCGGACGTGATATACATTGCACTGGGATGATTCCCAATACGATGTTTCGTCCTCGTTCCTTAACAAACTGCCGAGACTTACGAATGTTAATCACAAAAACTTGTCAAAATTATTAATATTTTATTGCATATTAATAATTGTCTACGGAACGTAAGGTTTTAACGATTTATTTCATATCTCTTTATTCGGCAGAGTGTTTTGTGACTCGTCGTCCGCGTCACGCGGAGATTCTCCCAAAATCACAATTATCATAACTTTTTTTGTAAATAAATGTAGAAGCGTAAGAGGTGATGATGAAACGGCCAGTATCCACAAGCCAGATGAAGTAAATAATTTTTGTTTAATCGAAAAAAAAAATAATAATTGCAACGAAAGTGTTACGTTAATTACACCTTTATTATTCCCACGATCCCCTCGTTACGTCGTCGGGCATTTATCACGCGTTTTCGTGCGTATGTTATTGGCATAATCGTGAGATAAGTCCGAGCGATAAATCTCTACCAGGAATAAAAGACAAAAAACATCTGATGTGACGAGAAAAAAAAAGCAGCAACGGACGCGGTGGATGAGAATACTCGGTTGCCGGCTATTCTCTGTGATCTTTTCGAAGGAAAATTTACGACGAAGCGTGCGTTATAGTAGTCCGCGATGTAACTCCGCGGACGTTAATTCTAAATCGTTCTCTCGTCTTTCCAAGTTCTCGTTTTCCATCTTACTCGCTCCATTGGAATTGCGTATATCCTCGTACGCGGTAGTCTCATTCTCCGAAGCATTGCCCGCGGTTAACGGGGAGACTATAGGAGAAGCCGGCTAACATCTCTCGCTCGGAGAATCACTTAAGCCGGATATAAATCACACAGGGTTCCGTAGAACGAGAAGGCAGCTCGAAGATCCTTGGGTTGTGGTAAAAGACGCAGTTGCAACGCGCGGGCGAAATCGATAGCGCGGGCGCTGCCTGCGTTACCTCCTTTTATTTTTATTAGCATTAGTGCGCGCGCTTGGCGCGAGGCTTCGCAATATAGGTGCGTTTTCCTACGACTGTGCTGAACCAAAGTAGGCGCATGACCCAACTTCGAGCGCGGCATCCGGTCAAAATCCGTTTACAGTAGCTTCACAAATAACTCGCAGATTTCGTGACACTTTTTTTTACGAGAGCCCGAGGGGAACCGGAAGATCGTTACTCGAGCGCGTGGTTCTTTTGGCGAAGATAACGCAATATCGCGTTAAATTATTCCTCTTGCGATCGTCTAACGCGTTCATCACGGACAAACCAAAATATTAAACATCGATACGAAGCGGTAAAAATTTCGTCGTTTTCTGCTTTTAAATGAAAGATATTGGTGGAAACCGTTAGGAATTGAGAAACATTGTTCTTTGTTTCACGACGATTGACCCGTTCGTTCGTAACTTAATTTTCTTTTACCGTTCTATCGATGAGATACTCACGGTATCGCGTTCGAACACCGGACTTGTCGACGAAGATGAGAGTATACGGATCGCCGTTCGGTAATCGGGGGACCTTTGGTGCACGCGCTTTACGCGTTTTAACCGGCGGACTGGCGTTGCGAGGCTGAAGGAATAACGCGATCGGAGGTACCATTAATCAATCGCACCAGGAAGCGCGCGGATTGCAAAATCATCGAGTTACGGATATATGCGCGCGTCCGACTCGATCTCGCGGCTCCTTAACCTTGTCGGATCGAGCATTCTTTCTTTTTCTCATCTCGTTTCTATTCGATTCTGATATACCGAACGTACGTGCGCGCGTGCGTCTGTGCGCGAGTGTGCGCGAGTGCGCGTACACGGACGCGCCACCGTAAACGCTTATTGGCTCGTCATTTCGCGACGACGACTCGAAGCAATTTTTTTATTTTCCGGATATCCATTTCGTATTGGGGTGAAGATACGTGGACGAAGATCGGTAGTACAAGATTGGTAATAACAAATGTTTAAGCCCGGCGGCTATTCATCCGTCAGGTATATTATACACCCGACGACAAATACAGAGACAGATTGCGACTTGTTAACCATCCGAGCGAGCGGATAATCATCGATCCTACGGTATCGTCATGACTCTATGCATGAGTCGGTCAATGCGGAAGATTTACTTTGCGCAAGCGTTTTATATCATTCCCGTATACATACGTACGAGGTCTGTTCAAAAAGTATCGCGAATTTTGAATTTCCGCGGGCTACGTACATTCGATTTTCGATTTTTTTGTTGCGTTAGGTTGGCACTCGTGTCCCTCACTTATGCTGAAAAAATCGGCCATTTTGAATGTTTAGTTAATCGTTTACGGCTGTTTTGGTTCGACGTGTTTTGGCTTGCCTTTGATTTTTGCCTATTCCAAAAAATGGATCAAAGAATCTGTATGAAATTTTGTGTGAAAAAGAAAATTTAGTGCGCGAACACGTTCCGAATTTTGACTGTGGCATATGGTGAAGCTACTTTGGACCAAAGCAACGTTTATCGGTGGTACAAAATGTTCTCAGAGGGCCGAGAAGATGCGAACAACGAAATGCGTTCCGGACGCCCGAGCACATCAACAACGGACGAAAACATTGACGAAATGAAGAAAATAATATTGGCCAATCGTCGAATCACCGTTAGAGAAGTTGCCGAGGAACTAAACATATGGATTGGCTCGTGCTATTCGAATTTTACCAATGATTTGGGCATGAGACGGGTCGCCGCGAAATTCGTGCCAAAATTGCTCAATTTCGAAGAAAAACAGTGTCGCGTTAACATTGGTAAGGAGCTGTTGGACTCGGTCCGCGACAACCCAAATTTGCTCCGGAGGGTCATAACTGGTGACTCATCATGGGTTTATGGTTATGACGTGGAAACCAAAGCTCAATCATCGCAATGGAAGCTGCCGCGTGAGCCAAGACCGAAAAAAGCGCGCCAAGTTCGATCGAATGTGAAGGTTTTGCTCACAGTTTTCTTCGATTGCAGGGGCGGTGGTGCATCATGAGTTCTTGCCACAGGGTCGTACAGTCAATAAAGAATATTACCTGCGAGTTATGCGCAATTTGCGCGAAGCAATCCTCCATAAACGCCCGGATTTGTGGAAGAACAAAAATTGGCTTTTGCACCATAACGCCCCTGCTCACACAGCGTTGCTTGTGCGCGAGTTTTTGGCCAAAAACAACCCTCCAATGATGCCGCAGCCACCGTATTCCTCAGACCTGGCCCCCTGTGACCTTTTCCTGTTCCCAAAACTGAAGAGGCCCATGAAAGGACGACGCTAAGCCACGATTGAAGTGATAGAGACGGCATCGAAGGTGGAGCTAAACAAGATCACAAAAAATGATTTGTTTAAGGCAGTCATTTCCAATGTGCAATAACGTTTAAACCGTTGAAGTTGTCTTGATGAAAATTTACACGTGCATTTATTGATCTTTAGAGTATACTTGTACATTAAAAAAAAAATTATATTAAATATTTTCGTGTAGTTTTTTGCCTTGTTGCAACATGGTGCGCCGAAATCGGCGCCCACTCTAGACAATGTTGTATGCATCTGGAAAAAAAAAAATCTATATATATATTCTCAATCTGTATGAGTATTCTGAGCACTGGTATTTCATACATTGAAATATCATTAATGAAAGTTCAAAAGGCCGCCATTTTGTCAAAAAATTTTTTTAAGAACCAATTCTGCTACCAGTGCTCAGAATACTCATACAGATTGAGAATATATATATTTTTTTTTTTTCAGATGCATACAATATCGTCCAGAGTGGACGCCGATTTCGGCGCACCATGTTGCAACAAGGCGAAAAACTACATGAAAATGTTTAAAATAATTTTTTTTTTATGTACAAGTATTCTCTAAGGATCAATAAATGCACGTGTAAATTTTCATCAAGACAACTTCAACGGTTTAAACGTTATTGCACATTAGAAATTACGTCAAAAATCTCGCTCTAGACCAGACGACTGCCTTAAGTGCTTCGAGGATTGAGAATTACTTTGAAGGGGACAAAATAAATATTAATGAATAAATAAATACTATTTGAAAAAAACAAAAAATTCGCGATAATTTTTGAACAGACCTCGTATATATAGAAACGGTTAAACATCGGTGGAGCACACTCGATCGTATTTCTCTTTATCGATCAATGTGCCTATTGGCAAGTGATATCAACGGTACGTTCGTTCGGTAAACGAAGCAAATATATGGTACGCGATTGTTTTTGGGAGTACGAAACAAAATACGTCGGGCTGCTGAGAAAAAAATGTTCCGGCAGTTTCCGCAACGTTGCGATATCGAAGCAATTCGGCCGAGTATATGTATCCAATCGGAATGAGAAAGTGATTCGAACGGGGGATTAGAGAGAAAAAAAACGTCGTACATGGAAAGAAGACGTTCCTGGGCGACGAAGCGACTACGGCGCGACGACGACGGCATCGCGGTCAACGAAAAGAAGCCGTGGATTCGCGAGTAGTCGCGCGCGATCGCATCTCGTTCAATCGTTTCTCCATTGCGGATAAACAGAGTTAGCCCGATAAATAGTCGATATAGAAAAAAAAAAAAAGTGAGCATAATGCCCGGAGAGCAGCGCTCGGTCGCGGGATGTCAACGAGTCTCCTGGGATACGCGCGAGCTCGGTACAGCGCGCCAGAGGGGCCAACGTATCGCCTCTGTACTTTGCCGTACACCGGTGAGTCGAGCGACTACTTACTTACGCCGTACACACGACAGAAGATACGAATAAGAACTCGGTGGGCTTCGTTGCACGCTTCCCGCAGTGCTCTTTTATAAAATCCCGCGATGAACTTGTCGCACTCGGATCTCCGAGCTCTCTATCCTCCGGGTCCATCTTCGACCGAGAAGATAAATCTATAGAGTTTGTTTACCGATCTTCCTCGGCGTGCTCTCGCTGTCTCGCTCTCGGGCCTTTCTCTTCGCGTCAAAGCTCCCGCGGAGAGCGCGAATCGCGATAGTTTGCACTTAGACCTTTGAATCGAACGAGGAGGATGTTGCTCGTCGGTAGACTCTTCTCACCGCTCCAATTTTGAATCGAGTCAAGGATAGGTTAGTTTTTTTGTACCCGGTTTCATATACAAGTACGCGTTGGACATGGCTTCGACACGGTTGGCCGCGGCGTAACGAGTACCGCGCGAGTGTATATATGTTTGTTTGTAACATGCAGCGTGCACGCTCGCGCGCCTATTATCCTTAACCAACGTGTACCGCGTGTATATAAAGTGAGGAAAGAGCGAAGAAATCTCGTTCGTTAAAAAGTTCGCCCGTGAGGGCAAAGCAAACGGAGCTTCCAAAAATCGGTTCTCTTACGGTGTTGCCGTGTGCGGCACTAACAGCAAAAGCGGCAGCAAACGAAGACGAGAGGAGGTCAAGGGTCAACGAGGTCCCGATCGGTCGATCTTTTCCCAAGCGTGAGTACATACAACGTACCATAAGGCTTACGAGAGTGTACCGGTGAACCTGCATAACAGAACCGTAGCGAGAGCGTAGACGCTTGCCCGCGCAACGGCCCAATTAGAAGACACGCGAGATAGCGTATAATCAGCTATATTTGTATCGTCGAACGGACGTTCGAAAACTCGCGCATCTCGAGAATTCTCGTAAAAAATCATCATCGTCGACTCCTACGACGGAGTTGACGAGTTTATAGTTTCGAACGGAGGCCATTTTATTCGTGTTACGATTGAACGACGACGATTGATCAATCACGGGGCGTGACACAATTCTCAATTAGGCACGTGGCCCAATTCTCACATCATCGCGGTTACTGAGGAAATCGTGAAGCTCGTCGGGACAGGGTATCGAGAAATTGAGAAGGAGGATGGAACGCGAACGAACGTTGGCCAGAATAAAGCTACGCAATCGGCAATTATCGGCAATTTCATCCGGTTATAACTCAATTTCGTGTAATTAGGCCGCGCGCGCCGCGCCTCTCCGTTGTCGTATTCGAATCCGTTCGTTATTCTGGTTGAGGCGCGCGTACGTATCTCTCTCTCTCTCGAATACGCGACTCCGAAAGGTCTATAGGTGGAGACGGTAAACTCTACCGAATCGTTTAACGCGATGCATCGTCAGAGCCAGACTTTAAGACGACCGTAAATTGGCGAACGACGATGCGCCAAGATGCGAACGCGACTCTCTTCGCGAAACGACCGATCGATCATCGATACAGCGGACAAAAACAGTGGCCCTCTGTGCCCGAAAATTCTTATTTTCTTCCGTGCACCTCTGCTCCGTCTTTCGGAAACACGCACAAAGTTCCCGTAGGAATATTAATCGTCAGAGGCGATCGATCGCAAAGATATACGAGCCGCGCAGACTCATAAATCGACCGGACTATTAAAATTCCATAATTCGACAAGGGAGAAATTTCTTTTTCGCCGCGGAAGAAATTGACGGCACGGTGATAATCCGTCGAAGCGACTTTCGCGGGGAAATTTCGTTTAAATCGAAGCGACCTTTTCGTTCGAAGCCCGCGTTTCGGTGAAGCAAATTCCAACATATGATTAATCCCTACATTCGCATTTTTTTTCTCCGTCCTCGGATAACTCCGCGGAACGACTCTTTATTTTTACGTATTGCAATACATCTTATTTGTTACGATCAATTTACAAGTTACGCGCTCGACGAGTTCTTTCCCACGTGACTGCCGTTTCCTTCTCTAATTAATTCTAACCTCGGCGCGTGGGGCACGCACTCTACAAGTAAAACTACTCCGCACGCGTTACAGTATTATTTCTTGTTTCGCTACCGCGACTACTCTCCTTATGGCGCACCGCATTCTGATACTTTGCGGGATTTCGCTATATACGTCGTACGGTTCGTTTGTCGACCGATTTGTCGACTCGCGTTCGCTCTGATCTCTTTCCCCCCCCCCCCCCCCCCCCCCCCCCCGATCTCGTTCAACTCCGTCACCCGACTGAGATTCTTGATGACCGCGAGGGCCGTTCGAGTTGCGCAAGATCTCGCGAGCCGCGATACTCTGCAGTCTCGCGGATACGACGAACCGTCGGCAAAACGCGGTGGAACGGTTTCCTCGGGTCTCGCGCACCGTGTGTGCGAGCAGTCATTTGGAAATTGCTAATACGTGCGCGTACGTTTAAGTATATATAGCGTCGTTATTTGTCCGCGGCCGGTTCGCGCCCGTTGACAAATTTGACAAGGTACGCAATCGATTGCTCTCGACCGGTACCAATCAATACGGTGATCGGGTGTCATTACGCCGCTAGCCACACCGGATTTTTTTATACGCCGAGCGCTGGAAATTCAAACGGGTGGCGCGACCGATGCTCGAGGACGTACTCTCGAGAAGATTCACATTCCTCAACGGGGTTTACAAACTTTTCTATCTCTTTCCCGGTCTCTGAAAGATCGTCCGCTTGCTCTTTCCCGCGCGATGTCGCACCACCTACAGTGGGTCAAAAAAGTATTCATACACCTTATTTTATTGCGATAACTTTAAGATATAAACGATACGCAAAGAAAGCCAATTTTATTCAATAGGAAAACACCAGGTAGTCTGCATCAGGTGCAGAGATAAACTGCAAATGGAGAATTTTTTTCCAGGAATAATAGAAGAATTGTGCCAAAAAAACGAAAATTTTCGGGCAAAAAAAAGTATTGATACACTTACGATTATAGTGAAAACCTACATCATCTTAGTTGTTAATTATAACTAATATTTGGTGTGCATCCTTTTTGCTTCAATTATCGCCTCGAGGCTCTTAGACATGGATTCTACTAGCTTTTGCGTTGTTTCTTTTGTTATTTTCGTCCATTCTTCTAAAAGCACTCTTTGGAGATCGGATTTGTTTGTTATTTTTCTTTTTCTAATTTCTACATCCACCAAGTGCCATACATTTTCAATAGGATTGATGTCCGGAGATTGTGGTGGCGTAATGAATTGTTTGCGGACATTATAGAGTAAGTATTCCCTCGTTTTCATGGCGGTATGTTTCGGGTCGTTATCTTGTTGGAAGTAGAAATTTCCATCCAGGCCCGTTTTATCTACACTCGCTTTCAAATTGCTGCGCAACACGTCGATATACTTCTGGGCATTCGTTGTACCATCTATAAAAGTCAGATTACCAACGTCATATCCCACACAGCCCCAAACCATGATGCTTCCTCCGCCGTGCTTTACGGTCGTTATTACATTTTTCTGCCGGAGGTCGGTATTCGGTTTCCGCCAGACGAATTTTTTTCCATCGGACCCGAAGATGTTAAACTTCGATTCATCTGAGAATACGACACGTTTCCAAAATTCTATAAACTTTTTTACGTAGGTTTTTGCGAAACCTAAACGTTTTTCTCGATTTATATTATTAATTAATGATTTTTTGCGGGCAGTTCCGCCGTATATTTGGGCAGAATGCAAAACGTTTCGAATAGTTCGGGGACACACGCACTTCCCCGATGTTGACGCGATATCATTCGCTAAACTGCGAGTACTTGTAAACGGTTTTTTTGTAGCCTCTGTAACGATACTCCGACGCTCTCGTACCGTTAGTATTCTCGGTCGACCGGTTCGTGGCTTATTTTCTCTGCTGTTTGTTCTTTCGTATTTTTTTTTATTATATATTGCACTGTCGCGAAACTTAGATTTAGTTCTTTACTAATTTTTCGATAACTTTCACCGTGTTTCCGAAGAAAAGTCACTCGATCTCGCATGGATATTGATATTTCGCTTTTCTTTGTCATCATGTCTGTTCAGAACTTGAAGATCTACTACCGCATGGAATAGGTCAAAACCATTGTGTAAACGAAGACTTGTTTACGTTGTACGCAGAGGTCAGCTCTGCGTACATCGATAACAATCCTCGATATTCACTCTCGTCCGGGAGTGAATATCGAGGGTTAGCAGCTCAATTGTAAGTGTACGAATACTTTTCTCCATTTGCAGTTTATCTCTGTACCTGATGTACTATTAAATAAAATTGGCTTTCTTTGCGTATCGCTTATGTTTATAAAGTTATTGCAAAAAAACAAGGTGTATGAATACTTTTTTGACCCACTGTATAATTTCTTTCAAGTATCTCCCTCCGAATATAAATCCTTACGTGAAAATAATTATGTCCCGCGTGTTCGCTTACAATATATTCGATAGTTGGTATTATTTTAGAAACACTAGTCAGTGTTAATTATCTATGGTAAGATCTTATTGTTACGTTGTGACCCGTCGTTAGGTGTTCAATGATATCGATATACTTTTATTTTCCACCATTTGTACGTATCAATTGCATATATACCATCGCAGTTTTCCGTCTTTCGCGATACAATTTTACTAGCATACGTGCGGTACGAAGACACACAGCCACGCGATATATCCCTCGCCATTTAAAGACGCGATCAACCATTAAACACTAGATCAATTGCGCGATATAGAAAGTATATCGCAGTGGTGAGAGAAAAAAAAATTAAATCTACAGATTCATCTTAAACTCGATAATTCTAATGCCGAACTGCAGTATCTAAATTGTGTAATCACATAATCTTTTATCGCAAATTAGTACGGTAATATAATTATGCCTGATTATAGCGCTCACCCTGGATATCTTCTCGATGTTGAATCACCAAGAACAACCCGGAGCATACATAAATACACCGGTAACACACACACACACATTCGGTACCTTCCAGAGTGGTTTGAAACTATCGCTAGGCGCGAAGGCAATTTTCCTGAAACCCCATTAACCCTTCTGAGATGAACGTTCCGCGTTACCGAAGCTGTGAGCTCGGACGCGTTCACTTATTCGTTCGGTCGTTCGCTCGGATCACGGAGGGAGGGAGATCGCACTTGTCGCTATCCAGACCGCGCACACCTCTCGCGTACAGCGTCTCGTGATCTGCCTCACGGCGTACAGCGTATCGTTCCATTTTATATATATGTGTGTATAAACAAAACAAATTAGTGTACACGTACAGACTGATTTGAACACACAATCGGTCGCGTATACGTATTTCATGCACGTATGTATTTCTCTGTTGTAAGAGAGTGCACGGGAGTTGGGAGAGTCTGTAGTAGCGGTTGAGAAAAAAAGCACAAAGGGGCGAGGGGTCACACGGAACTGCAAGTGGATGCTCTTACGTAAACCATATATATACAAGCATAGACGCTATCTGGCTATGCGCCGTTTATCTAATAATATTGTAGTACAACGATGCCGATGCTTTGGATCCCTGCTGTAAGAGGTGGAACGCGGGTTTTCCGCAGCCCGTATACGCGTATAACCGCGACGATATCGTGCGCCTAGAGAGAGTCAACCCTCAACGCGTCTCGACGATCGCGGATCCGTAATCGCATTTTGTGCAGGCTCTTTCACCGGATGAAAACTTTTCGTTTCGCACGTGAGACACACGTGAAACGACTCGTCTCGCAATCTCGACTCGCTTCACGGACTAGTCGTCTCGCAATGTGAAACTGTTCGACGAAACGCCTTCTCGCAACGACACGATAGACTCACGGACGCGTTCGCGGTGGTACAAGCGGAGTCGGGGTGGACGTGGCTTCGAGTCCTCCGTTTCGTTACCCATTGCGCGACGACTCGGGATTGCGATAAAAATGTACGAATTGCCCTTGCGCATTTTCATCGTCCACGCGTGTGAGACGAAACATATTCAGCCGATAAATCTCAGCCTGCTAGTCTCGGTACAAAAGCAGAGTGTTTACTGCCCGGCTCATCCGTCCGTTTCTTCGCAAACTGATCGACAATTTGTTCCGCCACAAGAGAGATGAGACTAACGAGGATCGCATGGCCAAAAAATTGGACACAGTTGCTACCGGCGCGATCGCGGCTCATCACTTTCTCATCACCATTTCTATTCGCGCGAGGTCGTTGTGAACTCTACTCCGTCGAATGGCTACTGTAACGATTAGACGGGTCTTTTCTTTACTTTTCGATACTCATCGTATTGAAGTTATCGAAAGTTATGTGGTGCGTTTTATCTTTGTGAAATATAGGTCAGCGACGAAGAAAAGTGTATCGCATGTTTGACCACAATGTATTTCAACATGAAACGTCTTCGAATTACGCAATGTTTCGAGTTTAATATAAGCTGTGAAATATCAGTGTATTCCTCATCGATAACCGTACAAGCTCATTCGCTCTGCGTCAATCATATTTTGTCAGCAGACTACAAGATGGATATTTAACTCGAAGCATACTTTATTTATCACCTATACACGGGTTCTTTTCATCTCGTTCGAGTGGCTACCCGGCAACGTCGCCATCACTGTACCGTAATACTCATTTTTCGCCGACCACTTGAGCCGTCTGCAATTCGCGGTCACTTCAAAAAGTTACTCTGCTCTCGAACGATAGAGACGGGCAGACGGAAAAGGGGGAAAGCTGGCTTGTTTTTTTGTTCTTGTATTATAGGATACGCCATGCGTTCCGTTCGTAATCCGACGACCGATTTTTTTATGCGAAACATCTTTACGCGCGTTGGGAGTAAATCGGTCGATGGGGAACGTCGATGGCACGTCGTGGCGACGCTCCCCTCCACGCAACCTGCGCACGGGTTGATTGCGCATGCAGAGAGGCGATTCTGAACCAGTGGTGCGATTCTGAGGCGCAATATCATAGCGTCCGACGCAAAACCGAAATAGCCAATTGCAAGGAAGATTCCAGCGGAAAGGCGTGACTCCCACAGGCTATTTCGGTTTTGCGTCAGGCGCTATGATATTGCGTCTGGCGTCTGAATCGCCCTTCAGATGCAATATCATAGCGTCTGGCGCTAGCGAGCAACAGCCAATTGCAAGGAAGATTCCAGCGAAAAAGCGCGACTCTCATAGGCTATCGCTCGCTAACGAGACCGATAGTGGTAGGTAGATCACAGATGTCTATACTATACATTGTATAGAATAGACATCTGTGCGATAGAGAAGTTCATTTCCCATTGATACTTGAGGGGCGATTCTGTACCAGACGCAATATCATAGCGACTTATGCAAAATCGAAATAGCCTATGAGAGTCGCGCCTTTCCGCTGGAATCTTCCTTGCAATTGGCTGTCGAGTTGCTCCGCTTCGTTGCGTCAAGTACAGAATCGCACCCCTGAGGGGCAATTCTGAACCAGACGCAATATCATAGCGTCTGACGCAAAACCGAAATAGCCTATGGGAGTCGCGCCTTTCCGCTGGAATCTTCCTTGCAATTGGCTAATTCGGTTTTGCGTCGGACGCTATGATATTGCGCCTGGTACAGAATCGCACCACTGGATGTGCTATTCATAAGTCTCGAGGGGGGACTTACAGCGAAATTGTTTATGAATATAAGAAAACTCATTCTATACAATTATTATATGTAGCCCTATCGCGAGTAGCAAGTATCGAGGGCTTATACATATATACACGTAACATTGATCTAATATTCTACCACGGTAGACGAATTAATCCATCAGTTGCAGCGTTGCAAGAAGAATTTAAAAGATTATCGCTTAATAGACTCGAGACACTCCAAGGATTAGTATCAAATTTCATAACATCAAGAAAGGGATTGCCGTTATTCACGTTGAGTTGTCAAAGTCTCAGAAAGCATGTCCCGGATCTACAAGATTCGATCGTTAACAATAGTAATTTCTTATTATTGAGTGAAAGATGGCTTGGTAATGAAGAAAACGTCGACATCCCCAACGTTCATTGTATCGTTCACTTCAAACGCAATAATGTTAGAGCTGGTGGTGCAGCTATTTATTAGAATAGAGATTCATTCGATGTTATTACATCTCGCATAATCGTTAGGTTGAGAAATGTAAGGGGACTTGGTTTTGGTCAACACGATATTATCGATTTATGTGCGGTACAAATTGTTACGGAGGATGGAAGGGAATTGGTCATGATCGTTGTATATATTTCCCCAAACCAAAAAATTCACAATATCATACGATTTTTACACGAAGAAATACTCAAATATAGTCCAGCTCGTTCAATGCTATTAGGAGCAAATTTACATCAACTTCCATTAATTTTAGTAGAGGATTTCAATGTTAATTTTACCAAAGCTGAATCATTGCCACTCATAAATTTTCTCGAAAATGAATTTCAGTTGATCATGAACAATCACGGAAATGAGCCTACTACAAGGTATGGCACGACTATAGATGCAGTGTTCTACAGATATCTTGAAAACATGACATCTAAAACATTTGTTTCATACTTCAGCTATCATCGACCGATTGTTAATTTCATCGAATCAAACGCGGCAACGACTCCTACTATGACCGAAGTAACGAATGAAGCGAGCGAATAAAAATTATAGAAGAAAATCAAAAGCTACTTTTCTTGTTGTTTTTTTTTAATTCTCCACGCTACATATCCCACACGGTATTCTCAAGATGTTGGATGTTTCACATCTACCAAGCGTCCCATGACGGCTCACTTTTAAAAATTATTTCATTAGGAAGGACGAAGTAAAAAAAATCGTACATTCACGAAAATTGTCGATTTTGATGTTTTTTTAGATTCGATTAAACGTACGGGAATGTACTTCCCACCTACCGTACAGCCGTATCGCGCTGTATACGTACTTTCGCCAGGTCGTTGGTGTACACAATACCAAGAATGACTGTGTGCAATGTATTTACGCGAGTGTGAGTTTGAGTTTCACGCGTGTGTGTATTCGCGTTTGCCGCTGCCTCGAAGCGACCACCGAGATATTATCGGAAGATATTTAGCGATATCCCAACGGCACAGGTCGTCTAGCGCAATGTCCGAGCGCGCGCCACAAGTGGCAACAGGTGACCGGTCTACGGTCGATATTTCCGAGTCTCTCTCTCCCTCCTTCCTTGTTTCGTCTTTTCCTCGCTCTTTATTTTTATTTCGTTCTTTCATCCTCTTATCCCGCTCTCAGGGTCCATCCTTCTCGCGCCGCGCTGGAGAGAGACGGAACCACAAGGATCGCGCGGAAGAGTCACGAGAAGTTTCCTTCCAGAGAATATTCTCACCGTCCACCACGGGCTACGGAGAGGCTCGGGGATGTGTGTACGAATCTTTCACTGTAATATCTTTTCTCCTCTCCTCTTTATACATATATTCTCCGAGAGAGGGCGTGGGCGTGGGACGGAAACAATACCGCTTCGAGATGTTCCTCGCCTCGCGCTGTACCGGGGGACCGGCTCTACGGAATTTCGAACCGTGCGAGGAACGAGGATAGAGATCAAATTATATTTATATTATATGTAATCTTATGCCCGTTTGAGGTGTAAATTGTTTCATTCGCGCTCGTATCGATTCGACGTTTACACCGTACGAGCTTCGATCCTTTCGTAGACGCACAATTATCCATTAATACCGGCACATTGATCAATTGAATATCGGTATTGCGATAGATGGCTAAGTGGCTCGAGCAAAATTATGCAAATTAACGAAGAGATTTATAAATGTCCAGTCGATACATCGAATTTAGTTGCGCATACTCGCGAATGACGACGCTCGATAGAACTTGGCCATCGCGTTTCACGCGCACCCAGGTGCATCACTTTTTCTTTTTTTTTTCTTCTTCTTTACTTTCCCCGCCCTGACATCGTGAGCAACATCGGGACGGATAAACGGCGTTACGCTCGAACGAACCCGAAGCACCACTTGCCTGGCACTCGCGGTGGAATTGCGTAACGCAAAAATCCTCGGATCGGTAAGGTGACGAGGTCGCGAGACCCGGCGCGCATCATCTCTCTCATTGGGTCGGGCGATATCTTTCCTAAGCGTACACTCTTGTCGGTCGCTTCTCGATTCAAATCGGTTTAATTTATTCCGCGCGATATATATACGAGTTTCGTCGTATATTTTGAAAGAAGAAAACATAAAAAAAATAATAATATTTCATGAGATCTCTCGACCGGTGGGCGCGAATGTAAATGTGACTTGTGCAATCGATATATACGAAAAGTACGATTCAAACGGTGGTTTTAACGTCATTCGATCGGAAAGTTCTCGGAACGCATGGAATTTAAAAGTTTGTTTGTTTATCGAGTCGAAGAGTTGAAAGGTACTCTCAACGCCGACCCTTCTGTGACTAATAATTTTGCGGACGGAACGGTACAAACGGCAACGAATGGAATCCATTCCATTGACTTCCTTAGGTCCTTAACGACAATAGCGAACAGAAATTGATTACAAAGTTGTCAATGTTTTCAAAAGTGATCGATGAAAATTCGATCCGGTAAGAAGAACAATATTGCGAGTAGAAGAGTTTGATCGAACATACCAATTTCTAAAACGTTCAACTTACGAGACGTTCTACCGTAATATAGTTTTGCGATAGCGCTGCTGTTACTTTTGCTACTTGTGCCATACCCTCGTGTATATATAGCGCATCTGTATACACCAGCGAAGAACATACGCGCCAACAAACAGCCTGCCGGCCGATAGCTAATGGCACACGTATCGCAATACATATACCACTGACGGAAAAACGGGCGAGGAGGGTAGGGAGGGATTGCGAATATTGCGAATGTGCCTGTTCTCGGCGAGGGGAATGGCAGTTCTATCGGCGCGCATCGCGCACTCGCGGAAGGTCGTAGGTATATGGGCTGCGAGAGGAACGAGGTACCCGTCTCGCGGACAGCAAAATCTTCTTCTTCTTCGCTCGCCCGGTACATAAGAACTCGATACCGTATATACGTATATTCTAAGCAGCGGTTTATCGTAGGACGCGGGGAACGCGAGGTTCGCTCAGAAATCACAAGAGATATTCCACCGCAGCGGGAATATAGCACTAAATTTTCTCGTCCTCGCAACTTCGATACTCGTTATACGCGAACTTTCCATCCGTAATTCATTTAACCACGATTACATCCGTACCAGCGACGGAGAGCAATGTATATACGCAATGTATGATGGTTGCATCGAACTCCGATACAACTGCGTTGCGATACCTAAATCAACGCGAAGATTGTTCGACGAGACCGAGGATACCCGGAAGTTTGTACGATGAAGAAACATTAGTGCGCTTTTGTTCGTGACATTTCCGAATGTGCGTAAGAAAGTAGCTACTCTTACGAATGTTCCATTCTTATGCTTCCTCGTAGACGAAGCTTTGCGAAAATCGTATTTATAACATTTCTGGATGTGCGTTGCGCGCGAGCACGTGACGGCCCTGCAAAATTCACACGTCCGAGGCGCGGTACCGTCCGCTTTATTTATTTCACAAAGTTATCGCGTTTCTCGACGATACAAACGGACAGACGGAAATGGAAAAATACTTTTTTTATGTAAAACATCTTTACGCGCGTTGGGAGTAAATCGGTTTGTAGGGAACGTCGATGGCACCTCGTGGTGACGCTCCCCTCCACTCAACTCTGTTTCAAACCAAAGGTGAGTGGATTTTGGAATTTCTCTTTTTCCTCCCTCTCATATACACACAGATACAAGCTTAGTGTTCTTCGGCTTTCTTTCTCTTGAAATTTTTTTTTTTTTTTTTTCATTATTTTATTTTATATTATCATTTCCATGTCCATTTTTAGCATCGCTAGCACCCAACAGATTCCTGTTATCGTCATCGAAGCTCATAATCAACACAACCCTGCACAACCAAATCAGAGAATCATCATCCCAGTAACGAAATTGAATCATATTACATTTTTTAAATTACACAATAGACTATTGACAAGTTTTCTCGCGTACGGGGGCGAAATGGATTTCTCTTTTTGCGAATGTTCGAGTTCATTCGGTCCAAATAGGGAAACTTATCAAGAGTCTTTTGTACGCACTCATTTTATAATGTTTTCGTAATTTTAATGGGAATATTTTGAATGAAACTTTTAGAGTGAATACTGACAAGGAACGCAGAAGAGAACGTGCAAAAAAGTACCGGGAGCAGCATAGAGAAGCTCTTAGAGAGAAACAGAGGGAGTATAGAAGATGCCAAAATGCTCAAGCGGTTGGAAACGGTCCGGAATTCAACGAAATAGAGGAAATGACTGACGATGAAACGATGATGATGATCGGAGGTACTGGGAAAATAACCGGCAACTCATCAACCACATCAACTTCCATCTCATACTTCAGTTATCATCGACCGATTGTTAGTTTCATCCAATCAAACGCAGCAACGACTGCTACTATAACCGAAGTAACGGATGAACCAACCGAATAAAAATTTTAGAAGAAAATTAAAACTTGTTATTATTTTTTTAAATTCTCCACCCCACATGTCCCACACGGTATTCTCAAGATGTTGGATGTTTCACATCTACCAGGCGTCCCATGACGGCTAATTTTTTTATTTTTGTACTCCAGCCCACTTACAACATGTATACTCACCATAATCCGACTGCCGATTTATTTATCATTTATTTTTTGTATGACATTACTTTCCCTCTTTACATACTCGGCTCGTGTACGATGAGAAAGTAAGAATATAATACACGCGATAAATTTGTTATATCGCCGCAATTGCCCGATTGACCGTTGTACGGTTCGTCGGATCGATCTCTCGCGATCGCAACGCGAGTTCCGTGACAAGTTATAGCTCCTGGCTGTCATCGGAGAACCGGCTGTAATATCAGCGGAGAGGAATAAATATCGTGTCACAGAATTTCCCGACACTCCGCGCTATCGATGAACGAACGATCTCGGGTACTTTAGCACCGCATTTACATTATTCGACCGAGCACGCGCGATAGTCAATCGTAAAACGTTCCCAATCAATTTTCCGATCGTTCGCGCTCGGTATAATTTCGCTAACCCTCGTCCGGCCACAAAGTGTCGAGCGTTATGCTCGAGCAATTCCCTCATAACCGTTGGCTACTCGAATCGCATCGGAGTGTCGACGAGGCTGGGCATCGCTCCGCGATATGCTATTCTTTCGACCGTTCGCGAACAAGCTCTTTTCCAATGATCACGATACCTCTCCGCTCCCCGTAAGATCTCCGAAGAAGTGCATTTCTAGCCGCATCACACCCGAGTGTACGCGAACTGTGTTGTGAACTGCGCGCGCGAGAACGGATCGTAACATGTTTTTGCGATTCTCGTCTTGCGAAATAAGTATGACCGAGCTCGCGCGCGTTCACCTCGCCCTTGATGCTGCAAAGGTGCCCGTTTCCAGGGCTTCACATATATATATATAATCGACGGGGTTCCCTCGATCGTACAGCGCGATAGATCACACCGCGCCTCCGCTGCTAACTGCTGCCGTTGGATCTCATGCACGTAGCTCGATTCCCGCGACTTTTCACAAGAGATCGCGGGCTAAGGCCTTCGAAACGTTAACGGATAGAGGCGATCGTCCAGCTCGCAATCTCTCGACGGGGCACGGGTATATATGTAGCGTACCAGATGGTTAGACAGTGGTATATATGATGCGATATAGCCGCACCAACTTGTTATATATGCCATATACCAGTGGGGGAAATTGACTTTTTGCAATAAACGCTATCTCGCCGCTGTATATAAGCTGGGAAACTCGAGTTTTCTCCTGCGGAAAGTCAGAGGTCCGGCCGAAAGCGAGGCACCTTGCTCTTAAAGGGTAAAAGAGCGGGTATGAGTTTTTTCCCGTGACGCGTTCGGATTTACGAACCATCTGGTTCGTGACCGATGGATACGGGCTCGTTCGTGCGGTGCCAATATCGAACGCGTGGAAATGGTATCTCGCATCACCTCGATATTTAAGTTAGGTGACCGCTTTAAAGATACTTGTTTTTTTCTTTAAGCACCAAAAGACAAAGTTAAGAATATAAATGTCGAATGTAAGGAATCTCAAAGAAAAACATGTTTACTGTTCTCGATAAAATATTGAAATAATTTTTTTAAATCAATAGTGGATAGGGGTATTCGAAACGAAACGATGCTTATCAAGTAATTTGTGGGATAAATGAGCGTCGAGTTCGAAAGTAATCGGCGAATTAGAACTCCGAGAAGGAATATCGTTAGAAAAAAAAAACGAAGGTTCCTAGTTCTTACACCAGTAAAAGTTTAACCGTACGATCCGTTATAGTCAGCTGTGCGGATAAGGCTTTGAGAAGCGCCGACGCGTACACACAACCGTGCACCATAACACGGTATAACGCGGTAAACGTGGCTATATAAAGAGTCCATCCCACTGAAAGTACGCTGGAACTACGCGGGACGATAGTGCGGAGAGTGGACGCGCACTTGAGTGATATAAAACCGGCATCGGGAATAAATACTCCATTGCGGGATTACCGGGCGGTATATACACGGGGCAGATTCTCGAGCAAAGCTAAATATTCATGGATTAAACTGTTCAGCTGTTTTGTATAGCCGTCTTCTTTAACCCCGCGTCGATGCGGAGCAATGTCGAGGAGATCGGGTTGCGCGCGCGCGCGAGCAACGTACTCTTAAGGGACTTTCGAGCGTTTCGATACCGTGGCAAATCACTTTGCCATATAGGTATAGTCGCGTATACCTATATGGTACAGTGACACGATGATATATCTATACGTACGGACATCGATGCCACTTGATCCATTCGCAACAGGACAACCGTCGTCGCTCTCTCGTCGTTCGGGTCTATCGTTGTCAAAGTATATATATATATATAGAAGATTTCCCGATCTAGAGTTCTCCCTGAATCTCCCTGCACATTCGCTAACTCCGGTAACACCAGAGCATTTTTACAATTCTCCGTGGAAGTCGTTTCATAGGTTTCTTTTAAACGTCGCGAGAGTACGCGACAAGAGCGCTGAACGATCGATCGACCGGTATATTACACTCGATCACCGAGCACTCTACTCTCTCGTTTCATCCTGGGAAAACGATTTTTTGCGACACCTCGCTGCGAATACCGATGCCGCCGGTAATTCCTAACCGATTCCTAACCGGTGGGAGGTGGCGGCGGTGCTACCCACGATATATCGCACTCGTGTAAAGACACGGTTAACTAAAAGCCGATACGATTTCTTGGGCGGAATAATTCAAACGTGTCTCTTTCCGTTCAACAATATATCGACTCAATTTTTAATTGATTTTGTCATTTTAACGGCGCAAATCCGTCGCGAATCCTTTTTCCGTGTTACGCGCGGATATATTATTCCCAGAAAAAAATAATTACTAGAAAAAATTGATATTTCAAAAGTATGGAAAAAAAGTATGGTTGTACCTGTGGATGTTCTCTCGCACGCTTGTGCGTAGCGACTTATTGGTTGGATATAACGAGTCCACGAAGGATTTGACGGCAATCGAGAAAAACGTTTGGCCGCGTAACACAGTCACGAATTTTCGGGAAAGGCGATGAGCAAATTTCGTGAGTGCGATACGGTCGAGAAGTGGATACGGGAAATGATTTCCGATTAATCGGAGACGGAGGGAGGGCGGAAACGATGAGATATCGCGACCGATGGATCTCGAAAAGAGCGGCATCGACGACACGGCCCCGTGAAACGTCCTGAGATGTGCGTGACGCCCGGATACCGGGCGATCAATAACCAATGCGTGCGTACCGAACGAGCGGGCGAAAAAAAGAAAGTCAAACCGTAACCGCATATCTATCACTATAGTATATAGAAATATGCTGGTATATACACTTGTATACACACATATATATATATATATATGAGTTTAATACGCGTTCTTGGGTCCACGAGCACGAGCGTGCATCGTCGTAATAACACGTTACGGGCTCGAAGCGACCGGACCAATATATTAATTACCGCTCAATATACTAATTACTGGCCCTGTAATCTTGCGCGAGATGCCGTGGGATCTCACTGCGTTGCTTCGATCTTGTATACTATTTCATCTCTACACACTATACGCGATACTACTTCTCTTCGTAGCAGAGGTATTATACCATGTATACCACACATCAATTTATCTCTTACTATGTTTCTCACTTTCGTCATAAATTATAATACCCTTATACGCGTACACCGTGAATTCCTACGAGGGAGCTCGTCCTCAAATATATATTTAAGGAAGTGTACGGCTGACACATCCTTCGGTCAAATCTTCACTTTTCCATTCATCGCCTCTGATTAAAATTTTTTTATCGATCCAGAGAAGGTGAGAACAAAACATGAGTCCAATTAGGAGTTGCCCTCTCCTTCGGAGAGTTGCCGTTCGAGAAGGAAAAAAAATCTAGAATTTCCCTTTTTCGAGAGAGAGGACAAAAAACCGAAGATACTTATTTTTCTAAAACTAAAATTCCACATAGAATAGCCGAATGATCGTCGATCGCGGAAACCGTAACGCGTTAGGTCTCATTTATTTATCAAATTTTTCAACGGCCGCGAAAAACGAATGGTACTTTTCTAATTTCAAAATTTATTCCAACGACGGAGAGGGAAAACGAAGCAGTAAAAAATGTGGAATAGGTTCTGTTATTGAAACGCGATCGAAGTAAGGGGGGAAATAGGGTTAGGACAGCGTTTTCTCAATGATTTTTATGAATTTTTTTATAGTATAAAAAATTAATATAATTTATTGAAACTTTGAGAATATTTTATACATATATTTAAGTATATACTATAGAATTTTTGAAAAATTTTCTTGAAAAACACCGAAGATATTAGCGACCCCATATTGCAGGTAACAATCAGACTCAGCATTTTGCGTACATCCTGGAAGCCGCAATTTTCATCTGAAATCAAACGAGGTTGGAATTTACTTTTATTATATGTCTCTCTTCTATATGAACCTAAATGCTATAAAAAAAATAGAAAATTGAATCTTTTACAGGGGTCAAAACAAAAAAGCATGATTTTTTGTCATTTTTTACAACTTTATTTGCAAAAACAAAATTATTTAAAATAATGATAATATTCTGATTTTAGGTTCGTATAGAGCGCAATACTATGAAGAAAGTAACTGCCAATTTTCAAAACGATCGGTTGAAAACTTTTCAAACTAGCGTGTACGCAAGTTCAAAAAACGTGGCGCGCTCGGGGCCTGAAGGAGAGCTACTCACTTTAATGGCTTATAACAATAGAACGAGTCGGAATTTGCATTTAAAATTTTGGGAACATATTTTTCAATAGCTTTACTAACCATTTATGAAATAAAAAAAAATCGATTTTTTGAACTGTCTAACCCTATTTCCCCCCTTAAAGCTCGGCTGACTACTGTACATAAAATCATCTTGAATCAAACTTCGTGAGATCGCTCTCTTCACCAACACGATCCTCAAATTCGCTCCTTTGACGAGAAATAGAAATATCCGCTGAATTATGAGACCGAGGGAAACCGGGACCAAAACCGCCCGTCCAAGGAAACAGCGCTGCTGGAACGCTACCAATAGCCTACGTTCCTTGCTTACTGAAAAAAAAAAAATGGTTGGAGCAAAACGGCCCTTCCTCAAAATTTGGCCGTTTTTCCAATATCGACGGTGCTTCCCTCGACCTATAATGCCTCGTAAAACTCGTACAAGTTGCATACGGAGTGCGGCACGAGGGATTTCGTTCGACGGAGACGGCGGAACGGCACTCGTGCTTCATTCAAATGATGCACCAACGGCAGAAGCGGAAGCTGAGATGAACGAGAGGGAAGATAATACCGGGTATGTGCGCGCGACGATATCGCATTCTTCGGTGATCCCCGAGTCACGAAAACCGTGTGCTGTGCGCGGGCGGTAAACCCGACGACAACCGGCGCCCTCGTCGTGGCGGTCGACTACGGGAGCCCGTGGAACGCGAGAGACAACGTTACGATAATAAAGACGATCGATGCCGATCTCCTTTTTCTCGCTCGGATTCTTCCGGATATCGTGATCGTTCTCGCGGATTATATATCCACGACATTGCGTTATATCACTCCGGTAGTCGGGTTACCAAAACGATGTTGCAGCGGGCGAGATATCCGAGGAAAGAGTCGAACGCTGGTCCAAATTTTGAACGCTATAACGACGAAGATCTCAAACGCGCGATAAGGGAATGAGAACGCGTCTTATCCCGTTTTTTTTTCTTTCCAACTCGCCCAAAAATATCCATCGACGTCGCGGAATGCGGGTGGATGCGTGCGGCATCCGTCTCGCTCGGTTCTCGTTCAAGCCCACGCGAGCCAACAGTTTCGCGATTGCAATCGCCGCGATCCTCGCGCCCTGCATCCTCGATACATTTAAATCGCCTCGTTTCTCGATCGCCTCGAAAAAAAGCCACTCGTTCGCTCTCGCACCGTTCGCAACGACGACGATCTTATTCTCGTCGTCGTATCCCATCGTCCCCACGGTCTCGCGAGATCCTTCGCGCGCATCGTCATATCCCGTCGTGTGTGTGTGCGCGCCGATTGACTGCGAGCGATTTCGTGGACCACCTTGACGATTTCATGACTCGCTGTAGGACGCGGGTAGATCGATAAGATCGCCGCGGGTTATAAATGTATACCTGTACCGCACAGTGGGAGGAAAAAAATTAAGTTCGATCCAGATATACGATAAGATACAACCGCGATCATCGACACACGCGTTCTCATAAAATTAAAAAGCTGTACGCATCGGTGTATCATCATCGAACTCGTGTATCAGGTACAAAAATTCGATCGTGGAAAAATATACATTATAATGGTTGTTTCGTAAAGAGAAATTTTACGAATCTCATTATCTATCTAATAAGATACCGGATAGTGTATTTGGGTTCTGGCAAAGCTAGAAAGTTAATTGCTGGAGAAAAAAAAACTAACAGTTCCTCGAAGTGTAAAAAATTACTTTGGACCTTTGTGCGTGACGCGAGGTGACCCAATCAGGCTCGTTAATGAGTATTATTAACGCACATGCGGGACACGGGTTCGGTAGTAGCCGCGAGTTTCGACGAAGATGAAGCCGAGGAGAAAACACATCGAACGGCAAGACCAACGTACACGTTGTATCGGTACGCGCACGGCGTGACTTTCCATCGGTAGGATACGCGCGTTTGTGTACGGGAAGAGGGAAGAAGCCAACCGAGCCGTCCTTAATTCGTCCGCGAGCCGAACCGTCAATTACATCACGTGATTCCTACCACCCCTCCCCCTCCCGCCGTCTGATCGTGACTCTTTCTACTTCGTCGTCCCGCTACCGACCACAGCTATACCGCTTCTGGCTGACTACCGTACGGACGACGAGTCCCGGGCTCGTCGTAATCTGTAGTCGCATCGAAGACGATCATCGTTGGAGCTTTCGCCCGAACGAATTGCACCTGTCTACGGCACGATCGGGGTTGCTCCCGATCGCTCCGGAGGACCGCGTCGGGTGACCACGAAGAAACGATTCGTTCGAGCGGTAAACCGGTATACATCAGTTTGATCCTTGCACCAGAGACCTTTTGACCCGTACGAATCTGGATAGACGATTTACGTTACTTTATACGGAAGGATGTCAAAGTTACCGAGTCAACAATTTACGTGTCCGTTCGATTTAATTTTTTCCAAACGAATGATAATAACGTTGATGTAGGTTTTTAAGAGGACCGGGGGTATACCCGAAGAGTCTACATTTTTAGCGATTTTGGGCGGTCTTTCTTCGAAATGTGATTTCGCAAAGTCTACGGTGGGACAGGCAATCACGAGCAAACTTATTGCGAAGTAGGTGCTATCAATTCGCGTTATGTCACGCGTGACTCATACAGTAGTATAGAAAGTCGAGGCAATTTAATGTTTTGGTGAAGAATGTTTTAATGAAGACCACGAAGATGGTCTTATTTCGCTATAAGTCTAAACGAATAGGGACCAAATAAAAAAAACAACATTATATCCCAGAATAACGAGTATCAGGGAGTCCGCGAAACTATTCATCACTTGATATCGATAAATGTAATGTGCCCGCGCATTCGATGGATAAATTCATCGCTCTTCTTGGCGAACAACCACACACGTGTTGGCACGTACATATATATATTAGGGCGATTTTTTTTTCAGTCCCCACCCGAAATTTTGTTGGATATGTCGAAAAAGAAATCCCCTGAAAGTTACAGCCCTTAATATTAATTCTAAGTACTTTCCCAAAGCGCGAGAAGATTTTCCATCTAAAATACACATAAAACGAATTTTTTTTTTTCAAATCTCTATAACTCAGCCGCATTTTATGCTATCATATTGTTCTTGGTTTCGATTTACTCGGAATAAAACAATCTAAAAAAGTGCCTTTTGCGGCGAAAGTGTAAATTGTAATGGTGAGTTGGTACGGGTCACTGAAGTTGATTTTTACGCAAAATTCTCGTTTTTTTGCTGTTATCTCCGTAACAATTAACTTCACGAAAAAAATGTAAATGAAAAATTTGTTGGAAATTTAATTTCCTATAAAAAAGGTCCTGTCGATCCAATTGCTTAGATTAATATTTCTTGAGATATTGACCTTTTTTTATTTTTTATTTTTTTTTATTATTTAATATTTCATATTTTATAATTTTTATACTACTCATAAGTTAAAATTCAATATGTCAAGAAATATTGATCTAAGCAATTGGGTCGATAGGATCTTTTTGTAGGGAATTAAATTTCCAACAAATTTTTCCATTACATTTTTTTCGTAAAGTTAATTGTTTCGGAGATAACATCAAAAAAATGAGAATTTTGGGTAAAAATCAACTTCAGTGACCCGTACCAACTCACCAGTACAATTTACACTTTTACCGCAAAAGGTACTTTTTTAGAATGTTCTATTCCGAGTAAATCGAAACCAAGAACAATATGATAGCATAAAATGCGACTGAGTTATAGAAATTTGAAAAAAAGAAAATTCGATTTACGTGTATTTTAGATGGAAAATCTTCTCACGCTTTGGGAAAGTACTTAGAATTAATATTAAGGGCTGTAACTTTCAGGGAATTTCTTTTCCGACATATCCAACAAAGATTCGGGTGGGGACTGAAAAAAAAAAAATAGTTGAAAAGAAAAAATCGCCCTAATATATAAATATATCGAACTCGAGTGGTCGCGCGGAAGACAAGATGGTTCGCAGGGGAGCGGACGGCAGGAGCGAGGACGAGTCGTGATCCGGTGTGCAAACAACGGGGGACCTTTTGCTTTCTAATCATCCTCAAGGTTAACCCCGTTGAACCTGCTAACTTGGAAGGATCATGGCGCGCGCTCCTCTCACACGGTTAACCTGGTTAAGGCGGCGGAAGGGGCATAGATCCGCGCGCTGATGCGGGTCAACCAATGCCATCCGCGTACATGTAACACTTATGCATACATACATGTAACTCCTTATAATAATGCCCGATCGCATTTTGTTGTCGTTTTTTTCATCCCTCGCGATTCCGTACAAGGATGACCTTAGCCGCGGGAATAAGACGTACCAAGAGCGCGTAGTTGGCCCGCGAGGACAGGGAAAGATGGTACGCCGTTGACTCCGCGCGACCGCGCGATATACCGGTATCCTCGCTGCGGGAGTGCGCACGCGCGAGCGCTCTTGTTCTTTCGTTCTTGCAGCCGTACCGTTATTTGAGCCATCGAAACGCCTCTCCCTCTTCCATTGTTCCCGTGACTCAGCTCCGGATAAGACACAACAACGATGTGGCAAGGGATATCTTTATCGCGTGGAACGTTCAAAACGAAGCAAAGAGAGCCTTCGACGTTCGAATTATTCCGTGGGAATCGATATTTTGGTCAGGTTTTAACTTAAATTTTCCGGAAACGTCCATAATCTGCCGATCATTGTGTTCCTCCGACTATCGATGGGCTCTTTGATCACTATGGGTATTGGCAACTATAATACATTGACCGTTCCTCTTCTCTTTTTTATTTTCATATTTTCTACATTTTTAGACGATGCGGAAGGTTTTTTTTCTCCTTTAACAAAAAGTTCTTATTCTTTGACTCGCGCTCTCCTCTCATATCTCCACGTTTCAATATCGTAAAAGTAACCTTTGTACCTAGATGGATAAAAGAACAAGTAACCTCTCACCGCCGGTGTGGTTATACTTCGGATCAAGAAACTCGATTTTGGTGAAGCTATATACGTTGTTAAGTTCTGATTAATATCGCAATTCCCCCGTAGGAGGAAAGAAAAGAAAAAAAAAAGAAGGTTAGCGAGGGCGTAAAACCCGGCTAACATCGTCGTGAATTCCACGGACGAATAGCTCGAAGAAGAAATTATAACCCCTTAGCTAGGATATATGTATATGCGCCAGTCCCGTGCGAAAGGATTACTCGGTCCCTCGTTTTCTCGCCTGGTTCGCGCCGCGGCAGGTTGTTGAGACGAGGACGAATGAATCCTTGAATATCTCTCTGTATGCGGAGGCTCACGGGCGTCGAGAGATGGGAGCAAAAGCTAGAGTCGAACCGTGACTTTACGGTGTGTACGGCACTTTATCGTATTAGTGGTAGTATAATGCCTATATAGAATCTCGAAGGCACTACCGGATCCCGCACGAGCCCGCGAGCGAAGGATATAGAAAAGGTAAATGCTTTAATTTATTCGAAACACCTCGGTTATTAATCGCCTCCACCGTACACGCTTATACCAACGATATAACGTTGTATACACGGACACGGGGTATATACGGTAACACACCGCTGGTGTATTATACGAGGTGAATCCTCTTACGTGGGTACAAATAACGAACATGCCCCGTGTCGAGGGAGACGCACGAGGTGAACCAGAGAAATGTTTTAAGCGAGCAACGCGACCGAGACCGAGCATATAGGATATTATAAACAAATGTGTACGTACGTACGATACTTACGATACGTATACCCGTGGCTAAAGTACCGGTCATAAGTGGTGGTACGGTCCAACGGAAAGGTCTAATCAACGGGCACGTTTGGACGACCCTAACCAATAGAGCACCGTGGTATTCCTCCGTTCCCCGTAACCATCATTTATTACCAACACCGTCCACCCATCCGTACGTAAGCTCGTAAGTGTGTTCGAGTTCGCTCGCGCCCACATCGGGCTCTCTCGTCCCCTCCCCCGCGGTACCAACCAGACGCGCCGACACGCGCGCACACGCCGGGTCCTTGTTTCAACCATAAATTAATGTTCCGTCTTCTCGGATGCATAATTGTGCTGCGAAAGACTCGCGCAACTTCCATACGTTCCAGCGAGCCGAACGCATGTGCGCGCTCGTCCCATCTCGCGGATATACTTCACCCCCGGCCCGGCGAGATATCCTCGCAATGACACGTAACGAGGGATATAATGGCTTCGCGCGGACACAGAGCCCGCCGTTTCATCTCGCCCTTTCGTTCCACGTCCCTCTTTGCCGCCATTTTCCCTCTCTCTCTCTCTCTCTCTCTCTCTCTCTTTCTCCCTCTCATACGCAAAGATAACTCACGTTTCTGAGATTCTTAGCGGGTCGCACCTGCCCAAATTCTAGACCGTACGAAAATTCTCATACACCCATCGATCTTACGCCCTTCGGAGAAAATATCGGCAGGACCGCGGTTCTACAGATTCCAACTGTACACCTACCCAACTGTCACGACCAAACTGACACGAGCATACGAATATTTCGCAATATTGTTACGACAAAACTGTTCCCGAACAAAACTCTCATTATTAAAACTGTCACCGCACAAACTGTCACCACTCAACTCTCCCCGGTCTCTATTGGGCACGTACAGAATCTTCACGAACAAAACTATCACCGTCTAAACTGTCACGGTCTAAACCGTCACCATCTAAACTGTCACCGTCTGAATTGTCACCGTCTAAACAATCACCGTTTAATCTGTCACCGTTCAAACTGTCACCGCAGCAACTGTAACCGCGGCCATTGTCACCGGCAAAACTGTCACGGGCAAAACTGTGCACGGCACCAACCGTCACCGCTTAACGCGAGATATACCCAACTCACACTCGTAGACGCTGTACCCGTAGGTAAGAGCGCTCGGGGTGCTTTACAAAACGCGGCGCAATAGCGCTCGATATTTCGTGCGTGTCCGGTAATACTTACGTCATTCGCCGCTGTCGTCTCAACCACAGCCTTCGCACCGCGCGAACTTGCTTGTGTTCAGCGATCGGTAATAGTGGACACGCACGAAATATCGCGCGCTATTGCGCCGCCTTCGGTGAAGCAGCCCGAGCGCTCTCATCTACGAGTTCAGCTTATACCCGTGTGAGTTAGTTACATCTTCCCTTGGCGCGGTGACAGTTTTGCCGGTGACAATTTTGTGCGGTGACGGTTGGAACGGTGACGGTTGGTGCAGAATACAGCAGACGCCCTGACAGTGTAGACGGGGACTATTCTGCGGCGTTACAGTTGCGCAGAATACAGTTGAGATCGTGACAGTTTAGACGGTGAGAGTTTTGTTCGTGAAGATTTCTGCACGTGTCGAACAAAGATCCAGGAGAGTTGAGTGGTGACGGTTTGTGCGGTGACAGTTTTAATGGTGAGAGTTTTGGTCGGGAAGAGTTTTGTCGTGACAATATTGCGAAAATCCGTATGCTCGTGTCAGTTTGGTCGTGACGGTTGGGTCAGTTGGGATCTGTAGAACCGCGGTCCTGCCAAAATATCAACTACTACTTAACATAAAAATGTCCATATATACGAACAAACCAGAATCGATATCCCCGCGTCGAGAGGTGCTTCGTAGATTAAGTTCGCGATTAGGAACTTATTGAAGCGCGACATCGATATCCAATCGAAATTCGTTATCCATTAATGTCCCAACTTGAACGTTTCGTTACACCGTTCTTTTACGAGAGGCCGTACGAAACTTGCCGTATTTTCCAATCCGACATATTGAGTATGAAAATGGCGAGAAGAGAGAAATCATTGAGCAATAATAATTACATTTGATGGAATATGGCGGGTGGTACGTATCGCTCGGCGGACAGCAACGATCTCAAGTTTAATCTTCACACTTTCGATCGTTTTCACCATCATCGTCGTGATCGGCACATATGAGCGACGTTCAAAACCACTCTCGCGTCTTCGCCGGGGCTAATATACTCCTGTCGCACATATGTGTGTATATGTATTTCGAAACTTTCGAAGATGCATAACCTCTTAGCTTTCCTTCTCTCGCTCTCGATCTCCCGTGCGCATCATCATCATCATTATCATGAACCTGTTGCTCGCCGATCGTCTCAAAGTTTGCGCAACGGAAGATGATCCGGCTGCTCACACGTCGTTCCAGTTCGGTTGATTATAAACACCGCGTGCTTCGTACACCGTTGCTCTTGCTTCTGTTGCTCCGTGCCACATAGTCGCGAAACGTCGGTTCTATGCACACGAGAGAGAATCGACGGATTCTCCGAAACGATTCACCCACGCCGAGAGGCTTTGGAGAAGGAAAAATATGAAATTCTCATCGATACGAGGAATAAAGAAAATTAATTATTCCGGGGATGAATATTTTTAGTTGCTCGGTGTACGATTGTTAAAAAAAGTCACGTGATCACCGTCGAAAGTAGCCGAGTATTTTTTGAATCGTAAATTTTCAACGATACGATAATGAACGATGAAAAACCCGTCCGTTGACTCCAGTTGGGCATATATAGGTGTTACGTCGCGACGTTTATTCATTTTTTCTTTCTTATTTCAAACAACAAAACAGCAAAAAAAATTAGCTGCAAAAGGATCTTAAAAATATGTAGATTTTTAGCGACCGAGGGGGTTACGGAACGAAGGAAAAAAAAACCGAAAGTAAATGCATTTATGAAAAATTGCGTAACGGAGATATTCGACGAGTCGAATCATCCTCGGGTTTGTCTTTGGTGAACAAATATGCCTCCCAGGGGCCATACTCGCCACGTAACAATCCCGGGCACGAGCAAACGTTGGTATAGCTGTCCGCGAGAACGAGTTCTCGTTCTCCACCACCCCCGCGCGGAATTCACACACGTGCCTTTTTTCGTGCGCGCCGTTAACCTCGCGGATCCGTTACAAGCGCGCGTGTTTTTAACCCGGTAGTCTGGTCTAGAAATTTGAAAAAATCGATTTTTCTTTTCATTTTCTTATTCCTTGGACCTCTCTTCATACGCTCCTGAAAACCGTTTATTGATATTTCAAAAATTAGCCGAGAAATAAAAATTCTAAGCAAGCCGCGTACTCAGGTAGCGCGGCGCGCGCGCGACGGTGTCAAAACTTTAAAAGCGTTTATCTCAGAACTATGTTTTTCAAATCGGCGCCCACGATATCTCGATAACTAATGGACCGATCGAGCTCAAATTTTGCACGTACCTTAGGTAGCCAGTTTCTGAGGACTGGTAGCAGAATTGAATCGAACAATAACTTTGTCGACATTTTATAACTCGTCGAATACCCGAAAATATATGAAATATCATTAATGAAAGTTCAACAGTCCGCCATTTTGTCAAAATTTTTTTTCAAGTACCAATTCTGCTACCAGTGCTCAGAATACTCATACAGATTGAGAATATATATATATTTTTTTTTTTTTTCAGATGCATACAACATCGTCCAGAGTGGGCGCCGATTTCGGTGCACCATGTTGCAACAAGGCAAAAACTACATGAAAATATTTAAAATAATTTTTTTTTTAACGTACAAGTATTCTCTAAGGATCAATAAATGCACGTGTAAATTTTCATCAAGACAATTTCAACGGTTTAAACGTTGTTGCACATTAGAAATGACGTCAAAAATCTCGCTCTAGACCAGACTACCGTCTTAAGTATCTCATCGGGGCACAGATCGGAGTAAACCGATAAAAATCGTCAGTCGCGAATCCTTCGCGCGACTTCTGGCCAATAAAACTGGGGCATCGTTGCGCCGTTTTAATTGCCATTGGGTACCAACGGTACCATTTGTCTCGTCGCTCGCGTATCATTTTGATATTGGGCGTTCGGTTTAATTAGCTCCGAAGCGACGAGACGTTACGATAAACCCCGTGCATATATTAAGTAATACAGCGAATCATCGTCTTCTAACCTATCTTCATTCGCGCGTCTATAGTCTATCAATGTACGTATCTTTTGCCCGGCGAGACGGTCATTAAAGTTGCGTAATTTCGCGCTCGTCTTTGCCCCCTCCCGTCTCGTCATTATACAATATATTTTGTTGAGTCGAGCGGCGAAAATTAACGATTAGCGATCCACTGATCTCATCGTCGCGTTGTTTTCACGCCGGATCCAGCGTTGTTTCAATGCCGAGACGAGTTGAGAAAAGGTTGGCGGAGTCGCGCGGGCAGAGGGAGGAAGATACGACGTGGATCCTCGTTTCTCTCTCGATCCGAACTCGCGCTAGTGAAAGAAGTTGGTCTCGATGCCGGTGACACACGCCGTACGGGCATCGCGTATATACACGTGTATGTACCCGTATGTATATCCCGAATGCTTGGCTAACGTTTAACGTTACCGTCCGACGGTGTTTACTCGGAGTGGAAAGACGAGAGAGAACGACCTCGAGTGGCGTGGCACTGTCGTTTTTAAAAGACATTACCATCGATCACACCCCCCCGGTCACCGTTCTGCTCGCGCGCATTGCCACCGATTATGTGCGCTGTGCAATCCCGCGGTAGCTTCGCGTCGTTCCCCGTCACGAGAGCACGGAAACACATAGATATACGTGTGTATATAAGGGTACGTATACCACCTAAAGATGGTGTACAACCGAGCGAGATGTCAAATGGCTATCTCACGATCGAGAAGTCGGAATCCGTACCGCGCTACTCGTTCTCGAATTCATAGTTGAATCGAAAAATTGTGTATACTCACGAAGTACTCGGTTATTTTTGCCATTTGCTCAAATTCGTGATACAAAAAAAAATCGTTACCGGCGCGCAAGTCATGGGGTATTTTGCAATATCGCGAATGATCTCCGCTTCTGCACATTACGGATTATCGCTGGCACAGACAGCGCATAAACGTTCTGCATTTGCGCGATGAAAAAAAATCGCTCGGATCACTCGTGGGTTAAATTTCTACCGACACGTGGGTATCCGTGAATATTTCTTTCTCACGCTACGACGAACAATCGCCAATGAAAGTTAAAGATGCACGGAAATAATGACATTTTTCTGTAATAACGACTGGAAAATTATTATTTTTCAAGCTGGATACGTATTAGCGAGGCATTTCACGTCTGTGAAATTTGAAATATTCCACGCTCTTGAGACTATTAAGATGATCCACCGGTGATAAGTTTCAAAAAAATCTCTGTTTTCGTGCTTTTCATAGCGCAATTCAAGATTCATCTTAAATTACTAAAATATCAGCACAAATCACTATTATTTCCTAAAGTGTTGCGGAAAGTTATTAAACCTTCAACGCTTTGTTTGGCGCTTCATTTGACGATGAAATATTCAGCAATATAATCGTTCTTTAACGATTATTGGAAAGTATGTCATTGAATATTTCTCACGCAGAGATTGGTACTGAGAAAAAAGGTTCTTCGAACACAATTTTCAAATTTCTCAAATCAACTCCCGTCTTTTATAATATAATCGACAAATATATCGATTTTTAATACGTTTTTTTTTGTTAATTTGCATCAATTTAACGGAATAATCGATTTACTGCCGTCTTAAAATAAGAAATCCTGTCGTAAATCATGATGAAATATTCGATGAATATTTTGGTTACGCGCTCCGCTTTGGAACGGACGTTCGACTATATAAAGTGAAAAACCTGCGAGTACGTTGATGCGCTACGCGCCATTACAATACAGACTGGTATTCGTTCTACTTGACTGAAAGTAAAAGAGTGACGAGATGAGGGCGAGAGTCGGTTTATATAGGCACGAGAAGCGATCAGGAATGAGGCTCACGTTCCCACATTTACATTCAACCTATTGTCCGTCCGTCTCAGTCAGCGACACGCACTCGTTGTTGCTGGCTGCCTTACAGTGGCTTCTGCTTATCTTACCTTCTTACTCACCTTGCTGGTTTCGTCGCTCCTTCCTTCGATGGCCGCTCTCCTTAAGCGGTAAGGCCGCTTCGCTCTTGAACTCGCGGGCACCCGAGTTTACCACCTATAGCATCGTCGTACACGGACTCCGCCGCAAAAACGATTCGCTTTCGATGCAATTTTTACACGCACCGACGATTACGAGCTCTCGTTTGCCCGATGTTTCAAGAGCCGCGATGCGCAAACGTTTCTAGTAAAAGTGATTTCGTGAGTGCGTTCTCGTATACCGTATAACGCCGTGCGATGTTTTACATAGACCGCAAGCCCACACGTTGCAATCGCGCCGAGAAACAAATGCCCTCGTTTAGTAACGCGGTAGAGTTACTCAACTTTTAGAGGATGTAAGCAGTTATCTCTCTATATTATATAAATATATCGCCGCCACCGCCGCCGCCGTGTACAAGTGTTGAGTAGGGGGTGTCCAAAATTGAGGTCAGGGGTGTCCGAAATCGCGGTAAGGGGTGTCCAAAATTCTGGGGAAGGGGCACAATAATTGAGATATTGGGATGGGTCCAATGGCGTTCTCTGAGTCTATTCGAGACGTTTAAAAAAATACCCCTCAAAATCCAATATCGATCAAACGGGAGCCAAGTTATGGGCATTTTTCAATGCTTCGATTGATCGATCGGAAATTTTCCACTGAATACGATTAACATCGACTTTTCGTTGAAAAGTGAAAAAATCAATAGACAAAATGCGGAAATTGAAAAAATGACTTTTCGTCTCATCCCATCTAACCTGACCCGACCTAACCGACCTCCTCAACTCACTCAACGTAGGAACTACGTTGGTGCACGTTGACGAATCGAGAAGAGGAAGAGAAACGTGTATCAGGGACCAGAGGCACACCGGAGTTAAAAGTTGAATTACCGTCCGTTGAGTTGAAACTAAATCGGTACGGCGATCGGTAACCTGAGGGTTGACACAGCGAATATATAATTAGACCTCGATCAAATGGGAGGTACATTAATTTGTCCCAACGGTCAAATCATAGAGCCAATACATCCCTCTGTCTGGAAAACGGAAAATAAAACTTCTTGACGGCGAATATACGCAACGACTGGCGCTCTCGGCGCCCTCTCGCGACGAAGCATACCTCGTCACGTCCGCTTCTTTTATTTTCCGTCCCATGGTGCCCCGACCTCTTCGAGATTCGGGTCAAACACGACCGACTCCCGTCAGTCACGTACCAACCTGTGTACCAACATAAACATGGACAATTTGATTTTATCGTTATGCCGTACGCTCTTCTTTCTTTCTTTCTTTCTCCTTGCAAATACACGGGGTTTTTTCATACCGTGGTGTACTCCGTGCCGAATAAAAGGGGTGATTCTATTCCGCACTGTTCTTTCCCGATTCGTTTAAGGTATAAAGGCTTTTTGTCACTTTCCGTCACTACTTTCGACAAACCGAGAACCGGGTATGGAAAAATATGGTCAATGCCTATTTCTCTCTTCTATTCTATTCAAATTAAACTCTCGAAAAGTCCCAGCTCCGCCAGTAGCCGTGCCAATGTGCAATTGATTTTTTGAAATTTAATTTTTTTGGTCTCCGTGCCTAAATACCGATTTTAAGGGAGAGCTACGCAAAAAGAATGTGCAAATTTGATGCAAAAAAACTCGACAAGGATAGAAATATCAAAAGTCGAATTACAGTCTCTCCTTAAAGGAAACTGCAAGTATCGGGCGTACAGAGTGCGAGTTTCACGATACATACATAATGTAGTAGATTCCCGAATCGAGTCGAGAAGACTAAACATATCAATGGAATATTAATGTCCTCGAGTGTGTGGTATGTATCACGGCAAAGTCGTAAACAGATCCGAGTGTTTCTTGGACCAGAAAAAAAAAAACAATGGTTAAATACGTTTTGCGTTGAAGCTGGATTATCTTCCGATATAAATGCCTCTCACGTTACCTATATGTGATTTCGTGAGACGACAAATACGAGACTCGTCCTTCGTGTACGTGGTATCCGTACGTACACGTAGAATTTGTCAGGGTCGAGCGGAGGATGAGCGCGATCGAGCGTGATTGTGACTTCGAATCACGGAATTAGTATCAGGGATCGGTTGGGACAACCTCGAACAATTTTCGTTCCCTCCGATAAGTTTCAACGGTTTGTCACCATTGCCGAGCATTTGAGAGGTGCAAATATTGGATTCCGAGAGAAAACGAACACTATTATTTGCACCAACAACCGGCGTTAATTAAACAAAAGATCTATATCGAAATTGTAGAAGAAAGAGAAGATGGATCGAAGGTGAGCGGACGAGACGGTTGAACATCTCACTGCTCGTCGATTGGTATTTGATATCGTGCTCTTCTTCGTAGCTATAAATCAAATCACGGCGTACGTTAATAACGCGAATGTCATGACCTATCGAGAAGCGGAGAGGAGAAACGTGCGGTGAGTGGTATATAGCGGTCGGTGGTTGAGCAAAAATTCGAATTCGTTTTTTTTTTTCACTTTCATCCGGTAATATGCCCAATGGTCATGTATGTAATCTGTAAACATTTCGACACTCGACAGCGAACAATCGATCAATTACGAAAATCAATAATAATGACTTTTCTCGTTGATACGCCACAATCGTATACAAGTGCGTGGGGGTTACGGCTCGCACGATCCGCCGATAAGCTTGCGCATCCCCTCACGAAAGAGGGGCCTCACGAAATTTCCAAGTGCGCGAGTTATTTACTGTCGAAAGGAACCTAACCTATAAAGCGGTTCAACGGTTCTAGTACGATGGAACGAGCACAAAGTGTCGCAGTAACGGCAATGATCCAGGAATCGTGAAACCATGACCTTAGGTGCGGTTAACGCGTAATAAAAAATGTATCCGGTTCCAGAGATCATCCATCATTCGATTCAATCTTCACGATAATCCATAAAAAACCGATGGCGCGATGCGCGAGAAACATGACTCGAGAGAAGCGTGTATCGAGTTTGTTGAGCGTTGGCATTTCCAGGACAACGCTCTACTCTCTGTCTTCTGATCGCGGGAGTAGCGCATCGGCTTTGGCTCGATAACCTTGACGAAGATGAGAGTCGATCCGCGGCAGGGTGTTACATACATCGGCTGAAAGATGGAACAAGATTACGTACGCGGTGGTGGGTATAACGCTGGCGTAATCGAGAGTCCGATGGATTACCGCACCACTCACTTATTCTTTCCCGCAAAATCTTCGATCTCGCGCGCGATATCTCGAGTTTCCGAGAGCGTCGGATAATTACGCCGCGGGGTGATTTCGCGATGGAGCCTCCGTATCCCGACCGGGGTCCCCGTGTTGGAAGCGTATCGGAACGATCGAGCTCCAGCTCGGGCATTGTCTTTTCCAACTCGGTCAATCGAGATGTCCTTCGATCGGAAGAATCGGAAGGGGAGAGAATCGAGCAACGGTGGTAAGCGACGGTGAGAGATGGCTGCTCGAGAGCTCTCAGGGTCGCGCGAAACGAGCGAGTAGCGCACAGAAGTATCCCAGAATGCGGTGCACCGTGTGCCATTAACTGCATTTAGAGATAAACGGCGAATTAACGGCTTGTATATTACGAATAAATTATGTTGCGCATTGGTTGAGAAAATCTAGAGGCTCTCGTTGAATACAGGGCATCGTGGGCGACGACATTGGAAGCAACGAAGCAGAGGGTAGAATACAAATGGGAAACGTCACTTTCGTTTCGGTATATTGCCGCTAAAAAAATGGACCAGCCCGCGCGAGACTAATGTGACAACTGAACTTGACCGAAGTTTCTTAATAATTTCTTTACTCCCCAAAACCGTCGATTCGCTGTCAAGATACCGCTGTCAAGAGTTTACCGAGTTCACTAAAGTTCAACGGATGCGTTACGACTAAAGTCAAAATCGAAGTAATCCAGTATCTTTAAATATGTGTAAATCGTACCGCGAAACGTAAATTCGGATTTTATTCGGCTGAGCCATGATAAACCGATGATACAGTTATATAGAACGCGGAGTAGACTCGCGACGTCGTCCCTGCAATAAACTCTCGTCCTCGGCGCACCTGGCTCGTACCGTATACATCGCACTCTCGTCTTCACTCTCGTACCCGCTTATTTGCCCGTCGTTGATATTCCACGCGGGTATATATTCCTCGTTCTCAACCGGTGCGAACAGCACGGGTTAGGTGGATGCGCGCCGTCTCCTCGAGATTCCGTGGACTCTCCTTACGGCTCACGTTGTTTCGCATCAGTTTGGGCCGCGAACCGGTGTTCCATATACGAGGTGTGTAAATTAAGTAATGAGACTGATTTTTTTTCATTTTTTTTAATTCAAATAGAATCACAATTTTATATTGTCACCCTCAAAATAACTTCCTTCCGAAGCCACACAGCGCCGGAGACGGTTCTTCCAATCCTAATAGCAGTGCTGGAACTCCGATACTGGAATAGCTTTCAGCTGGTCGGTTACAGCCGTTTGAATGTTTTCGAGTGTCCCAAAAAGAGTTCCCTCGAGGTGATTTTTCAATCTCGGGAAGAGAAAAAAGTCACAAGGACTCGAGTCAGGCGAGTAAGGAGGCTGAGGAGCCACAGGAATGTTTTTACTGGCCAAAAACTCGTTTATTGAAATTGCTGTGTGACAAGGAGCATTATCGCGATGCAACACCCAGTTGTTCTTGATGTTTGGTCTCACACGAATGACCCTTTTTCGAAGTTTTTCAAGAACCTCCCGGTAAAAGTGTTGATTTACCGTTTGGCCTTGAGGTACAAACTCTTTGTGGACGATACCGTGGGTATCGAAAAAACAAATCAGCATGCATTTGATCTTCGACTTGCTCGTTCTTGCTTTTTTGGGCCTTGGAGAGGTTGAAGCGTGCCACTCCATGCTCTGGCGCTTGGTTTCTGGGTCGTACTCAAACACCCAAGACTCGTCACCAGTAATGACACGGTCCAAAAAGTGGGGGTCATTTTCAATCGAATCCAAAAAGTCAAGGCACCTTTCCCTCCCGATGTCCTTTTGCTCTTGCGAAAGGTTTTTTTGGAACCATTTTTGCGCAGATATTTCTCATCCCCAATTCATTGGTCAAAATCTGATGAACGGTGGTGTGAGTCAAATTCAACTCTTCCCCGATCATTCTGACTGTCAAACGACGATCTGAACGCACAAGATCCCGGATCCTGTCGACATTTTCATCGGTTCTCGAAGATGAAGGCCTTCCGTTTCGTGGTTCATCTTCGATCGACTCTCCTCCTTCTGAAAATGCCTTAAACCACCGAAAAACCTGGGCTCTTGACAAAACACTGTCTCCGGAGGCCTGCTGAAGTTTAGCAAAAGTTTCCGTTGCACCGTGCCCAAGTCCGAAGCAAAACCTGATAGCACACCGTTGCTCGAAATTGATGTCACTCATTTTTAGAACACAATAGAAAAAACTGTTTGACAAAAAACATCGCTACGGACAACCAAATGACTCGAGCGAGTTCAAACCCGTACTGAAGGCGTATGACATGTTCCCCTGCCGCCCTTCCAAGCCCAGCGCCTCAAGTGTTGCCAGATCGAACGCTGCGTTGCCAGTCTCATTACTTAATTTACACACCTCGTATATACATCTTTCAGGCGCTGGTACACCATCTCGAAGCGCACCGATGCCCGCCGCTGCTGTTTTTGCCGTGCCCCTCGACCTCCGAGGTGCGCGTCACATTGTACAGTACGAATCCGGGAATCGCGAGCGGACCAGAATTATACCGCGACATGATCCTCGATGAATATATAACGTATGGTATTTCCCTCCTCGCTCGCGCATAGACGAGGAAACGCTCGTGCTCGCGTATCAAACGCGACATAGAAAAGGACGAGCGAACGATATACGTATGGGAGAATATTAAAGTGGTGTCGGTTCGCGATGCGAGGATGGCGTGTGTCACCTCTGCCACTTGGAACGTTGATCCTCGACGAAACAAAGTATACCTCTATACTCCGTGCGAGCTTGTACCAGTCCGTCCAGTTGTACAGGTACGTCTTTGTGTCGTCGTTACGTGTGTATACCCGTATACACACGTAGAGTTGCGAGGCGCGCGAACCACTATGATTACAATTATTATTCGATCGTCCAATAATCATGTCCCGTACGACGACGACGACGACGTCGTAACCATCATTCGTGCACCGGAGTGTATTAAGTTCTATATGGTACGGAGTATAAGGAACGGGTCGGACGATCACGTTCGTACGAGAGTCTTCGCTTCTTCATTTTTCCTTTTGCCTCTCGTCGTATCGATTCTACATGTTCGACGATCTCTCGTGGTCTAGCATCAGCGATGATGGCCAAAAGTGGACAGTTTTGTGACAGCTCATGGGAGGAACCGGCGCGTACGAGCGTCAATCTCGTTGCGATCGTGTTCGAAAAGTTCTCTGCCGGAAACGTCCGTTCTTCCTCAACGGACAATTTTGACGAGTATACGTATAAATCTTGTACGATAAACCGGCTTATTTGCGGTGTTGACGCCCGTTCCGAGTAAAGTGTCAGGTACATATACCTATAATAGAATGAAGATATGCAATTTAATTTAATGTACGAAATTGGCGAAAATTGGTGGATACTTCGAACAACGTTTATCGGGACTGTTATCGCCTGCCGATGATCGCACGGCAACTTTTCTAAATTACATTATAATACTTGTCGCGGTAATAAGCGTTATATCGCTTCTTACACGTATCTCGAGCTTTCCGCCGTGCCGTACGCGCGCCGCTTTCCTCTTTATTCCACGGACTTTTTCGTCCGTTCCTTTTCTCCTTTCCCTTCGTCGTTCTCCGTAACTGTCTTTACCGTACGGTATACGCGCGGAGTTACCGCGTCCCACGGGTATCTCGCGATCCCGAAGAATGGAAAGTGAGAATGTACGGCTCGCGAGAATCAGCGTGTACGCTCGTTGGCCGCGAGCGACGGAAATCTTCACCGGAGACTGGGCGGTGAAAAAATACCGAATAACTCGTCACCGGCCGTTCGTTAAGTCTCATCCGCGTACCTACTTCGGGAATTACCCGATCGATGAGGTATAAATAATAAACGGAAAGGGTTGGTTATCGGCCTCGAGTTCTATGGATTGAGGAACGGGAGGAGGGGTTGCTCGGTTGCTGCGAAACGGTACAACGGCACGAGACCACCGATTTATCGTACGGTCGGTCCAGACACGTACACCAGCTTGCTGGAATCCGGAAAGCCGGCAACGTGCATGATGTAAATTGGTTCTGCCGCGATCGCTAGGCCAGTTGGCGTTAGCGAGACTCGGGAGGCCTCGCACTCGCAATCTGCTGTACTGGCATACGTATATACGCGCGTATATGTATATATAATAAGAGTACCGAAGCGTGGGAACGTAGGAGCGAAAGTCCCGGGAGACCATATTACTTTTCTCAATCGAATCAAAATTTTTCAATCAACCCGAAATTATGTACCGCACGATGAGTTTTGCAACGGGGACTTTTGCTCACGTCGAGTGGAGATATTGGGGCAGCGCTACGACTCCGCTGTAGCGCTGCCGCCGTTACCGAAATCTCGCGTAAACGCCATCCGTCCATCGTTATTTGCGTTACTGTACGGGCAATATCTCGCGTCAATGCGGAAGATCGCTGAAACAAATTCAATGTTTTATTACGGTATCGAGTGACAAATATAGACGCGTGAAATACGTTTGAAAGTCGCGCGAAACGTTACGAGTTTGTTGCAACGACTCACTCGCGAACGATACACGAGCACCGCATCTTTTTATAAGTATCTCCTTGAACGGAAATTTATCATGAATGATAATAAAATTGATAAAATTGAAAATTTAAATATCGTTCACATACTGTTATTGAGTGCACTACGTATCTCTTCATATTTCTAATTGCATATGAAGAATACATTGCAGTTTTTCGACGTCAAACTCCTGTTTTGGCCATAATGATGGACTTTTGGAATAAATGATGACAGTTTTTTGCTAATAACGTGATAAATATTAGATCCACAAGAATTTTACACGATACCTTTTTTGTAGAGCATTGAATTTCCTATAAAAACACAATATACATTTTTTTATCACGAATAGTTTAGAAGTAATAAACAATTTTCTTAACAAAATTTTGAATGCATGCATTTTTTCATATAAAAATTCGACAGCTCGGTGGGGTGAGTTAGAATTATTGGACAAAGTTCCGCTTGCGCCCAATTTTTTTACTGAATATGTTGATTATTTTCAAGGAACAATACCAAAGAATTTCCAACATTACCAACATAAGAACCACCCTAGTATGTATGTAGTATCAGTGTTGTGTGTGCGCGGTAAAAAGGAGTATAATAAGTGAATAGTAGTGGTGTGCATGTGAAAAGAGTACGATTATTGAGTGAGCGGATGTGTGTCGCCAAAGGGCAATTAAAAAATATCAGAGACTAAATAGAGACGATAAGTTTAATATCGAGTTTATCGTATTGAGCTGTTAAGGGGAGAAGCGTTTAGAGTGCGTGACAGATCGGAAAAATAAGAATGTTTGTGCGAGATGGAGGTTTGGGTGATGCGCGTGGCCTGTGGCTGCCTGAATGAAAGAAGTCGTTGTGTGTGACAAAGAGTGCGTATGGTGAGTGTGGGTGCGAGTGAAAGAATGCTAGAGAAAAGAGGAGAGAAATTAGAGTATGCTGGAGCGATTGAGTTTGGGAATGAATCAGTGTTGATCAGTGTCGAACGAGGAGAAGTAGTGTGCAAAGCAGAAGCGGTCGAGCGCTATATATTGCTATCAATAAGGCAACGTGACTTGTTGTTTGAAATGATTTTATATCTTATCCTATTATTAATCCAATAAAGTTAAGCATATTTGTTACAATCCTGTTTCTTGTCCAATGAACCTACATGTATATGCTATATTAATATTTCATTAATTATTTAATTAATTATATGGACACGGATTCAGCCGCATAATGTTCATAGACGCGCGGCAGCTGGGCAAAATATAATACATATTTTTTTGTAATACTCGATACGGCCGATACATCGAGCTTGATCGAAATTGACGCGCGTCCACGGCCATTACGTTTTCTTCGACGAGAGCCTCGATGACTTTGTTCGTCGATGGACAGCTAAAGATGGCATATCGGTGAAAGAACTGGAGAAAGAAAAAAATATCACGAAGATTGATAAATTACCCGATGACATCTGGGTATCCATATTGGCGGATAAACGCGAGCTTGCTACAATCCGTATATCGCCCGTCGATACGAGAGCCATCTTCGCTGTAACGGAGTAATCCTTACTAATTATTGGTCGAGGACACGTACGGATCTGGCTCGGTGAGGAACGTTCGCGCGTGCCGTAACGCGCGATGTAACGTGGGACCGCGACAAGTGCGGTCACAGATCCGCTACAGGGCCATTTCTCGTCACGGTCTCGATACAGCGCGACGGAGATCGGTGCTCTCGGAGGGATGCTCGTGTAATCGGGTTGACGTTGAGCGCGAGCTGCATTAACGTACGACGAGCGAGCGCGTGCGTCACGAGTCAAGATATCCTCCGCGGGTTTCAGCGTGCCGGGTCAGAGGTCGGTTGCATCCGCGCTCTCCTACTCCGATATGCCGCTCGAGCGAGAAGCGGAAAAAAAAACGAGAAAGAAAACGAAGGTTCCTCTCCCGCGCTCATCCATCTCGGAGTGTTCGCGGCCGGGTATCCTTGATATTAGAATGGTCCGAAGATGGCGCATCGCACAATGACCGTTACACGTAATACGTAATATATCCTTAATACGTGTGTATATATAGCCGTGTACGCGTCGATCCGTCTACACCGTCGTCCATAAGTTTGAGACGACGATCGTTTACCTGGTACACGTGGCACTCTACTTTTCTTCAACTTGTGAACGGTACTATAGGTACTGTAGGTACGTAGTCGTGCTTCTATACGTAACGCCGATCTCGAGCCTTGTAACGATCTCAATCCTCACCGGCGATCGGCACGCGATCGTCGATTACGACACATTGTTTCGTTCTCGTCGCACAAATTCCTCGTGCGAACTGGTTTCCACTAAATATATTTTGCTATCGTTTTTTTTTGTTCCACTCAAGCTCGAACGGTACACCGGACGATGCAACCAACTTTCCGTTCGTTCGGACGCCGATTGTCCGACGAGAGGATCGCGGATATATCGATCGTTGCCGGGACGGAAAAAAATCAAAGTCCCATAACTGTGGAATGGCTTCACCGATCGGGTAAAAAATTTCGGCAAGTTTCGATCTGCACGATGTTTATTTTCGTGCCGCGGGCTACAAAGCCTCCCGTATACATTAGAGCTTGAACTTGTCCGGGTATCCGGATACCCGAGTAATTCGGGTTTCACGGATCCGACGCTTCAAATCCGTATATCTCGAAAACTCGATAATATCCGGGCAATAACGGATTCGGGTATGCGGATAGTTTCGGGGTATCCGGGTAACCGGGTACTCGGATAACAACGGATAATATCGGGCAATTACCGCCGATAATTGATGCCGAAAATGCCGAAAAAAATTGTTCAATTTACACAATTTGTGAGGCATGCGTAGATGTTGCCAAGAACAATGTTTACGAAGTACATTTATAAGATGAATAATAAATCATTACCGGAAGATTGAGAAACCGGGATTATATCGGTGTTCATGTCCGATCATTTAGTTGACCATTTTTTATTTTTACCGTCTGATATCAATATTAAACAAATTAGATTATCATTATAACGAAGATTCTTGGTAAAAATCTTGCAGGCGTATTTACTCTTATTACCAAACTACTTCTTTACTGTAATTCACATTCGACAAAAACTACAATTTCAATAAAACATTCTTGTGTAGATTAAAAAAGCAATGACATAATCTTCTATACAATGTTAGGGAAACACATGATCATTTCATAAGAACTTAATCAACATTGACCTGCACTATTTGCATCTTTAAGAGTATTTTTTCTTCACGATTTATTATTATTTAATAAATATACTTAGTTTCTGAAATATATATTTGCTTTATGGGCGTGTGTTCAGTTTTTATGAACTTTAGAGTCGGAAAGAAAATATAGAATGTGAAGAAGCAGATCTCGGCTATTCTTAATATGCGCAGGCAAGAAATTGTGATCGTAACAGCAGATTCTAAAAAATTGTGGGAGTCACATGTAAAATGTTTTCCCGAGTAAATACACAATTATTATAAATTGGAAAACCGTGACGTCTGATTCGTCAACACTAAGTTTTCATTTTTACCGTAGTTTTGCACAATATCTTTGAACAGAGCAAATTTAATACAAGTTATTTTCCAATTTTTTTCAATGGTAACTATTAACGCCCTATATTTCGGCTTATTTGACGACCAGACTAATACAATATCATGATTTTTTTTACGCCGGCGGTCCCATTTGAGCCTGTACGCGAAAAATCGGGTAATTACCCGAAATTATTCGTTATTACCCGGTTACCCGGATCCGTGATTATTCGGATATCCGGACACCCGGATACTCGGGTATTCGAATCTGAAGTGTTGGATCCGATTTCCCGGATACCCGGATACTTTCGGGTATCCGGCTAACCCGGATAAAACTAACAGCCCTAGTATACGTACATATATAGTGATCGAAATCAGTATATATTTCGAGGCGTCGCGTGCGGTAAGTATAGTGAAATACGTGTACACGGTGAATAATTTTCATGTACGAGGTCTGTTCAAAAAGTATCGCGAATTTTGTGTTTTTTCAACAAGTATTTATTTATTAATTAATATTTATTTTGTTCCCTTCAAAGTAATTCCCCTCGGATATAATACATTTATGCCAACGTTTTTCCCAATCCTCGAAGCACTTAAAAAAATCATTTTTTGTGATCTTGTTTAGCTCCTCCTTCGATGCCGTCTTTATCGCTTCAATCGTGGCGCAGCGTCGTCCTTTCATGGGCCTCTTCAGTTTTGGGAACATGAAAAAGTCACAGGGGGCCATGGGGAATACGGTGTCTGCGGCATCATTGGAGTGTTGCTTTTAGCCAAAAATTCGCGCACAAGCAACGATGTGTGAGCAGGGGCGTTATCATGGTGCAAAAGCCAATTTTTGTTCTTCCACGAATCCGAGCGTTCATGGCGGATTGCTTCGCGCAAATTGCGCATAACTCGCAGGTAATATTCTTTATTGACTGTACGACCCTGTGGCAAGAATTCATGATGCACCACGCCCCTGCAATCGAAAAAAAATGTGAGCAAAACCTTCACATTCGACCGAACTTGGCGCGTTTTTTTCGGTCTTGGCTCACGCGGTAGCTTCCATTGCGATGATTGAGCTTTGGTTTCCACGTCATAACCATAAACCCATGATTCGTCACCAGTTATGACCCTCTAGGGCGAATTTGAGTCGTCGCGGACCCAGTCCAACAGCTCCTTAGCAATGCTAACGCGACACTGTTCTTGTTCGAAATTGAGCAATTTTGCGGCGAATTCCGCGGCGACCCGTCTCATGCCCGAATCATTGGTAAAAATTGAATAGCACGAGCCAATCGATATGTTTAGTTCCTCGGCAACTTCTCTAACGGTGATTCGACGATTGGCCAATATTATTTTCTTCGCTTCATCATGTTTTCGTCCGTTGTTGATGTGCTCGAGCGTCCGGAACGCATTTCGTTGTTCGCATCTTCTCGGCCCTCTGAGAACATTTTGTACCACCGATAAACGTTGCTTTGGTCCAAGGTAGCTTCACCATATGCCACAGTCAACATTCGGAATGCGTCCGCGCACTTAATTTTCTTTTTCACACAAAATTTGATACAGATTCTTTGATCCATTTTTTTGAAATAGGCAAAAATCGAAGACAAGCCAAAACACGTCTAACCAAAACAGCCGTCAACAATTAACTAAACATTCAAAATGGCCGATTTTTTCAGCATAAGTAAGGGACACGAGTACCAACCTAACGCCACAAAAAAATCGAAAATCGAGTATACGTAGCCCGCGGAAATTAAAAATTCGCGATACTTTTTTAACAGAACTCGTATATACGAAATTGATATAATTCCACAGTGGTTGCGTAACGAACGCGTTTGATGTTTGTATTTCGAATTTTTTATATTCGCGTTATTTATCGCCGGGCGAACATGTAGATGTACATATCGATGACTAATGACGGATGACGCGATTCAACTCCGAGTTTGCTCGATTGTATAACATTTTACGGCGATACATCATGCGTACTTCGGGATCAAGCAAGAACGCGTTGTGGGCGATAAACGTTTCTTTAGCTGAGATCTACGGGAAAGATCGCACGGTCAAGGACGATGAAATAACGATTTCGCGTGGTTCGCGCTCGCGCGAGCACGAAATAAAACCGATTCGCACCTCGGAGTTTATTTAATACCATATATATATATATATATATATATATATATATATACACGCTGGATAATAAGTAGGAAACAAAAAATGGCACGTAACGAGCGAAACTTCCAAATCGAGCTTTGAGTGATCCTTCGCTCATTTCTTTAAATTTATTTTTAGTTATTCCTTCGGAAGGATCAGGTGCGCGAATAGACCGACATTGATCATTAATGATATAGCTCTGGGGCACGCGTCGATCATCATTGCCCGTACATAGCATGTTTTACGATACGCTATACCCACAAAATTTATTACGATGATGATATATTTTTTAATCTTGCTCGAACGTTAATCAATTTTCAAATTGGTTCGTCACTCTTTGTTGCTTCTACAATGAGAGAAGTGCGCGTTACCACGGCCAGCGAGTTTGTAAGATTGTACAGCGCTCTCGGGCGAGAGAACGAGTAACCCACGGTTCTCATCCGCTAATGCGCGCATGAAGTACCGGACGAACAATGTGATTACGACGCGAACGCGTCCAAGTACGTCGAACGATTGACTGCGAGCGGACACGGCTCGCTGACCAGATCCAAGCTCGTTACTCGAGATTAACGTTCGTCTATCTTTTTCCCTACCGAATATTAATTAATAACGGGCGATGCGTTATTCGTATTATTCGTGAGCTCGTGATTCTTTGAAATTCGAATGGAATTAATGATTTCTAAGTGTCCTCTCTTCCACAGATTTTTGTAATTTTAGTACGCGTTAATCGTGGCCCACGTATGCGATTAACGCACGTATTTTGAGTACACGTACAACGGTGTTAAAAACCAATAAATACCTTAAACGGCCGTGCAATTTCACGGCTGCGATTTCCTCTTCGGATTCGTTCCGGTCGCTTGACAAACGATTGCGAATAATCGTACACGATTTATATCCGTGGAACGGGTCTCCGGACGCTGTGCAATCGAGAACTCGCACGGTACGTATACGGACTGACACAGGTATTCAACGCGTATCAACCACTCCCTGCGCAATTCTCGAACAACCGGAAAAATCGCGCAGGTTCAAAAACGTTCGAACTAATAACTACAAGTAGGTCGGGAAAAATTAGACCTTGCCGAGAGTATCCCACCGTTTCGAGTCCCACAATTCTTATACAACGAATTCAAAAATTCAAAAATTTTTTTCGAGACTTAACATTTCCCAAATAGTCGGAATATTATATTTAAAAAAAAAATCTCTCCGTACGCGGGTATATATTACGTAAGTGGTTGGACAAAAAAGTTAAATAACGGGCATATCTCTAAAACAATTCGACCGATGATCTCCTTAAGGGGGGAAATAGGGCTAGACGGTTCAAAAAATCGATTTTTTTTATTTCATAAATTGTTAGTACAACTATTGAAAAATATGTTCCCGAAATTTTAAATGAAAATTCCGACTCGTTCTATTGTTATAAGCCATTAAGGGGGGAAATAGGGTTAGGACAGCGTTTTCTCAATGATTTTCGTGAATTTTTCTATAGTATAAAAAATGAATATAATTTATTGAAACTTTGAGAATATTTTATACATATATTTAAGTACTAGGGGGGCTCCGCCCCCCTGCGCGCTTCGCGCGCCAACCCCCCCCCCCCCCCCACCCCCACGCTCGATACCCTCTACTCTTGTACACGGCGGCGGCGGCGGCGGCGAAATATTTATATAATATAGAGAGATATACTTTAAAATTTTAGAAGAATTTCCTTGAAAATCACCGAAGATATTAGCGACCCCATATCGCAGGTCACAATCAGACTCAGCATTTTGCTATTTTTTCAAACGCGTTTTTCTGAAAACAATTTTTTTGAAATTGCGTACACGCTAGTTTGAAAAGTTTTCAACCAATCGTTTTGAATATTGGCAGTCACTTTCTCCATAGTATTGCGCTCTGTATGAACCTAAAATCGGAATATTATCATTATTTAAAATAATTTTTTTTTGCAAATAAAGTTGTAAAAAATGGCAAAAAATCATGCTTCCTTGTTTTGACCCCTGTAAAAAATTCAATTTTCCATTTTTTTGATAGCATTTAGGTTCATATAGAAGAGAGATATATAATAAAAGTAAATTCCAACCTCGTTTGATTTCAGATGAAAATTGCGGCTTCCAGAATGTACGCAAAATGCTGAGTCTGATTGGGACCTGCAATATGGGGTCGCTAATATCGTCAGTGTTTTTCAAGAAAATTCTTCAAAAATTTTATAGTATATACTTAAATATACGCATAAAATATTCTCAAAGTTGCAATAAATTATATTCATTTTTTTAACTATAACAAAATTCATGAAAATCATTGAGAAAACGCTGTCCTAACCCTATTTCCTCCCTTAAGGTAGTAGTCTGGTAACTTAAGCCGATTTTCATGTCTTTTTTGGAGGGGGTTTTTTTATAGGAAAATAAAAATGAATCGTTTTGGATATTTAGGATGTTTTTATTTACATATTAAAGATACAAAAAAAAAAATTTTTTGAAAAAATGTAATAGTTTATTATTATTATTATTGATCGAAGTTGGCACCTTGAAAAAAAGCGCGTGGGTGGCCCCGGTGATTTTGGCTCTTGATGTTATCTGAAATAAAAAATTCTTGATAATTCTTAATCTATAGACATGTCATTCTGGTCGGAACTACTGAAGTTAAATTTCATGGATAAACAACAAAATGGCAGACTTTGGAAAAAAAAGTCCTTTTATTTTAGCAAAGAAGAGGTTGTAAAATAAAAAAAATGTAACTTCAGTAGATCCGACCAGAATGACATGTCTATAGATTAAGAATTATCAAGAATTTTTTATTTCAGATAACATCAAGAGCCAAAATCACCGGGGCCACCCACGCGCTTTTTATTCGACGTGCCAACTTCGATCAATAATAATAATAATAATAAACTATTAAATTTGTTCAAAATTTTTTTTTTTTGTACCTTTAATATGTAAATAAAAACATCTTAAATATCCAAAACGATTCATTTTTATTTTCCTACAAAAAAACGCCCTCCAAAAAAGACATGAAAATCGGCTTAAGTTACCAGACTACTACCTTAAAACTATGCACGCGTCTCAAGCACGAAACCTCCTTTCTATATAACGACGCGAGCTAGAACGTGTGCTTTTTATTTATTTTTCGTCAATCACACATCGACTCTGTACCATTGAATTGTAAAATATTTACTTTTCAAGCCGGAGACAGTGATCTCAAAAACTCCCGGATCCCCGTTTTCATCTGACAAAGGAAGATTTGTTTTTGAGGTTTTTTTTGTTCACTTTGCAGTATAAAATGTGGTTTAAATGTTTCGAAACGTCGGAAAAAGATTCCTGCCACGCTATCGAAGGCAAATGTAATTTTTGAGAGAAAAGAACCAGAGGCGTATCGAGCTGTAATCGGAAGAACGATTCTCGAAATATAACGGAACAATCGAGCGATCTTAACCCTTGTTGAGCTCGTTATTAGCTAATAATCTCGTTCGAGATTATTACAATAATAAGAGAAATAATGAACTATAATTATTTAGTACGCGTTACGTTGTAACGCGTACGAGACTATTGAAGTAGCGTATTCCTTTGTATCGAAAAATTCTAAATAAAAAAAGTCAGACCGTACCGTCGGTCTCCGTTCGTACTTTTCACGTTGTATAGCGCGAAGCGCGAAGAGGCGGTTCTTCCTGGGTCGGGCGGTAGTGGTGAATTTTCTAAAATAACGAGGGCACCCCGGATCGTCGAGCCCGACTCATCTCTCCGAAGCTCTCAAATCACTCGAAGGAAAAAAGAGGCAAAAAAAAAATTAGGACTTCGTTATTACGTTTGAGAGAACGAGGAGGGCCGAGGGAACGCAAAGTATATACATGTATTATATATATATCGTTCGAATTGTGTTGTAGATTGGACCGCACGGCGAAGACGGCGATCGCGTTCACACGTCGGCAATTCTCGAAGTTCCTATCGCAGGAACGAAACGCATATAATCCCGACACTCCCGTACGAAGCGCGTCTCATTGTCCATAACGAGTCGTATACTATGCGCCGACGAGAGGCGCCGTCGGGGCTAAAGTTCCACCGACCGGGTGTTATTGCGTTAAGCATCGGGTAATCGTCCGAGAGCCCTCTCTCTCATCTCGTCACTTTTGTTTCTTTCTCGCGGATCGTTTCTCGTCCTCCGGCGATTCCAAGACGCCCGATCTTCTTCTCCGAGATATTCGACCCGTCGGTGGGCACGGACGAGTATAAGGTCGAGCGTTCGGACGGCGATCTTCTTAATACCCGATGGGTTATTGATTAATCAACACCCGTAACACAAAAGAACCGCGGCCGACATGTAACAACGCGGTACCATTCACGGGTACATACGGACACCGGGCCTTGAATAATGATTTGTTTCTTCTACTTTTTTTTTCTTCTTTTTTTGTCGCAACGCTTTCGACCGATAATAACGAACGAAGCCCGTACGCGGGTCGAGTCGGTGTTTCGGAACGAAGGATTCCGGTTTTTTTAATTTTTTATTTATTTTTCACCTTTCTGAAACTCTTCTCGTGGAGTGTGTACGTCGAAGCACCGCGAAGAAACGATCAATCATTGATCCGTGGCGCTTTGCGAACGGTACAAGATCGTAAATGACACGCTGTGTACAATCATTAAAGATCAACAGATGTTGACTAACGAAGATATACATACCGATGTTTTTTTAATTTATTTTTATGAACCGTGATACGAGTTTATCGCTTGTGTTCGGAACGCTCGTTCGTCATCGATGCGAGAATCATCTTGTCGCGCGGGTCCGAATACAATTCGTGCGGTTGCCCGATTTCTCGATCGTTTCAATCGTTCGTTCGGACGTTCGACAATTACACAACCGTCTTTAGCAATATTTCCACCGAGGGAAACTTTGGTAAATGTTTCTCGGACCCTACTCGGCTCGACTTCTCGTGCACACCGGGGAAATGCGCCAATTCCATTATTCGGATGTCTTAACGATCTGTCGCGTTGCATCGAAACGCACCGCGATATCACGCACGTTTTCGCGCCCGACGAGTATTACCTCGTGCGGAATCAACGAAAGACGAGACGAGATAGTCGAAAATAGTATTTATAATTCGAACGGTCGAAGAATCATGACGAACATTAATACGGCGGATACTCCGCACCGCCCTGGCCGTTCGTACGATCCTGATATACTAATCACATTCAAAAACGATTCGTGCAGTACGATTTTAATTGATTATTGTGAAATACCCATACCGATGTGCGGATTAGCTCAACCTTTGCTCCATTTTTTTCACCGCGGCGTTCGTTTACCGCTCAACGGTTGTCACGACAACTGATAAAAAAAAATGGAGCCGTCATGGGACGCCTGGTAGATGTGAAACATCCAACATCTTGAGAATACCGTGTAGGATATGCAACGTGGAGAGTTTAAAAAAAAAATACCAAGAAAAGTAGCTTTTGATTCTCTTCTTAAATTTTTATTTGGTTGCTTCATCCGTTACTTCGGTTATAGTAGCACTCGTTGCTGCGTTTGATTCGATGAAACTAACAATCTGTCGATAATGGCTGAAGTATGAAATGAATGTTTTAGATGTCATGTTTTCAAGATATCTACGGAATACTGCATCTATAGTCGCGCCATACCTTGTAGTAGGCTCATTTGCGTGGTTGTTCATGATCAACTGAAATTCATTTTGGAGAAAATGTATGAGTGGCGATGATTCAGCGTTGGCAAAATCAACATTGAAATTCCCTGCTAAAGTTAATGGAGGTTGATGTAAATTTGCTCCTAATAGCATCGAACCGGCTGGACTATATCTGAGTAAAAATCGTGTAAAAATCGTATAATATTGTGAATTTTTTGGTTTCGAGAAATATATATAAAGATCATGACCCCCCCCCCCCCCCCCCTTCCATCCCCTATAACAATTTGTGCCGCACATAAATCGTTAATATCGTCTCGACCAAAACCAAGTCCCGTTACATTTCTCAACCTAACGATTATGAGAGATGTAATAACATCAAATGGATCTCTATTCTGACAAATAGCTGCACCACCAGCTCTAACATTATTGCGTTTGAAGTGGCCAATACAATCAAAGTTGGGTATGTCCACGTTTTCTTCATCACCAAGCCATGTTTCACTCAATAATAAGAAATTACTATTTTTTACGATCGAATCTTGTAGATCTGGGACACGCTTTCTGAGACTTTGACAATTCAGCGTGAATAACGACAATTCCTCTCTTGATGTTATGAAATTCGATAGTAATCCTTGGAGTGTCTCGAGACTATTAAGCGATAAACTTTTAAATTCTTCATGCAACTATAAGACTGATGGATCAATTCGTCTACCGTGGTAGAATTTTAGATCATTATTGCGTGTATATATGTACTCGTATAAGCCTTCAATACTCGTTATTCGCGATAGGGCTACACATAATAATTGTATAGAATGAGTTTTGTTATATTCATGAACAATCTCGCTGTAAGACCCTTGAGACTTATGGATAGTCATAGCACATCCAGGTATCAATGGGAAATGATTTCTTCTTGCAACGACCGTAGACGCGGTGTCGTTAGCGAGCGATAGCCTATGAGAGTCGCGTCGTTCCGGTGGAACCTTCCCTGCAATTGGCTGTTGCTCGCTAGCGCCAGACGCTATGATATTACTGGTTCAGAATCGCGCCTCTGCATGCGCAATCAACCTGTGCGCAGAGTTGAGTGGAGGGGAGCGTCATCACGACGTGCCATCGACGTACCCTATCAACCGATTTATTCCCAACGCCCGTAAAGATGTTTCACATAAAAAACTAAGAGTCGCCGAGTTCCATATATAATTCTATCAAAGTGGCGGAATGGTGTACGCGAGTTTACGAACGTACCCGGTCGAGAAGGCACGATTAAAAGGTCGACGCGCGGACGCGGACGTTGATTTTTTTGACCGAATGAGAGAGATCCGTGACGCGCAACAAAACGGTACTCGTTGCACCCTTGTCACCACCGATGAACGTTTGGACGGACCGTGACATCGAGTACGCGTTATCTCTCGATCTGCTAGACGGCACGCTATATTCTTGAGTGCATCATAAACGAGCGTAACCGCACCGAGAACGCGTTTGCACGCGTCCGATCACACGCCCGAGAAGACGCGCATCGTCTCGAGAGACCCGATCGAGGGAGTGAGTCGAGACGCGGCTGTGCGCCGACCGTCATTCGCAATAAATTAATTAGTGCAATTAGTATATAAATCTATGGGGAATGTCGAGCCGTCATGGTTAATTACGGGTAATGGTTGAAGGACCAAACGCGGTCCGCGCGATGGCTACTAAACCCGACGCGAGAGTATCGTTCACGCACCGCGTAACCGGTGAGCGCGTGCGAGCCGTTCGCTCGCCCGAGACGCGGGATCTCGACACTAAGACCGGATCGCGTCCTTCCGATATACTTAGCAAGCACGCGCGTAACGACGTCATACAGGGGGAAGCGACGATGGTTTTTTTTTAATACTCAAATAGAAATGTAATAAAAACCTCGTGAGAGTTGAAATTTTAATCGTCCGAGTACCCTTCATTCGCTTCGTTGAACGAGTACTTTCGCGACTTTTTGACGTTTCACGGACGATCCCGAACGCGACTTTATTCAATATCACTTGCGTGTGAAAATGGATCAACGGAGGTTGGTCAAGATTGTATAAAAAAAAAAATGTTTCTACCCGCCGTTCGTTCGTACCGCGCGGATCGAAAGTACTCGGTTAAAAAACGAGTCTCCGGCACCGGGATAATAACTGTGCGAAACGGAAGGAAAAGAGTATATAAATCAGCGCGGGGCGCTTTTTTCGAGGTAAAAGAGGATTCCGCGAGCCCCGGCACGAGCGAACGGTAACAAAGTGGAGTCTGAACGACTCTGCCTTTGCCCGCGCGTCGTTGAGACCAAACAAGGCTTAATTGCCCTCGACGCATTGACATATCCTCGCGACTCCACCGGCGCTCGCAACTCCTTTTGTTTACTCTCGGGGATACGTTAGTTCGTAGGAACGATTGCCGCGGTGACCGTGCCGCCAACCTCACCGTTTGGGACGGTCCAATGACACCAGAAACTCTCCGCGTACCGAGCATTTCGAACCGTCCGGGAGGTAAGAAGAGAAAAAACAATAGTCTCGTACCGTACATCTTGATGCTTGAAAATGGCCTAAAAATAATATTGCGAAGATTCGGTCAATCTTTTATTAATTACAAATATTTCATTGTCCGTGAACATAATTTCGGTGTAGAAAGATGATGCGCGATCGGCGTAATGATACTAGAAATTTATTGCACAACGATGAATTTCTATTTGAGGTTGAAGACATATTTTTGAATAGGGGAGACCGGAGCGAAATGGCAACCTCAAAAATGACCTCAAAAATTCATAATTATAATGGTCGGAAATATAGACAATTGGGGCAGCAACGCCAAATCCGCGATCATTGAAACTTATCTTTCCGAGTCACCAAAGAAAATAGTTGGAAACACGGTTTATTCTCCCCTCTTCGGGGTCATTCTCAGCGGAGTCGAGACAATTATCGAATGTTCCCACGTAGAAATTGCCAGTATAATTCTACTGGCCAAGCTTTGGGCCAATATTGGCGGCCAAACTTTGGCAGCCAGTATTGTTTCAGTACTGGCTGACAATCTGGCTGCACTACGAGCCGGTATAATAACCAGATCAGGGCCAAAATAGGCTATAAAATACGGCCAAGCTCTGGCTTCGATACAGGCTTAGTACTGAGCTATAGAAAATGCCAATACTGAGAGTATTTCACTTTAACAGTTGCGTTCTGTAATGTAATTGTAGATTAGGTTATTCTGATCAAAAGTCCATTATTTTGCAAACAACCAAATTGTTGAATTATAATTTGCCTCGAACTTGAAATTTCACGATTAATACAATATTTTTTAGTGTAATATTTGCTTCATATAGCTTATATTTTATAAACACTGTTCTATAAACATTTAAGTACGTATTTTAGACCTGTATATGTACTTAGTCTCTTATTAACAAAAACTACTCCGAGTATTCAGTATATATCAAGTGCATTTAATTATCAAACATTTATGCATAAACAACCCAGACAACACAGACATCCAAAGCATGTCCTAAAAGCATCCGAAGAAACATCTGGTAACGTGGTAAAAAGAAATATAAGTTACTCCTAGAGAGAAATAGAATTTAAATAGACATTGCATCGGTGTCAACTAGACGCCAAAAGTGTCTAAAAGACGTCGATTCGATATCTATTTAATTTGCCATTTCTCGCTGAGATGTAATTTGCACCGTCGGCAAAATCGTCTGTCAAGATCCGGCCCAATGAAATAACCAGTATTGGTACGACCATTGGTGCCAGTAGTGAGCCCGAAGTTTGCCAGATCTGGGCCGAAGTCCGGGCCAAAGTCAGAGCCTAAGTCCGGGCCAAAGTCCGGGCCAGAGTTTAGGCCAATTAAATAACCGGCACTGGCCCGACCGTTGGTGCCAGTATAACGGCCGGCTATTACACTCCTGTACCGAATCTGTACTGGCCCAATACTGGCAGCCAGTACCAGCACGACGGCAACCAGTATTGGCCCAACGCTCGGCCGTTACAATTTTTCTACGTGGGTTAATCAATGGCTACCGTGAATTCACCCATCGTCGATGCTGGAAAAACGGGTACATTTTTAGGAGGGCGTTTTGTCCTGGTCTCCCGTGTTATATTCGTTCGTCACAGGACGTATCAAGTTACGAACGTAATTTCCAACAACGGTTTCATTCTCATAATTCCAACAAATACGAACCTTTACGAGTCTCCGCGAGATCGTCTCTCGCTCTTCCGTACCGCGGAGGATCCTGAAATATCGTTTTCCTTTTTCGCAATCGTGCTTCGGCCGCTGTTGTGGTTTGTTAGAGCGCGCGCGCGCGGCGCCGCGCTCGATCGAGGGAGAAAGATCCACAAGGATAACGCCATCCCTTTCTCATCCGCGCTTGAGAGTCGCGTTGCGCACGTATACGTACGTGCGCATGTGTGTGTGTGTGTGTGTGTGTGTGTGTGGATATAGGTTTTCTCTTTGAGAGAACGCGCATTGCCGATGAAGAGGAAGATGCCGCGGATTGCCACGGCATTCGCGCGACGTAGAACCAGCGGCATTATTCCCGCGTTCTTCTTCTTTTATCCACGCGCCCTCTAGCCTCGCACGGTGATCGTGTGGTAACGCGAACGAGCGCTATAAGCCGACCGTAATCGACGCTCACGGGTCTACGGTTCGCTTGAGAATCATTGAATTTTGAGGTACGGAGTCGTAGCCACCGCGACTCATTGAGCATTGAAATTAAAGGGACAGCGTGGAATAAAATTCAAACTCTCAAATTAATTATTTAGGTAGCCCGCGTCAATTTTTCATATTCGGGGAATAAATTTTCTTTAACCATAACGAAAGTGTAGTTTTAGAAATGTCGTACGCGGAGGTTGGCGCACACCGAGAAGCGCGAACTCTGCGCGAGAATGTTATCGATAATTCCGCGATCCGCCTCTGATAACGTTACCCAAGAATCAAACACGACTAACGATAGTAGAAAATCGATTACAATTATATCGAGGAGAGACGCGCGGATGAGTCGATAGGCCGTTGGATGGAGCGCGTTTCGTGGCCCTCGAGGTCTCGGTAGTTTTGCACCCGATCGCCCCCACGGCAACGCGCGGGATATCCTCCTATCTAGTCGAGGATCAAAGCGCGTCTCTATTATCGGCCCGAGACACCGCACGAGGATCGCGCGCGAGCCACTGATCGAGGGGTATGGGGTATGCCGTAAGCGAGGTACGGTATAAGCGTGCACCGTATTACGGCTGTGCCGTATAGGTGGACCTTATAAACGGCCAAAGCCGAGGAGGCTGCTGGCTCGCGAGACCAGGGGTACCCTCGAGCAAACGCGGTAGCAATCGATCCACGATAGGATCGCGTCACGGACGCGCCGCAAGACTCTATCTTTCGCGAACAAGTCCGCGGTGGCGCGCTCTCGATTCTCCGTGTCGTGCCCCGAGAGCTTTCTCATGCTCTCGACCTCTCTATATAGAAACTACAAAACGTTGTATATACACTTATACATACACACATATATATACATACAATACCGCCGCTGTTGCAGAGTTTACTCGCGTGATCTCAATAGAGCTCCGTTGCCTATGGTGTCGGTGTTCAGCGCGCCTCCTTTTTCGCGATAATCGCGCTCGGATTGCTTCCCAGAAATAACACAGTTCTCTGCTTTCCAGAATGGTGCAAATAAATCTTCTTGCGCCTCTGTGTCGTTTCACTTGTAAAGCCAAATAAAATTAAATGTAAACTTATCGAGGCTCGATTATCTTAACGCGTATGATTAACTTGTGAGAAATTACTATATCGAAAAAAGAGTATTCACGTTAGAGGGTAGAAAGCACCGAAAAACGAGATCCCGTTATTACGGCTTCCAGACTCCGTTATACATAAACCGTTCGTGACTTTTCCTCACTCGTCCTTTTTTTAGACGCGTCATCAAAGCAAAATACAGTAGGTCAAAAAAGTATTCAAACACCTTGTTTTTTTGCGATAACTTTATAGACATAAGCGATACGCAAAGAAAGCCAATTTTATTTAATAGTACATCAGGTGCAGAGATAAATTGCAAATGGAGAATTTTTTCCCAGAAATAATAGAAGAATTATGCCAAAAAAACGAAAATTTTCGGGCAAAAAAGTATTCATACACTTACGATTATAGTGAAAACCTACATCATCATAGTTATTAATTATAACTAATATTTGGTGTGCATCCCTTTTGCTTCAATTATCGCCTCGAGTCTATTAGGCATGGATTCCACTAGCTTTTGCGTTCCTTCTTTTGCTATTTTCGTCCATTCTTCTAAAAGCACTCTTTGCCGATCGGATTTGTTTGTTATTTTTCTTTTTCTAATTTCTACATCTACCAAGTGCGATAAATTTTCAATAGGATTGATGTCCGGAGATTGTGGTGGTGTGATCAATTGTTTGCGGACATTATAGAGTAACCATTCCCTCGTTTTTGGAAGTAGAAATTTTCATCCAGGCCCATTTTATCTACACTCGCTTTGAAATTGCTGCGCAATACGTTGATATACTTCTGGGCATTCGTTGTACCATCTATAAAAGCCAGATTATCAACGCCATAATATCTCATACAGCCCCAAACCATGACGCTTCCTCCGCCGTGCTTTACAGTCGCAATTAAATTTTTGTGCTGGAGCTCGGTATTTGGTTTCCGCCAGACGATTTTTTTTCCATCGGACCCGAAGATGTTAAACTTCGATGCATCCAAGAATACGACACGTTTCCAAAATTCTATAATTTTTTTACGTAGGTTTTTGCGAAACCTAAACGTTTTTCTCGATTTATATTATTAATTAATGGTTTTTTTGCGGGCAGTTCCGCCGTATATTTGGGCAGAATGCAAAACATTTCGAATAGTCCGGGGACACACGCTCTTCCCCGATGTTGACGCGACATCATTCGCTAAACTGCGAGCACTTGTGAACGATTTTTTTGTAGCCTCTGTAACGATACTCCGACGCTCTCGTACCGTTAGTATTCTCGGTCGACCGGTTCGTGGCTTATTTTCTCTGCTGTTTGTTCTTTCGTATTTTTTTATTATATATTGCACTGTTGCGAAACTTAGATTTAGTTTTTTACTAATTTTTCGATAACTTTCACCGCGTTTCCGAAGAGAAATCACTCTATCTCGCATGGATATTTATATTTCGCTTTTCTTTGCCATCGTGTCTGTTCAGAGCTTGAAGATCTACTACCGCATTGAATAGGTCAAAACCATTGTGTTAACGGAGACTTGTTTACGTTGTACGCAGAGTTCAGACCGTCCGTGAGTGAATATCGAGGTTTAGCAGCTCAATCGTAAGTGTACGAATACTTTTTTGGCCGGAAAATTTTAGTTTTTTTTCCATAATTCTTCTATTATTCCTGGGAAAAAATTCTCAATTTTCAGTTTATCTCTGTACCTGATGTACTATTAAATAAAATTGGCTTTCTTTGCGTATCGCTTATGTCTATAAAGTTATCGCAAAAAAACCAGGTGTATGAATACTTTTTTGACCCACTGTATGATCATAAATAACGTTTATCGAGTTTTGACTATGTGGCAAAATTATTCCACGAGGCCGACACTGATTTTGAATGGAAAGTAAGAGTCGAACTACCTTAAGCGCGGTAATGATCATTCCAGTCTTCGTTACGTTACTCCGTACAAAGTTGCCAACATCTCTGCCGGACAAAAGCAAGAACATGGCGCTTATGTAGCTCAAAGTACGGTTATTAACGATCCCATATATTATTATTATTATTATTATTATCATCATCATGAGAATCCCACGGGGGAGTACAATAGTGACTCTATTGATTTCTCTTTTGTAATCAATGGAAAAATCCTACACATTGGTTGCAACGTACGAGACACGGATTGCTCAATATTCTCATTATGTCTAGACCGGAAATTATCAACGGGGGATTCGAGTATAACATAAGCCAGTGAATAATCCTAGTATATCCTGTGGGCAATGGGGCATCGGGCGTCGTGCGCTCACCGGCTTCCTCGAAAACTCCCACACGCGTGTATATCACAGGTTTCAAGAGCTATATAGTGGCGTATTACATGGACTCGTGCTCGTTCGCACGCGGAGTTCTCTAGCCGCGTGTACACAAAAGTATCGCTGGGTCCGAACTCTCGAGTACACGCCGACGAAGAAACGTACGACGGTATCGCCCGAGGCGGGGTCGAATCGAAAGCAAGACCGTACCGCAGGGACGTGGGAAGATTTTTTTTTTGTTTATATTATTTTTTAGTTTCTCGCACGTCCGTAGAGTCCCCGCGTTCCGTGTGTCAGACAGGTGGGCAAAGAGATAGTGAGTCACCGCGCGTGAGTTCTCTCTCGAGTCCGCGCAGTGACTCTCGTGAACTCGTCGCTCCGCGGAGTTTCGTGTATACGATACTCTCGCACGGTACATGAGATCGACGCGTCGCAGCTACGAGGAGAGCGGGGTGTTCGGAAATCTCGTTAGTTTCGTGTTTCGAGATATCTCGCGATTGACTTCCCTCGATGTTTAACACGAACGGTATCTGGTCTCGATGATTCGACGAAGACTACGGTTATGACGCGGATTCGTGACTATTATAGTCGATGAGTTTCATACGGTCATGGAAGACCACACCCGTCGGTTATACGACAGAGCGCACGGGAAGTCGCTCGTTCCGATTTTTCCAAACGCGGATCGGTGGGCGTTCTTCCATCGGACGCGAAAGAAACTCAACTCCAAACTCAATGATCGTAGTGCGCTGTACAAAATCGTTTGAAAATTCTCTGTGAATCGCAAAAAAAAAGATACATACCATATGTAAGGTAATATCCCACTTCTGAGATTTGTAAGGGGACCAATTGATAAAGGAAGAGTTCAGGGTGATACACTAGGGTGGTCCTTATATGCGGTCAACATTTATTTTTTTTCCCCAACGGCCAAAAATCGTTTCTATGTGGTCCAAAAATAATGTCTGTCGAAGAGTTTTTCTTAATTTTAATATTAAACCGTGCCGGTAACCGCTTAAACTTATAAATGCGAAATTTAGATCTTTATAAATCGTGGCGATGAATTTAATTTGTTTTTCGTTCGTAACTACCAAAACTCTGAATTTTCGAAAAAAATGTGAGATAGCTTTTTTGTAGAAAATCAAATTTGCTGTAAAAAAGTTTCGATATATTTTTTCCGAAAAATGCGTATTTTAATCACAAAACATCAATGTGTTAAAAAAAATGAATTTTTCTCAAACATATTTCTGCAAAAATTATTTTTTCTTATAGATATTGTTGGACAAAACATTATTATCATCATTATCACTCCCCGAAACCGCATATATCAGTAGGAAAATACCAAATTGTTGGGAAAAATTAATTTGTTTTCAGATATTTTTCGAAAAATTGAATTTTGTTCACGTAGAAATGTTGTTAAAAGCTCTATTTTTTGAAAATATTTTCAAGACATTTGAGTCCATTCAATTTTTCAGCTGAGAATTTAGATCCTTCTCAATATTATTAATCGAATCAATTTTCCCCAAATATCTAGTAAAATACACGATTATCGGAAAAAGCGAAGTAAAGTCTTTTTTTGGAAAAATACATTCTTAACGAGAAATCTTTCATTCATATTCTTCAAAAACCAGTTTATTTATGAAACAGTGATTTTTTTGTATTAGTTTATTTAGATTAAATCAAATAATTTTGTTGAAACTAAACAAGATTCATCACGCTGTCTAAAATATAATATTGATTTATAAAAAATTGATTTAACATTACTTTCAATTATTTAAATTAGGAACAGTTTTAGTGGTAAAAGTAGTAAGCTAAATAATAGTTTGTTTTTTAGTATCAGGATACTTTTTTCTTTATTCTGTAATGACTTGTAGTAGAAACTGTTTTTGTTCTTCATTTCTTGTTAAAATATATAAAACGATAGTTTTAAAACTTAGAGACCAAGATGATTGAATCTCTAAAATATATTGATTACACTGAGCGCCTCGTGTGAGAAAAAAATTAATTACTCCATTGGATACCCAAAGACCGCCAAATTTAAGTAATTAATGAGGTTATCTGTGTTATTGTACTTTTAAAACGCAATAGCTAATAAGAAATATTTTGATTAACAGTATTTTTCTTCTGTGAATAATTTAATTTCTTAGTATAATAATATTCATCCAAATAATGATAATGACGATAATAATGTCTTGTCCGAAAATATCTATAAGAAAAAATAATTTTTCCAGAAATATTTTTCAGAAAAAAATCATTTTTTTTAACAAATTGATGTCGTGTCACTAAAATACACATTTTTCGGAAAAAATATATCGAAACTTTTTTACAGCGAATTTGATCTTCTACAAAAAAGCTCTCTCACATTTTTTTCGAGAATTCAGAGTTTTAGTAGTTACGAAGGAAAAACAAATTAAATTCATCGCCACGATTTATAAAGATCTAAATTTCGCATTCATAAGTTTAAGCGATTACCGGCACGGGTTAATATTAAAATTAAGATAAACTCTTCAACAGACATTATTTTCGGACCACATAGAAACGATTTTTGGCCGTTGGGAGAAAAAAAAAAAAAATTTTGACCGCATATAAGGACCACCCTAGTGATACACGGTTTGTCAGATGGTCCGTATGGATATTTGAGCGGTTCGAAGTAATAATAATAATGATAACGAGTAGATGATACGGTAACGTCCGTGCAGCAGGGGATCTCGCGTCGAACTCCCCATCGATTACCTCCACGTTCTTCTTCTCTCTGCGTTCGTCATCGTGAGCGGTAAACATTCGAGTAAACGGAGAGACAATATGCGTCTACAACGTAATTCAGTGAGCCGTTACAGATTTGAACCTTACATATATTTTATCGAGAGTTTAACTATACACTCGTTTATTCGTGTTTGCGCGTTTTGTAGAGTATATTACAAACGCGTTATTATTTAGCTCGAACTACAAAATTTGTACACCATACACTCTAGAAAATATTATTTCCTACTGACTCGTAATACCAGTTTATGCTCATTTATTTTATCTTCAATTGGAAGAAGAAAAAAAAGCTGCCCTTCGCGTTTCTCTCTCACCGTTTGAACGACAAAAGGGGCGCGGACGAAGGAATTTATCGAAATAAGATTCAAATCGAATGGTTCGCGGGTACGAATCGCGAGGACGATGAAAGCAAAGCCAGCGCGTACGTTACAGAGCCGATGACGAGGAATAGGGAGAGAATGTAGGCGGCGCATCGACTAAGATTAAAAATGCAAGGTCCATACGCTCGAGTTCGAAGAGTGTACGTCGGGTGGCGTTCTATAATGTCAAGCTCCCTAACGCGACACTAAGGTGCCTGCGGAAGAAGACTGATTTGAGTATCTCGATTCCGCGGGTGTGCGTGACGCTTCGTTCCACCTGTTCGTTAACCGTGTGCTGTCCGGTCTACCAGAGGTTAACGGATTTTCCAAATTTTCCATTATTTTTCCTTCAACCATTATTCATCTCCTGTTTTCCGCACATACGCGATATATTAATGGGACATGTTAAGAACAACGCGCGTGGCAATAATTGAGAATGCACAATGCGGATGGCCCACTGATTATATTTTTTATTCTTCCATTCTTCACGGTCGACTCGAGGAAAAACTTATTTTTTCCTCGTAACGGAGTATCGCCGCGTGTTCAATAACTCATGCGCTTATTGAATTATAAATATACCGATCGTATAGAAAATCCGTGGGCGAACAAGTTGGATATTCGAGCGAATGGGAACCCGCAACGTGCATACGCACCCGGATAAAAGCATCCGGAGTATATTAACTATATTTCGTAATCAACGAAAAAAAAAAAAAGATGGAAATTAAGAATCCGTACATCGCTCCCTCGTTATGTTATCTCGCTGAAAATCTCAACGATTCTAAGGTACCGCGCGGGTCGCAATATTTTTCGATAATTTCAAAATGCCGTAATATCTTTGACCCTCGAACACGGAGGTTCGACGACCCAGATCCGTGAAAAATTTGCATTTTTTTTTCCATATGATTTTCCGATGTTTGGCAGGTTTAAAGACGTTTCACATTAAAAACTCAATTTTAATTTTTCCACGAAAACAAAAGTGAAAAATTGCAATGTCTTCACCGCGTTCGGCATTTTATCACGGAAACATTTTGCTTTCGATCGAAAAAGGAGAAAAAAAATGTTTAAGGGCGAAGGTCGCTCGCTTCAACGTTACGCCTCGCGTAGACCGTAGAAAAGGGTGCTGTGCATTGAGGTATCGCGGTTGGATGTTCGCACGCCGGTCGACAACGAGTTAGAGTGGGTGTTAGTCGTTGGTCGGGATGGTGTTAGCGGAGCGCGCCGTGTGCCCAGGCACACGGGGCGATTAGCTCGGCCCGATACGGCTATCTCGCGGTTACAAGGAGCCCTTCGACGCCTCCTTAGAGCGTCCGCTGACTCCTCGGAGCGCGCGGCGATCGCGTCGGACGGCGGCAAACGCTCGTCGATCGAGCACGCCGCCGGTTCCAGGCGGCAGATATCGGATCTCTCTCGGAAGTCATCCGAGGTTCGTCGAGGCTTTTATAAGATCTCGCGCGCCCATGACACGGCATAAGGGTAAATGCCCGGTTAATGATCGTGTTTGTTGAATTTTTTTGCTCGACATACCATAAAATTGAAGCCAACTAAAAATTATCAAAACGAACGGTAGATATTTTTTTTTAAACACCGCTCGTAGGTACTCGAGAGCGAGAAGAAAAATATATTGCTTTTACTTCGCGGATCGCCCTCGCTCCTCGTTGATCGGTCCGTGCCTCGGTCTCGTTGGGAGTCGGCACAATTGCCGCTCGCTTAATTAACACTCGATCTCGTTCCATTCCGTTTCGTGCACAGGCGCGCTATATATTCTCACGTATACTCCCTTTTGCCGCACCAGCCGCGAGAATAGAGATCACGAGATTGCGTATGTTCGGTGTCGGGTGTGAGTGTCCTTTGAACCTTATCTCATTATACGCGTTTACATATTGACTGCTGGAGGACAATAGGGCTCCAACGGACACTAATTTACGTGATATTTCGTGCGAGTTAAGCCCTGTTATTTGTCAGCAGTGCGGGACAGAGATGTTTAACGATACTTTGTTGTCGCTTCGGTTGAATGCCGATGAGATGTCTTTTAACCAACAGCGGTGGCGGAGAGATCGCGGATTCGGTCATTCCCGTTGCCCGATGCAACGATACATTTTCGAGCCTCCGGTGAATCGGCCCGGTATCGGGCACAAAATGGCCGCTCCGCGCGAGATCATAATTACAGCCAATTACCGTTGAACCTATGAGCTTCTTCATATCGGATGACCTCCGTTACCTTTCTTCTTTTTTTTCTATAACTCACGAGAACGATATTCCGTGAAAAATGATACGATAAGTCCATTAGAATTCATCCAGAAATCATTCCGTTATATCTAATGGATAATGGATGGAGCATTATTGCCAAAATGACAAATTGCCGTTTCTATATCCGCCAATTGGCGAGGATTACGTTCGAGGAACGTTGCTAACCTCCGTGTCGTTACACCTCGCATCCATTTAACTCAACCATACGTTTCAATTTGAGCTCGGTCGAAGGCCGTTAAATTTCGGAAATTCCTCACAAATCCTCGATTCCGAAGATCAGCTTCTCTTATCCAGGCGTATCGCCTCGCGACCAATAATTCGTTGCACCATAAAACACACCGCTCACACGGCAGGCCGATCGAGCGGTGGAATAACAAACAAAATATATACATGTTCTCCAATCTCTTATCTGATTAAAAAAAAAATCTTATAAAATACAAAGTCGAGAAGAGAGGAGATGGAATAACGAGATGGGAGACACCCAGATCCGATATGAGATATCTTCTCGTTCGCTAATGTTAATTCCACTTCCAAATTCATTCACCCAATCGCTTACTCCCGTTATGGACATAAATAAGTTGAAATTGACGCGTCTCCTCGTTATTTCGTACGTATGCTATATATTATTCCGTTTTAAAGAAGAAAAAGCTACGAAATATATTTTTAAAAAGCCCCCGCTCCAGCCACGGCCCGCTGTGTACACAATTTACATATTCATGCCGTCTACCAACACAGTTATATCGAGCGTGGTCCCGATTCTCGCGAGAGTCCGTAAAAAAAATCGTTTTCTTTTCCGACGAAAAAATTCGAACGACGCGATGAACTTTATAGATACGAAAGTTTCGTCACGCCAACACCGTATACCGTGTACGTATTAGATAAATTCGCTTACGAGCAAAAAATGGGACCACATGGACTACGGAAAGCGCACATCGATGATCAAATCATCCCGTACGAATTTAATTTAAAAAAAAGTGAGCCGTCATGGGACGCCTGATGGATGTGAAACATCCAACATCTTGAGAATACCGTGTGGGATACGTGGCGTGCAGAATTAAAAAAAAACAACAAGAAAAGTAGCTTGTGATTTTCTTCTATAACTTTTATTTACTTGCTGCATCCGTTACTTTGGTTATAGTAGCGGTCGTTGCTGCGTTTGATTCGATGAAATTAACGATCCGGCGATGATAGCTGAAGTATGAAACGAATGTTTTAGATGTCATGTTTTCAAGATATCTATAGAACACTGCATCTATAGTCGGGTCATACCTTGTAGTAGGCTCATTTCCGTGGTTGTTCATGGTCAACTGAAATTCATTTTGAAGAAAATTTATGAGTGGCAATGATTCAGCTTTGGCAAAATTAACATTGTAATCCCCTACTAAAATTAATGGAAGTTGATGTAAATTTGCTCCTAATAGCATCGAACGAGCTGGACTATATTTGAGTATTTCTTCGTGTAAAAATCGTATGATATTGTGAATTTTTTGGTTTGGAAAAATATATACAACGACAATGACCAGTTCCCTTCCATCCTCCGTAACAATTTGTGCCGCACATAAATCGCCAATATCGTCTTGACCAAAACCAAGTCCCCTTACATTTCTCAACCTAACGATTATGCGAGATGTAATTAACATCCAATGAATCTCTATTCTGATAAATAGCTGCACCACCAGCTCTAACATTATTGCGTTTGAAGTGAACGATATAATGAACGTTGGGGATGTCGACGTTTTCTTCATTACCATGTTTCACTCAATAATAAGAATAATAATAATTACTATTGTTAACGATCGAGTCTTGTAGATCCGGGACATGCTTTCAGAGACTTTGACACCTCAACGTGAATAACGACAATCCCTTTCTTGATGTTATGAAATTTGATACTAATCCTTGGAGTGTCTCGAGTCTATTAAGCGATAATCTTTTAAATTGTTCTTGCAACGTTACAACTGATGGATCAATACGTCTACCGTGGTAGAATTTTAGATCAATATTGCGTGTATATATGTATAAGCCTTCGATACTTGTTACTCGCGATAGGGCTACATATAATAATTGTATCGAACGAGTTTTCTTATATTCATAAACAATTTCGCTGTAAGTCCCCCCTTGAGACTCATGGCTAGCACATCCAGGGCTGGGATTCTGTACTTGTCTATCGACAACTATCGGTGTCTTTAGCGAGCAACAGCCAATTGCAAGGAAGATTCCAGCGGAAAGGCGCGACTCTCATAGGTTATTTCGGTTTTGCATCAGACGCTATGATATTGCGTCTGGTACAGGATCGCCCCTCAGGTATCAATGTGGAAATAAACTTCTCTACCGCACAGATGTCTATTCTGTACTATCTATAGTATATACATCTGTGATCTACGTACAACCATCGGTCTCGTTCGCGAGCGATAGCCTATGAGAGTCGCGCCTTTCCGCTGGAATCTTCCTTGCAATAGGCTGTTGCTCGCCAGCGCCAGACGGTATGATATTGCATCTGGTTCAGAATCGCCCCTCTGCATGCGCAATCAACTCGTGCGCAGAGTGGAGCGGAGGGGAGCGTCGCCACGACGTGCCATCGACGTTCCCTATCGACCGATTTGATTCCAACGCGCGTAAAGATGTTTCACATTAAAAAATGGTGAAAATACGTTCCTCGTTGGCATTCTCCTGCCATCCTCCTGCCATCCTCCTGCCATCCTCGGTGAATTCGCGAGTAAAGCTGTGACAAGAGAGTCGGAACGGCGATGAGCGTTTCAACGGCAGACACAGACTCAATAGTGTTTTGAACTTGTTGAAAGCAATCGTCGAGTGTCTCAAAGACCACGAAGGTGCACATCCGCGAAACATTTGTAGCACTCGGTAATCCCATCGATATCTAGTAATTCCACGATCTGAACGGTGTATTGTACGACGTATCAAAGTACCATATAGTTGTACAACAAAAGTACTTTCGATACGTGTATTATTTTGCAACGACCCTGTGGCTTTTGGACGAGCCGAGTGCTCAGAGAGACCGAAGGATACGTGACCAGCGCGCGATACCACGGCATAGCGCAGTCGTGTCGGATAGAATCCACCAATAGACTCGATGAGCGGGACCGGCACGGCACTGGGAGACGAGAAAGAGAGAGAGAGAGAGAGAGAGAGAGAGAGAGAGAGAGAGAGAGAGAGAGAGAGAGAGAGAGAGAGAGAGAGAGAGACGGAAGATATACTCGACCGTCGCCGGATCGTCTTAATAGTCCCGAGAGAGAGAGAGAGAAAGGGAAAGAGAGAAAGTGAGAAGAGAGGTGAGTTTTCTCCTTTCGTAGCGCAAGAAAAATCTCATTAATTGCTTCTATGGTGATAAATTTCCTGCTGGATGGTGCACGATGCTTGGGCGTGCTGCACACAAGCGCGAGTCGGGAACGAGCCCTGAAAGAATGAGCAAGCACGAGAGACGAGTAAAAAAGAGAGAACGAGAGATCCTCAAACACCGTCCCCGGATCGGCGAGGTAAAGAGGGGAGTAGTACGCGAAGAATCGCGGTCTACGGTCCATATCGCTCGCATATGTTAATTCTCTGTTTAATAAGGTGTACCAGGAAGCTACCGTCCGTGCCATCGGGCCGCGAGTCTCGAACGATTCCCACTGGGCTTCCCGCTAACAACGTATATATATATACAATATATACGGTTTGGCCTTGCTACTGGCGCGCGACACCAAATGAAAATGTTGCATCCGGAGTGACGTTTCAATTAATGCTTACCACTTTTTCGTGGGAAAGAATGAGGCGGTAACTTTAAGGATCGCGGCAAGGTTAAAATAAAAAAAAATATCTTAACGAAGCAAACTGCACGAAGAGATGAAAATAAAGTTATTGGCCAATAATAAAGTCGTTCCGGTATAGGAGAATCTTTGGAATTAAGGGGAGAAATAGGGTTAGGACAGCGTTTTCTCAATGATATCCATGAATTTTTTTATAGTATTAAAAATGAATATAATTTATTGAAACTTTGAGAATATTTTATACGTATATTTAAGTATATACTATAAAATTTTTGAAGAATTTCCTTGAAAAAACACCGAAGATATTAGCGACCCCATATTGCAGGTCACAATCAGACTCAGCGTTTTGCGTACATTCTGGAAGCCGCAATTTTCATCTGAAATCAAACGAGGTTGGAATTTACTTTTATTATATGTCTCTTTTCTATATGAACCTAAATGCTATCAAAAAAATAGAATAGATTTTTTGCCATTTTTTACAACTTTAATTGCGAAAAAAAAATATTTTTATTAATGATAATATTCCGATTTTAGGTTCATACAGAGCGCAATACTATGAAGAAAGTAACTGCCAATTTTCAAAACGATTGGTTGAAAACTTTTCAAACTAGCGTGTACGCAAGTTAAAAAAAAATCGTTTTCAGAAAAACGCGTTTGAAAAAATAGCAAAATGCTGAGTTTGATTGTGATCTGCAATATGGGGTCGCTAATATCTTCGGTGTTCTTCAAGGAAACTCTTCAAAAATTTTATAGTATATACTTAAATATACGAATAAAATATTCTCAAACTTTCAATGAATTATATTCATTTTTGATACTATAAATAAATTCATGAAAATCATTGAGAAAACGTTGTCCTAACCCTATTTCCCCCCTTAATGGCTTATAACAATAGAACGAGTCGGAATTTTCATTTAAAATGTTGGGAACATACATTTCAATAGTTTAACTAACAATTTATGAAATGTAAAAAAATCGATTTCTTGAACCGTCTAACCCTATTTCCCCCCTTAAAAGGAACGAAGTGGATAAACGTGTTTTCTATTCCCTCGATGACGTCCGAAGTAAACGTACAAATGACCAAACGCATCGCAATCTTCGAGCGACCGACGCGAACATCTCGTATCATCAAGGACGTTTGAGTTGATCCGAAAATTATTGAAAAATAGAGTTTCGTATTGCTCGTACGCGCGGGATAGCTCCAATGATTCCATTATACTTGGCATCACAGATTTTCACATTTTCGTAACGTTCGAACGAACCTCAAGTCGACTCTTTTCGACTATATACGACCGTAATTTCACGGAAACTTGCCGTCAATGGAGAATGTTACGAGCCAGTAACGACCTTTTCGCTTTCAATTTTTCTTCATCAACAGCACGGAATCAAAAATGAACGCGCCTTTGACGATATGCCTGGAAAGGTTCAATATTTTAATATTTTAATTAATAACTTATTTCATTGATACACTTAGCTAGCGAGTTTAGAGGGTCAAAGGTTCGTCATTAATAATTGATATTTAAAAAACAACTCAAAGTCCAGTGTCGGAAGCACCGCGACAATTTTTTGCCACGTATCGGTAATTGTGGCGTTACCGACGTGGCGAGAGTGCATCTTCGGCGGGCCATCGGCTTTCGTAGCGACTGATCTCTGGCTCCTTCGCGATATCGATAGTTTCCCCAGCGTCCGAACCCGCGACGAAGCTTCGGAGTAATTTTGCCGCGTAACGTATCCCGGACGGTTCGCCCTTCGGAAGGTTTACCGCTAGAAACGCGCGAAAGTATCCTCATCGCTCCTTCACACTCGTTCCATATCATTTGTTCCGCACGCACCGCGAAAATCCGACCGTGTATACCTTTATACGAGGTGCATATACCTGTATATAACGTCAAACGTACGTACCACGAATGTATGAAAAAATCACACGCGGGATTCAACGAAAACGGGCGATATAAAATTGCGCAAGAAGAGCGAGCGATGCGCGCGTCGGTGAGAGCCGCGTATAATATAGCCTACGTGAAAAAAAAAAAAAAAAAACAATTAGTCTTAATCGTGGCGAGGAGATTCGAGAGGAGGCTCGAGGGGATGACGGTAATTTTCAATTTGTCGCGGTCCCGTATACAGCCCGCAAAGAGGATCGAAAGTCCCGGAAGAGGTCGCTCAGCTACACGCATATGTCTATATATTTTGTATCCGATGTATAGCGTACGCGATACGTAGAAGATTCGAACCGACAAGGACCGTTTCAAGGCCCTCGGGCGCGAGAGCGGCGAAAGTTTTTTTTCGCGGTTAAGGGCATCCGCTCGTCGGAAGCACTCGGCTGCTCGGTGCACCTACCGCCCCGTAGGTACGCGAACTCTCGGCGCACCGAGCATCGGAGGAGAGAGATCGTGGGTCAGACGCGTCTCGGGCTGTACGACATCGCGCGAAAACGTTATAATTAATTCGTAATTACGTTGCTCGAAAATATCTTTCAATGGATATATTATTCACATTCGCGAGGAAGGTATAATCGAAAAAAATCGTTATCGGAAGATGCTCGTGAAACTCCCGTTTTCTCGTCCGGCGGGCAAGTTCGGAGTTGAAAATGTTCCGATACGATTCGAAGGAAAAGGAGGAAGTACGCGAAACTCGCGAATATAGGACGAGGATTTTTGTTATCGCGACCAGTCTCGCGGGTCGTGTATTTTTTTTCAGTCGCGGAACAAAGAAGCGAGTAACAACGACGGTAAGCACGTAACCGAACGATGAGAATCGATCACCAGAGTCTATAAAACCGATTGACTTTACCGCGCTACGGAGGCAACCGTCGATCTCGGCAGCGGAGATCGATCGGCGCGTCGTCCTCTCGATGCGAGGAATAGGTCACTCGTTCAATTGCCAACTCTCGGCTCCCTCTCTCGTGAAACACGGGTGTGACGCGAACGATTTTTTTTTTATTTTTATTTTTTTATATATATGATTAATTTCAAATCCTCAAATCCGTGCCCGGTCGATTTGGCGTCCGATAAGCATCGAATATCGGTATAGAAAAACCGATTTCCAATCCGAAGCCAGCGGTACAGACTGGCGGATTGTGAAAACGCGTAATCCAGAAAAATATTATTCGCGCTCGCGTTCGGATATACGTACAGTGGGTCGAAAAAGTATTCATACATCTTGTGTTTTTGCGATAACTTTATAGACATAAGCGATACGCAAAGAAAGCCAATTTCATTTAATAGTACATCAGGTACAGAGATAAACTGCAAATGGAGAATTTTTTCCCAGGAATAATAGAAGAATTATGCAAAAGAAAACGAACATTTTCGAGCCAAAAAAGTATTGGTACACTTACGATTGAGCTGCTAAACCTCGATATTCACTCACGGATGGTCAGACCTCTGCGTACAAAGTAAACGAGTCTTCGTTTACACAATGGTTTTGACCCATTCCATGCGGTAGTAGATCTTCACGGTAAAAGTAAAGCACGGCGGAGGAAGCGTCATGGTTTGGGGCTGTATGGGATATTATGGCGTTGGTAATCTGGCTTTTATAGATGGTACGTGTTGCGCAGCGAGTTGAAAGGAACTGTCGATAAAATGGGCCTGGATGGAAATTTCTTCTTCCAACGAGATAACGACCCGAAACATACCGCCATGAAAACGAGGGAATGGTTACTCTATAATGTCCGCAAACAATTGACTACACCACCACAATCTCCGGACAGGATGTAAAAATTAGAAAACGAAAAATAACAAACAAATCCGATCTCCAATGAGTGCTTTTAGAAGAATGGACGAAAATAGCAAAAGGAACAACGCAAAAGCTAGAGTAGAATCCGTGCCTAAGAGACTCGAGGCGACAATTGAAGCAAAAGGGATGCGCACCAAATATTAGTTATAATTAACAACTATGATGATGTAGGTTTTCACTATAATCGTAAGTGTATGAATATTATTTTGCCCGAAATTTTTCGTTTTTTTGGCATAATTCTTCTATTATTCGTGGGAAAAAATTCTCCATTTGCAGTTTATTTCTGCACCTGATGTACTATTTTTAAAAATTGACTTTCTTTGCGTATCGCTTATGTCTATAAAGTTATCGCAAAAAAACAAGGTGTATGAAAACTTTTTTCACCCACTGTATATCCTAAAAATCTGTCGGACAACAGCGTTCCGATCGAACCGATCAGAAACTTTAGGTCCGACGACTTTTTTAGCCGCGTCTCCTTTTCCAGAGTAGAGTATCGCGCCTATAGCATTTACATAATTGAAAATGAACACGCGTTATATAGGGTACAATTACGTTTTTCTCAGTCGAGAGGATCATTCTTGTTGTTGCCGTTGTTTCCACTATAAAAAATAGCTCGCCACGTGCACATCGTCGTGTCATCCGCTGTATAGTTTTTTTTATTTTTCGCAACGCGCACGAAGGGTTGCGAATAAATAGAATTTTGATAAAGTAACGTCGGAAAAAAGTGACTGTGAGTAAAGGCTTCGCCGAGTCCGATCGAGTTTCACGGAGTGCCGAGGCGCGCTCGAAGCGAACGAAGATTGCGAGCGAGTTCTGGAAACGTGATCCAAGTACCGCCTACTATTACTCACCGGCGATGGTATTACCAGCATTTCCAGATGCATATACGTACGGGTACAGCATCGATCTCGATCGAACACGGTCGGGTCGAGCACGGCCGGTCCGATAGCTCCACCGATCGCGATAGACTAAGAACGATTACGCGCGGATCGATCGCGTTGCCCGCGAGGCCTTGGACGGGAATAGGTCACCTTTACAATTGGGTTCTCATGGTGCAGCCTCGCGGATACGTGTGCCGGTCGACTCTCGCTGGATATATACACACGCGCGCGCACACTCGGATACGGCTAATATAACTACATTATATGGTAAGTACGAGGTAGCTTGTACCACGCGTATATACTCGTATAACCTTCTATAAAATGGCTATGTCAAGTCCCTCGCGCTTTCTTCTCATCTCCGAGTTCTCGGTTCCTCCGAATAGCCCATCGTCTGCAACGTGATCTACTTGGCTCGGTAGCCACGTTATCCCAGCGTGCTCGGACTCTTGAGAATTCGCGCGCGATCCACGTATTATAATACTCCCTCCGCACACGCGTTAACCGTACGGTCACTCGTGGAACATCTAATAAATTTTATTCAATACATTTTAAACGCGTATAACCGTCCAACGTGTACAGTCATTATTCATCGTTCCGTACGCACGGGGCGCTTAAATTTTCATTACCGCGTAAAAGTATATGAAAATAGTATAAGCTTCGCTGTATCGTATGAAACGGATAAAATTTGGCTCTTCCGCGACTCGTAGATACGTTCGTCGACTGTAAAATTTACTCGTTCGATGTGATCGACACCGGTATACAGTGGGTCAAAAAAGTATTCATCCACCTTGTTTTTTTGCGATAACTTTATAGACATAAGCGATACGCAAAGAAAGACAATTTTATTTAATAGTACATCAGGTGCAGAGATAAACTGCGAATGGAGAATTTTTTCCCAGGTATAATAAAAGAATTATGCGAAAAAAACGAAAATTTTCGGGCAAAAAAAGTATTCGTACGCTTACGATTATAGTGAACACCTACATCATCATAGTTGTTAATTATAACTAATATTTGGTGTTCATCCCTTTTGCTTCAATTATCGCCTCGAGTCTCTTAGGCATGGATTCTACTAGCTTTTGCATTCTTTCTTTTGCTACTTTCGTCCATTCTTCTAAAAGCACTCTTTGGAGATCGGATTTGTTTGTTATTTTTCTTTTTCTAATTTCTACATCCACCAAGTGCCATAAATTTTCAATAGGATTGATGTCCGGAGATTGTGGTGGTGTAATCAATTGTTTGCGGACATTATAGAGTAACCATTCCCTCGTTTTCATGGCGGTATGTTTCGGGTCGTTATCTTGTTGGAAGTAGAAATTTCCATCCAGGCCCATTTTATCTACTCTCGCTTTGAAATTGTTGCGCAACACGTCGATATACTTCCGGGCATTCGTTGTACCATCTATAAAAGCCAGATTACCAACGCCATAATATCCCATACAGCCCGAAACCATGACGCTTCCTCCGCCGTGCTTTACGGTCGGTATTAAATTTTTCTGCCGGAGCTCGGTATTTGGTTTCCGCCAGACGAATTTTTTTCCATCGGACCCGAAGATGTTGAACTTCGATTCATCCAAGAATACGACACGTTTCCAAAACTTATAGATTTTTTACGTAGGTTTTTGGGAAACCTAAACATTTTTCTCGATTTATATTATTAATTAATGGTTTTTTACGGGCAATTCCGCCGTATATTTGGGCAGAATGCAAAGCGTTTCGAATAGTCCGGGGACACACGCTCTTCCCCGATGTTGACGCGACAGCGTTCGCTAAACTGCGAGCACTTGTGAACGGTTTTTTTGTAGCCTCTGTAACGATACTCCGACGCTCTAGTATTATTAGTATTCTCGGTCGACCGGTTCGTCGCTTATTTTCTGTGCTGTTTGTTCTTTCGTATTTTTTTATTATATATTGCAATGTCGCGAAACTCAGATTTAGTTCTTTACTAATTTTTCGATAACTTTCACCGCGTTTCCGAAGAAAAATCACTCTATGTCGCATGGATATTGATATTTCGCTTTTCTTTGCCATCGTGTCTGTTCGGAGCTTGAAGATCTACTACCGCATGGAATAGGTCAAAACCATTGTGTTAACGGAGACTCGTTTACGTTGTACGCAGAGGTCAGACCGTCCGTGAGTGAATATCGAGGTTTAGCAGCTCAATCGTAAGTGTACGAATACTTTTTTGGCCCGAAAATTTTAGTTTTTTTTTTGCATAATTCTTCTATTATTCCTGTGAAAAAATTCTCCATTTGCAGTTTATCCCTGTACCTGATGTACTATTAAATAAAATTGGCTTTCTTTGCGTATCGCTTGTATCTTCAAAGTTATCGCAAAAAAACAAGGTGTATGAATACTTTTTTGACCCACTGTATATATAAAATATGGCACATGGAGGGAGTGGAGAAAAAAGTGAATGCCGTAATAAATGCACGGGTCTCGCGAACCTTGATCATTAATGACTCGTCACGATCATCGTCGCAGGGATTTCACTCGGGAAAAGGTGATCTCGGAGATGCGGGATGTTCGAGCGAGCGATAGGTATACACGCGTTGGCAATATCGAAACGTGTGTTGTACAAACACTCGATCGCTCCGATTCGTTGGAACTAAACTTGCCCAAAGATTGCGACGTTACTTTTTGAATGAGATTTCTTGGACCAATCGTGACCTTACGCGACGCGTCGAAACGGCGATCGATGCGAAGAGGCGAGCCGTTTACTTTTGAAAGAAAAGAAAAAAAACAAAAGTCACTTTTATATTTTCATCGGCACCTTCCCCGGAGGGAAATTTATAGTTTGGGAATAATTAAGGAACGACGAACGAGGGACGAAATTGCGACGCGCCAAATTGATCTCGCTCATCGACGGTACGGGTCACTCTCACGGGAGGCCAAAGTACGCGAAGAGGAATATCGAGCGATACGCTCGGTGTGCGCGCATCGCGCGGCCTCTCAGGGTGCAGAGGAGCGAGTATATATGCCGCTCCGCTGGGACATTAAGAAATAGTTTTGCCCGCGTATTATTATATGGCGCTTTAAATGGTAGCGATAAATTATCCGCACTGTTCCTCTTTGCTAACCACAATCGCCATTTAAACGGTTCGCGCTCGCAGCACCGACGTATATCTATATAATAATATTGTACAATATAGGAAGATACGTATGTATTTATAATATATATCTATACAGACACATATATGCGTATATATTTCGTGTATTATTAAAGATATATAGTGGCGTGTATTCGCTGTGTTCGCTGTACGGAGTATACTTAATAGTTCAAAGGAAGTTGCATGCCCCTGTATATAGTTATGCGCCGCGGGGCATGTAACTGCAAATTACGATCCTTTCTACTTACATCGAAACAAAGTGTAGCATTTTCAATAACGATTTCATCAAAATAACTTTTGAGTAAAATAACAAAAAATTTGCCCAACCAACAGCGTTGCTATAACATTATTTTTCGGCACACCGACGCCGGTGTCGTGAATCATTCAGCGAGGATGTAATTAGTTAGGTCTTTTTCTACTTTCCGAGTTCAAAGCCACCGGACAATATAACGTGCTCGTTTTGTATGTTCCCCACCGGAACCGGAATCCTGATGGTTTTCCGCCAGTCTGTCGTTTCACGACGGGTCTCTGTACGACTCCTAAACGTTTTAAGGGGGGAAATAGGGTTCGACGGTTTGAAAAAATCGATTTTTTTTTATTTCATAAATTGTTAATAAAACTATTGAAAAATATGTTCCCAAAGTTTTAAATGAAAATTCGGACTCGTTCTATTGTTATAAGCCATTAAGGGAGGAAATAGGGTTAGGACAGCGTTTTCTCAATGATTTTCATGAATTCTTTTATAGTATAAAAAATGAATATAATTTATTGAAACTTTAAGAATATTTTATACATATATTTAAGTATATACTATGAAATTTTTGAAGAATTTCCTTGAAAAACACCGAAGATATTAGCGACCCCATATTGCAGGTCACAATCAGACTCAGCATTTTGCTATTTTTTTCAAACGCGTTTTTCTGAAAACGACTTTTTTTGAACTTGCGTACACGCTAGTTTGAAAAGTTTTCAACCAATCGTTTTGAAAATGAATGAATGTGTAGTATATACGTAATATATGTATAAAATATTCTCAAACTTTCAATAAATTATATTAATTTTTTATACTATAAATAATTCATGAAAATCATTGAGAAAACGCTGTCCTAATCCTATTTCCCCCCTTAACCCGTCAACTCGAAGTTTGGCACGCAATTAGAGCGAGATAGTTTCAAAGACGGTACCGCCGAGTAGTGTAAATATGAAAAATGTGTTTCGGGGTATCCTCATTATCCTTTAATATCCTTTTCGATGACAATTCGAAACGATATCCATGAAAATGTTCGTGGCTCACCGCGACCCTTCCATCCATTAATATCGAAACAACGAATTTTTCTAAATTCTTTCGGGAGCCTGTGTCGATGTAGTTTATATTGTTACATACGCGTCGTTCCATTTTCACTCTGGTTGCAGCGTATGGTTTCAAAGGAATTTACTGAAATGAACTGACTGCGTGATTTTTCGATTTCTAAAAGAAAATTAATTTACTTATTATAAAATTATTGTCTCCCCCGCACCGTTGCGTTCGCGAATTAGCTATGAACCAGAACGAGTGAGGAAGATCAGCGGGCGGTCGGGGTATATATACTCTCCGTACGGTACTTTGGGATTCTTACGGCGTGCCAAAAATGGCTCGAGCCAATTAACGTACGAGGTGCCCTATTCGTGCCGTTACTCTCAACGACTCTCGGGGTATAAGGATCGTGTCGTTGCTCCGATGCTCGCGCGTCGACTGTTATTTGCCCACGACGACGCCGACGACGACGACGAAGAGGAGGTTCGTCGAGCCGTTGCGCGGAGGAACACTGAGAGCGAAAGATCGAGCGAGCGTACAAGTTAGCGCATTGCTCGCTTTTATAGCGGTATTCGATTTAAATAAATTTGAATAATGCCACTAGCCACGAGCGCGTTTCTGTACGTATGAAACAATGCTAAATCAATCGTAATTGTTAATAATCGTAATACCAAGTTGTCCACCGCAGCGTTCAACGGTACGGATACCCTGTTTCTTTCTCTGCTCGAAACAACTATACGCGTCACGGTATATATTACACGTGGAATATGTAAATCTACCGTAAGGAAAAATTGTCATACCGTCGTACACAGAGGTGTATATCGATCTCGTTAATTTCGTACACGTATACGCTTTTTTTTTCTTTGCACTATAATCCATGTATAGTAATTATCATTTTATAGCGATGACACAAACTATCGATAATTACATATTTAAAAAGTTGTAGAATTAAGGGAGGAAATTGGGTTAGACGGTTCAAAAAATCGATTTTTTTTTAATTTCATAAATTGTTAGTAAAACTATTGAAAAATATGTTCTCAAAATTTTAAGGTACTAGTCTGGTAACTTAAGCCGATTTTCATGTCTTTTTTTTTTTGTAGGAAAATAAAAATGAATCGTTTTGGATATTTAGAATGTTTTTATTTACATATTAAAGATACGAAAAGAAATTTTTTTTTTTTAATTTAATAGTTTATTATTATTATTATTATTGATCGAAGTTGGCACCTCGAAAAAAAAGCGCGTGGGTGGCCCCGGTGATTCTGGCTCTTGATGTTATCTGAAATAAAAAATTCTTGATAATTCTTAATCTATAGACATGTCATTCTGGTCGGAACTGCTGAAGTTAAATTTCGTGGATAAATAACAAAATGGCGGACTTTGGAAAAAAAAGTCCTATTATTTTAGCAAAGAAGGGGTTGTAAAATAAAAAGTTAGGGGTGAAAAAATTTCTCGGTTTTTCCGACGAGAACTATAAGTGTGTAGAGTAGCCTGTTAAAATTTGAAAACAATCGGTTCGGTAGAAAAAAAGTTAGGACCCGGGTTGCCAACTTCGAGGTGCCAACTTCGATCAATAATAATAATAATAATAAACTATTAAATTTGTTCGAAAAAATTTTTTTTTGTATCTTTAATATGTCAATAAAAACATCCTAAATATCCAAAACGATTCATTTTTATTTTCCTACGAAAAAACGCCCTCCAAAAAAGACATGAAAATCAGCTCAAGTTACCAGACTACTACCTTAAATGAAAATTCCGACTCGTTCTATTGTCATAAGCCATTAAGGGGGGAAATAGGGTTAGGACAGCGTTTTCTCAATGATTTTCATGAATTTTTTTATAGTATAAAAAATGAATATAATTTATTGAAACTTTCAGAATATTTTATACATATATTTAAGTATATACTATGAAATTTTTGAAGAATTTCCTTGAAAAACACCGAAGATATTAGCGACCCCATATTGCAGGTCACAATCAGACTCAGCATTTTGCTATTTTTTCAAACGCGTTTTTTTGAAAACGACTTTTTTTTAACTTGCGCACACACTAGTTTGAAAAGTTTCCAACCAATCGTTTTGAAAATTGGCAGTTACTTTCTTCATAGTATTGCGCTCTGTATGAACCTAAATTCGGAATATTATCATTATTTAAAATAATTTTTTTTTGCAAATAAAGTTGTAAAAAATGGCAAAAAATCATGCTTTTTTGTTTTGACCCCGGTAAAAAATTCAATTTCCTATTTTTTTGATAGCATTTAGGTTCATATAGAAGAGAGACATATAATAAAAGTAAATTCCAACCTCGTTTGATTTCAGATGAAAATTGCGGCTTCCAGAATGTACACAAAATACTGAGTCTGATTGTGCCCTGCAATATGGGGTCGCTAATATCCCCGGTGTTTTTCAAGGAAATTCTTCAAAAATTTTATAGTATATACTTAAATATATGTATAAAATATTCTCAAACTTTCAATTAATTATATTCATTTTTTATACTATAAAAAAATTCATGAAAATCATTGAGAAAACGCTGTCCCTAACTCTATTTCCCCCCAAAGAAAATACGGAATTTTTCGAAATGCATATTAGAGTAGTTAAAAATAGTACGACTTTGAGATTGTCGCCGACTACTCTTCGGAATCATTGTTTTTCACAAAAAAAAAATAGTTCCCGCTGTGCGATAATTTTTAGTGCCAAACGGTCGATGCCGTTTTTGACTAATTTTATGTTCAAAGACTCGACTATTCGGCGAGGTATTCGTTACGGGCAATGGATCAAAAAAATTCAGACGGCGAGATCTGGAAAATTGTCAAGAATTCTAATGAGAGATGCATCATCGTTTCGCGCGTATACTACGACATACGCGTATATATCTTGTTAGCTCTTGATTCCATCCTCATCTCGGAGTGTTTCGGTATCGTCGTGATCCGGTTACATCGCTACCCGTTAAGTCGAGAGAGTTCGGAGTGCATTCTTACCCCGTTGGCCCGCGCGCCCACCTCATCTCCTTCGCGGTTTCTACGTAGCACACACGTTTGTCTCGTCCTTAAATTTGTCTCACCCTCCCTCGCGTACTCTTCCATATATCCTTCCTCCTTTGTACCATACTTTCGCGTCTGTATTACCTCTCGACTCTACCTACCCACACTCATCACTTTTATATATGTTTATATACATTTGCTATTCTCGCGATCCTGTCTCTCGTTGCTGGCGCGCGCGCTCACTCGATGTACACCAGCTCCGCGGGTACTCACCGTACGTACACGAACCGTCCTCTCTTCCTGCTTTCCACTCTGCCCCGCGTCATACCACACGACTTCTGATACCGTTTGCCGCATCTCTCTTTTCTCTACTCTCGCAACCGCGGTCCCCCTCTTTTGCCCGTGGCAATACGAATCGGCGAGGACTGCATTAAATTATAACTTTACTCTTTGCTCGTTCCCTATTCTCAACGAGCGTAGAAAATAATGTCACCGTCCAATTCATCGCGCCAAGTTCCTCTCTCTCTGAATTCCAAAAGCGCACGAATATTCATTTTTTAATTATATAATCCCGTTAATCGTTATTACTTTTTCTTCCATTACGTATAACGAAGATTTTCGAAGGAAGAATGAATTGCGTGAAAAGTTATGGAAGTACATTGATTGAATATCGGAAATAATTATCATTGCTCGTAAAAATCTTCCAATAACTACAGATTTTCATTGAACATCGGTTAACCAGTGTTTCCGTAATTAAGGCTATCCATCGGAGGAATAAAATTGAAACGTTCTCTTCGAATTCGAACGACCCTGCTCCGGGTACCGTTCGGCATAAAAATCCGAGCCCCATAAGCGAAAATCTACGTAACAACGTGTAAAAATCAGCGAGAGAAGCGAAACGCGATGCAAAACTGTCGAGTTTTTTTTATGACGGGATACGTTCTTCGATGCAAAATGTACATGACCAAAGTCTGATTTTCTTGCCATTATCGACTGAAGCGAGAAGATCGGGAAGAGAGTATAGAAAATTAACGAGGATAATCCACAAAGGGACTCGGTACTCTCTGACGTTCCTGGTAAATCTCGGTGCGGCTCCCCATTAGAAACCGTCATTGGACGAAAGTTGTTGTGAATTTTGTATTGTTTTTTTCTTCTTACAACCGAAGAACGACGCGCGTCACGCACGATTGAGCGCCACGATCAAAGAGAACTAAGAGTCGCGGAGGTATCGAAACCCCTCTCTTTTCTGTCTTTGGTACCGATCTTCCGTATGCCCTTTTCCGGAGATTTTATTATACGGGATTGTCCGGTCGCGTTTTATCCGCTCATCCCCTCCGCGAGCGTATATCTGCCGCGAATTATAATCAGTTGCTTCTTGCTCCGTTCGCGCTCCTTTGTCTCTTTGAACTCGATCGGGCCGAGATGAGAGAGAGAGAGGAAGCGCGTCATCAGCGGCTCTATCTCGTCAAGTTGTACTTCTCAGTCGTACGGATGTCGAGCGAATAACACGGTGAGGAAGAGCGAGTTCTTGCAGCCGAAGAGTTACCCCTTAGTGGCTTTTTTTCTCTTCAAAAGCCCGTTTTATTTATGCTCGCAATGAAAATTATTTCGTCGAGCGAGGATAACATTTAACTCCAGAGATGAAAGTGATACCGGGGACTGCTTTAACGAACTTCGCCAACGCAAAGGCCACTTATCGGCACCGAATGGCATTTACAACTTACATTATCTCGAAACGACCGTTCCCATGAATACCGTTTTTGGATAAATATTCAATACGAAAATTAACACGTTTAGTCTCATTGGAGGACCGATTCGTTGCCTCTTTAATATTATTTTTTCATCACGATTTATTATTATTTAATAAGTATCCTTAGTTTCTGAAATGTATATTTGCTTTATGGGCGTGTGTGCAGTTTTTATGAACTTTAGAGTTGGAGAGAAAATATAGAATGTGAAGAAGCAGATCTCGGCTATTCTTAATATGCGCAGGCAAGAAATTGTGATCGTAACAGCAGATTCTAAAAAATTATGGGAGTCACATGTAAAATGTTTTCCCGAGTAAATACACAATTATTTTAAATTGGAAAACCGTGACGTCCGATTCGTCAACACTAAGTTTTCATTTTTACCGTAATTTTGCACAATTTCTTTGAACAGAGCAAATTTGATACAAGTTATTTTCCAATTTTTATCAATGGTAACTATTAACGCCCTATATTTCGGCTTATTTGATGACCAGACTTATACAATATCATTATTTTTTTTACGCCGGCGGTCCCATTTGAGCCTGTACGCGAAAAATCGGGTAATTACCCGACATTATTCGTTATTACCCGGTTACTCGGATCCGTGATTATTCGGATATCCGGATACCCGGATACTCGGGTACTCGAATACCCGGATATTCGGGTATTCGAATCTGAAGTGTTAGATCCGATTTCCCGGATACCCGGATACTTTCGGGTACCCGGCTAACCCGGATAAAAGTAACAGCCCTACCTTGGACCAAAGCAACGTTTATAGGTGGTACAAAATGTTCTCAGAGGGTCGAGAAGATGCGAACAACGAAATGCGTTCCGGACGCCCGAGCACATCAACAACAGACGAAAACATTGATGAAGTGAAGAAAATAATATTGACCAATCGTCGAATCACCGTTAAAGAAGTTGCCGAGGAACTGAACAAATCGATTGGCTTTGGGCATGCGACGGGTCGCCGCGAAATTCGTGCCAAAATTGCTCAATTTCGAAGAAAAACAGTGTCGCGTTAACATTGCTAAGGAGCTGTTGGACTCGGTCCACCGAAATTTGTTCCAGAGGGTCATAACTGGTGACGAATCATGGGTTTATGGTTATGACGTGGAAACCAAAGCTCAACGATCGCAACGGAAACTGCTATTTTGGAATAGGCAAAAATCGAAGACAAGCCAAAACACGTCTAACCAAAACAGCTGTCAACAATTAACTAAACATTCAAAATGGCCGATTTTTTCAGCATAAGTGAGGGACACGAGTACCAACCTAACGCCACAAAAAAATGAAAAATCGAATATACGTAGCCCGCGGAAATTCAAAATTCGCGATACTTTTTTAACGGACCTCGTATAACCGAGCGGTTACTATTTTTTCAAACGCGTTTTTCTGAAAACGACTTTTTTTGAACTTGCGTAAACGCCAGTTTGAAAAGTTTTCGACCAATCGTTTTGAAAATTGGCAGTTACTTTCTTCATAGTATTGCACTCTATATGAACCTAAAATCGGAATATTATTATTATTTAAAATAATTTTTTTTTTTGCAAATAAAGTTGTAAAAAATGGCAAAAAATCATGCTTTTTTGTTTTGACCCCTGTAAAAAATGCAATTTTCTATTTGTTTGATAGCATTTAGGTTCATATAGAAGTGAGACATATAATAAAAGTAAATTCCGGCCTCGTTTGATTTCAGATGAAAATGGCGGCTTCCAGAATGTACGCAAAATGCTGAGTCTGATTGTGACCTGCAATATGGGGTCGCTAATATCCCGGTGTTTTTCAAGGAAATTCTTCAAAAAATTTATAGTATATACTTAAATATATGTATAAAATATTCTCAAAGTTTCGATAACTTATATTCATTTTTTATACTATAAAAAAAATCATGAAAATCATTGATAAAGCGCTGTCCTAATCCTATTTCCCCCCTTAACTATCCCGCATACGCGTAATGTTCGTACTCCGCGAGACGAAAGGGCAGATTCGTAAATTCAAAGGCGCGTCAGGATATATTTCTGACGGACACGTGGAACGAGTGTTCTCGGAACTTTTATAACCCCCTCTTGGCTCTTACTCGCTTCATTCGCGATCTTCTCTCACTTTATCGCGGCTCTGTGCGCACATATGCGCACGGGATACAAATAAACTGGATACCCCCAACGGGGAAATTAAATCTTGCCGCGAGTGTGTACCGGTACGAGATATTTACAGTGCGGCGGGTTTAATACGGAGACGTATGCCGAGCGTAAACCAGTGGGGAGTCCTCGACGCTCTCTCGCGCGTCTCCGAGCGATGATTTTATACGCGATCAAGCGAGAGAAATACCCACGACATCATTGTAAATATCAGCAACTATACGGCCTCGTAAAGAATTCCTTCCACCCATCCCCCATTCCCCTCCTTTGCGGCGACCCCTCGCTGCACTTGGCACGATGGCGCGATACACATTGGGCTCGCTAAACCCACGGGTCTTCTCTCAATTCCCCGGTGCCCCCCGCCCCCCTCCCCGCCCAGGTTCGTTCGTCTCATTCGCTCGCTAACGATATTTTTTTACCAACCGATGGTCAACCACCGTTTTCTCGTAAAAACTGGAAAATAACATTTCACGTAAATGTACGCGTACGCGGGTATACGAGGCAAAAACTCAATTATTAGCACCATTTGGTAATGACAATTTTCGTTTTTATTTATTTAGTTCGATAAATATCGTAAAATAGCCTTGTTAATTGTCAAACTTTTCTTTACGGTACGAATAATGGAAATTTCGGAGCAACACCATCGTTTTAGTCCGTAAATAAGGATACAGTGGTTATACCGTTTTACAAAATGTCGACCGCGCGAAAAGCCTAACAATTATCAGAGTTATGTGAGCAGAAAGCTTCTCTCGATTATATCATTTTTAATAACTCTCTCGAAATTAACAGAATGAGTATCTTATCGGTAGAATTTTTTTTTTTTTTTTTTTTTTTTTTTTTTTTTTTTTTTTTTTTTTTTTTCTACCGACGTAACACATAATTAATTCGCTCGCGGAACCAATAAAATTCTGAGATTTATATTTATCACTTCCATAAACGACCGAGCAATAGATAAATGTACATAATTTTTTTTTTTTTCTTACTTTCATCTTTCCTTATTACGGTCTCTCGTAAATCGAGGGCTCTTTACAGTCGACGAGTGCTAGAGCGGACGAAGAAAACTGGATGCAATTTACTAATTAACACTTTTCGATCTCGGTGATTACGAGCCACTAATTAATATCGCAAGCGTTGGTTTATGTATGAAACAGTAATTTTTTTCGTTTTATTTATTTTATTTTATTTTTTCAAGCGATAGCAACAGTTTTCACAGCGAGATTCGAGCCTTTCAAGATTATACATATGTTGCATATTTACTCGATAGCTCGTGCGGTTCCCTCCCTCGCTGTTGCCGATGACCGCGCGATGCTCCCGTGTCTCTCGGTGAGTTCCAGAGCCGTGAGTACCACTTTTCTCGGCCCCGAGATGAAGCAATTAAATGGTAATTCGTTATAATCATTGCCTCCGCTCTATATCGTCCGCACGGTGAGAAAAATAAATAGGAATAATACTCCGGACTGGCTCCAACGTTATTGGTAATAATTCCGGCGGGAACTATTACGGATCACCGTTACGCAACGGCTGACGAACGATTACAAATTGTTCGGCTATGCTGGTCCATTTTTTCACTCGGTCGGGTCCTCCCATATATAACCATCCTGGTCCGGAAATTATTTCTCGCCTCTCTCGAAATTTCCGAGAGACGCTTTGTAACCGAGTTTGCAAACACGGTGTACGGGGAAAAATGTATACAATAATGTGTGATTTACCGAGAAAATTTGCAGCTAACGTGCCGAGATGCGCAAAGATGAGCGTTCCCGTACGTTCTCACCGTTCCAAGTTTGATACGTCGGTACCAATGTTCTCTTTCGAAGCGTTATCCAGGCTCGATCCATCGACTCCGCGCATATATATTCGAGTCTATGCGGCCATAAAATGGCTCGGAACCGAATAAAAAATCAGTAAAATGGAGAGGCGTGTACGGACTATCGTACATTGTCAGCGCGTAAATTATATTACTCGGGAAAAATACGATCTAGATAAGTTTTGAGACGAGAAACGCTAACGTTTATCGATTAAAAAATCGATCCACATCCTCTTCGCGGTTCGTTATTTCGTACGCTCCACGGTAGCAAGTTACATCCACGATCGCGTTACACGACCGACTCAAGTTCAAGAGAGAACGCGCGGTGGAAGTTTACATCGCGTAGAGAGACGAAGAGGAAGGAGAAAAAAAACGTTTGTCGCGGCGGGAACATGGTATACGACGTTTGTGCCACGAGTTAACCCGGTCTCGAAGCGAGAATAATACGAAACGGTGACTGTTCGACCGGGATCACTAGAAAAAGAGCAGAACCCGTATCTATGATGCCGCCGGTGCTTTCTGGTTCTGTTTTTTTCTTTTCCTTCTTTTTTGCGGTACATCAATGAAACCGCGCTCCGAGCGCGTGCTTTGGCATCGTCGCGCGCGTGTATGCTGAATACAGCACGGAGGATCGGCAAAGCGTACGGAATCGGCTCTCGGACACTCGCGGAAGTCGACTCCGTGCTGCACCGCGTCTGGACTGTCACACTGCGTATGGGTTATTAGATCGGTATCGCGAGCTCTCGCGGTTGGATGTACATAGTTTATATATATACACACGCCACACAAGACCGTACAGTTCGCTACGACCGACGAGACTCTGTGAGAACTCTACGGTACTTTGAATTCGTATTTATTCGCTACTCTTTGCCGGCGTCGGAAGGCCTCGGAGTAGTGCGCGACGTCGCCAATGCGACCCTATACACGAATATGCGGCGTGCGAATACCAGATATCGCTGTAGAACCAATTTTAAACAGCTAAAGATATACATAGGTATTTGTATAACGCGCGAGCTTTCCCGACCGAGATTTCAAGTTGCAACGATTACGATATATTTATATATATATATACTAGCTGACCCGACAGACGTTGTCCTGTCTGCGCTATGAATATTCAATTTGAACTGGAATAAATAATTTAAAAAAAATAAATTATTTCAAAAACATAGTGTTTATTGTAATGCTTTTTGATACGCAACATTGTTAGTTTTGTTTTCTGGCACGTAAATAAATAATGTTGATGGTTTTCCGACACGGGAACAGGCGACATACAATTGGCCATGTGAAAAACATGGACTTTCAAGATTGATGCCACAAATACTTAACGACTGCCCTTGCGATTTATTTATCGATATTACAAATGCAAGTCGCACTGGAAATTGTAACCGCTTAAAGATCGAATGGCATGTCGTTCGGAATCATAGGGATACGTGGAATCAAAACGTCTTCGCCGTTGTACTTCCCTTTCAAAATCGTGGCTTCGATGGCGTTGTTCATTAATTTCTTCACCGCAGAGCCGAGTGTCGTTACAAAGACTGGCTGGTTTATGTTCCTCAACATAATGATTACCGATTCGACTCTTAATTGGAGATTGCAAATTCCGTTGGATAGTTGACAACATCATCTTGGTTAGTAACGGAATCAACCGATTTGTATGTCATCAATTCGCCGGCTATCTTATTTTCAATCTGAAAATTAATTTTAGGGTTACCTCTGTGTAGCCTTAAAAGTTGGTAGTCTCATAGGCGCGAATGTTTGAATTTATCGCTTTAACAGTGAATTTTTTGATCGATAGATGCATGCATCTATCAAATCACATTTGCTTCGCGCGAACTGTCAAACGTGCGAAGGTTAAACAGTTGTTAAGTTTTCTGAAATTTTCTGAAATAAAATCGGTAAAGTCGTTATCAAGTTATGGCGTGACCAAGGGAAATAGGGATTCATTTTTATATATAAAGATTAGGGCGATTTTTTGTTCGACTTTTTTTTTTTTCAGTCCCCACCCGAAATTTTGTTGGATATGTCGAAAAAGAAATTCCCTGAAAGTGACAGCCCTTAATACTTCTAAGAACTAAACTTCTAAGTACTTTCCCAAAGCACGAGAAGATTTTCCATCTAAAATACACGTAAATCGAATTTTTTTTCTTTCAAATTTCTATAACTCAGCCGCATTTTATCCTATCATACTGTTCTTGGTTTCGATTTACTTCGAATAAAACAATCTAAAAAAGTGCCTTTTGCGGCGAAAGTGTAAATTGTACTGGTGAGTTGGTACGGGTCACTGAAGTTGATTTTTACCCAAAATTATCGTTTTTTTGCTGCTATCTCCGAAACAATAAACTTTACGAAAAGAATGTGAATGAAAAATTTGTTGGAAATTTAATTTCCTACAAAAAAAGGTCCCATCGACCCAAGTGCTTAGATTAATATTTCTTGAGATATTGAACTTTAACTTATGAGTAGTATAAAATTTCTAAAATATGAAATATTAAATAATAAAAAAAATTACAAATAAAAAAAGTTCAATATCTCAAGAAATATTAATGTAAGCAATTGGGTCAACAGGACCTTTTTTATAGGAAATTAAATTACCAACAAATTTTTCGTTTACATTTTTTTCGTATAGTTAATTGTTTCGGAGATAACGGCAAAAAAACGAGAATTTTGGGTAAAAATCAACTTCAGTGACCCGTACCAACTCACCAGTACGATTAACACTTTCGCCGCAAAAGGCACTTTTTTAGATTGTTTTATTCCGAGTAAATCGAAACCAAGAACAATATGATAGCATAAAATGCGGCTGTTATAGAAATTTGAAAAAAAAAAAATTTCGATTCACGTGTATTTTAGATGGAAAATCTTCTCACGCTAAGGAAAAGTACTTAGAATTAATATTAATGGCTGTAACTTTCAGGGAATTTCTTTTTCGACATATCCAACAAACCTTCGGGTGGGGACTGAAAAAAAAAAAAAAGTCCAAAAAAAAAAATCGCCCTAATATATATATATATATATATATTACATATAATAACTTTGCGCTCTAACGAGCGTACAATTATTCTGCAACAAATTCGTCGAGTTAATTATCGTGACAGAACGGATGATAAATTATATCAATCGTTAAATGCGTGTAGTAACGCGATATATATCGTGGCAACTATATACGGAATACGGACGGATGGTATAGCGAGGTAATCTTGAGGAACATTTTCACATTTGTTCAAAGATAACTCTTCAATTGTCAATGCCGCGTCTATAAGCGATGGTGCATTACAAAAGTTCATAAACATTCGAGCCAAATGCATTTTTTGTTATTGACGCGAATGGAGTAAATTCGATCATGACTGGCACTGACCCATATTTTATCTTTTATACAGTCATTCGCATTAATAAATAGTAACACCTAAGAGGGATACGGGTTTTTTATGTTTTAATTTTACAACGAAACAAAATCATAATGACGATATTTTTATTATTTGGTACAATTGTCATTTGGCAGATATTTTTCGATAGATTTTTATTCTCATCCACGGTCGTACCTACTAACCCGTAAAGTATATACGCGTCCACTACGTATAGCGGTTAATCGTTGTTTCGATTCGATACCGTGAGAAAATTCAGTAATTACTTTAAAGAAATGCCGAGCGGCCCGCGCATCAAGGTCGCTCATCTCAGAAAGTTATAACAACATTCTTCGTATAAATATAAGACATACATCCGCCACGTGGATAGTACGCGGACAGGTACGAGCGAGAATAACTTGCAAAGCGGAGTTAAATGACAAATTGGGCAAGATGACGAAGTGCTTAATTTGCGCAATTAACCTGGCAGGAGGTAGGAACGTGTCTGTCGAGACGAGCACGTACTACTTAGACGGCCACAGTGAATCAGTCTTCGTTCTCGTCTCGTTGCACTCCACGGATTTACCGTGACTGCCGTCGATCCGATGCTCGGTTCATCAAGCGCCAGACAGGCACGATCGAATCAACGACAAAACGGTTTTAGCTTTTTTATTTTTTCTGACCAATGGGGTACGGTTGACGCGATCGCGCCCCTGTTTCGTAACCTAATACTCCAGTTTTGTTGTTTTATTCCCGATGAGACCACCGAAGGGACAACGGAATTTGTTTAAATTTTCCAAATTCCTTTGCCAGCGGGCAAGAACGAGAAACCAATTCGATATTTCACAACTTTCCTTCTCCAATAAACGCTCGTACCTCGCCACGTTTTGTAGACATTTCAAATTCGGTTCTTTGGTATTTATAGCAGATTTATTTAACAGCGTTACGCCGTTATTCTCCGTCTTGTACACGGGAATGGCGCGCGACAGTGAGGCGAATGACGGGTTTCAAAAATGTTCGTCTCGTTGAGACCGTTGGCCAAAAAAGAGAGGCTCTTTCGGAGTATACGCGATTCGACAATTAAAAAATCAGTCGCAGAAAAGATCGGGTGTCGTTCGAAATTGTCGCGGTGGGTTTCTCGATGAATAGGAAATCCCACGAATCCGGTCGGACTATAAGACGGACCGAGAGTCGCAAATAAGAGTCACGGATGTGTATCTATATCTGGTACTAGCGGGATATACGACGATGCCTCGAGAGGATTCACCGGGATCGTATTACGCGTCCTTGGACGGTCGATCGATATCGACACGGGCACGAGACCCGGAACTCGCCGTTGTTCTCCGTCTCTCTCCGTATCCTCGTACTCTTCGTCGTCGCGAACGATCGTCGATGGCCACTAGAGAAATCGAACGACCACGACTAGTTTTCAATTGACTTTGAAATTAAGTGGGAGCGAATCGTATCCCCCACCATTTGCCTCTCTCTCCCTCTCCCGCCATCCATCCATCTATCTCTACGGCGTGTCTACCATCGTAGAATGATCTCGAGAGCTCTTCGTCCTTCGTTGTGCGTTCTCGGTGTCCACATTTTTTAATCTTTTTCTCATAGCCCACGCGAAACGCGAGAACCACCAATCGGATTCCGGGAATTCGAAAACATCATTCGGACTCTTTTCCGTTTCTCGTCGTTCGAGCATCGGTCTCTGACTCGCACAGAGACAAAACGAAACTAAAACGGTGTACTTTGTTTCCGTTAATGGATAAGATTTCCTTCGACTCACCAGCGTTTACGTATTCATTTTGTTAAAATTGTTGTAAGTTAAAAAAACGAATAGCTCAATAATCAAAACTAAAAAAAGCGCATTGGTCCGTGGCAAAAATTGAAGGGGTAAAAAGAAAAAAAACAACCGAATCGGTATTTATCATCGAGAAAATGGACCATAGGACGTTAGCCTCCGCTCTCCGGATAAACGAATTCCAAACGATTCCATTCGCGAATCGCCTCCTCCCCGCCTCGTTACCGCGATTGGAATTATGCGAGTGAACTCGTTCGAAAATTGACCGAGTCGAGAAGCGGGCATCTGGAAATGGTCGTTTGGCCCGCGTTATCGTACCTGCGCGATGACCCGGTAATACCTAATACATAGGTAGACCAAGACGCTAAGATATTTCTCTACCGGGCTCTCGTCGTCGAGTCTCGAGTGTGGAGATTCTTAATTATAGCGTTTTACGATCGGACGAGCTTTCAGACTTCTATCGGTGGATTATGGAGGTTATTTACGAGCGATAAAATAAACCGGCGTACGTGGAGAATAATATAAAACGGAGGATTCTCCGATTTCGTTTTTGATGGCCGTGTTCCGAGAGGTCCGTAAGTTTGTTCGTACCTTTTACCATACATCGTACATACCATACCCGATGCCGTACACTAATCTATATTGCCCCGAATCTGTGCTCCGTCATTGGTGCGCTCATCGCTTCCCTCGGAGAAAGGAATCCGCCTTAACCTCCGACGAACGGTAATTCGACGATGAGAAATCGCGATCGATCGAGCCTTATTTTGCGGATGTGAACCGGGAAGAACGCGTTAAATATACGAGGGGTGTAAATTAAGTAATGAGACTGGCAACGTAGCGTTGGATCTGGCAACACTTGAGGCGCTGGGTTTGGAGGGGCGGCAGGGGAACATGTGATACGCCTTCGGTACGGGTTTGAACTCGCTCGAGTCACTCTGTTGTCCGTAGCGATTGTTTTTGTCAAACAGTTTTTTCTATTCTGTTCTAAAAGTGAGTGACATCAATTTCGAGCAACGGTGTGCTGTCAGGTTTTGCTTCAGACTTGGACACAGTGCAACGGAAACTCTTGCTAAACTTCAGCAGGCCTACGGAGACAGTGTTTTGTCAAGAGCCCAGGTTCTTCGGTGGTTTAAGGCATTTTCAGAAGGAAGAGAGTCGATCGAAGATGAACCACGAAGCGGAAGGCCTTCATCTTCAAGAACCGATGAAAATGTCGATAGAATCCGGGATCTTGTGCATTCAGATCGTCGGTTGACAGTCAGAATGATCGGGGAAGAGTTAAATTTGACTCACACCACCGTTCATCATTTTGACCAATGAATTGGGGATGAGAAAAATCTGCGCAAAAATGGTTCGAAAAAACCTGTCGCAAGAGCAAAAGGATATCGGGAGGGAAAGATGCCTTGACTTTTTGGATTCGATTGAAAATGTCCCCCATTTTCTGGAACGTGTCATTACTGGTGACGAGTCTTGGGTGTTTGAGTACGACCCAAAAACCAAGCGTTAGAGACTGGAGTGGCACGCTTCAACTTCTCCAAGGCCCAAAAAAGCATGAATGAGCAAGTCGAAGATCAGATGCATGCTGATTTGTTTTTTCGATACCCACGGAATCGTCCACAAAGAGTTTGTACCTCAAGGCCAAGCGGTAAATCAACACTTTTACCGGGAGGCTCTTTTAAAACTTCGAAAAAGGGTCATTCGTGTGAGACCAAACATCAAGAACAACTGGGTGTTGCATCGCGATAATGCTCCTTGTCACACAGCAATTTCAATAAACGAGTTTTTGTCCAGTAAAAACATCCCTGTGGCTCCTCAGCCTCCTATTCGCCTGACTCGAGTCCTTGCGACTTTCTTCTCTTTCCGAGATTGAAAAATCACCTCAAGGGAACTCATTTTGTGACACTCGAAAACATTCAAGCGGATGTAACCTACCAGCCGAAGGCTATTCCAGTATCGGAGTTCCAGCACTGCTATGAGGATTGGAAGAACCGTCTCCAGCGCTGTGTGGCCTCGGAAGGAAGTTATTTTGAGGGTGACAATATAAAATTGTAATTCTATTTGGATAAAAAAAAATGAAAAAAATCAGTCTCATTACTTAATTTACACCCCTCGTATATAGAAATACGGTGAACGAGGAAACATGATTGTGAAAACGAGCGTGTGGAAATGAGTCAAAGCATATTTTAGGTCTACTCGCCGGGAATGACGGTCGTCGCGGTTAAATTCCGAAATACTCGCTGGTTATCCGTACCGAATGATACGGCACAACGAGTGAACAAACACGTAAACAGGAAAACACGAGACACAGGGAAAATAACCGTGAGGAGCAAGGTTTCGTCGTAAGACGATTCGAAGATCCAATAATATGGAAAGCCACTCTGAACGATGATGCTTCAACCTCGCGACGTATCCGAAATGACGAAACGGATATATTTCCATAAACATCGAGAAAACTCCATTTTGGCCTGTGGAATTTTTGTTTACCTCGAGAATACATCTAAATTAAAGCTTAGCTCATTGACAATGTTACCTACGCATATTCAAAATGGTTAATTATCGGGTTAAAAAGTAAATACGAATAAGATAGTAAAGGGAATGCGATACGATGGGTTTCGCGCATTGGCCCTTTCAAGTTGCGTCGCATCAATACCATTTACTCGGCTCGTGAAATAAGCACTGAATAATAAGAACGGGCGATACAACGTAAAATTTAGTATAAACACGTCGGAATCGGAATAATTATATTTCGATCCTAGGGTCAAGAGAAGCCGCGCTGCTTTGTTTCTCTCCTTCTCTCCTTATCCGCGTCTCATTATTATTTCTCATCCCACACGCGTGTGATCACGTCCCGCGTTGGGAACGAAAGCGATGTACGCGCATCCAGCCGGGGGATCCTCAAAGATTAATCCGAGAATTTCTCGCGGGGTCCGAGAACGGAGATACGAGAGAACGCGTGCGTGTTTCTCGGCCGCGATACGAGCGATCGTATCTCGGCGCTCACTCTCTCTTTCTCTCTTCACCTCCCCGTATAATTCTCGCACCTTCCCCAGCCTCTTTACTCCCGCGCCTATATCTCGTTCACCGTTTATCCGTTTCTCTCACCGTTTAATTTCTCGTCGAGACCCGACGAGAATCGCCGGTCCCGAGATACGTCGATTGTTATTACTCGGTTCGCTCGAGCGCGTCGACTTCCGACTCGACGACCTCTCGCGGCATCCTCTCTCGCGATTCACCCCGAGCTCCGTCCCGTGGTGGCATCTTCCTTTTCTCTATACTATCTTCCGAAGACGTCGTTTCGTCATTCGGGACTGTCGTGCGCGTAAGAGATTAATCTGATTTTTGTTTTTATCTTTCTCTATTTCTCGTCCGGAATGTTGTATTATTTTTATTTTTTGTCCGCCATCACAAATCTTCCGGTTATCCCTGACGCATCGAATGACGTGTCCGCTCCGGTCGGAATGCATTTTCGCTTTGTAATTTCTCATTCTCACAATTCTTTAAAATCGTGGCTCGCGATAATACATATAACGTTAATGCAACTCGCTTTTTACGAGGAAAAATGAATGCGTGAAACATTCACGCGGTCGAAAATTACTTCGTTCGACGTTCCTTGATTATATAGTTTACTGAGAAATTTTGTAAAAATTGGCAAAGACCTTTCGGAATTCGAGCAAAGTTTGAACGCGCAATGGTTCGCGCGTCACCGTTTCGCGAACTGGGACTATTTATTTATTTATTTATTTATTTATTTATTTATTTATTTATTTATTTATTTATTTATTTATTTATTTATTTATTTATTTATTTATTTATTTATTTATTTATTTATTTATTTATTTATTTATTTATTTATTTATTTATTTATTTATTTATTTATTTATTTATTTATTTATTTATTTATTTATTTATTTATTTATTTATTTATTTATTTATTTATTTATTTATTTATTTATTTATTTATTTATTTATTTATTTATTTATTTATTTATTTATTTATTTATTTATTTATTTATTTATTTATTTATTTATTTATTTATTTATTTATTTATTTATGTATTCATTCATTCATTCATTCATTCATTCATCCGTCCGTCCGTCCATTCCACCACGGACACCCGTGTAGATCGTCGATTGAGACGAGATCGTAAGATGCGAGATGTACAAGTAAGCGCCTCCGTTATTCGGGCTGCAATGACGACGAGAAAGCGGAGAGGCACCTTCGAAAAATGACGAATAGGGGGTACGAATCCTCCGTGATATCGTTTATGGATAATGAGATTCACGAAGGAGAAGGAACGACAGTTAGCTCGGAGGCTCGCGTTCATTTGTAATTACGCGCTTCCGAGATCATTGTAATCGAAACGTTTACCGCTCGCCAGGTTTGGTGGAGTAATTACGGGACTCTCGACTAACCGCCACCTCTTTCCCCCCACACTTTCGCAATACGATCACCGCGGGACGGTCTCGTTGCCACTTGTCGGACGTTTTAAGTGCGCTCTACACGAAATACGCGCGGGAGCCTCGAAACGAGATCAGTCAACGAGGTCTTTGGGTGCAGCGATTCGCGCGACGATGCCGATTCAGAGACCGCCGCGAGATCGGCGCGTCAGGGAGAGAACTTTCGTTCTCGTATCGCGTTCATCAATGGTCCCCGTTGAGTCGTTGGTGAGCAGCCGACGCTGTGTCGCTGTACGGCGCGTACCGTGATCCGTCACGGTACACGTGGGTGATGGAGGATTCGTTACCGCGATACTAGTCACGATAAGATTCCACAGTCGTATACATAATTTCATCTTGTTCGTATCCAAAAATCCGTATCACATTCGTTTTCTCTTCGCATTTCAATAATATTTTATGAATTCGTGTCTATCGCTATTACACTCGGATGAACGGCCAAAGAATTAGTTTTTTCCAGGCAAAAGAGTAACGTTTTGCCTTCAGTTATAAAATGTTCACAACAATCGATGTGAGTCCGCTCCTTTCACTGGGTTTCGAAACACCGTGTGCCAATTAATCATGCGAATAAAACCGAATATCCCACTAGTGCGGGAATCAACGCGGGTGTTCGACGGGATTTCGTCCTCCCTTTATCGATTCTTTTTCTCCTTATTCCTTTATTCTTTCTCCTTCCGGGACGTCCCGAGCGGGTCCGTGCGGACGGAGCCAGGGGCAAAACCGGTGGCCTCGCGCGAATCGATATGGTTCACCGGCGTATATCCGGTAGGACGATGCGATGGGAGCGAACGAGCGAGATAGATCGATCGTGAGACCGACCAAGGAACGCCGTACATAGTTGTCGGGTCACGAGTCTCACGAGTCGTTGGGTCATCGCTGGTAGCGAGTAGTTGAGTCATATAGGAACGAGATCTTTGCCCGCGTGGTTGTCGTCGTTGTCGTCGTTGCCGTCGTTCGTCGTAGCAACTCCGGACACGCGAGACTTCTTCACGATCGGTTAGCCGCTCCGCGTGGCTCGAGACCTCGTGCCTCATCGATATCCTTCCGGTACTGTGCATCATTAAAAAATAAATATTTTCTAATCGGCCGAAAGTTTATGCGTACGGAGGCATCTTGGAGTCTCGCTTTAAAACTACGAGAAGGAGAAGACCATTTGACCCGGAGAGGAACGATTTACTCCCATTGAATGTCAATTGTGTTGATCATTGAACCGTAACTTTTAACGCCAAATAAGATAATTATATTTTTATTAATTTGTATTTCTCGACGGAATATTTTGATTTCCGTTCGATATGGTCCCGCGGTGAATATCTCGGGAGATACTTGGGTGAAGAACGGGCGATAGATCGTTCGGTCGACGTCTCACTCGCTGGCCTACGGCGGTACCGCGGGCGCGTGTCAACGGTCTCGAATCTCTAATTTATAAGGCACGAAAGGTTAAGTATAGCAGGTAAATCGTGGGAACGGGTTTTGGAGATAGAGAGGGGCGAAGACGATCTTTGATATTTTGGAGGGTGGATGCGGCATAAGCCGTAAAATGATGAAAATGACTGAACAGAGGAACGGGATTAACCGAGTTCCGCACAAACCGTTGCCGAGTCAGCCACGAGACACCTACCGTAACCTCTACGTTTTATCAAAAAGCTCCAGAGCCAATATCGTTGCCTGAACTTTCCGCCCGACAGAGAAAGCTAAGCTACTCGTGTACGCCCGTGCTCGAAGAATTCCCCCGACGGCTCGATATCTTTCGATCGACCAAATTATTCTTCCCGCTGTTTCGGCCGGTATCAGACTCGGGGCAATAAGACCCCTATGGTCCGGGAATTAAAATAAAATAGAGGAAAAAAAAAAACATGAAAGAAAGCAAAGAAATCGTGGATGAATCTATCCGCAGAGACCGAAGAACCGAATGCTCGGCGTACATCGTCGGCCTGTCCGACGATCCTTCGAATTTTTGGATCCCCCCCGGTCATTAGCTCCCTTGTCAGTCCTCGATCCGGACGATATAGCTCAGCTGGCTGGTCGCGCGGTGTCGCGACGTTTCGGGATCCGGATCTTAAACGTCGTATTTCATGTCGTCGCCGTTATTTGTTACGGGACCGAACCCGTGAGAATTTCACGGTCCGATACGCCGTCTTTTCTTACTTTATTTTCGTACGTTTATAGCGTATAATTAATCTGCCCTATCCCGTCCACGAGAATATATACGTGGTATAAGTTGGTGTAATGTTTTTACTTTTTTAAATGCCACCGTTAAAATCTCTTGAAAATAAATGAGCTTCCCCCTACGGGCATCGTTCGGTGTGGCGTATTTCAATCGACATTGATTTTCAATATCGCCCAGAGGCAATTAAACCCGTCATTACCGGATACGGCGAGTCAGAATTTTACATCGGCAATGTGAAATCGAACGAGGAACGGAAGAGAATAAAAAGCGACGAGAGGAAACGCTTTTTTCGCAACATCTTGGGAAGATTTCTCAATACATACTCGATCCGTCGTGCCGTAATATCTGCCTTCTTGGACCCTCGACCCGCGCACCGCCGAGTATAACGTCATCTCCCGTCCCCGGACCGTTGTCCGGGGGGTGGGGGGGGGGGGGGAGAGGAGGATCAACGAGCCAGTATCGTCACAGTTATCGAACATCTTCCGACCTCGCTCCATATAATTTAGAAGATTCGCGCGTAATTCCGAAAGGACCGACGGGGTCATCAACGGCACCTTTGGAATCTTCGATTGATACGCCGGTGCGCGAATACTCGGTGGATTTTCGTCCCTTTCTCTATCTTATCGTTTCACACATGTTATTATTATTGAATTTATAATACCAATTAGTTTATTAATTAATCGGTATCAGAATAAACATTCGGATACTCGAATTCAGTCGGAGCGTACGAAAAATCAATTACACGATCGAGGGTCGATTTAATTTTGCGAAAGAGTAGTTGATTTAAATAAGGAGAAAACTAAATGAAATTGTTGCAACTTGCCGCGACGTCGGTATTCGTTACAGCGCGTAAGTGTCGACGCGTTGTCGTTACAAAAATAGATTGTATCGAGAACTTATTTTGCGGTCAAAACAAAGACCCCAGGGGAGTTCATTTTTAAGGCATCCGCCCGTCGTTTTTTGACCCACGAGGCTAGTACGGGGGTGAACAAATCCGGATCCCGTTCCGCGATGGAATCCTTTCCCAACCACCGCAGTGCCGTACTCGCGACATATCCAAAGAGCATCGTCACGACCAGGCCAATGACGGGATACCACACGTACGATAGACGATACACCTCGAAGTACTCGATATCCTCAGCGGCCCTAGAATTTCAATATAGAAAAAAAAAAAACAAAATGAAAAATCTTCTTAGCGATAGCGTCCGAAAGAGCGCGTCGTATCGTACTTAAAACGGAGCAGACGGGCTTCGTACGCCGAGCTGTAAATTCCCGTCGAGTTCGGGCAGTTCTCGGTCGAAACCGGGAGCTCGGGTGTCGGGGGCTTGGGAGAACCAAAAACGACCCACAACGAGACGGCAAGACCGATAATAACACCGATAACGGATCCATACTCGTTGGCAGCTTCGACGAACATTCCAAGGCTGAACAGACCGAGAATGGGACCTCCCATCGCACCGTTTATCGCCAATAGAGCTTGCATTATATTGCCAATCTGAGAAACAATATACGCCACGCCCAATATCGTTACTCCATTGATCGCGGCGAGGATCTTGCTGAATAACGAAGCTCTAACGTCCGATAGTTCTCGTCCGAATTTACTATAAATCGGCTTTATGTAATCCGTAACCGCGACCGCTGCCAATGAATTAATTACCGCCGAAACGGTGCTGAGCGAAGCGCTGAAGACACCGGCTATGAAGATACCCGAGAGTCCCGGTATCTTGGACATTCTTATCTTGGCAAAGTACGGCATAACCTGATCGAAGGTATATATTTGACCGGAGGCAACTGGATCGCAACCTTTGTACCAGACGTACAGGCTCACACCCGCGAGCGAAGCGATCAGTATAAAAATAGCGACGAGCGGTAAAGTGATGAAGAGCGCCACCTGAGCCGACTTTAGCGATCTGTAAAACGTAAAGTGCAATAAAATAGAACGTGCAGCGGTTAATGATGTAATTGTGTTCCGCGTGACGTTATGACCCACCTGGCGGAAAGAAGACGCTGAAACGAAACCTGGCTAACCCCGAAGATAGAAAGATAGGTGCACGTACCGCCGATCGTGCAACCCCAAATTGTGTGCCGTACCCTCGGGTCTGGATCGAAACTGTGGAAATATAAAGAAAAGAAATGTCAAATTAACAACAACGGTTCGATCGTTCCATCCTTCTATTTCCGAACGATCAACGACAACCACGAAACGAAATAATATTCTGTACTTCCAAACTTTCAAACGATCTCCCTCGGTAGCCCTCCTCAAAACCTCGTAAATTCCTCCCTCCGTGTCGTAGCAAACGACACCGATTACGCACAATATCGAGGTGAACATGAGTATGCCCTGAATGACATCGGTCGCTATCACGGCCTTCATACCGCCGATGCTGGAGTAAAAGGTACAAATTATCCCTATAACGAGTACGCTCCACACGCTCGACATTCCGGTTGAAGCTTCCAGTGCCAGAGCCGGAGCGTACAGAACGACGCCCGTGCTGAAAATCAATTGAACGAAATTCGCGAGGCTAGCCGCCAATCGCGCCGTCGTGCCGAACCTCCTCTCAAGATACTGCAACCAAATCGAACGTTATAACGCACCGTCGCGTGGAAAGTCCATTACACGCGGAGATAGTCCGTACCTCGTAGATACTCATAGTCTGCAGCTTGAAGAAAACCGGAAGATAGAAGAAGACGTTGATCGGTGTGCCCACGCAAAATCCGATCAATATCACGTTGAACGAGAATCCGTAGATATAATTTTCACCGCTGACGCCGAGCATCGATATTGCCGACACGAAGGAGACCATAATGGCGATCGCGAGCAGTGGTACGTTCATGGAACGATTAGCCGTGAAATATTCCTTTTTGTCGAACGATAATACCCTCGATTAATTCGGTCGTGCCTCGATTTGGTTTTATCCGCTCGGGACATCGAGCCGATAAAATTTGTCTCTCTTTTTAAATACATTTTAGACATTTTTCTCGCACCCCCGAAAAGTCGCTATACAGCGATGCACGATGGAATAACATTTACAAAAATGATACTTCTCATTGTATCGCGCGATTAGTTAATGTTTTATACTTTCGATCGAATATACTTCGTTTCAATGGTATTTTTATATCACGTTCGTTTGTTGAGCTTGGCAAAATCGATAGAGCGACATCGGGTACGTGCGATTAATGCTACCAAAGTGGGGAAAGCTATTAACCTCCTTCTTCGCTATACGATTCAATCGTTTCTCTTTAAGATAGGAGTCTGGTAGCTTAAGCCGATTTTCATGTCTTTTTTGGAGGGCGTTTCTTTGTAGAAAAATAAAAATGAATCGTTTTGGATATTTAGGATGCTTTTATTTACACATTAAAGATACAAAAAAAAAATTGTTTGAAAAATTTTTATAGTTTATTATTATTATTATTATTATTATTGATCGAAGTTGGAACCACGAAAAAAAAAGCGCGTGGGTGGCCCCGGTGATTTTGGCTCTTGATGTTATCTGAAATCAAAAATTCTTGATAATTCTTAATCTATAGACAGGTCATTCTGGTCGGAACTACTGAAGTTAAAGTTCATGGATGAATAACAAAATGGCGGACTTTGGAAAAAAACTTCCTTTTCCATTTTGTTATTTATCCATGAAATTTAACTTCAGTAGTTCCGACCAGAATGACACGTCTATAGATTAAGAATTATCAAGAATTTTTTATTTCAGATAACATCAAGAGCCAAAATCACCGGGGCCACCCACGCGCTTTTTTTCGAGGTGCCAACTTCGATCAATAATAATAATAATAATAAGAAACTATTAAATTTTTTCAAAATTTTTTTACTTTGTATCTTTAATATGTAAATAAAAACATCAAAAATATCCAAAACGATTCATTTTTATTTTCCTGCAAAAGAAGGCCCTCCAAAAAAGACATGAAAATCGGCTCAAGTTACCAGGCTACTACCTTAAACGGTACAAGTTTTTTCTATGGGAAATATCTTCCGTTTCGCTCGTTCAACTTGGAGAGTTATCGGAGTTATTACCCACCGTGAATTATAATCATCGTACCTCGGTTGTTTTTTGTCGCCCGCCGGAGAATCGAAAGTAAACCCCCATCGACGCGGAAACGGATAGGGCTATGACGACGATTAGGTAATCGTGCCATTGTAACTCTCCCACGGTCTCCTTTGCGTTTAAATGAAAATTCGTTAATCTTTAACAAACTGCCGGTATTGGATCACGAAATAATAAAAGTATCTCTTGACGCGGGACTTTTTAAGATTAATGAATCAAATTAATCGTCTTTTAAGGTAGTACAGGTATCTTTTTTCTGTCATACAGAAGTCATTCCGCTGTATTGAAACTTTGAATGAAACCTTTTATCCCGTACGGATTACGGCATGTAATTCGTCATAACCTTTATGTTCGATCAACTCGAAAATCGTTTCGAGAAACTTACATCCATTTCAATGGTCCGGCAATTAAAAAATCCGTCATGTACACACTTTACGCTAATAAATAGCCTTCCGTTTTCCAAATAATTTCGGTAACTCTGAAATCGTCGATGCAATAGCGATCTTTGCCGAATCACAGACTCGACGCGACTGGAGGTTTCGTGTCCGGTGCAACTCGCACGCCGCGAAAACATCCTCGGAACGTCACCGTTCATTACGTACCCTCTTTTATCTCTATATTTCACAGAGTCACGGTCGAGCATTATTTGTTCGTTTAAAAGCCATACCGCGCTATTGTTTCGACGGGTATTTACGTGACATGGCGGGTGTTGATTTCCCGAGATTTATCGAATATAATTAACGATAATTTCACGTACAGTTAACGGTTCAAATGATACACGCGCTGCGCGTTTTTAATTCTTATTATTCGTACCAGTGAGAATTGGGGAACGGGACGGATTTTATAATTACTCGATAGAATCGATTGCAAACCATCGGGCAACCGTGAAATATAATTCGATGTGTTTTAAATTCGATCGAGTTAATTTTTAATCGACAAAAGAAATAATTCATGAGCGACGAAAAGGAGAAATAAAAGAAGACACCGATGACGCTGGTCTCCCGGGTCTCCCGATCGACATTCTAGCGCGGATGTTCACAATTTACTTCATCTTCATTCGAAGGCGCGCGTCCAAAGGGAACGTGTTATTTTGACGAACGAATAACGCGACAGCGACTATTTCATTCGTGGACATCCATTCGCGGAGTAACGCGGGCAACGTCACAGAGTCGTCGACGTTGCAAAAGTTTCGTCCCCGCTCCCAACGCCCCAAAAACAGCGAATGTTCCTAGCTTAAAATTAGACGAAACGTAAAAGAAAAACTGAGATAAATCGTGTATCTCGTAATTCACGCTGGATAACGTTCGCTCGTGTTGTCATATAATTTCCAGTACCACCGGCACATACACGACGGCCGGGTACGTCTTTGCGGGTCGTAAAGGACGACGAGGAGGACATTAGCGCGTGTCGTTACTCCGTTCGATCGTCGTCGTGTATTTCGTACAACAAATATTCGTAAGTAAAAAGGGTCGATCGATTTTTCATAGCCAACCGAGAATAGTTTGGCTACGCGAGTCCGTTGAGGTCAGCCAACAAGCGCCAGATGCGGACGAGGGCATCCTCGTTTTCCGCGCATGGCGGTAAGTCGGCGTAGCGGGTATGGTACGAGGTCTGTTCAAAAAGTATCGCGAATTTTGAATTTCCGCGGGCTACGTATATTCGATTTTCGATTTTTTTTTGTGGCGTTAGATTGGTACTCGTGTCCCTCATTTATGCTGAAAAAATCGGCCACTTTGAATGTTTAGTTAATCGTTGACAGCTGTTTTGGTTAGACGTGTTTTGGCTTATCTTCGATTTTTGTCTATTCCAAAAAAACAGCTTCCATTGCGATGATCGAGCTTTGGGTCGTCGCGGACCGAGTTCAACAGCTCCTTAGCAACGCGACACTGTTTTTCTTCAAAATTCAGCAATTTTGGCACGAATTGCGCGGCGACCCGTCTCATACCCAAATCATTGGTAAAAATCGAATAGCACGAGCCAATCGATATGTTTAGTTCCTCGGCAACTTCTCTAACGGTGATTCGACGATTGGCCAATATTATTTTCTTCGCTTCATCAATGTTTTCGTCCGTTGTTGATATGCTCGGGCGTCCGGAACGCATTTCGTTGTTCGCATCGTCTCGGCCCTCTGAGAACATTTTGTACCGCCAATAAACTTTGCTTTGGTCCAAGGTAGCTTCACCATATGCCACAGTCAACATTCGGAATGCTTCCGCGCACCTAATTTTCTTTTTCACACAAAATTTGATACAGATTCTTCGATCCATTTTTTGGAATAGGCAAAAATCGAAGACAGGCCAAACGCGTCTAACCAAAACAGCTGTGAACAATTAACTAAACATTCAAAACGGCCGATTTTTTCAGCATAAGTGAGGGACATGAGTACCAACCTAACGCCACAAAAATCATGTGGACGAGATATTTATTTAACGGGATAAAAGTTAATATATTTAAAGAATAAAATCAAATTAGTACATAGTAAAAAGAGCTAACTTGCTCTGTACGTCTTTACTTCACGACCGTCGCATTAGGACTGCCTTAAAACTATGTTCGTCACTCAGGCATACTCTCATTCTCTCTTTATCCTCCACTGAGACCTCACAATTCGTCACACGGGTCTCACGCACTCTTCCAATGACTTCTCCGAAAATAAAAACTAAAACACAATCGCAATCGAACCCGGAGAGCATTCGTCGCACAGCGCACATACTCTTTGTCTCACATCTCTATCGACTCTGCTCCCAAACGACACTCTCTTTCATTCGGCATTCTACGCAAAGTTATCGTCCCTAATGTTTGGTCTGTAGCTAACTCTTATTTTAAAGCGTTGGCGACACAGCGCCGTCTCACTCTTTCACAACACTTCTCGTTTCAATAGATTCTTTCACGCACAGCACATTTACACAAATTCACTGATCCCACACTAATATTGTACCCGTGGAGAAAAAAATAATTCCTCGTAGAAACAACACGATTATCCGATGCGACAATTGTATCACTATTCGAACAGCCTTCTTTATTTTTTTCCCGACTCACAAATATTCACGTTCCGGAGAGTCGCGATACGGTTGATCGCGAAAAAACGTTCGCGTCTACCCGGAGCTTTCGATGATTCTCCATGAAGTAAGAATATCATTATATCGTAGTGCGCGGTGTAGATAACTGTATAAATTAAAAAGAGATAGAGAGTGAACGGTGGAGATCTCATCTATTCGCGCCCAGCCTACGTCTCGTACCGCGCGTATGCTCGCCGTTCGGACGCAGGCCACTCGAACTATACTTGCGTTACGTGAACGAGTACATGTCGTTATACTATTACGTATTATACGCGGAGATAGCGCGTACGTGCGCTGTGTCGGTATAGTAGTTACATGGGAAAGCGGTTGGAATATATCTCTGATTTTAATTATATATACACGTATATGCATTCACAGAGAGAGGTAGAACGCATAGGCCGAAAACCCGCGACGATCCGCCAGCTATACTCGGACGTATACCTACTGTAATATAATAGAGTATTTTTAAGGCTCATTGGTACACATTGCGTGCGAAGGTGAGAATCGAGAACCACGGACAATATCGGTTAGAAGAGTCTTGCTCCGCCAGTCGCCGCTATCTTCCGGTCTAAAGATAACTAAAACGCTTTTGACACCTCGCTTTACCGACGCACATAAACCGTTGAGATACGGAGGAAGCTGTTCCGACTAGTCGCGCCTCTTGGCGCATGTACGCGCGGTTGGACGAACGTGCAACGATCCTAGCGGTGGAAAAAGCTTTCCGAGAAGGCACGTATCGCCGTGAACGCGAATCCGCGTAGGTTCATCGCACCTTTCGTACGAACGGCTCTCCGCGTCGTTCGTTTCACGCGTCGATCGACTCCGCGTTCCCGATACAATATACATCCCGCTGTTATACCCTTGGATCGCGCATTGTCCATCCGCGTGCACGCGCCTCTCGTCCCGCGAAGCTCGGGGCAATTTGCTTCCGAGCAAAGACGCGAAGAGGAGAACGAACGCGGAATCATTTGCGCGCGAAGAATACAAGTGTGCGTCTGTGTGTGTGTGCGAAATGCAGCCTGGACCACCGGCTTCGCGGGACCACGGATTGACGATCGACCGGTGAGTGTATAACGCTCCAAGAACAAGTTAATCACGGCTATATACCGCTCGCAACAAATCATCTCGACCTATTCGCGTTCGTTCGTCGACGAACGTATAATGGCAATTAATCTATCACAGTCCTCCCGTATCTTCGAGCACGGTAGCCACGTAAGACAATTAGCAAGGGTTCCGTTCTACCGACGAACCTCGGACTTGGCACATTGGCTAATGGTCGAACCGCTTTCGTCTCTAATCGTATTCGTATACGAGACTTCGGGAGACTCGAGACTCGAACTAATAAACGGAATATAGGGATGAAACGCCGTACGATTGAAAAAATTATCGAACTCTGGAGAACCAAACCCTTTCCCAATTGATAGAAACACGAGTGACGCGGCGTTCGGCGCGCAGAGTCAACGTCTATGTTTTTGTCAACCCTTCGTAACGACCCTTCGGACCTAACATCTCGAGATCTTTGATCGACACGCGTATCGATCGTACGTATTGACACGCGAATTGAGTGTGTCCCGGATATGAAAATGAGGCAAATCGAGGGGTAACCGATGTACGGAGGCCATGATCGGAAAACATCGGCTCCTTGGATTATAGATTGGATTATAATCAGAGCTCGTCGTTTACGACCGCTTCTTCCAAAAGTGTTTTTCTTTAACGAAATCTTTTTTTTCTAATAACGCACAGTATTTTAAACGATCCTCGATAATGACGTTACGCGTTTATCTTCCATCCGCATTTATTTTTTTAGCGACCAATCCGGTAGAGCCAATCCGGTAGAGCCGAATCGGTACGAATTCCCCGCGCAAAGCGTGCGTACTCGTACGTGGCACGCGCGGGTCTGTGGAGCACGCGGGTAGAGTAATTCTTCGCTGAAGCGATGATCAACACGGTCGATCGCGTTTCAGCAAAGAACGCGCATCCGCTGGTGAGTCGCCCGATACGCCGATACGAATCTACCGCGGTGTAATACGAGGGGGGACCCAAAAAAAGCGGGAATTTCGTCATAATTTCTTTATTTTTTAATATTTTTACACCAAATTTTGATAACCTCCAAAGTATTCTCCTTTGACCACAACGCACCTCTGCAAACGATCCTTCCAATGTTCAAAACATTTTTTAAATTCACTTATCGGGATGTTCATTAGGCCTTCCAGCGATTTTCGTTTCACCTCCTCCACAGTGACAAAACGCTTGATTGCTGCTTTGTTTCGGGGTCGTATCCATAGCACCACGATTCTACACCAGTAATCACCTTGGAAAAAAGTTCAGGGTCCTCTTCGAGCTGATTTTGAAGTTCAAAACATGCCTGAAGTCGACGCTCCCTTTGCTCGTCTGTGAGAAGGCGAGAGACAAATTTGGCTGCAACTCTGCACATGTGCAAATCTTTGGATAAAATCCTCTGAATTGAACTCCATGATATCCCAGACATCTCACAGAGTTGATCAATGGTTCGGCGACGATCTTCACGAATGAGAGCATTGATTTTGTCGACGTTTTCGTCACTTCTTGACGTTGAGGGGCGTCCCGAACGGGGTTGGTCTTCAATTGACATTTCTTCATTTTTAAAACGTGAAATCAGTATTACAGTAGTTTCCGCGGCCGATTTCCCCAACAGGAAACAAAATTTCATAGCCGCGCGTTGCTCTCGACGATCGGCCATCACGTTTTCGCCGAAATGGAAAAAGTTGTTTCACTACAAAAATTCCCACGGGCGAACCGATGCACTCACGGCGACAGAACTTCGTACACTAACTCAGGAGACGTGTCCCCAACGGACACCTGGTCGAGCAATGGGTTCCCCCCACTCTCCCACCCCGCCACAGCGCAATTCCCATTTTTTTTGGGTCCCCCCTCGTACACTCGACCGAAAAAAAAAGCGGTACACTTAAAATTTGGGAAAAAATCACTAAATTTTAAATGACTTAATCTTGGAATCTCTGAAAGCTTGGAATCTCTGCTTAAAGGATCGATTTTTTTCAATGTTGCGAGATAAATTTATTGAAAATGGCAGTTGATGAAGCAAGAGCACGCGACATTGGAAAAAAATGGTCCGAGTTTGCGACAGCACAAGGCGAGAGTCAAGTCTCGTAACTCAATGGAACAAAAAGCATGTGATAGGAAAGTGTCTTCTCTTTAAAATGCTTTTTTAATCGTTTCGATCCGATGATTTTTCGCTGAGTTATTCGCATTTGAAGAAAAAGGATGTTTTTTTACTTTAAATGCGAATAACTCGGCGAAAAATCATCGTATCGAAACGATTAAAAAAGCATTTTAAAGAGGAGACTCTGTACTATCACATGATTTTTATTCTATTGTGTTGCGACACCTGACTCACGCGATGGGTCGTCGCAAACTCGGATCATTATTTTTCAATTCCGCACGCTCTCGCTTTGTCATCCGCCATTTTCAATAAATTTATCTCGCAACATTGAAATAAATCGATTCTTTAAGCAGAGATTCCAAGCTTTATTTTCATTTTTTAAAGACCTTTCTATCTTCATTATTTACGAAGGTGCCGTCATTTGAAATTTAGTGATATTTTTCCCAAATTTTAAGTGTACCGCTTTTTTTCGGGTGAGTGTTTTTAGCCTCTGCGGTGGCGTTGGTGGCGTTGGTGGCACTCCCCGTATATCGACCACCGTTTACCACCGTTTACCACCGTTTACCACCGTTTACCACCGTTTACCACCGTTTACCACCGTCTACCACCGTTTACCACCGTTTACCACCGTTTACCACCGTTTACCACCGTTTACCACCGTTTACCACCGTTTACCACCGTTTACCACCGTTTACCACCACCGCTACTACCGTTCGTCCCAGGATGACTTGAAGGGCCGCCCCAAGGGAACGGAATCCTCGTCGACTCGACGCGATCTTGCGAGTACCGAACGGATCGGTCGTAGAGGCTTCCGAATCGTTACCGTGCGGTTGGCGCGACCGCGGTAATCGCAATTTATTGCTCGATAAATAATCTCGGTGCGGGTACATCCATCGATGTGAGCTCGACCAACCCGAGGAAACGCGAACGATGAAAGTGTGCGAAATCACCGGTAGTATCGGGAACTAGAAACGGTAGCGAGAGGCAGCCAGAGATCCGAACGTATAATCGGAGTCTACGATGATATAGCGGAACATTTACAGGACCGAGGGCATCGGGCCAATACGGCAATAACATTTCTCATTCCTATATACAGATATACAATTTTTTATTCTTTTTACTCGCGTTTTTCTATAATGCTCGCTATTTGCTACTAAAATCAAACCAACGTAATCTCGAAAAAATCTCAGGTTCTTTTCTCGAAATTCCGTACAATGCTCGAAGCCTCTTCCGATATAAGCACACATTGTGTGAAATTTGGAGAAAGCAACTCGCGAGTTGGGCCTTTTTTCCGTACACGCGTTGTGAAATTCAAATTTTTCGAATAATTTCAAACTTTATGAAATCGCAACCTTTCTACAATATTTTTGTGTTCGTGACGGGACGAGGAGGGTCATAATTCTCAAAAATATAGGCAAAGACGATAAAATGGTCCGTATCACCTCCACCTAACCTACGTGTCGCACCGTAGTATCGGACCGCGACGACCGCGAAGAAGGGTTCCGAGAGCCAAAAGCGTTTGATCGCGTCGCTCGAGGCCGACGCGACCGAGAAAAACTAGTAGCGGTTCCATAGATCTCCGGGTACAATATATACCACGGAGGGCGCTCATTCTCTCTCGTCGCTCGCCAACGCAATCGCGTATCTTCAACGTTCCTTTTTTTTTGCCTCGAGCGTTTCTATCACTCGATCGCACCGATTCCGTACCAACTACGCGGGGCGGGGGGTTTCGCCAATGAGCCGACGTTGGTGGTACGGTGCGCGATCCGAGATGCCGCATTTACTCCTTCCAATGCCCCGCTACGCTACGCGTATTCCGTACGTCGGTGTCGAGTTACCTCGAGTCAACCTCTTTGTAAAACGTATCGCGCGGATATCCAATAATTGGACGCGAATTGCTCGCTCGATCTCTTTGTCGCGCTTTACCCGATCACGAGACGCGACCTTTCTCGCTTTCATTTTTATCGTGGATCATCGCGCCCGTCGAACTGACACCGATCGAGCACGGTAATACGCTCGACTTCATTGGAATTGGTGAAAAGCTTCGGTCTCGATTGTTCGGTGTATCGTTGTTATCGATCATCGATCTCCGAGCATACGGAAAACAATGACAATTCGGGATACACTCTTTTTGCGCAATCGAGGACAATCGAATCTCGTTCGAGGAAGAATTTTTTCGAGACCACGTCACCGTTCTATCCGTTTTCTCAGTGGTCGTAAGCCCCCCGCGCGTCTTGTAAAATTGGAACAACGATCGGATTCGTGACTCCCCCCTAAGATTTACACGAGGAAACGAGCGGGTACATTAATAAACGAGAAGCAACGCGCGCTCTTCATCCGGAAGCCCTCGGGCACTGGAAGACCTTAAAAAGACACAGCGGGCACATAAATCGACCGATAATCCGTGTCTCGTTCGACCACATTCTCAGCGGTGTGCGCGTATACGCGTTAGTACGATACTATAAATGCCAATGACGCGCAAATGAGCGAGAGTTTTCTATAGATTTGGTATATTCGTAAAATCTACTTTATGGAATAATTTCGCTATTAATCAATGCTTTGTTGCTGAATTTGGGAGCGGCCGAGAGATATACGTGTCACAGTTTCCGAGCGTTCGCGTCGTCCCTTATCGCTTCGGGTTTATTTTCGTTGACCATGTAGAAATGATATTATGTACCGCGGAGATACGGACTCATAGGCCACCCTAGTATATCAGCCACTGGGGTTCATCGTTCCGCAAAACCGGACCGCTCTGCTACGCTCTCGAGCGACGAAAAGATCCCTTATACGAGGTCTGTTCAAAAAGTATCGCGAATTTTGAATTTCCGCGGGCTACGTATATTCGATTTTCGATTTTTTTGTGGCGTTAGGTTGGTACTCGTGTCCCTCGCTTATGCTGAAAAAATCGGCCATTTTGAATGTTTAGTTAATCGTTGACAGCTGTTTTGGTTAGACGTGTTTTGGCTTGTCTTCGATTTTTGCCTATTCAAAAAAAGCAGCTTCCAGTGCGATGCTTTGGTTTCCACGTCATAACCATAAATCCATTATTCGTCACCAGTTATGACCCTCTGGAGCAAATTTGGGTCGTCGCGGACCGAGTTCAACAGCACCTCAGCAACGCGACACTGTTTTTGTTCGAAATTGAGCAATTTTGGCAGGAATTTCGCGGCGACCCGTCTCATGCCTAAATCATTGGTAAAAATCGAATAGCACGAGCCAATCGAAATGTTTAGTTCCTCGGCAACTTCTCTAACGGTGATTCAACGATTGGCCAATATTATTTTCTTCGCTTCATCAATGTTTTCGTCCGTTGTTGATGTGCTCGGGCGTCCGGAACGCATTTCGTTGTTCGCATCTTCTCGGCCCTCTGAGAACATTTTGTACAATCGATAAACGTTGCTTTGGTTCAAGGTAGCTTCGGCATGTGCCACGGTCAACATTCGAAATGCGTCCGCGCACTTAATTTTCTTTTTCACACAAAATTTTATACGGATTCTTTGATCCATTTTTTGGAATAGGCAAAAATCGAAGACAAGCCAAAACGCGTCTAACCAAAACAGCTGTCAACGATTAACTAAACATTCAAAATGGCCGATTTTTTCAGCATAAGTGAGGGACACGAGTAACAACCTAACGCCACAAAAAAATCGAAAATCGAATATACGTAGCCCGCGGGAATTCAAAATTTGCGATACTTTTTGAACAGACCTCGTATTTTGCCATCCGCTATTATTCCGACAACGCTCGACGAACGTTTACTACACAACGGTACAAACGCTTTTATACGAGACCTACGATAGTCGTTCCATATTAGTAAATAAAAAAAATAGATTTTCAAATGTTTCTCTTTCTCGTCGTTCGGGGTCGGGTTGGCAGAAAATTCACGCGTCAACGGTAACGAGGCACGGAACGTTGAATCGCGTTTGCCGGGAAGTGTTTACGAACGTAGCCGGGCTTTGTATAAGACGAGGTTCTTATAAAATTTCGAGCCGAGCCCACTTTTACTCAACTTTTACTTTATAGCGCCTTCTCGCGCGCGTCCGTGCGACAGCGACGAACCGATAGACACGGGATTTATGAAAGCACGTACGAGGGCGTTAGCAATTTAAAACGAAACGATACGGTTCCATGGCGGGGGTGTCGCCCTTGTACGAGCGGTACGATATACCTTCGTGGGTGGATCTATACCGGTATATCGGTGTAATTGCGGACTCGGTTCTCCGAGATGTTGGTTTTTTCCGATGAAAAATCAATAAGCCGTTGCGGACACGGCACGCACAGTACCGTGCGTGTAACGTTCATTGATATATTAAATATATTAAATATACGGAGCGGTCCGCGTCAACTCGATCTGGCTGTACCATTTTTTTTCTTTCAACGAGTCTCATAGAGCGATACAGGGTCACCCGTACCGTTAGTATTTTTTCTTTATTTTAGTTGGTTCAACCAAATGAGGATACTTTTTTTATCAACAGATGTTGCCATTTTTCTTATATCATCGTCCGAATAAAAATAATGTAGTCTTCGAGTTGCCGTCTCCTTGTCGCACGGACAATATTTTTGTAATATAAAATAAATAGTAAAAAAGAAAAACTCGAGAGAAAATAATGAATGGTCGAGTTGGAACGTCCCATATACAATAGCGTTCATTGAGCCTCGCTACATGCACTTTCGTTTTGCACCGGACTCGCGCTTGTACATCTCCAAAAAGGAACGGAAATCACCTTGTCCGAACGGCGCTCTCGTGTCTTTATATATATATATTATATTGTATTGTATATGCTATGTACGCGAAGAGTACAGGACTACTTATGAACGTAAGTATCGGTCGCGGGCTCGCTGTCGCCCTTGTACAAGGGTATTATCCACCTACGCGAACCGTAGGTACGATTGCCGCGATACACCATTCCGCTCTACCACTGTACGTAGCACGGCTATGGGCCACGATCCGTACCGACGCGAAGGTTCGACGAAAGTGTATACGAGGTCTGTTTATAAACTATCGCGAATTTTGAATTTCCGCGGGCTACGTATATTCAATTTTCGATTTTTTTGTGGCGTTAGGTTGGTTCTCGTGTCCCTCACTTATGCTGAATAAATCGGCCATTTTGAACGCTTAGTTAATCGTTGACAGCTGTTTTGGTTCGACGCGTTTTGGCTGGTCTTCGATTTTTGCCTATTCCAAAAAATGGATCAAAGAACATGTATCAAATTTTGTGTGAAAAACAAAATTATGTGCGCGGACGCATTTCGAATGTTAACCGTGGCATATGGAGGAGCTACCTTGGACCAAAGCAACGTTTATCGGTGGTACAAAATGTTCTCAGAGGGCCGAGAAGATGCGAACAACGAAATGCGTTCCGGACGCCCGAGCGCATCAACAACGGACGAAAACATTGACGAAGCAAAGAAAATAATATTGGCCAATCGTCGAATCACCGTTAGAGAAGTTGCCGAGGAACTAAACATTTCGATTGGCTCGTGCTATTCGATTTTTACCAATGATTTAGGCATGAGACGGGTCGTCGTGAAATTCCTGCTAAAATTGCTCAATTTCGAAGAAAAACAGTGTCGCGTTAACATTGCTAAGGAGCCGTTGGACTCGGTCCGCGACGACCCAAATTTTCTCCGGAGGGTCATAACTGGTGACGAATCGTGGGTTTATGGTTATGACATGGAAACCAAAGCTCGATCATCGCAATGGAAGCTGCTTTTTTGGAACAGGCAAAATTCGAAGACAAGCCAAATCACGTCTAACCAAAACAGCTGTCAACGATTAACTAAACATTCAAAATGGCCGATTTTTTCAGCATAAGTGAGGGACACGAGTACCAACCTAACGCCACAAAAAAATCGAAAATCGAATATACGTAGCCCACGAAAATTTAAAATGCGCGATACTTTTTGAACAGATCTCGTACGCAACGGTGACCGTTAATGATCATCCCACTCACCCCGTGCACGATTCAACCGATTCGTATATTATCGCCGATATCGGCACGTTCGTCATCGGGGTTACGAGACATTACGCCGGATTTGATTGAGGGACGGACACCCGCGTCAATGCCGATAGGGTGGAGAAATGTGGCGATGGAGGGAGTATCATTTACGCTACAGATCAATTTCCACTCCCATTTTTATCGCGAGACATTGCACTTTCGGAAACCTTCCGAGAAAGAGTTAAAAAAAACTCAAGATCGTGAATTTTTTGTTGTTTTAGAAATTTCGCAACCACGAGATACCGAACGCGAAGGGTCGGAAATGCGTACGTGTACGGAACCGTGAAAATTCAGAGTCGACGATTCTCAAATCCGACACCCTCTCCTCTCTCTCTCTCTCTCTCTCTCTCTCTCTCTCTCTCTCTCGACTCTTATCCGGCTAACGGGGCAATTAAAAACATCGGATGATTTCTCTGAAAGTACGCGGACACGGCTGGGTTAGTTTTAACGCGGTACACGTGACGGAGACCGATCGAATCGGTAACGAACGATTCGAGATACGGTCAAAAGGCATTCTCGGTGGGTCGGTCGCGCGCGCCCGTGAGAGGACAGGACCCCTCGGTGTATATAATCGGTGTGCGTACACACGGTACGGCAAAGTTCGACCACACACGTTCCGGGAGCTCCGCGAACTCTCGGGACCGGATCATCCGCGCGAACCACGCGGCCTCCGTGGAGGTAATGTTTCTTTTAAGTGCGAACACAAATTGTAACCGAGACGATCCGGTCCGAGAGGAGTAGTACCGTACTTCTTCACGCCGGTTATCCATGCTCACGGTTATACCCGCGAGAAACGTCCGCGGCGCGGATCAAATTTCAAAAGTCGTACGTTTCGATTCGAGATTGCAGGGAGCGGAGATCCGTGCGGATCCTCGACGCTACTCTCGACTCTCGCACCGTCGTTATCGCGGAGGCCCTCGCATCTCTCCCAATCGTCTCTTCCCTCGGGGAAGACTCATTTTTATTATCAATCTTGCATTATATATTATTTCTCGCGGAGCTTCCGGATCTCTGGATACGCGACTGCAATCACATCATCTCCCCGGCTGCCGCGTATCCGTTCCTTCCACTGGGAAAAGTTACATCGACCGCTCGATTAATAACGATAACAATGGTATCACGGCGCGAGCTGATTTGTTCACATCGTCCGTATAGTTTTTCATTCGTGTTCCTGAAACGATATATATCCCCGTTTTATCCACTGTGGCGCGTCAACGCGTCCTCTCGATGCTCGTTCCACCGTTTACGTAATATCGTTGAACCGGGTCGGTGCGATGGGACGAACGCGCGTCGTTACCGGATATCGATCTCTTCTCGATCGTCGTTCGCGATATATACGGTTCGAGAGATCCGAAAGAAAAAGAGAACGCGACGATGAAAAGAGCGGAGAGTAAGGCTGCGAGAAAAAGACAGAGGAATGAGAAAAGAAAAATAACTTGATCGTTCGGCGAGAAAGATGAGACTCTTTAAATATTTCTACCGTAAATCGATGATGACGTTCATGATCGTGTAATTAGACTCGAAACGCGAGAGTCGCTCGGTCTTTCCATATTAACGCTCGCGAGCCGGTTTCTTTGTATTATCATTTTTTCTCTGTACAAGACGCGAAAGATGTCTGGCGCTCGCGAGTTAACCATATGTACAAGGATAATTAATCGGAGAACTCTGTTGGCATCTCATTTACGAACGTCTCGTCGTCGGGTGGTCCGAGAATGTATTGACAACAAAAATCGAACAACTAAATACCACCCCTTTTTCGAGGAAAATAAACCTCTTCTTACGCCAAAAAACATTTTTACGTTATTGCGAAACAATCGGAAGTCTCGCGAACGAACGAACGCTGAAGGAAATATATACCCGTTGCGCGTGTGACGAGAGCCGACCGCGACGGAGATGGCAATTGAAAAAATAGGAGAGACGAGAGAAATAACTTTCGCCGAGAAATATCTATATATGCATATATATATCGATAGCGAGGACAAATTCCACACTAACGAGTGACTTCTGCTTAGCATTGAAATATAGTACTCGCGATCCAATTCCTGAATCAAGAGAACGCTCCGATGCGTATAAGCTCAAGAGCATCAACGGAAGACGGAACAAATTATATATATATATATATATATATATATATATATATATATATATATATATATATTATATATACATACACTAGGACGATTTTTCTTTTTCGACTATTTTTTTTTTCAGTCCTCACCCGAAATTTTGTTGGATATGTCGAAAAATAAATTTCCTGAAAGTTACAACCCTTAATATTAATTCTAAGTACTTTCCCAAAGCGTGAGAAGATTTTTCCATCTAAAGTACACGTGAATCGAATTTTATTTTATTTTTTTCAAATTCTATAACTCAGCCGCATTTTATGCTATCATATTGTTCTTTGTTTCGATTTACTCGGAATAAAACAATCTAAACAAGTGCCTTTTGCGGTGAAAGTGTAAATTTTACTGGTGAGTTGGTACGGGTCACTGAAGTTGATTTTTACCCAAAATTCTCGTTTTTTTTGCTGTTATCTCCGAAACAATTAACTTTACGAAAAAAATGTAAATAAAAAATTTGTTGGAGATTTAATTTACTACAAAAAAGATCCTATCGACCCAATTGCTTAGATTAATATTTCTTGAGACATTGAACTTTAACTTATGAGTAGTATAAAATTTATAAAATATGAAATATTAAATAATAAAAAAAATAAAAAATTAAAAAAGTTCAATATCTCAAGAAATATTAATCTAAGCAATTGGGTCGATAGAACCTTTTTTGTAGGAAATTAAATTTCCAACAAATTTTTTATTCACATTTTTTTCGTAAAGTTGATTGTTTCGGAGACAACAGCAAAAAAACGAACTTCAGTGAAAAAAACTTCAGTGACCCGTACCAACTCACCAGTACAATTTACACTTTCGCCACAAAAGGTACTTTTTTAGATTTGTTTTATTCTGAATAAATCGAAACCAAGAACAATATCATAGCATAAAATGCGGCTGAGCTATAGAAATTTGAAAAAAAAAAAATTCGCTTTACGTATATTTTAGATGGAAAATCTTTTCACGCTAAGGGAAAGTAATTAGAATTAATATTAAGGGCTGTAACTTTCAGGGAATTTCTTTTTCGACATATCCAACAAAATTTCAGGTGGGGACTGAGAAAAAAAAATAGTCGAAGAAAAAAAAATCGCACTAATAAAAGAACGAAACGGAAGAAGCGAGTTAAGCATATACACACTGTCCGCGTAATTTGTCACGATCTCGCGAGCGTACCCCTACCGTTCCAATGAGAGATTTTCACGAATACGCGTGATTCGGATTGCGTTCAACGGGCCCGGTGAGAACGTCCCGCGGTCGTGAGACGAGGTACCCCGTAATTATTGACTTTTCGCGAAGGTTTTTATTCTATTATTTATTTATTTATTTATTTTTGCAGTTTTCAACCTACGGCAACTTTTACCAGTAACAATGATCTAATCAAGCTGAGAGTATAGTATACATATATATATACTGTTTCAATTCTATATCGGTCATTACTAGCGAATGAAACGCATTTTATTAACGGGCTGTGCCATCGGATTTATTATTTATTTATTTATTTATTTATTTATTTATTTATTTATTTATTTATTTATTTATTTATTTATTTATTTATTTATTTATTTATTTATTTATTTATTTATTTATTTATTTATTTATTTATTTATTTATTTATTTATTTATTTATTTATTTATTTATTTATTTATTTATTTATTTATTTATTTATTTATTTATTTATTTATTTATTTATTTATTTATTTATTTATTTATTTATTTATTTATTTATTTATTTATTTATTTATTTATTTATTTATTTATTTAATTCATTCGGGACGTAAATAAAGTCTGATTAGTCATGTTTTATAATTATCGACAATCACGTTTGATACCGTTGTAATTTTGCTTCATCATCCGAGTAATAACCAAGGGCAAGAGGACAATCGCACCGACACACAGCCACAAACTTGGAGAGTCAGATGGAAAATGGTACCGCGAGACACGACATCGTGGCGAGCTAGCTCGGTCCCCTCTGACCCGACGCCGTGGCAAACGACTGTACGTAAGAAGCGGTGGCTGATTTATGGCCTCGGCCGAGTCCGCGTTGCGGATTGCGGGCGCGCGGTCGCCCGAGCGCACGAGGCAAAATCTTCTTCCGCTCGCTCCGGTACTACGACGACGTTCCGCTTGGCTCACCGAACGCGGGCAAAGCGAGTTCGTTGTTCGAGATGCGCGATCCGATGTGAGCTACGACCGCGCGCCGCGTGTGTACGCAACGTAGCGAAGTCTTTTTCGCTGCGATTCGCAAAGGCGCGGAGAAATAATTGAAAAATTTTATTCAGAAAAGTTTACGTTTGAAATACGTGTGAGCTAATTTATCGTCGAATTAAATGAATTGCCTTTTTTTCTCAGTTACGTTCGGGGGGTTACCGCGGCAATTGACCGCCGCGTCTCTCGGTGATCGCAACGACTCGCAAGGTCGCGGATACGAATTCGATCGCGAGACGGTCCATTTCGTTACTACAATAGTCATCGGGTACGCGCGTTAAACTTCCGTGATTCGTGCTACCCACGGGTTCTCGAGAGACGCGTTTACATTCACGCGTGAGAAATTTTTTCTCGATTTTCTCGTTGAACAAAAAAATCGCCGCGGACCGCTCCGTATATTCCTCTCCTCGCGTCGATCGACTACCGTTGAAGGCAAAACCTTTGAAGAAATTAGATCGGCAATTGGATGTGTGAAATTTTATTTAAACAACGGGGTATACGATGATTATTTAACGCGCTGGTTACATTTTTTTGTCGCATCGGAGACAACACGAATACAAAGTTATCCGTGTGCGACTTGTGTTACGAGCTGGAATCGGGTACAGGTACGTCGCACGGTACGACGCAACTCCGGAAACCGTATCGATCGAACGAACGACGCGGGAACCCGGGTAAGAGGTCGGACGAAGAGGTCGTTCGGTAAATTGGTCGTCCCTCGCTAAAGTTACGTACCGTTGATCCGCGACAACGGAGATGCCATACTCGCGGAAAGGTTAGCCCACCGACGAGATCGCGTTCGCGTTCGATAAAGCGTGAGAGGGAACGAGGCGCGCGTGTCCTCTCATCCGCCGTTCTCGTAAAGCCCCACTCGCGATCGAATCGTAAATCGCGCACGCTCCCAGTCTCGGTCCGTACATAAAATACGTCCCCCGCGCAAAGGATGCGGATCATTCCGTACGAACCGTGCCCCGGTTGATGCCAAAATAATTTCAATAAAAACGTCAGCTTCCAACGCGGTTGTACTTCTTAGCGGAAACATTTCTGGTCGACCGTCGTAAATGGTATCGCTGTACCGGTGAGTTTCGGCGGGAAGTATACAAACGGAGGCGAACCGTGGTCTACTTTCGTCCATTGTTCTTCGTCTTACGAACGATCGGACTCGATAAATGGACTTTGAAGCTTTTTTTCACCATCGAGAATAATCACGTTCCGATCGAACAGTACGGGAGCATTTTCTTCCACCCTCGATTTTATACATAATTCCAACGTTGTTGGACATTGTATTCGGCGGATAGCCGATCGGCCCGACCCTGATCCTCTATACGAGCATCTTGACGATTTCCGTCATCGACCATATCGCCTTCTTCTCATCGACCAATACGACGAGAACAACAATAATAATAATAATATAGCTGACGAATATAATGTACACACGCACATATATATTTACAGGGTGTCCCAAAACTAACACGTCAGAGTGACACGGGGGTTAGAATGAGTAAGGACCTATAAAAGAAAACAAATATGACCTCGGTAAAAGTCTCATGGTTTTCGAGAAAAACCATTTTTTTTTTTTTTCGGAAAATCGCTACTTGGTACTCGTTATTCCGCTACCATCGCTATGAAAGTCCAAATTCACACGGAATCTCAAAGTGGTCGGAAACACAAACGAACATAGCGAGATAACGAGAATAGCGATTGGCCGAAAAATCGTCTCTTTTCATTATTTCGGAAAATAGCTATTCTCGTTATCCCGCTGTTGTTGTTTGTGTTTCCAAGCACTTTACCATTTGGTGTGAGTTTGGACTTTGATTTGCTTACGATTTGAACTTTCATAGATATGGTAGCGGAATAACAAGTACTAGGTAGCGATTTGCCAAAAAACCAACGATTTTTCTCGAAACCATGAGATGTTTACCGAGGTAATATTTGTTTTTTTTTTTATACGTCCGGAGCCAATCTAATCCCCGTGTCGCTCTGGCGTGCTAGTTTTGGGACATCCTGTATGGATATATATATATATATAATAGCGGGGCTTCGCCCCCCTGCGCGGTTCGCGCGCCAACCCCCTCACCGCAATTTTGGACACCCCTGACCAAAAATTTGGACACCCCTGACCAAAAATTTGGACACCCCTGACCAAAAATTTGGACACCCCTGACCTCGCTTTTGGACACCCCTGACGTCAATTTTGGACACCCCCTACTCAACTCTTGTACACGGCGGCGGCGAAATATTTATATAATATAGACAGATATGTATACCCGAGCTGGAGCTAGTTGTTCCAATATGAGTCATTGATTTAAGCCGTAATTCAGGAGGACGGAGTGAAGTCATCGTCGGGTCTGTCTCCCACGATATATCGTACAACTATAAATATATGCCGCGCGTATGCTCTCCGTAGACGCGCAAGTTTCCGCGAGAACCCCGCAACTCGATGAAGCGCTACCTGCGCTACGCGTATATATCACTCTATCGTAATTACGAGCGCGGCAGAAAAAGTTCGCGCGACGCGAGGCTAACCGCGCGTTCGCGCCTCCCGACCGAGATTCCATCTCGCGTTACAAAAATGAACTTGAAGATGTAAAGGTAAATCTAAAACACGGTAAGACGAAAAAGATTGTAAATTCATATTGTTTATATTCGACTCGGAGAATGCAAAAGTTGTTTATATAATCGTGAATAGCAGAAATAATACGCAGCAAGAGTGCGGGCCGTGCGGAATAGTTCCGGTTAGTCGTTGGATCTTCGAGTGCTCGGTGTATTATCGAGTAACGCGATCAGTAGCGGAGAGCACCACTTAACGCGGAGTAATAAACGAAACCGCAAAAGCGCTATAGTATTGAAAAAAAAATACGACTTTATTCTCTTTCTCTCTATTCTTCCTATTCTCTCTGTCTCGAAACTCTCGTGATAACCGAGCCTATTCCCGTAACACCGGTTATCGGACGGCACGATCGTTGCGTATTTATAACCGGCACGAAAGAGGACGGTCCGGTCCGGGCACGCGTTATATGTAGAAAGAAAGAAAAAGAACAGGAAAAAATAACGAAAAAGCGGAAAAAACAGAATCGGCCCGTGCTCGTGCATAGGAGAGACGACACGATTTTGGATGGAAGTCGGTGGCGAACCCGCCTCCCACATCTCGCAACTGTGTCTTACGAAAGAGACACGAGAAACGGCTGCTAATAAAATATACGACTTTTTATTATTCTCAAACGTCCTCTCGTGGTGAATTAATAACATGAAAATGGAAATTGATGAACATTTACGATTGATGCGACGTTAAATATATGTTAAAAACGCCGATTAATTTTCAAAATGAATTTTACGACGAAACACGACTTTTATTGCTTTTGAATTGGTCCAATAGAAACCGTATGTTTTAACTTGAGAACGAAATATAAATACTCGTAATTCGATTACGGGAAGATTTCACAGTTTACCGGATGCCGCCGTGGCATCATTGACAACGGCGTACTTATATCGCCCAATCGCTCTAAAATAAGAATAATATTCGTACGATACGGCCAAAGATATTGGGACTACGATATAGCAGATTTTAGGATCCCGCGCGTGAACCAACGACCTTTCACCCGGTACATCGGCTTTGGCTATTCTCGATGAAAAGCTCGTACGCGTGGTTCGGGACCTCAATTCCTTCTCCACCAAACTAAAATTGAACACGGTCGCAACGATTATAATATAATCGATTGTACTTTCCCCCGTTTCCTCGGAGCTTTCGGAGCGGGCCAGTACTTACCGGGTATCACCCGGTGCGATATTCGTTATTGAGAGCACCTTTGACCCACAAGAAGAACGTCATAACGCAAATTAGCGCGTCTCTTCCGCCGCAATCTTGTTTTCGAACGGATGAATCGAACGGACGCTTCGCGATCAAATTCGGCCTGTCGAGACGAAATAGATCGTAACGCGAGATTATTTTTCACGTCGGAGCGTCGATCGCGCGTATAAAGTCCGCGGGGAAAAACGCGAGCACGAAGATGTAACATTTAGCTCTCGGATCGGCGTGCCCTCCGACTGACCTTTTACGCGTCCGTAAGAACGATGGAGAAAAGAGGGATGGGCGAGCGTCTCGCTCTTGCGATTCGAAGCGCGTTTTGCCGCCCGAAGGCTCGAACGATGCTGGCTAGTTCATGGTGCTCGCCCTCGTGCACCAATATATGTATATATATATCTCCGTGAATTATATCACGAGTGCACGTTGGTATACCGTGTGTGGTACACGCGCGAGTGTTGCACGTTAAAATCTCTGCGAGGATGAAATCTGGGTCGAGTACCCGCGATTAGTTTCGCAAACACCCCTCCGAGTGGGATAACGCACTTGATATACGAGGATCGAAAGAACCTTATTTTATAAAGAAAAACATTCTTTTGCCATTGACCGACTCGAAAAATCTATTGACTCGTTCCGATTCCGAACTCCGCCTCCCGCGAGTTGTGTGTATCGTTGTTACATGGAAAAATGAAGTACGAGAACGAAGATCGGTATATCCCACAGCATTATCGCTGTACAAAACGTTATGAAAAATGTATCGCTACGATTTTTCAAAATTTGACCATCTCGTAACGCCTGTACGTGCGTGCGGATATTTACGACTCTGGTGAATCTCACGCGCGAGCGTGATAATCGATGAATCGATCGATATAAAGCATAAACCGAATGACTCTATACACCGAGGACCGTTTAAACCGCGGTGCCGATACCGCGCAAAAAGGGAGGACCGCGGTTCTACAGATCCCGACTGTACACCTACCCAACTGTCACGACCAAACTGACACGAGCATACGAATATTTCGCAATATTGTCACGACAAAACTGTTCCCGAACAAAACTCTCACCATTAAAACTGTCACCGCACAACCTGTCACCACTCGACTCTCCTGAATCTCTACGAAATATCGCGCGCTATCGTGCCGCGTTTGGTGAAGCAGCCCGAGCGCTCTTACCTACGGGTACAGCGTCTACGAGTGTGAGTTGGGTAAATCTCGCGTTAAGCGGTGACGGTTGGTGCCCTGTACAGTTTTACCCGTGACCCGTTTGCCGGTGACGATTGCCGCGGTTACAGTTGCTGCGGTGACAATTTAAGCGGTAACAGTTTGAACGGTGACGGATTAAACGGTGATTGTTTAGACGGTGACAATTCAGACGACGACAGTTTAGATGGTGATAGTTTAGACGGTGATAGTTTTGTTCGTGAAGATTCTGCACGTGTCCAATAGAGACCGGGGAGAGTTGAGTGGTGAGAGTTTGTGCGGTGACAGTTTTAATGGTGAGAGTTTTGTTCGGGAACAGTTTTGTCGTGACGATATTGCGAAATATTCGTATGCTCGTGTCAGTTTGGTCGTGACAGTTGGGTAGGTGTACAGTTGGAATCTGTAGAACCGCGGTCCTGCCCGCAAAAACCCCGAAACATCTCGATAATATACTCGATGTTCTGCACAAATATTTTGCTCAAAGATCAGTGGATTTCGGCTCGCGCTCGGTACAACGGCACGGGAGCTTCTTCGGCGAGGACTCGAGGACGAACGAACACGCGTGAAAGTTGTTGGGATTCGCCAAAAAATCGACTTTAAAATGAATTTATACGCGGAACGATACCCACGCGCCCAATCTCGGCTCGAACGGGAACCCATTGACGAACGAGATTCGCGCGACAAAAAAATCTCACGTATCCGCGCGTTATGACATAGCCTCTGATTACTTTCAATTTTTCTTTGCGACATATATTTTGTCATTAATTGTGTCGAAATTCCTGCATTCTACGGAGGAATCCGGGACAAAACGGCCCGCTCGCACACACACGCGCGCGCGCGCACGGTATTATAAACGTAACGAGTACGCGGGCGTAATTTTTAATATTCGCACCCGAATCGTCGCCGGATGGACACCGATGTCTCTCGATCGCGCCTCTTTCGTGTCTCAATGTCGTTGAAAAAATCATCATCAACGCGTGTCCCGTGGATCGAGCCGCGACTTATCCAACGGAGAATCCGCAAAATCGTTCCTCGCACGCAACCAAATTACTTCTTTATCCGAAATGGCAATTTCATTTAAGTACTTACGACCGCGATGATCAAAGTCTCTTATCGATTTCGACATTTTATCGGGCACGCAGGAGCAACCGCGAGATTTCACCGCGGCTAGACGGTCATCATCGATGAACGGTATTATTATAGTCGCGATTGCGCGATGCACGCGTGCCGCTCGTTGTAACGATCGAACACCCCGCGGCTTCTTCCCCTTGAAAAACGAACGAATTACGACGTATATAACAGTTTTTAACGTGTCTTACCCAGGGACAACGAATAGGGCAAGGCTGACCGGCCGACAGATGCCTATCACGCGATATCACCATTTCTATGCGAATTATATATCGTATATATTGTGTATATATATACGTTCGTTTCTTTTTTTAATCTTTACCAGGTAGAAACACGCGCGAGAGGCTCAAATTTCATGATAGCCCCTTCGATCGAATTGGAGCGTTAAGGGGGGAAATAGGGTTAGACGGTTCAAATAATCGATTTTTTTTTATTTCATAAATTGTTAGTAAAACTATTGAAAAATATGTTCCCAAAATTTTAAATGAAAATTCCGACTCGTTCTATTGTTATAAGCCATTAAGGGAGGAAATCGGATTAGGACAGCATTTTCTCAATGATTTTCATGAGTTTTTTTATAGTATAAAAAATGAATATAATTTATTGAAACTTTGAGAATATTTTATACATATATTTAAGTATATACTATAAAATTTTTATACATATATTTAAGTATATACTATAAAATATTAGCGACCCCATATTGCTTGTTTTTCTTGGTACTATTTTTTCAAACGCGTTTTTCTGAAAACGACTTTTTTGAACTTGCGTACACGCTAGTTTGAAAAGTTTTCAACCAATCATTTCGAAAATTGGCAGTTACTTTCTTCATCGTATTGCGCTCTATATGAACCTAAAATCGAAATATTATCATTATTTAAAATAATTTTTTTTCGCAAATAAAGTTGTAAAAAAAGGCAAAAAATCATGCTTTTTTGTTTTGACCTCTGTAAAAAATTCAATTTTCTATTTATTTGATAGCATTTAGGTTCACATAGAAGAGAGACATATAATAAAAGTAAATTCCAACCTCGTTTGATTTCAGATGAAAATTGCGGCTTCCATGTACGCAAAATGCTGAGTCTGATTGTGACCTGCAATATGGGGTCGCTTATATCTTCGGTGTTTTTCAAGGAAATTCTTCAAAAATTTTATAGTATATACTTAAATATATGTATAAAATATTCTCAAAGTTTCAATAAGTTATATTCACTTTTTATACTATAAAAAAATTCATGAAAATCATTGAAAAAACGCTGTCCTAAACCTATTTCCCCCCTTAAAAATGTCTTGCTCTTCGAAACCTGTTTCGTCGAATACGTGCAGTCACGGAGGAAACAGAATCGCGAGAGTTGACACATCCACCGTGCTCTCGAACGATGGTATTTAACCGTCTGCTCGTTCGGAATTTTATCGCTCGTTACAAATCTCACCAAATTTTTGCCGAAAGGTCGAACCATCGATGCGCAAAACGGAGAGAATCGGGAAAAATTCATGTTCATTTTTTGGTACAGTCTTCATTTTATTTTTAACGAGCGAACTTTTTGAAAAATCTATTCTTTTAAATCCAAAAGGTATTGTCGGAAAATGTCGTGTGAAATTTGATAAAAATAAATAATCCAAAAAGAATGAACGATTAACGGTTTATATAATAAATTAAAATGCATGCCATGTGTATTTTATCGAGATTCATCGCTTTCCGTGAGTGATATTGAAAAAACGAAAATGACCCAACGAGAAAAGCGGCAGACGGCGAGTGTATCTACGACGGCAACGGTCGTGGGCAAATTATACGCGCAAACGTATATCTTATTACTCGCTTTACGGCTCGACGGTGCACTTTCTTTCGCCATGTACGCGGTGCGTACGACGAAAGAAAACTCGTCGGAACTCGCGAGCTCTCGGGTATAGAGACACGGAGCGCGCGTATTTTAGCTACGTATAATTGTTACGGCGGTGGAAACCACCGCGGTTAGCGTCGGACTTTGCTTTAATTCTTCGGTTAATCGTCGGTTAACTCGCCCCTCGCGCGGATCAACGAGTCTCCGCGACGATTCGGAGAAAATATGTTGACGATCGTCCGGGTTCCCAAGAGTAATTTCAATGCTCGCGTCAAGCGGCGCACTCGGTCAATAGAGTTTGTACCGGCAAAGGGACCGATATAATACAAATTATCATCGACGAATAAACTTGCCATAAAATTATTTTCCACGGTATTAACTCGCATTAAATAAACATATAACTATATAACTATATAGCGATTATTCATTTCCGCATTCCGTATTCATTGCTCAAGAGCCACCATTGTGCGGACACATATGCCCGTATGCCGTATCATTTTTGTTCCCGCGTCAACTCGCTCGTTGCGGTGAAATACATAAATCAGAGAGAGACTCTGAGACTCTAGATTTCTATAAATTCGACAAACGTATACGGGACCGAATAATTTTAGCCCGATCGGTGGAGCGGCTTTTTCAAATTATTTACCGATTATTTACAGATTATTCGAGACGAAAACCGTAGATAGTCTCCACCTATTTCCTCCGGTCGCGCGAAAAACTTTATACTCGTTGTTTCAAAGAGCGCGCCAGCGGAAAGCACCTCGAGTGAGTCAATGGTATAATATGCCATGCAACATGGGCAACGACGCGCGGAGTACGTAGCGATAAAGGTACGGTCCTCTCGGTGGTGTTTGCGAGCGGGATAATGTCCGTGGCATCGCGAGGGACGGTAATGCCAACTTCGCGAGTTCGCGGCCGTAAAATCGTGAATTATTAACACTAATATGTAACACCGCGCGGCTACGAGTACAATCGCGCTAAAAATCGAGTTCTCACCTGGACACGATCCCGGCTGTTGTTCGATCGAGGTCATAGAAAACCGTACGGCTCGGCTCCGATGTCGAAGATAGCGGTGCTCCGGTTGCGCAGCGTCGACCGTCCTCGAACGTCTCGCGACCTCCGCTGGATCTCCGGTTAAAGGCGTCGAATCGCACGGGGTACGTTTGCCATCGACTGTACGGCGCGTTCTCCGTTGGTGGTTCCGCATCGATGGTGTGTTTACGCCTCTCGGCCGGGTTGCTCGTTCCCGGAATACAAACGCAGCCGTAACCGAAGCTCGCTCGGTTTCCCGCTCTCGTCGAAGCGCCACAAAAGCTCGTACCGGGGTGCCAATGGTTGTCTCAACCCGCGTCTGTACAATCACAAATTACAATGTTTTTTTTGGTTTTTTCAATCGATCCGCGACTATCGGTACGGATCGCGGGAAGATTGGATCGGGTGCTCTTGGGCCGAAACAATTGTTTTACTTCTAGAAGAATATACGTATGTACGTACAATATACGAGGTGTGTTCAAAAAGTATCGCGAATTTTGAATTTCCGCGGGCTACGTATATTCGATTTTCGATTTTTTTGTGGCGTTAGGTTGGTACTCGTGTCCCTGACTTATGCCGAAAGAATCGGCCATTTCAAATGTTTAGTTAATCGTTGACAGCTGTTTTGGTTAGACGCGTTTTGGCTTGTCTTCGATTTTTGCCTATTCCAAGAAATGGATCAAAGAATCCGTATCGAATTTTGTGTGAAAAACAAAATTAAGTGCGCGAACGCATTCCGAATGTTGACCGTGACATATGGTAAAGCTACCTTGGACCAAAGCAACGTTTATCGGTGGTACAAAATGTTCTCAGAGGGCCGAGAAGATGCGAACAACGAAATGCGTTCCGAACGCCCGAGCACATCAACTACAGACGAAAACATTGACGAAGTGAAGAAAATAATATTGGCCAATCGTCGAATCACCGTTAGAGAAGTTGCCGAGGAACTAAACATATCGATTGGCTCGTGCCATTCGATTTTTATCAATGATTTGGGCATGAGACGGGTCGCCGCGAAATTCATGCCAAAATTGCTCAATTTATGGTTATGACGTGAAAACCTAAGCTCGATCATCGAATGGAAGCTGCTTTTTTCGAATAGGCAAAAATCGAAGACAAGCCAAAACACGTCTGACCAAAAGAGCTGTCAACAATTAACTAAACATTCAAAGATTCAAAAAAAAACGATAATGCTACAAAAAAATCGAAAATCGAATATACGTAGCCCGCGGAAATTCAAAATTCGCGATACTTTTCGAACAGACCTCGTATATATAGTCGCGAAAAACTGTATCCCGGTACAACGAGTACGAAGCGCGTACCGCCGTCTTTGACGTACAAAAGATCCGGATGTTCGTATCGCGTTTGCCTCTGCGAGCGAATATCCCTGAGTTATAAACCGCGTTGTTGACCGCGGGACGGTCATTACGAATGGAGCGCGGCGCGAACCAGCGTACAGGAGTGTACGAGCATCGAGGATTCTGCGCTATCATTGGCGCGCCAGTGAATCGACCTCTGCGAGAGCCGGCACGAAAAATAATGGCACTCCGCGGATATTAATGGCTCGGAAATCTCGAAAAATTCGTGGACCACACCGCGCTGCTGCCCTTGCGCACCGCCGGAGACCCGTTGTTGCCGGTGACAAACGATACGGCTTTGGTCCCCGATACGGAGTAACGCTAAATTCGCCGCGTGAAACACGAGCCGATTAATAGGGTCGCTCGCGAATCTGTTCCGGCGAAATTCCTTGTTCGATCCGCAGGGTTCGGGGGTGCCGAGCGTCCTCGGCGAACGGTAGAGATCCGAGCGGAAACGAGAAGATGGGAGAGAAACGACGAGAGAAAAAAGAAAGAGTCGGATGTACGGATTACGGAGGACTCGGTGGCGAATGACGAGACGTACGAAAGGAAGTGGAAGAGGAGTGCCTTCCGACGACGCGTTTGATGCCTCGCGTCGCGACATACGCGTGGGTGTTGAACCTTCGGACGACGCGACTAACATTCGTCTCTGCGAGGCTCGTGTAGATATTTTGAGAGAGCCGTTATTGTGGGAGAATGACGTTTCTTTCGTTTTCACTAAAATTTCCGATTTTTAATTTTCGTTGATAAAAATACAAAAAAGACACTATTTTCCGTTTCTTTGAACGAATGTTCCACGTTGGTAATTGACATCCCGTTGATGTAAAACAATTCCTCGTGAGATCAAAGCCGGAGACAGTTCAAATTTGCGAAATCAATTTTATCGCGCACAATTGCACCGCCGTTGGATTGAATTCTTCGATCGAAGAATATCGCGACGGGACGGATGGTTCGGTGGATCGCGGGATACGTACGGAATTACAGGCCTCCCAGTTGTAAGTAGCGAAGAACCGATGAGGCCGGCCGAACGAGAAAAACGAAAGAAGCCACCGAGAATGAGAGGAAAAAAAAATGAGGGGGTTGGAGTTGCAAAATCGAGAATACAACTCGTGAAACTCGGGAGCCTGTGATCGCGAAGTGGAAAAACAACGAAAAAAAATCCTAACCGTAATAACCAGTTAAACGTTTCGGGACACGGACGAGGGAGCGCGCGGCGACGTTGCTGCTACCCGCGGCGCAAAGGGAGAGAGGAGAATCTAAAACTAATATTGAATGAAACCCGGCAATTGTGGTCGCAAAGAGAACGAAGAATGGAGCAGCCCCGTCGTCGTTTCTCTCAATCTATTGCCGGGCTGGCAAGAAAGTAGCTTTGCCGACCGATCCCATCTCGAACGAGGTGGATCGTGCCTGTGGCCCCGGGCACCGGTCGCGAACGTGCGCTTCAATAATTTCTTCGCTCTCGGCCGTAGGACTAATTTTGAATGCCATTATTAGTTAATACAAGCCGCTAGCGGATACCTGGATACACAAAAAAAAACATTTTTATATATAAATATATATTTGTGTATAAACAAGTGTAATATTGACGATATCCGTTCTTTTGTAGGTACCGACGGAGACAAATGAAAGATTCTTAGTCAGATATTTTTTCGACGCTGCCCCCGTTATTTTAAGATGATTGTTTCCACAATATTTCCAAGAGTATACGCTATACGTTAATTATCTTTTTTTCTGCATAATGCACCGGTACTTGACAGAGAAGAACGTGAAAAATTATGAATGTCATTTTCAACTCCCCGATCCTAGAGGGAAGTTATCGAAAATGAGCCCGAAAAACGAAATAAAAATTTCAAGATATCTCCACACTTCACGAGCCTTAGAATCATTCTAACGCGTTTTTTAAAACATATCTGTCTGCGCGCGCGCGTGTGTGTGTGTGTGTATGGAAGTACGCGAGTAAAATTTTGTCGAACGTTATCTCACGAATGAATGAAGCGATTCGATTTTTTTTTTTTTCAATCGAAGGCTCTTGACCTAACTTAGAGCGGAAAGGAGCCCCTTGATCGAGGAGGAGGAGGAGGACCTTGGTCGCCTCAGCGGTTTCGTAGATATTTGGCCGAAACTATCAAAAACAAAAATGACCTTTACACAAACTCGACGATTTCTCCTTGGGAAAATGGTGGGATTAAAAAATTTTCTTTTGCAATCGATGCGTCTCCATGGAACTCAGACTCGAGTGAACTATTGACGAAATCGTGTCAGCGATTGCCGAATTATTGCAATAAAACTTGTGATAACGCCAAGAAACATTTTTCCCCAATTCCAACTCTTTTTTTCTGAAACAACAATAGATCTTTTTTCAACAATAGATAATTTATATATTCATTACAAAAAAAAAAACAAATAGGGGCAATTAAAGATAAATGATCGAATTTTCATACCTGTTTCATGCCCCTCGCGGTGGCCCAACTTGCAAGATCAAAATAGCATAAAATACGAGGGATGATCGGGAAGTTATTGGCTCGACCCGCTAAGGGTCACGCGCCGAGCGACCGGCAATGCACCTCTTACTTTGACCCTCTCGATTACGTCGGGGACAAACAAACGTTGTTCCCTTGTGCATTTCCAAACGCGCCATAATGCCGGTTCAAAAATGTGATTTTCGAACGAGAATCAATGAATTCCACGCTATTTGGCAGCGTTATTTCCTCAAGGGAGTCGTGGTCTCCTCTGGATATTCGATAGACCAAAAAAAATCATGAAAGGATTATAGAAATAATTTTTCTAAATCTCATACATTTTTAACATTTTCCGATTGACCGTCAAACTCCCGTTAAAGTTTCTCACAGTCGAGTGACTAATCGAACTAATCGGACCGTCGGCCTCTTTTCCCGAATTTTCGCAAGCGTCGCGCTTCTTTCGTAGAGGAGAGAAAACACCGATGGATGCCAATGCGTCGCTAAACTGGTACTACCCCGATGGACCCATTCCCCGATCGATACCGTTCACGCGTTCCACAATGTTCATCTTCCTTTATGCGGGATATATGTACACATATGGATATATCTGGTGGTACAGCGGAGGCCGAATGGGTGGGAAAAGAGCATATTATTGGCGAACGGAGTAACGAGTCATGAGAATGTTCTTTTCTCGCTCGTCATGGATTTCCTAATATATACCGCTACCAGCATCGGTATACGTATAGTAGAAATCACAGCGGAGGAGTTGCAATTCTATTATTGTATCGTACCACGGGGATCCTTCATGATCTTTTTCCTATCTCTTGTTTCCGTTGGCCTCCGTTCGCGAACACCTCTCGTTCGTCGATTCTCGGTCCGACTCGCGAGTCTCCAACGCGAATTCCTCGAGCTACCTACCCACTTCCCACCCTCTTCTATTCGTTACGCTACCGAGAACTAAAAGATCGCGGACGGGCACGAAGCCCGAGGTTAAACGTAGGGAATTTATGTACGTAGCGGTAACCGGTCGCGTCGTCGAAACGTTTATACGTGATCTTTCGCGCTCGTACGAGTCACGCGCAACAATTATATATGTAGGTACGGTTGGTATATATTTCTCATGATTCTTCCGGGACACCCGTGGGCGCTCTTTGGTTTACAACAAGCGGGGAGGACCGGGGCAAAACGGGGCACCCTAAAGAAGTAACGCCTCTAATAGCGTAAATTCATTGCTCGTCATAAAAAAAAAAAATAACATCTTTACCGACCATAGACCGCGTCCGAAACGATCATTGTCCGGGGAAAACTTGCCCGTTTTTTTTTCCGATATCGACGGTTCTTCGTTCGGGCCCGGCCTCCGCAGGTTTCGGGATCTCGTTCGCTCACGTATCCGTTCTTTGATGCGCGCCGCTTCTGGTACATCGCGGATGCGTTATAACGCACACGCCAGCGACTCGAGTGAGAAACCGCATTCAACGTCTCTCTCTCGCTTTTTTCATTCTTTTATTATTTCTCATTCCCTCCTCTCTTCCTTTCGCGCGCAGCTGTACGTTGGTATTACACCGAATCGTAGTGCGCCCGAGCGAACGTTGCGGCGTTGGTTCGAGTTCGATAATCAAAAGTACCCGACCGCGTGCTCGGACTCGCGCGCTGTAGGGAATATATCCGCCTAACGTAATACGAATAGAAAGGCGCCGGTGTGCGATACGTGATGGGCGTTTGCAATTCGTAAAATCATATTACGTAAAAGAACAACGTGCGTGGAAGATACGAGCGAAATGGCCAGCACCCGAACCGCGCACGCCCGACGCGGTGCGCGTCCCGCGATGATCGGGTGAAATTCTTCACCTTCTCTCGAACAATTCGAACGCTTTCTATCCTATGGATTAAAACTAATTTCCTCTCCATCGCAAAAGAATCGAACGACCTTATATACTTTGTTCGCTTTACGAGCGGGAGACTGCGAAAAAAGGATCTTTCGAAAAATTCCAGATTGGAATACGCCATTGATATGGTTATCGTAATTTTGTTGATACGCTTGGAAAACATCGAACAATTTATCGTACGCGTATCGAGTTCCTGAACTAAAAATAGAATAACCGGAACGAACGAAAAAGAAAAAAAGATGGGAAGAGCGGTGGCCGTTTGCCGAATCGATTTGCGATCCTCCGTAACGAACGAGACGAGGCCGCCGAAGCTTCCGCGCTACGCGAAAAACCGAGAGTCGTTCGTAGCTGTACGGAATCGCTGTGCGAGGGAGGCACCGTACGGCGTGGCTCAGCCGCTCTGTAATTTGCGCGGTTCGTGCCCGCGGGATTTGCCGCCGTTCCTGCCGCTCCTCGCCCCGGACCATCGCCCGGTTCCGAATGATATTCCGGGGGGGCCACGCAGCCGCGGTTCACCGGGAGGAAGAGACGGCGCCGAGACGAGAAACTCGCCGAGGGAACGGCAACGGACGCCCGGAAGCGAGGGACGAAGAGAAGCGAGGAACGAGAAGAAGACGCGAAGGAAGAGGAAGAAAAAAACGCGAACGCGCCCGGAGAATAAACGAATGAACGAATGAAAAAGATGAACGGTAGCTGGTAGCTTTGCGAGAACCCTTTCTTTGCGGATGGTGCGTACAAGCGCCACCACTATCAGTCGCAATTATATAGCCACCGTTCCGCGGTAGCCGGAATTTTAATCTCAGCCAGAATACGATTCCATGTACCGAAAACAAAAGTGCATGTAATAACGTTTTTTTCGGTCCATAGCGGTGACCCGGGTCCGCTCGAACGATTATTATTTCAAATTATTCCGCGTTATAGAATAAGTTTAACGCGGATGTTCGGATGTGCAACTTGCACGATCGTGATTTACGAGCTTTCTGTTCACCGAAATACTTGGAAAAATGATCTTACGCTTGGACATATTTTCGGCAGGACCGCGGTTCTACAGATTCCAACTGTACGCCTACCCCAACAGTCACGACCAAACTCACACGAGCATACGAATATTTCACAATATTGTCACGACAAAACTGTTCCCGAACAAAACTCTCACCGTTAAAACTGTCACCACTCGACTCTCCCCGATCTCTATTGGACGCGTGCAGAATCTTCACGAACAAAACTATCACCGTCTAAACTGTCACGGTCTAAACCTTCACCATCTAAACTGTCATCGTCTGAATTGTCACCGTCTAAACAATCACCGTTTAATCTGATACCGTTCAAACTGTCACCGCTTAAATTGTCATCGCAGCAACTGTACCCGCGGCAATTGTCACCGGCAAAACTGTATACGGCACCATCCGTCACCGCTTAACGCGAAATTTCCCCAACTCACACTCGTAGACGCTGTACCCGTAGGTAAGAGCGCTCGGGCTGCTTCACCAAACACGGCGCAATAGCGCGCGGTATTTCGTGCGTGTCCGCTAATACTTACGTCATTAGCCGCTGTCGTCTCGACCACAGCCTTCGCACCGCGCGAACTTACTTGTGCTCAGCGATCGGTAATAGCGGACACGCACGAAATATCGCGCGCTATTGCGCCGCATTTGGTGAAGCAGCCCGAACGCTCTTATTTACGAGTTCACCTCGCCTTGGCGCGGTGACAGTTTTGCCGGTGACAGTTTTGTGCGGTGACGGTTGGTGCAGAATACAGTGGACGCCCTGACAGTATAGACGGGGACTATTCTGCTGCGTTACAGTTGCGCAGAATACAGTTGCGACCGTGACAGTTTAGACGGTGATAGCAGTTTAGACGTAGATAGATTTCTGCACGTGTCGAACAGAGATTCAGGAGAGTTGAGTGGTGACGGTTTGTGCGGTGACAGTTTCAATGGTGAGAGTTTTGTTCGGAAACAGTTTTGTCGTGACAATATTGCGAAATATTCGTATGCTCGTGTCAGTTTGGTCGTGACAGTTGGGTAGGTGTACAGTTGGAATCTGTAGAACCGCGGTCCTGCCCATATTTTCATGTGAACAAAGTGTGCGCGGTGGAGCGAGCGACGCGTGGGGTGTACATTGACGAACAAAATAAAAATAAGCTATGATTTCAGAAATATAGGGTAACATTTTTGTACGTCGGAAGATTTTTTCTTCCTTTAACGACGAGAACACTATTTTTCTTGGTTTCTCCACACGTCCTTCGGCTCGGTGGATCAAATTATGTTCGAGGTGAGCGAAAATATTGCCCTCTAAAAATGTGTGCACTCTTCACCGGAATAATACGTCTTGCCGCTTAATTATCTTCGTGGTCGTGACGACGTGACAACGGTATACGCGTTGCACGTCGATGTCCTTTATCGTTTCCGCGTACCGTAGATTTATCGGTCCGCGGTGCAAATACTTTCCCAGCGGCGAGCGCCGCGGGTCGCTCGGAGAAGCGAAAAAGAAATTAAAAATCGAGAAACAAGTGAGAATAACGAGGATGATCGTACGAGCGAAGGCGTCATTGTCGTTCAAAACGTTTCTTCGATCGCCTCATCGATGCCGCGGATGGACGCGAAGCGGCCCCCGATCCAAGCCCGGCGATCATTCGTCAGCGAAAGAGCGTAGCGCGGTTGGTGTTGCTTCCGCTAGATTCCGTACTCTCGCCTATTCGCGCTGTGTACGGATTCGTCCACCGACGAACCGGTCGTGCACGCTCGTTGGCACGGGGTTGGTCGTACGGGCACGGCTACGACGAGAGACGAACGTGTACGAGCTCGCCGCGCACCGAAGAAATCTTCCGCATCGACTCGCGGCACGACATTTGTGTTTATACGTGTACCACGGACGTTCATCGCGCGTTTAGCCCGTTGCCATCGGCGATATTAAGAACGAGACGGGCAATGAAACGCGACGAGCGAAGGAACGAACGGCGAGTTATAAGATTGACATTTCTATTCCCGTGTCTTTACGAGAGTGCGAGAGCGCACGGTATCGGAGTTACGGTGATGGATATACGACCCCCGCGAGCGTTAACAATCCCGGGACGATATTGATGGCCCCGCGCAGCGAGAAAACGGGATTTATTAATCTCAACGATTAACGACGAGGATCGATCCACCCGACGACGATGGCCGATAGCCGATAGAGATGATTCTATCGAGCGTTCGAGAGCGTTATAGCTATTCGGTATTATTAACCGGCAACGACTGTGGGACACGAACACGGGCCGACCCTCCCCTCCTCCTCCGTCGTACCCGAGACGGGGGCCATAGGAGTAAAGACCTCTGGAAGACTTTCCCCGCCTGCTCGATCGTTTTCATATACCTCGCTTCTCTCGCGTTATTAATGCCCCTTCGACCGTACGCGGTATATCGCTTATATATTTCACGCCTTTGTCCGCGAGTCCACGGTGATGATTGTACCATCGTTAGTTACAGCGCCGTTGTGATTAACGAACTAGGAGATTATATCGAACGAAGGGGGGTGATTAGCGCGATAATTATGCGGTCGTTCGGTGACGGGAAACAGATTTTTTCCGATTACTTTTTTTTTTTTCCTCTCTCGCGGAGGATCGATGTTTTTTACCGTTCACATTTTAAAAGGAATACGACGGACGTCGTTTCGTAAAGCGGAGACTCTTTAATATTGTTTTCTTCGTAGCGTCGATCGTATCCCGATAACATATTTTTAACGCGACGGAACCATAGTAAATCGGCATTGACGCAACAACACGACTTTCAAAATATTTTCCTTCATCGAATTATTTGCGAATTATGGTTCAGAAGTTACGGTACAGGCTATATTATTTTTAATATTACGAATCAAACAATTAATTTACAGTAAGTTGTTACGACGAACCGCGTGTGATGCTTTCTTTTCACGCGGAATAATCGCCTCTAACGTTACCGCAACAAAATATCGTATTGTCCTAGATTTACGATCGTAATTCGCACCACAAAAATAAAATACCAATGCCCTTTGGTCGGCGACGAGCGGTATTCTCTCGTGCAAAAATTCTGCAATCGAGAATCCTCGAGGGAAACACGAACGCCTCAACGCAACCTACGTTATTGTGAAATTTCTCGACCGTCCATTGATTGCTTTATTAAAAATATTTTCGCAATTACAAATGTTTTTTTTTCCAGTGGCACGTTGTACTAACGCGAGAACGCGTCCGTGCAATGCGTCGGAATGAGCCGCAAGTTGGGCCATAAATCAACGGTTCACGATGCCAGCGCGACAATTTATGCCGGCACGCGGCATCGTCGCGTCTCTTCTTCGTTATCGCAGCCTCTCCGGCTCGTCGTCTTTCTTCGAGGAGAGATCGAAGAGACCACGAGGTACCTTCGACCCTCTCGGTAGCTCGGAAGCCAATCGGCTCGCTCGTTCGAGTAACTTACGCAAATGCATTCTCGAGAAACGGCGTGCGCGCGATCGAGCTCTCGCCGGTCCGTTCCGACGAACGAAAGCGCGACGTACGTCAGCGCGCTAATACCGTGTGAATAATAAATTATATAGGTTTTCCAACGAATTTCTCGTTCCGCTCGCGAACAAATCATCTCGATATTTGAGCATTTTCCGTGAAGTTTCTTTCGAACGAGACTCTCGCTGTGGGTTCGCGCTTGAAATTGGCTGCGGTAACGTTTACGATTCAACGCGATCGGCATGGTAACCGAACTGTCGTGTCAACTTGATTTCTGCTATGCATAAAAAAGAATTAATTCAACGTATTTTTCGGATCGAACCAATTTAGCGAGTCGTCCGCTTTCTTTATTTTACGTTTGTTACGCATTCGCGTACGGATACATAGTCACTCGAGGAGAAGTCACAACCCGAGCTTCGTCTTAATAATTTTCCGGGAACCCCGCCCACCCGATTCATCGTAGATTCCATCTGAAAACATTAATCGAGTCGGCGCGACGAATCTCCCGGTGTGCGTGAATCCCGACGCGTCGGTACATCTCTCTCGCGCGCGCAGTCTTCCGAAGAATGGAGTGCCCGCAAGGTGCGTATAAACTCCGTGCAATTTATCGTGCACACATCGCGCGTATCCTACAGGCTTTATCAAAATAGGGCATGTAATATTTATTTCGGAGAAACTCTCTTTCTCATCGGAAATGCCGATATAACTCGATCGTACGAGTTACGAGAACATCGAGAACCGTACGGAATAGTTTCCGTAAGATCATAAGTGCACAACGTATCGATTTGACAACTGCTAAAATGTTTTTACCGTTGCGTACGGATAATATGTGGAATATAGAGGCGCGGTGACGGCGTCGCCACCACTCTCTGGTCGCATATAAACACGCATCTATTTTATTTATTTTTATTTCATTTTCAATATGCATTATCTTCTCGTCAGGCATTTCTTTGTAAGGACTCGATTCTTTCTCACGCGTTTATTTCTTCGACTCCTTTCATTCCTTCGTCTACAAAATAGAACAACCATCTCTCAGTTTTCCCTGTCATAAAACTCAAATGCGTGCGGCTCCCAGTCGAGTCTCTCCCGAGACGAGGCTGTTTTACCCCGTAAAACAGCCTCATCTCGGGAGTCTCATCTCGCGGCCAAAAGGGCCCACACGCACTCTCGCATTTTCTAAACCTTTGTTTCTCGTAAAAACTATCCTACCCTCTCTCCGATATTTTCTCTCCGTCAACAAGGAGACCGTCGGGAGTTCTCTCGTTGACGAGGGCAGTTCCTAACGAACAAGCGCCGCGACAACAACTCAACCGACTCTCTGTCAAGTCACAAACTCATTCATCGCCCCAACTAATTTTTACTAATTAATTTTGTAATTTGTTATGAATAAATATTGTGCCTTACTCTTACAATAAATCCGTCTTTTCGTACCACGACCAGCATCGAATCTCCTCAGACGCAAAGTCACTCCGTTCCGATATACCCGCCTGTTTCGATGCGTCCCGTATCGGTGCCAGTATACGCGGGTACTTTTCATACAATATGCTACACCGTCGGGCATCGTACGCGCGCTCACGCGGTTGTAAACCCGGAGTGGCCCCGGAGCTCCTCGTCGGGTCATCCTTCCTCCGTACTCGTTCGCCGACGGCGCGGAGGAATGATTGATAATCGATGGACCAAACTCTCTCGGCTCTGCGGCGTACCGGTCGCGCACCAGCCCCGAACGCCCGAGAGTCTCGGCGCATCCAACGAAGATGAATTCGTTCCGCGCCGAGACCTAATTGTGCGCGGTCAGTGGTCCACCCGGCCATCGGGCTTAGGAGAGCAACGATTACGGACGATGGAAAGGACTCCACCTGCGCGAGGACCGTTCGAACATTGGCCGAGTCCTCGAGAATCGACTCGAGGAAGCGAGCGCCTTCGAGCTCGCTCGTTGAATCAGCGGTGAATAACTAAAGTATTACGGACCGACCCGGTACGTATATAACTATAGAAACTCCAGAGCTGCTACTCGCGACCCGGGCGATCTCCTATCGATAACCCGAGTCGATATCGCTCCTTCTCAATCATTGCAACGAGTCATCGGGATATTTTTTTCACGGGATTAAAACAAAGAGAAGCTACGAATATATACGAAATATAGTGCCGTACGAACCGAATTCGATGCCTCCCTTTTTCTTCCACTTTCGACCGTTCGGTTTCGCTACGAGCGAGTCGAGTCGTCACCGCGGGATGTCGCCGTACAACCCGAACGTACATCGGACCGATATCATTTTTGCGAACCCGCGAAACGAGAGGGGCAGGAAAATCACGTACGAAAGTAGGTAATCGAGGCTCCGTCGGTGTTTCTTAATTTGGCTATTTCCCGTTCATCAAGATCGGAGACCGAATCGTCCCGAGGATTGTCCGTTCGTTGTAACGAAACTCTTTACCGATGCGTAATTGCGCGAGTCTCGGAACATCGGTATCCGTACAAAGCGCTCGATAAACCATTCGCCCGAGGCCTTCTCGAATACTCGAGAATCACGCTCGCAACGAACGACCGAGCGTGTGTCGGACGAGACGATGATCGATAGACGCGTTACGAGCCGACGAGCGAACTGACGGATGGATTCGTGGATTGTTTTTAACGACCGGGACGTCACGGGCGACGCCTATAGCCACCAAAAGAGACCAGTCATTTGCGGCTGTGGTCCGTGTACCGGACGAGCGGCTCCGAGCGGAGGGGATGTACGTTCGTTGTATCCGTCGGTCGGTTCGGCGTGAAAGAAATCGAAAGAAAAGGCAAGAATCGAACGGGACGCGGGCGAGCTCCCTTTTCGGGTACGTGAGAGCGCGAAGGTGAATCTCCACCTTTCCGTGTCGGAGGATAAATCGGTAGGCACGCGCGATGACCATTGTCTCGCCCGTCGGGAAGAAACAGACGAGCGGGATCGCCGGTGAACGATCGGTATACACGTTCATATTACGGGCTAAACTCGCGTCTAGTTGCCGTCGACGCCTCGCGCGCGCGCACGCGCACCGAACCCTCGTACGCGATAATTATCCCTCCCGTGTGCCAACGCAGAATTCCTGGAAGGCCTTTCCCTCGAGATAACAAAGAGAGGGGGACGGTAAGGGTCCTCGTCGAGAGATCCGTATTACTTTGAATCGTGAGATCCACGAGAATTGAGAATGGTACGATTGACGACCCGATGCACTCGAGAGACACGGCGAAGAAAGGACTCGAGGAACGAGAAGAATAGAGGATGATGAACGAAAAACGTCCGCCCGGGATACGTACGTTGGTTGGTGGCAATCGTTAGCTCGATTATCTCGCGTCTTCGGAACGCGAATGGACGAGAACGAAGAAATAAAAGTGGGAACGACGGTACGACGGAGCTCGACGAGAGGTTGAGGGGGCCGCGAGCCGTCCAAATGACGTTTGGTAAAACGATCCCGTAAACGGCACCGTTCCACTTGTAACTTGGCACATCGTACACGCTTATACGCTATACGTATCTATATTACGTCCAGTAATTGTCCTCCCTTCGTTCGACTCGTTGTTGCACTATCCATCCGTGATGGGTGCGCGCGCCTTTTCGATACGCGTACGACACTGTCTTTTGTCGACAGTGTCGCGCGCCGTATCTTCTCGTCGTGGCGCGATACACATTCAGCGATATTGTCGCCGACGATACGGTACGTAGTCGCGGATACCGAACTTGAATATCGCGATACGTTATTGGCGCCATTAATATAAATAAATCAGCCTCATTTAAGGAACGTTTCTTCGTTACGAATCGGTCCGCGAGCGGACCAAACGGATGGCCGGAGCGAGGTCGGGAAAAAAATAACAAGTGAAATTGCTCGCTGCTTTCGAATTCACGTACCGCAATTATACGTCGGACAATTATAGAGCCCCAAGATAGCCGTATATTCCCGTGTGAATTAGTCGAATTGTACTCGTTTCAAAACATCATATTACGGAACAGTGATGTGCTTCGGGAGAGTTACTGTTTTTTTTTTTTTCCGACTCTTCGTTCCCGAGTGCCACATTTATAATAACCGTTTGCCACCGTATTGCCGGACCATTAGAGTTATTAGGGTCGATATACGAGCACGCCGGATCTCGACAGATTAGTTAAGAAGCAAATGGAGAAACCCCGAGGCCCCGTTGTCGGTTGTTGCGTCTTTTTTTTACTTTTTTTTCGTTCCCTTCACCGACCAAAGATAACTATTCGCCGGATCGTCGTGTCGGTGGAACACACGCGTACACGTTCTTTGAGTGGTCATCGGCACCAGGTGCGAACGTGGGAGACTTGGTCTTTCATGGAAAGTGTAGCTCACATCGAAGCAGCAACGCGTCCGCGATTAATATACAGTGGTTCAAAAAAGTATTCATACACCTTGTTTTTTTTGCGATAACTTTATAGACATAAGCGATACGCAAAGAAAGCCAACTTTATTTAATAGTACATCAGGTGCAGAGATAAACTGCAAAAGGAGAACAAAAAAAGTATTGATACACTTACGATTATAGTGAAAACCTACATCATTATAGTTGTTAATTATAACTAATATTTGGTACGCATCCCTTTTGCTTCAATTATCGCCTCGAGTCTCTTAGGCATGGATTCTACTAGCTTTTGCGTTGTTTCTTTTGCTATTTTCGTCCATTCTTCTAAAAGCACTCTTTGGAGATCGGATTTGTTGATCGGAGTGGTATAAAAATTACGAACGCCGTTCGTCCGACTAACGGATAAACCGTAAGAGTACGTATCGACGGGTTGCCACGCAAAACATCCCGCAAATCGCATTATCATATTATTCTCGTTCGTAACCGCAAATTAAGTTACCCCCGCGTTGAGGCAACGTCCGGGCCCCTCGATTCCCTCAATCCCTTTTCGGACTGCCACTTTGATCGGATATAACTCTCTTATCGCAGCTGTTGAGAAACGATGACCTTCGCGCAAAGATCGATCCACCGCTCGTCGAAGGCATCGGCTACTCGGTATCGAAGCTTTTTTTTTTTTTCCAAGTGACCCCCGCTACGTTACATCGGGTAATTTCTGGCGGGATCTGCTCGCGGTCAAGGAAAGGAGATTGGACTGTATCTCCGTGAAAGTCTGTATTTATCGAAACTCGGGTTCTAACTTCCAGGATATTTCGGAAATTGAAGAAAAGGCCCGTTGACTTTTCTCGATCCCAAAGCCTCGTAACGATGGACAAACTTGACTTACGGTTTGTTGTACTATTTTCCGTCGGTTATATCGCCATTTTTTGAGCGATTTGTAACTTTAATCTTTGACAAACCATCGGTGCTGCGGAGAACGAACCACGCGCCATCAGCCACCCTCGACTCGTTGCCGAAATTTTCTTTGTTAATTCGGTCGGTTGAAAATCGTTTTGTGAACGATAGATCGTCGTTCGTCGTTAAGCCGAGAGCTAAGACACGTTTCGATACCGCGACGCTTCAAAACTTTACCGCTATTTTGCCCGTCGAGAGTTTCCAGCGTCCCGCCCCTTTTAAGCACTCCGCCGCTTTCAACGGATGACTAATCCCTGATTTTGTGGGACAACCGTGCGGAAACTGTTACACATTGTCCCTCGTTCGAACGCGCCGATGTGGTAGAGACGGCGCGCGTGGGCGATATCAGCTCGCGCTTAGTCGTTCAGCCTGAGGATTTCCGCGAAGAAAGGGAGTGAGCGATGGAAGGAGCGGGGACGAAGTCTCATTACGAGAAGCGAGGAAGGTTCGCGTCGCCTTCGTCGCCAATTTCCATTTTGCATCTCGTTGTTTTCTTCGTGGTCGTCGTCGGCCTCTATCCTGCGGGACCGTTCTTCCTCTCCCACCGCGGTGCTGACGTTGAGAATAACAGCCACCGAGAGACTACGACGAGATCCTTTTGTCCGCTCGCCCCTCTCCCGCCTCTCGCAACGGCTTCGAAACGAGAAACCCGCGTAGGTTGAGACCGTCATTTTTCTCAAAGAGTCTTCTTCGTCTTCCACGTAAGCGACAGCGCGGGCTGCGCATAAAATGAATGAGACGAACGAACGAATATGTACACGTACTACACGGAATGGCACTCTAATTTTCGTTGGTGCTCGTGGGAGGTCGCCAGACTCATTATCGTTAGTCTCGTCGAAAACCCAAAGAAATATCGAATATACGGATAAAAAATATATTATCATTCAGAGTGAAGAAAAAGAATAGCAACCGTCCGGCGTATACGGAGATGGTTTGGTTAGATAAGGCCATATATACCGACCAGGGTGTAATTCCGTACAGAAGCGCGCGATAGAGTTCTTTCTTCGAACACAAGAAACATACAATTTTCAGGACTTTGATTAGTATTTGGTGTGTAGTCAAATAACGAAGTGAACATTGCGCACCATGGTCATCGATCGCACTCCGTCGCTTCTTGAGACTGAAAAAAAATAATAGGTGAAAATTCTTTAGCGCACGTACGACCTCCGCTGCACATTTTTCTGGCTGACAACAAACACTCGAGTTGTCCGAATAATTGGACTTTACGGTACTACATTAAGGGGGGAAATAGGGTTAGGACCGCGTTTTCTCAATGATTTTCATGAATTTTTTTATAGTATAAAAAATTAATATAATTTCTTAGAACTTTGAGAATATTTTATACATATATTTAAGTATATACTATAAAATTTTTGAAGAATTTCCTTGAAAAACACCGAAAATATTAGCGACCCCATATTGCGGCTCACAATCAGACTCAGCATTTTGCGTACATTCTGGAAGCCGCAATTTTCATCTGAAATCAAACGAGGTTGGAATTTACTTTTATTATATGTCTCTCTTCTATATGAACCTAAATGCTATCAAAAAAATAGAAAATTTAATTTTTTACTCGGGTCAAAACAAAAAAGCATAATTTTTTGCCATTTTTTACAACTTTGTTTGCAAAAAAAAATTATTTTAAATAATGATGATATTCCGATATGAGGTTCATATAGAGCGCAATACTATGAAGAAAGTAACTGTCAATTTTCAAAACGATTGGTTGAAAACTTTTCAAACTAGCGTGTACGCAAGTTCAAAAAAAGTCGTTTTCAGAAAAACGCTCGGTTATACACGTGGCGCGCTCGGGGCCTGAAGGACAGCTACTCACTTTAATGGCTTATAACAATATAACGAGTCGGAATTTTCATTTTTCGAGGTGCCAACTTCGATCAATAATAATAATAATAAACTATTAAATTTTTTCAAACATTTTTTTTTTTATATCTTTAATATGTTAATAAAAACATCCTAAATATCCAAAACGATTCATTTTTATTTTCCTACAGAAAAACGCCCTCCAAAAGAGACATGAAAATCGGCTTAAGTCACCAGACTACTACCTTAATATCTACCACAGCCGACGTCGTATAATTACACTCTCGACCAACGGACTCAAACAATGTGTGGGAAAAATTTACTTCCGCGCGTCTCGAACACGTTTTTATTTATAATAAAATGATAAAACCGTCTTCGCATAACGCTTCTGGATTGACGCAATTTGCCGCGAAAAATAAACCCTTTTACTCGCGAGTATACCGATCGATAAAGTAGAGATCCCTCGATTTTCCACGAAGGTTATTGACATTGATTGTTCGTGCTTTTTGTAGATTTGGAGCAAACAGAATCTATACGTATACGGAGCACAGAGGAAACTAGTCTCTCCGATGGTGTCGGCGGAGTGGGCGGGATGGGATGGTCTTTGTACGTACCGTATACGCGAGACGCCGGCTAGGACCCCGAAAACTCTCGAAAATTCTTCTCTCTCTCTCTCTCTCTCTCTCTGCTCTCTCTCGATGTTTCTTTCGGGACCTCAACGTTTTTAGCTGGAAATGTACACTGTTATTTTGCATCTTAACATTTTCCCGGTCATTACGATAGAGGTAGAGGTGTCCAGGACTAGTCGGACAAATTTCAAATCATTCGGTTCGATAGTTTAGGAATGGCATTTGGCCGAAAATTTCGATACATTCCGACGATGACACAGCGTCGGTAAAACAGACCTTTCGCACGCTCTTAATACGGATAGCGTGGTGAAAGAGTGGAATCAATATTACGAACAAATCGAGGGAAAAAAAAGAAAATGAGAAACGAGAAATAGAGAAAGGAACGAACGTATAGTATATACCGGCAGCGAACGAAGGCGTTGGTGGTGGATGCGGCGCTCGTGAGAGGGACGAATTATGCACGATATCTTGGGCAACGCAATCCTGCGCCGGTTTCCGACACCAGACATCCGCGCGAGGACTCGCGTGGAGTTCTCGTATCGGCATAAAACCTCGTGGGAGGACGAGAAAGCCCGAGCGAGTAACGCAATAACGGGCGCGAGCTCGACGACGAAGAGCTTTCGCGAGGCTTCGTTCCCCCAACCACCCGAAAGCTTCTTTTCTCATTGAGTGAGGAAAATTGCTCAAGAATAACGGAGTACCTAGACGTCGAACGAAAGAACGAGCTTCCTCCCCGACTTACTCGCATCCGCCGCGACCATTTAGGATCAGCGTGGGGTTGGCAAGAGGTCGTGTTCCAATTACTCAATAACGACGGGCACGCGATGTCGATGTTGCGGATTGACAATTGACTACGGACACGCGAATCACCCACCAGGAGATCCCGAGAGTTTGCTGAAAGATCGTAAGAGGCCTTTCCCTCCCGGATAGGGAATTATGGAACTCATCGGGGTCGTTGATGAATAATCCAATGATGATACATCGGACGACAACGACGACGACGATGTAACGTAGGAGGGATCGGTTACCTACGTAAATTCATCTATATCGTAAGATATATATAACGCCAGGAGTGCATCGTTCGTTGTACAGCTGAAACGTAAATATTGCCATTTCGACACGATTCATAATTCGAATGAACGGTACGTTAGTTCTCGAACTGGACAGTGGCCGTTGTTGCTTCTAGTTGCGACAATATTCTTACGTATCGTCGAAAAATTAGATGATAGCGGCGGGTCGACGAGAGGGAGAGAGACGCGAATCCGTCCTACACCCTCCCGCGCATAAAATCGAACGTCAGAGGCGGTGCGCGGGGTCCGGAGAAGCGAATATTCCCGAGAGCTTTGCGTCGTTACCGGTGCGCTACGACTATCGCATCGAGACTATCCGGTGTAACGAATGCCGAGTCGATCGACGATCGACCACGGGTTTATCCCGCCGGTACGAGAACATAATATTGCTCGTGCGCGGGACAATGTTACGTATCGCACGCTCCACTCCTCCTGCAATCTCCTGGTGTATATGTACGGAGTGCGTAGCGTATAAATACTCGTAAGTTATGTAGAATCGACGACGACCAACGAGACGACGAGAGAAATAATTGGCCCCGCATAAATTCCATTCGGGTAGATCATCGGAAAACGATCGTGATAAACCACCGACAAACGCCTGATAATTGGCTACCCGTTACATAATACCATAACGATATTATCAATATCCTTGTGCCCTCCGCGTGGTTCGCTCCGCCGTTGACATTAGCTCAGTGGCCAAGGTAATAAATATGCACCGCGAGATGCTTTCCCGAGCTTGCCGCGACTATCGACTCAAATGTCTATCCGTCTTGTAGTTACTCGCGCGAAAACCGAAAGGTCTTCCTCGTGGATGTCGGCTGGTGAGGGCAACTGGACGATCGGCGCGAGAGCCGTACGAGCGACTTTGATGATCAGTGGGATCGTTTTATAACGGGCACGCGAACCACGTGTACCGGGATTCTGTACGCGATATCGTTGAATCAAGGAATTCCTCCAACGGACGGTAGTGAAACCGTCACGGTATATTTTTCAGCTTTTTTTTTTTTTTTTTTTTGACAATACCGATTGAACCGTGGCGCACGGGAGTCCGTTGGACGCAATCTCGTTCGCGAATCGACACCGGCCAAACGCTGATCTCGTGGCAACAGCTTCGTTGTACCGCGCGAGTAAGGTTGCATCTGTCAATTAAGAGATCGCCGAATGGCAAAAGGGGGCGGGGTCGATGTTATCGTCTCGTTGAACGAGCGGCAATGACGGACTTTCATCCTGAAATCTTTCTCCCTTTTCTCTTCCAACACCTCAAACAACATAACGCGCTAGTGGGTTTAATCGACTTTCGCGATTGCAGTTTACGTAGTCGTACAAACGTTACGAGCGAGTTACCTCGGTTTCTCGGTCTTCCTCGTGTTCGTTTTGTACGAGGACGAGATACCCGACGCCCGCGCCAACGGATACGATCGAACGATACCGATCGGTTTCCACCGGCGTCGATGGCTTTTGCCGTTCGAGAATCGCCGCCCGGCGTTTCTTTCACGTTCGAAATAAAAATGTTAAGATAAAAACCAAAACGTATATACCGATCGGTATCGAGTGACCCTCCGCTGGCGCGTAATTATCCGCGCTCGATCCGTGCGTAAATTCATTTTCCATATAACCGAACGAACTCGAATCGGCATCACCCAAACCTAATACGTGCCCGTCTCGTATAATATACGCGTACGTACCGGGTATACATAGGCGTACGCGTCGTCCATCCCCCGCGCGTACCGTCTTCACCCACGCTCCACAAACGGAGACCGAGTATTTATATACGTATATTCGCGCATACGTATCCCCGTGAGGTTAGCAACGAGCGGTACAAAGACCACGGATAAAGACCGGCTCTGTGACTGCACTCGGGTTCGCGCTCGAGTTACACGTTTATACCTCACTTATGATAGCCTTCGTTACACGCGTTTATACGTTTATACGTTTATACGTTTGTACTTTATACGTGAGAAAAGTCACGATCACCGGGTATAAACGTGTAATGTGAGCGATAAAGATGGATGGAACGAGGGACCGAGGGAAAGAAGCAGCTGCTTTTCCGGTATATGCTCACGGAACAAGTATGTCATTTGTTGTCATTTTTCTTCTGCCAATATTTCCTCGCAATTGTATCGAAAATAAAACTCTTGGGACTTTTTTTACTGCTTGCCTTTCGGTACCGATGATAATTCGGCTGAAATTTTCTTTTTATTTCAATTTGATACGATTATGGGGAAAAAATACATTTTTTTTAAATACGTTTTTCGAAATTTACCTAGGCGTTAATATTATTTATATTACCGTACATTTTTATGCCTATATTACAATATTTTTCACCATCAGAGAGGGAATAGTTAGTCACGGGGCAGGGCACTTGTATGGGAGAACAAGGAGAATGCCGTGAGAGGTGTTGTTACAGCGCACCGTGGTAGAATACGCGCTTGTCGATCGATCTATGATTCACTCTTCGAGATCTTTCACTCACTCTTTCACTTTTATCCCGGCTGTGTCGTGTCTCCGTGGGTTTCCGCCCGCGGCTGACGCTGGCTAATGCACATAACGTAAGTGTGCAATTCCTCCTTCGCAATTCCCGAGGATCGACTCGCTCCGTACCTTGTACACACGTACGGTTCTCCGGGCTGTATATCTGTTTGTAACTCCGTGCTAATTCGTACGCGACATAATTGAATAATACACCGTTCGCGCTATACGTGTATTCTATGTTCGTTATTCGGTTATTGAAAAGGGATATTTATCGTCCGATCATTGTGGCTGTGGTGCAATTTTCTTTCGTCAAATTGACGGATTATAGCACGCTTATCGATACTAAACTCGTCTCCTAATTCGCGGAAACTAGACGGAGGTTGGGTGACTGAAATCAATTTTGCGGATTTTCCTGAACAACAAAATGGCACATAAAACGCGATATACGAGGTCTGTTAAAAAAATATCGCGAATTTTGAATTTCCGCGGGCTACGTATATTCGATTTTCGATTTTTTTGTGGCGTTAGGTTGGTACTCGTGTCCCTCACTTATGCTGAAAAATTCGGCCATTTTAAATGTTTAGTTAATCGTTTACAGCTGTTTTGGTTAGACGTGTTTTGGCTTGTCTTCGAATTTTACCTATTCCAAAAAAGTAGCTTCCATTGCGATGATCGAGCTTTGGTTTCCACGTCATAACCGTAAATCCATGATTCGTCACCAGTTATGACCCTCCGGAGCAAATTTGGGTCGTCGCGGACCGAGTCCAACGGCTCCTTAGCAACGTTAACGCGACACTGTTTTTCTTCGAAATTGAGCGATTTTGGCACGAATTTCGCGGCGACCCGTCTCACGCCCAAATCATTGGTAAAAATCGAATAGCACGAACCAATCGATATGTTTAGTTCCTCGGCAACTTCTCTAACGGTGATTCGACGATTGGCCAATATTATTTTCTTCATTTCATCAATGTTTTCGTTCGTTGTTGATGTGCTCGGGTGTCCGGAACGGATTTCGTTGTTCGCATCTTCTCGGCCCTCTGAGAACATTTTGTACCACCGATAAACGTTGCTTTGGTCCAAGGGTAGCTTTACCATATGCCACAGTCAACGTTCGGAATGCGTCCGCGCACTTAATTTTCTTTTTTAGAAAGCACGTTTAACCAAAACAGCTGTCAACGATTAACTAAACATTCAAAATGGCCGATTTTTTCAGCATAAGTGAGGGACACGAGTACCAACCTAACGCCACAAAAAAATCGAAAATCGAATATACGTAGCCCGCGGAAATTCAAAATTCGCGATACGTTTTGAACAGACCTCGTAGCTGTGCTTTTATAGCTGTGCTTTTATAGCTGTGCCGCCGTAGATGGTCCAGATGCACAGTCGTTAAAACCACACTTTTCTCTCGACACCCCGCCGAACGATTCGTCAACTCGGCCTACACTTCCAAGCCCTATCGCTAAATTATTATAAATTGTTGTATTTTTTTTTTTTTTTTACTGACCGATTAGTCCGAATGTTCGTACTTTCAAGGGATAAGGGACGAATCAATTCGACCACCGATAAAGTATGCCAGTGAACGGCAAATGTAGCGTGACGCAATATATAAGTAGAAGCTCGTCCGGTGTGCATAATCGTTCCGTAAAACAATCCTGACAAACGCGCAGGTTACCATATCTATCGGAGGGATCACCCAATTCGTGTGTTGACTCGCCTTAAATACGTTCATATAACATGTTTGTATAATAATTCGGATATCCGTAGGGAATACCCTCCGATGGAAATTCGGACGGATATCTTCGAGCGCCGAACGATATATCTCGCGAGCGCGTACTCGAGAGTTCCATCAATTGCTGACACATATCACAGCTCCGAGATACGTATAACCGGGATTGAGGATCCTCCCCCTATGACACACGAACTATCCGCTTACACGTACACACATGTATATATATATATATATATATCTATATATATGGGTGTGTGTATATATAGATATAAGTACGTATGTATATAGTCAGGTACCAAAGGCGGCCGTTCGGCGCGCCGCAGAAGCAGTTACACTGATTGCCGTGTTTTCAAACTCGAAAGAACTCCTCCCGTCGTGCACTCTCGTTGCTTCCCCGTGGGAACTCGCGAGGCCGCAAAACGCCTCGCCGCGTACACGTTCTCGCCGTATACACGCACCCTATGTACGTGTATTTTATACGTAGGTATAATATGGCGTACGTGTAGCCGTGGATACGGATCGTACCGGCTCGTGTACCAAACCCTCGGTACAAGCGGTCGAGTGTGGTTTACGCGCGTATACTTTAAAGGACTCCGATTACTCTCGTCCGTCATCGCGCCACGACAGAGTCCGGCGGAACGGAGACTATTTTACGTTTTACCACCGAACGACGATACGTATACGGCGCGGGGATGAACGAGAGACGGACGAGGAAAGACCGCTTCGTTTATCGCGGCTTTCTCGCCCGTCACTCGTGAATTAGCTCAGCGCCGCAACCTCCTTGACTCCCCAACTGCCGCTATGACGCCGTCCAATGAAACTTGGTCTTTCGATCTTTCTTTTACTTTGCGAACAGTAATCGCGCTGTAAAATCGATTCGGACGTAACCAGTTTAAATAAATACATATCTCGACGCCGTTACATCGTAATCGATCATTCAAACAGCTCTGTTTGAGTACAGGGCCTCGAAGCTTCGTCAAAGTGATGGTGATATCCGTGGCTGACATCCCCCTTCTCGAGGCAACGCCAGAGGTACCGATATAATCTTCAACGATATTCATCGAAACGTCTTCGAGCGCGACTGTCGCGTACCCGAGGTATCCTCCCGATGCGATCCCATCGAGGAGTCACCTTGGAGAACGAGGTTTAACGGTTAACCCTCCCCCGAGAGCGTCCGAAAGGCTCGCGGCGGTAAGGGATAGAGGGAGAGACGCGATGTGGTAGCAATGATTTTTCAAAGATGCGTCGAGAAAAACCGACGGACAGCGTGTAAATTTTTGTACCGTCTCTATCGTGCCTCGAATATAAATCTCGCGGAAAAGAGGAGACCGCTTCGTGCTCCGCTATGGAGCGAGAAGCGCTAAGTGCAAAGTCATTCCGCGGTATACCGTGCGGATATCGGGGACAGAGGGACGGTGGACGGGTGAGTGCCGAGACAACGCGACGTGCAAAGTACTCGAAGCCAGGCGCGAGAGGGAAGTGCACGAAAGGGGACGTTACCGTGCGCTCTAGACTTTGGCCACCGCGCGACCCACCGGAGAGCGGCAAGAATTTATCTCGTTTCGGAAAGTAACGCGGTCCGGCGCCGCACGCTGCTCGACTTACGAGCTAACCGTGTGAATAAATTCGTAGCTACTCGATCCTTACCCGCGAGTACTCGAGTCTTCGCCTCTGAGAAGTTACTCGAGAGGCTAACGGAACGTTTAGCCCCTTCTTCTTAAAACCCGCAACAACTTTCCGAGAACTATATACGTGTGCCGTGAGTTATAAACGTACGAGAAGTATAGGCTAAAAGTTCGAGATATACCCACTTCGGACGTGTCTCATTTATTATTATTTTTTTTTCTCTTTTTCATTTTATTTCAAATTTATATGTTATTTTTCGCGAACACGTCGCGTCGTATGTCCCGTCAACTTTCTACCCTCGAGCGCTTTCACCTCCCGCAAACATGGATGACTTTTATAAATCGCCCTGTTACAATTATTCCCATTGTGGCGAAGATCTCCGCGACGATTCGACAACTCGTATTTCTTACGAACGAACCGATCGACAGGCTCGATACGGGAGAGTCATTGTTGCACGAAAATTAGATACATAACCGGTAATTAGGGGAAAACTTGGCCACTTTGAAAATCGCTATTAGCGTTACTAACGCGTGTAGACGATACGAACAACGAGACGTTTCCACTTCTATCTTTTTCAGTCTTAAATTGTTTGAGCAACATCTGTTTTTCACTGATTCGCGTTGATCATCGCCGGTTTCGGCCGGAACGATCGCGAGAAAAGATTAGAATCCCTCTCGGCGCGTGAAAAATGTTACGGATAATTCTGGCGCTTGACGCGCATAATTATGCAACAGCAGGGTGAATCGTTGATCCGTAACCTCTCGACCGAAAGATCGATGCGAATGTCCGCCTCAATCCCTCGAGAACGCTTGTCCATTTGAAAAAGTGTTTTACCTATTTATCTCGTCATCCCGTTGGTTTCAATCCGCGCAAAAACGCATAAACGTAAGCCGCGAGATCACGCTGTATAATTTAGCCATTTGTCATCTCCCGACGCTGCACGAGATTGTATCGCGCGTTCGTGCTCCGAAGTTCGTGGAAAATTCTTCGAGCATTTCGAGCTAATTTATACGCAACCCTCGAGGATATTTTCATTCCATCGGGGCGTCATCCGTGGCTCCTCGCCCACCGGTTAAATCGTCTTGACCGTTTCTTCTTTGTTTTTTCAAATTAAAGGAATTACTCCTCGTCGGGAGTGAAAAAATAAGTAGAGTCCAGAGAGGCCGAAACGCAAAACTTGATCGATAACGAAACGAAGATTCGCGGTTGCGAACCACTGTTCCGTGTCCGCGACCCGTGACCCTTCGCCCACACGAGGACGCACTGCCCGGCCGATCGGCCGCGCTGCACTCCCGGTCGCGAGATGCACCGGCTGCATCCGATCCACCGAGAGGATTTATCCTCTACCGCCGAGTCCGTCCGTTCTTCGTAGGTGCTTCGTAGGTGCTTCGTAGGTGCTTCGCGAAAGATTCAGCGGGGTGAAGGGATATTCGGTCACCGAGTACCACAGACTTCTCGGCGGCGGTTTCTCGCACGCCCGGTCTACGTACGGCAGGTCGATGGGCCGCTGTTCAAGGCGCCTCGACGCAACCTGCTGTAGAGAAAAAGAGACTACTCGCTCGGGCAACGAGTTCTCAAGCGCGCGCGCGCGCGCGCGTTCATTCGCACGAGGAACGAGGCAAAGTAACTACACTCCGTCGTTTCGATGTCTCGGGTTACGTTAAAAATATTTCTAAGATCATTAAAGGATCCTCGCAGCTAACAGAGAGGGTGGGAGCAATAATTCTAACCCGCTCTCATTTTTTAACCGAGGCCACTCGCGTCACTCGCGAAAACGAATGTTATCGTTGAGGCAGGGAAAAGTCACGCAATCCTGTTTCGGTTTATTTTCACCAAAATCTCGTCGTATAAATTCTTTCGTTCGCGGAGACTCGTCGGCGTACTCGTGCTCCGAGCTCGTCCGACGGGCCGCCGAACGTTTTGTCGAATCCTCCGATATCCCGGTTATTCACTCGCTACACCGATACTTTGGTTCTCGAGTCCGCGGGAGGTAACGGATCGCGAGTGAGTTTCGCCCGGTGCGGATTATCCGTGCATTGCCGCGTCGATAAGGACGCGACCCGCGCGTTTTACGCCGAACGGACCCTGCGGATGGTTGCGAGAGAAGATGAGGTCGAGAAGGAAAGAGAATAAAGCGAGAGAGAGAGAGAGAGAGAGACGGTTTTGTGGGCTCGAGAAGCCAAGCGGAGCGAAGGGCGCCGGCGGCCGTGAGTTACGACCGACCCCATAAATTGTTCGCGGGTCACTCGGTAATTGGCGGGGCCCAATTCTCGCACCCAATCAACCCGCCGGTTCTGATGTACGATGACGTCACGCATTACCGACGATTTACGCGGGAAAATTAGACCTCGCCGTCTCTCTCGCACTCTCGGTGAGATCGCGGTTCGTTCGCGTTGGACGCGAGAGAAGCACGTAAAAGAGACGACGCTGAGAAGAGGCGAAGACCTCGTCGATCGGTTGTATTAACACTCCCGTGGTTTACGAGGTGACCGATGCCGAGCGGCGTTTCGTCTCTCAACCTTCCATGGGGTCTTTCGCTTTGTTTATCCCAAACGCATATATTACCGAATCGTCGTTAATCATAATTGTCGTAATTAAACTCGAAAGAGTTTTTCCGACGTGGTTATCGTACGCGCGAGCCGTGCGCTTTTTTAATACGCCATTTTGCGGATCTTCGAATCCAATCACTCGTATATATATACGGTAATTAACCTCGATCAAAATGTAACGGGACGACTCGAGTTTTCTGATCTTCGCTGTTTTCCCTTTGGAGTTTCATCGTTTGAATTATCGTTATCGGACGGTGTTTCAAGGTCTCGAGATCCACGCACGGCGCGAGCAAAGAGAAAATAAAAGACTCGATAATAATATGGTTTCACGCTGGGATTCGGGAAGTCGAGCGAGTAACGCGTTAAGAATTATCGTGGTTATGACCGAACCGGTGCGACGACGTCTCAAACATCTTTGAGAGGTTTGGTGTACGCGTGATAATTAACGGGCGTACGGGTTGGCGTTAAACACGTTAGAAAGTCGAAGAGCTTTCGTATCGTCGTTAGGACGGATGTTGGCCCGGTGTTTCGGTGGACCATCACCCTGTGAATTCACTGTCCTTTCATCGAACAATAGCAATTAATTTATGCCGTATTCTTGACACGGTATTTCGATTCTCGACACTGTGATTTACGGTACCCGTGTCCAATGTGGGTAATATCAATCGTGGATAATAGAGGATAATTCGGTCGAGCGAATGAGAGAATAGCGGAGGATATTTTCGGCACGAAATTAAGATCGAAAAAAAAGGTTGAATGACATTGAGTACGTACTTCTTCTCTTCTCGAGCGTCGTTACCTCTCGCGACTCGTCGACCTCTCGTAAAATTTTTATAAAATACCTTACCGCATATATAGTATTAGGGCGATTTTTTTTTCGACTATTTTTTTTCAGTCCGTACCCGAAATATTGTTTGATGTGTCGAAAAATAACGTAAATCGAATTTTTTTTTTTTTCAAATTTCTATAACTCAGCCGCATTTTATGCTATCATATTGTTCTTGGTTTCGATCTACTTAGAATAAAACAATCCAAAAAAGTGCCTTTTGCGGCGAAAGTGTAAATTGTACCGGTGAGTTGGTACGGGTCACTGAAGTTAATTTTTACCCAAAATTCTCGTTTTTTTGCTTTATTTTTTTTTTTGAAAAATTTGTTAGAAATTTAATTTCCTACAAAGAAGGTCCTATCGATCCAATTGCTTGAATTAATATTTCTTGAGATATTGAACTTTAACTCATGAGTAGTATAAAATTTATAAAATATGAAATATTAAATAATAAAAAAAATTTTTTTAAATAAATTTCAATATCTCAAGAAATATTAATCTAAGCAATCGGGTCGATAGGACCTTTTTTGTAGGAATTTAAATTTCTAACAAACCTTTCGTTTACATTTTTTTCGTAAAGTTAATTGTTTCGGAGATAACAGCAAAATAACGAGAATTTTGGGTACAAATCAACTTCAGCGTCCCGTACCAACTGACCAGTACAATTTACACTTTCGCCGCAAAAGGCACTTTTTTAGATTGTTTTATTCCGAGTAAATTCCGAGTAATGCGGCTGAGTTATAGAAATTTAAACAAAAAAAAATTCGATTTACGTGTATTCTAGATGGAAAATCTTCTCACGCTTTGGGAAAGTACTTAGAATTAATATTAAGAGCTGTAACTTTCAGGGAATTTCTTTTTCGACATATCCAACAAAATTTCGGGTGGGACTGAAAAAAAAAATAGTCGAAAAAAAATCGCCCTAATATAGTGTATACAAAAATATTAAGTATACCGAGTGAATTGAAAATTCGTCGTGAATTCGTGCGAGGATCCCACTTATTCGAGCGTATATTTCGAGCGTCGGCAACGGGAGATGGTAACGAGAGACGATAAGAGAGCGAAACAGGGTCGCGCACTATAGCGGACTCGCCGTATATATAGCTACGATGTACGAGCCGTCTTACGTTGTACGATCCGCGGGGAATGTATATTTCACCGGTGGCTCGCCCACGCCATATACCGGCTGGTAGGTCCGATTGTTCTCGGGGTATTGGTCCGGGTTGTGGCCACGATTTTCATCGTCGAGAATGAGCCCCGTGCAGCAACAGAGTCCGCGATACGAATAGTCGAGAATGCCAGACGTCTGGCTGTATCTATCGATGCTTTCTTTAGCTCCGATTCCATGCCCTCTTCCTCGGTACGCTCTTCGCTCGAGGTGCAAACGCGCCCAACCTTCGCCCTGGATACCCTGCATAGTTATTCGCCTACGGGACTAACAGACTCTGTATCCTAACGTCTCTACGTGTAGCTCATTTCTTGATCTCATCTTGCTCCGCCACCAGCCTCTTCGTTCAAACTCTCTCTCTCTCTCTCTCTCTCTCTCTCTCTCTCTCTCTCTCTCTCTCTCTCTCTCTCTCTCTCTCTCTCTCTCTCTCTCTCTCTCTCTCTCTCTCTCTCTCTCTCTCTCTCTCTCTCTCTCTCTCTCTCTCTCTCTCTCTCTCTCTCTCTCTCTCTCTCTCTCTCTCTCTCTCTCTCTCTCTCTCTCTCTCTCTCTCTCTCTCTCTCTCTCTCTCTCTCTCTCTCTCTCTCTCTCTGGCAACGTATCTTCGTCTTAAATTCGCACTTCACGGTTTATTTTCGAGCCCAATAACCCTGCAACCTGAGAATATTCCCGAGTGCGAGCGATGCATCGGTGAGACATCTTCGAATTTATGAAAGTCAATTTAGTAGTCAGTTTTTAATTTTATTTCGTGTTATTAAGTATAATTTTGTAACCAAATCCGATTTATAAATACACGGATAATAGATATCCCCGCGAACTTTAACGATATCGTTTTATTTGGGTTCTCTTTGTACGGTTTTTGAATTAAAATTCGACGTATATAATGTATACAGTCTCATTCCCCGGATTAGTTGCGCACGGAAGCGATACCGTTTGTGTCAAACCGAAAATTCTACGCGTTCTAAGAAAATGGCGATAAAGCCTCGCGCATCGTACGACGAAGGTACAAATGTGCGATAACTTGAAATAATTGATGATTTCTATTCAACACCCGCAACGACTCGAGGCGGAGTGAGGCAGGTCGCGGCGAACATTCTAAATGGTAATCCGTGACCGTACACGTTGTCGAAATCTCATATTACGTTCCAAGAATCAGAGAAACCTTTCGAACGAAAAGATGTGGCTCCGGTGTTTGTCAAACTGCGACGAAACCGGAAGCGGATGTACGAGCTTTCGATCCTTAACGAGTTACACACGCGGTATTTGACCCAGGGTTTTCAAATTCGTACGTGTAAGTCACAAAAGAAAGAGCGAATCTCGGTACGCAAAGTGCAATATTCCTCCGTGCACGATGCTATCAAAGCTATCAAAGTACCCGGCTCGAACCGACGACGAATGGCAAGAAAATGAGGATGCTTTCTCTTCAACTTGAACGGTGAATTCGCTCATGCTCAATGAGAATGGGCGATTTTAAAAAGGAAGAACGAGTCCGGCATTGCTCTCTCGAGAAAAGTTACGCGAGTAATGACCCTTGCGGGTTACATTCGCTCTCCACTACTCACCGATGCGCTCCGTTGCAATTCCTCGGGTCCAACAGAACGGAGCCCATCTTCCATCCAACGCGACCTCGTCCTTTTGGTTACGAACGAGCGTACACGTACATCTACCTGCGCAACGAAACCCATAACAAACCAACGTCGTGCAACGTTATAAACTTACAAACGTACCACATACGGTCTCTATAGCCGCGCAAGTTTCGTCCCGCTGAGCTCGTCATCGTTGCTCTCCTCTCGCGCTATTCGGAGAGTGCGTGCGGTAGTTTCTCCTTGCGTATCACGGTCATACGCGCCCGCGATTATGGATATTTCCCACGGGGGCCGAGTGAGATTTTTCGGATTACCGGGCGCGGATTTCCGCCTCTGATAGTACGACGCACGAGCTTATACGGCGGGACAATAGACGCGCGCATTTGGTATTAAGTACGTGAGCGGACCGGTGGAAAGAACCGAGCAGGGTCGTTACGGTCGTCGCGATATGCCGCTGCGTCCTCATGGGTGCGTCATCTTGTTCCCGTTCGTACTTATTTCTGTATACGTATCACCGGTTCTTTCCACTAAACTGCGTAATTTGTTTCGTACCATACCGTAGAGTCGACGGCAACGGAAGTATATTTGCGGGTTTTCAAATTTAAATATCAATTTGGCTCGAAAATTTTCGTTTTTTTTTGCATTTATCTTCTATTATTCCTGGGAAAAAATTCTTCATTTGCAGTTTATCTCTGCACCTGATGTACTATTAAATAAAATAGGCTTTCTTTGCGTATCGCTTGTGTCTACAAAGTTATCGCAAAAAAACTAGGTGTATGAATGCTTTTTTGACCCACTGTATATAACCATCTCCAGTCGCGCAAACAGATTGGTGAAGAAAGAAAAAAAAGAATCTCGAGTGCTGGAACAGCATCAGCTGTCCGACAAGGTGTATAATTAATCCCTAATGGCGCTGACGGTATAAATCCATCACGGAACGTTTGCGGCTGGTTTTCACCTCCCGATATTCCGTATCCACCCTGTATTCGTAGAGTACGGCGCACTAGGATACGTTATACCGCCGGTATATTCGAGCCCGCTCAATCCATACTTCACGTTCAGTTTCAATAGCGAAATCAGTGCGCGAGCTTTGTCACTGTCTTTCATATTTCGTTTTATTCTTGTGCATCTATCGATGGCCGATACGGTCTCAAAATGTAGCCAACTAATCGTAGATGTATCGTAGGCCGTGTTTGATACTCGACAATTATGTATCCCACGCACTCTGTATATGCCGTGAAAATGAGAATCGGACACGGAACCGTCGATATTCGTTTGAATTCGAGGGATGGATTCATGTTCGCGACAACGGCGGAACGACGACGGTCCGACGGGAGATTTAGATCGCACTTTAATTAGTCAGATTCACACCGTACGACGAGCTCCAGTTCCGAACTTAATATTTATCCGGCTGATTAATAATACGAGCGGTTGTTCGACGTAACCAACAACGTTGGTTACGTTATACTCCGTGGAAAGAAACCATTAACATTGTTATTCAGCTCCGTTTCTATTTTCTTGGTTCGGCGGTCACGCGAGTGTCCCTCGGCTGCTTCCGCGCAAATGTTAAAGAGCGTAACGCACGATTGGGGCCGACCGAAGATCAAATCTGAGAGAGCGTAACCGTCTTTTTCTCTGGCCGAACGAACGATTGCCGCCCGATGAAATAATGGTAATTTAACAAATTCTATCGTTAGTCACGAATTACGAGGAATAAATATCGTGCCAGGGCCTTACAGGGATTCGCGAACGAAATAATCAGTCCCAAAGGTACCGTAAATGAATTGACCCTATCGTCTTTTCGAAACAACGAATCGAACCGTAAACGTTCTACCGCCGTTTAAAAACCGTGCTGGATGTGTGTTTGTTTTGTTTTTTCCGAGCGTCTCGACAATTTTTGCAACGAAAGACCGTCGCGATAGAAGGTAAAAGGTGGCGGAGAGAGAGTTGTCCAAAGAAGGATAGCGAACAACATAGCGGGTGAGCTGGGGTTCGTTCGAAGGCACAGAGGGGAACTGGCGTACCGAATTGATGCACACGAAACGGCATGCCCGGAATGTTATAATCGCAAACCTTTGAACCCAAAAGCCAAGACTCCCACACCCCGCGTGAGTTCTCTTTAAAGCCCGTTTCCATCGTTGAAATTACTCCCGTAACTCTTGTTCGTGCTAGGCGCGTCGCACCCCACCCCGCGCTCAACCTTCTTCCTCGCTTCTTCGCGGCTTCTTCCCCGCTTCTTCCACGCTTCTTTCGCTATCCTCGTCTCGCCGCTGCTCGTTTCCTTTCGGACGTCTTCTCAGCGCGCGGCACGCCGATACGCTTCCACGAACCGAGCTGCATACACGGCACTTCATATTCCGTCTCTCTCTCTCTCTCTCTCTCTCTCTCTAGGTTTCGTCCTTTTTATCCCGTCCGTTCTTCTTTCTTTCTCCTCTTAGCAGACCCGGGCTGTACTCGGCACACGTGATATTCCTGCGGGAGCGTTTACGCGTGTCCAAGTATCTTTGCGCTCGTAATACGAGTCGAGAAGGAGGATTCGCGAGGAGTCACGATCCGGCTGCTGTTTCTTCGACTCGTTCGAGATTCATACCGATACCGGGATCTTCGGATCTCTTCACGGAAGCGAGATGCCGATTGTGTGCGTTCGCTCCGCCGGTCATCTCACAAATTCGTTTCGCTCGGCAGTTCTCGTGCTAATAAGTAGCTGGGAAAAATGCTCGTGGCTGATACACGCGCGGTGTGTATGTTTGAGAAATATTTGGTTCGAACAGCTCGTACGTGGTACTTGGGCCGCGGAATTGCGAGTTGAGATTTCTTCGATCTTCGCGCTCTCAAATCTTTGCATTTCGCTGGCGGAAGGATTCCCGAAAGAATCGCGTTCGAACATTTTTAATAAACTCTCCGAATCCAGATATCCCGTACGTACACTTTTTTTACATCGAAACGTACCATGTTGAAAGTGTGTATACACGGCTAGCCCACAGCCGCGTCGCCCTAGGGAGTCGAGCGGTATGCATGCGGGAGTAGAAAAAGTCTCGGCGCACTCTCACGTTTTGCAGCGCTCGAGTCTTCGTGGCTGAGCGCGAATCTCGGTGGGCGTTACGGTAATTAATTTCTCCTTGATAATTAAGATATCCGAGAGCCGATGCTGGCGGATAGCCGAAGGGACTATAATTTTTCAGCCGCTGCGGATGGCTCCGCGTACTCACCGTTCTCCGCATCTTCTCGTCTGCGAATTTGCACGTCATCGCGTATTTCCAACGAAATGTCTCACTTTATCCGCATTGAGAATGAAAATATCTTTATTTTAATTTATTACGTACGAGAGGGTCGGGAAACATGCGCGATATCCAAAAGTTTGGCAACGCACGGAGTATATCCCTCGTCGAATACTCGCAGCATATATTGTACGACTCGTTTTATCGTAAGAAGGAAACGCTGTGTGTATATCTCTCTATATTATATAAATATATCGCCGCCGCCGCCGCCGTGTACAAGAGTTGAGTAGGGGGTGTCCAAAATTGAAGTCAGGGGTGTCCAAAATTATGGGGGGAGGGGGAGTTGGCGCGCGAGGCGCGCAGGGGGGCAGAGCCCCCCTAGTATATATATATATATATATATATTTACATACCAGGGGGGCTCTGCACCCCTGCGCGCTTTTTGGACACCTCTGACCTCGATTTTGGACACCCGTACTCAACTCTTGTACACGGCGGCGGCGGCGGCGATATATTTATATAATATAAAGAGATATATATATAGCAATTGGTTATACTACACACAATGTATAATATATATATATATATATATATATATACGTTCCAATATAGTATACACCGTAACGTACGATATAATACAGCGGAGAGCCTCCGTGGCGAGGATTATTAATTGTTTCATCGCAGTCCCGCATTCGTGCACCTCCCCCGAGTACAACTAAGCAAATACGGGAGGCGTAACCCCGTGCGCGTCCGGTGATGTACGAGCTTAAAAAGCCTCCGTGATCCCGCACAGCGCGCGGTAGAAACGCATCGTACTCGCGAGAAAGATGGGACTCTCGTTCCCTTATGAAAAAGCAAAAGCTTATCTCTCTTTCTCGCGCGAGAGAATTGTAATTTAAAACTGCGCCCACCATCCCGCTACGAACGTAAAGAAGTATGCACTTTGTGGATATCGGTCTCGACCCGACGTTTTCCAGTTCAGGAAACGTAATTGGTTCGCCGTGCTCTCGCGCTTCGAGATATTCGCCGGGCAAACTCGCCCTCGATCCGCGATAAGCGAAGGAATCGACTTGGAACACGTACCGAGCGCCCGAGGGCGGTTCTTATTCGGACGTGCAAATCGTTTTTTCTTTTCTTTCCATTAATCTCGATCTTTGCTCGCTCATCTCGCTACCTCCGATGAAAATAATAAGGAGCAGCGTGTTTCTCATCTTCTCTTTTTTATTCTGGATTTGATTCTCGTTACCGAACGATCGTCGATCGTTCGTTCCGTCCTCGTCCTTGTCATCGCGGTAACCGTAGTTGTTAGTTTTCACACGACGCCCTCGTACAGCGCGTCATTCGCTGATCGATAATAATTCAATAATCACTGGGAGGATATAATCGTTTGAGGGAAACGGTTGTCTTCCCGGAATCGTATCGGTCACGGTCGGCTAGTCGCGATGATCGAGCTCGCAGCGAGGTGTTCGAGGAGCAAATACTTCCGCGGACTCGGCAATTGTTGGAAATGACACGAGACGCGTCGCGTACATCATCGATCCGAGATGATCGCCGACGCGCGGCATCGTTCGTTCTAATTACCGAACGAACCGAGCGTCCGATATAACGCGACAATTTTCCTACGAAACACACGTGGAGAGGACACGTACGTCGCCGTGGAAAATTACCACCTACGTGGATGTTGCGTTTGCGACGTGATAAATTACGTTTACGGTCGCACCGGAGGTCTCGCGATCGATGCCGATACTTGTTCCGTACGAGTATCGGACGTATACTATATACATATATGATATTCGTACACACTCATCGTACGTACGTCGAACATGCGCTAGGTAAAACAACGTGCCGCGGGATGGATGGAGATTAAAAAGAAACGCGATTCTCACTGATTCGAAATAATTTCATCCGATTACTTCGTACGACACCCAATTACGAAAGCCCCGTCCGTACGTGGGCGATGATGCGCGCGACCGTTTCGCGCACCTCGGTCCCCGTAAATTGTCTCTTCCGACGCTGACGTACCTACGCGTCGGTACGATTTAACGTTACGTTTTGTACCGTACCGTCACATTTTTTTACTTACTTTCGCAATTAACATTATCAACTTGCGATGTACTATTTTCGTGTACGAGTTGCGCGTGTTTTAAAAACGGGCGAATAATAAACTTTACCCATCAGCCGGTGGGTAAAGGCAAAATCAACACTAAAGTTGATTTTGATACCAAAATTCTCGTTTTTTTGCTGTTATCTCCGAACCAATTAATTTTACGAAAAAAATGTAAATGAAAAATTTGTTGGAAATTAAATTTCCTACAAAAAAGGTCCTATCGACCCAATTGCTTAGATTAATAATTCTTGAGATATTGACCTTAATTTTTTTTTTTTTTTTTAATTATTTACCATTTCATATTTTATAAATTTTATACTACTTATAACGTTAAAGTTCAATATCTCAAGAAATATTAATCCGAGCAATTGGGTCGATTGGACCTTTTTTGTAGGAAATTAAATTTTCAACAAATTTTTCATTTGCATTTTTTTCGTAAAGTTAATTTTTTCGGAGATAACAGCAAAAAAACGAGAATTTTGGGTAAAAATCAACTTCAGTGACCCGTACTAACCAGTACAATTTACACTTTCGCCGCAAAAGGCACTTTTTTAGATTGTTTTATTATATAGCATAAAATGCGGCTGAGTTATAGAAATTTGAATTTAAAAAATTCGATTTACGTGGATTTTAGATGGAAAATCTTCTCACGCTTTGGGACAGTACTTAGAATTAATATTAAGGGCTGTAACTTTTAGGGAATTTGTTTTTCGACATATCCAACAAAATTTCAGGTGGGGATTGTGAAAAAAAAAAAATAGTCGAAAAGAAAATATCGCCCTAATATACATACTAGGGGGGCTCCGCCGCCTGCGCGCTTCACGCGCCGACCCCCCTCGCCCGCCAAGGGGGTTATTCCATACCCCCCCCCCCCCCCCCCCCCCCCGGAGGCCATTCGGGTTTTGTTGGGTTTGCGGGAGGTACGGTAAAGAGAATGACCGCCTCGACTCTTGTACACGGCGGCGATATATTTATATAATATAGAGAGATATATATGCGCGTGGACCGCGCGTCGTCGTTACGTTCGAAAGCATTTGCTCGCGAGGCCCGATAAAATCGTTCGCACATACCCGCGGCAAGCGGCGCATCAAACTCCTAACTCCCGAGTCCGGTACGCGCGGTCGATGCGTAACCGCGTCTCACGCTCTTCGACTCTTCGCAAAATCCACGAACCAACGCGTTCGATACAGACCCGAGGGGGCGGAGCTGCACTTTGATCCGTCAGCGGTGAGCGATGCGGAATTCTCCGACCGAGCGGCGCAACCTCCGCGGTAACGCGACAAATACATAAATATACCAATAGACGATCGAACGAAAGTGTCATCGTCGATATTGGAAACTCGCGGAGCGTAAAGATGTTAAAATTCACGATTGCTAGTAGATTCTACGTCCACGAAACTTGCTCCGCGAGTGAACGCAAAGGGTTATTGGAAGCGACGCGGCGAAGAGACGATCGCGGATAACGAATTACAAAGGGCGAATGATGAATCGAAAACGGATAGAAAATGACGATTGAAAAAAAAAAAAAAAAAAAAAGACAGAGAGAAGAGTGCCGATGAAGAAGAAATCGAGAGGAGCATTATAATTTTCCATGGATATTAAATTCACCGTCGTACGAACATTGGTATACGTATAAATTGTAATGCACGGAGCATTTCGACGCGTCGGTTGGGATAAAAGAAAGATCGGCGGGCGCGTTGCAACCGAGAAAGACCGAGAAACAATGAACCAGGACGAAGGAACGAAGAAACGAAGGGGCGGAGTGGTCGAATACACGAAGCGGTAGAAAATTCACTCGTCGTACGTATGTACGTTGCGTATATATTGTATGCGTATATATTGTATATATAGCAGCGCGTACTCGGGTTCGTAAGATACTACGAACCCTTCGCGTACGCGCATCCGGCCCGACATTCGTTTTCAAGGAAGCCCGTTCGCGTCGAGCCCCGTTTCACATATCAATTGGATTTTCTTCTCTCGTTAGTCATCCCGCCACGCTGCCGCGTTCGTCTTTGTGATACGCGCGGTCGGGTTTGAACGTGCCGGGGCGAATCTCGTCGATGCACCGCGCGAATACCGCCTCGTATCGACGCAGTTAGCTCCGTATCGGAGAGATAATACGGAAAGATGTCTATCGATTCACCGTTGTGGCCCGTGCCAATTGAACAACGAATGGAGGAAAAATAGTCCCGCGAGGTCCGCGATCGGTACGTAACGAGGGTGATCGCCGAATTAATCTTAAACCCTAAAGTTTGTTTATTCCCGCGAGTGAATCTTTCGAACGGATCGATACCGGGAAGCTAAAGCTACACCAAGACCGCAATCGCGTTCTCGTTCAATTTCTCACGGTATATCTCAATGATCGCGTCCTTTCCCCGCTGGCAATCGCGAGAGAGAGACAGGGAACGGGCCGCCGTTCTCCGGATACCCGGACATCGAACAAACGTCGTCGTAACGATAAGAGCCTTGAAACTTGTTTCTCGGATGCCGCTCGCCGATGACGTATCGCGCTACAATGATGGAGGCATTACGAGGAAAATCATCAACGGAAGACGCGGCAAATGCGCGAGATGAAGCTCGCGCGAGACGCGTCTTCCGTGTTTCACGCGCGTATTATAATTATTGCGATTTGCCGAGTTTACGTTGAATCGATGCGCCGGTATATATTCTATCATTTATCGATGAGCATACGATCCACACCTTTTAAACATCTACGGGATAAATTGTACGCGTCCCATTGTCTCCGTTGTCCCGCACTTCGTAAAAACGCACTCCCGGGTTCGTTGACTGTTATTCGTATTTATCAACGGGAATGTATATTTTCTTCATTGAGGTCGCGCGAGGTTGCGCGAGCGAGGATAACAATTGCGCAGTGACGAATTTCGATAGGCGTACAGGGAAAAATTCGCCGAGGATTAAGGAGGGAAATAGGGTTAGGACAGCGTTTTCTCAATGACTTTCATGAATTTTTTAATAGTATTAAAAGTGAGTATAATTTATTGAAACTTTGAGAATACTTTATACATATATTTAAGTATATACTATAAAATTTCTGAAGAATTTCCTTGAAAAACACCGAAGATATTAACGACCCCATATTGCAGGTCACAATCAGACTCAGCATATTGCGTACATTCTGGAAGCCGCAATTTTCATCTGAAATCAAACGAGTTTGGAATTTTCTTTTATTATATGTCTCTCTTCTATATGAACCTAAATGCTATCGAAAAAATAGAAAATTGAATTTTTTACAGGAGTCAAAACAAAAGAGCATGATTTGTTGCCATTTTTTACAACTTTATTTGCAAAAAAAAATTGTTTTAAATAATGATAATATTCCGATTTTAGGTTCATACAGAGCGCAATACTATGAAGAAAGTAACTGCCAATTTTCAAAACGATTGGTTGAAAACTTTTCAAACTAGCGTGTACGCGATTTAAAAAAAAGTCGTTTTCAGAAAAACGCGTTTGAAAAAATAGTACCAAGAAAAACAAGCATGATGGGGTCGCTAATATTTTATAGTATATACACAAATATATGTATACAAATTTTATAGTATATACTTAAATGTATATATAAAATATTCTCAAAGTGTCAATAAATTATATTCATTTTTTACACTTAAAAAAAAATTCATGAAAATCATTGAGAAAACGCTATCCTAACCCTATTTCCACCCTTAACACGGTCCAGGCACGGGTAAACGGTGAAACGGTCAATAACGAAAACTTTGTTGACTCTTCCATTCGCTGTTTAACCGTCCTTGGACCGCACCGCTCGGTTATTCGGTCTCTTGCGCGCCCCTTCGCTGTACGCGCCAATTTTTAATAACAAATATAACGAACAAACGTTCCGATCGAACGATTACGAATGATTGTTACACCCACGGGTACGGGTTTGAACACTCACCGCGTCGCAATGTTCGTTCCCCTCTCCCCGCCAATGTGTATTCGCGCACTCGACCGTGTCCCGCGCTTCTTGCCGTGAAAATAGTTGGCGAAAAGCGCTGCGCGCTCGACCGCGTCACGACCCACGTCACGATCCACCACGCCGTACGTAAATAAAGCTCAATAATCCCCGTGAGCGTGTCGAACCTGTCGTCGAGCGTACCTGGGAGAAAGACGAGCTCCCCATCGTTCGTTCCCGTGTGCTTAACGCACGTTACGCGGTTATTCCTTAACGAACTAACCGTAGAATCTACAATTGTGTCTCACCCGTGGCCGCCGGTCCTATCGGAAAAATACGCGTGCGGTGAAAAATGTTTAACTCGTTAACGGTCAATTTTTTTAGTGCCGCGGTTAACGTACAGATGGCGCGCGCGTTGTTTATTTATTTTTGTACTTACGCCAATCGTAACCCGGAAAACAACCCGAACAACCTAAACATCACTGAAAAATCGAGCGAGGTTATAATCTATCGAGAGCGTTGGAAAAAAAAGTTCGAGATCCAATTTTTCGTGACAAAATTCGTCGAAACATCGATAGAATGATTTACAATTACTTTACAAACGTTACGAGCACCGCGTACGACGAACTCTGGTTAGAATTAGCAAAAAAAAAAGATGCAATTTAAAAACTCGCACGAACCGCGCATCGGTTTATCTCGTTCGCAAAGTTTCCTCTCACGAGAGAGCCAAAATTGAAAAAGTAACTTCCCCGTATGTGAAGGAGAATCTGCGAGTGAGATATATATATATATATATATATGGTACATTAGGTCGATTTTTTTTTCGACTATTTTTTTTTCTCAGTCCCCACCTGAAATTTTGTTGGATATGTCGAAAAACAAATTCCCTGAAGTTACAACCCTTAATATTAATTCTAAGTACTTTCCCTTAGCGTGAAAAGATTTTCCATCTAAAATACACGTAAATCGAATTTATTATTTTTTTCAAATTCTATAACTCAGCCGCATTTTATACCATCATATTGTTCTTGGTTTCGATTTACTCGGAATGGATAATCTAGAAAAGTGCCCATTGCGGCGAGAGTGTAAATTGTACTGGTGAGTTGGTACGGGTCACTGAAGTTGATTTTTACCCAAAATTCTCGTTTTTTTGCTGTTATCTCCGAAACAATTAACTTTACGAAAAACATGTAAATGAAAAATTTGTTGGAAATTTAATTTCCTACAAAAATGGTCCTATCGACCCAATTGCTTAGATTAATATTTCTTGAGATATTGAACTGTATTTTTTTTTTTTTTTTTCATTGTTTAATATTTCATATTTTCTAAATTTTATACTACTCATAAGTTAACGTTGAATATCTCAAGAAATATTACTCTAAGTAATTGGGTCAATAGGACCTTTTTTGTAGGGAATTAAATTTCCAACAAATTTTTCATTAACATTTTTTTCGTAAAGTCAATTGTTTCGGAGATAACAGCAAAAAAACGAGAACTTTGGGTAAAAATCAACTTCAGTGACCCGTACCAACTCACCAGTACAATTTATACTTTCGCCGCAAAAGGCACTTATTTAGATTGTTTTATTCCGAGTAAATCGAAATCAAGAACAATATGATAGCATAAAATGCAGCTGACTTATAGAAATTTGAAAAAAATAAAAATTTGATTTACGTGTATTTTAGATGGAAAATCTTCTTACGCTTTGGGAAAGTACTTAGAATTAATATTAAGGGCTGTAACTTTCAGGGAATTTCTTCTTCGACAAATCCAACAAAATTTCAGGTGGGGGCTGAAAAAAAAATAGTCGGAAAAAAAATCGCTGTAATGGTACATCGATATCACAATCGTGGTCGGTATTTCGGCAAAAAAAATCTATAAATATACACGAGAATTGAGAAAAAAATCAAACCGTTGTTCAAGTGAAACGTTTCCGAGTCTCTGCGACGGTATTCGCGTGATTTATTCGCGTTGACCGAGATAACAGCCGGTTTTTTTTTTGTGGAAAATCTCTCCGTTCCGTCGAACGTATTTGTTCGCCTCGTCGGAGCTCGTTTCGTCGATGGATACTCGTGGAACACGAGCGAGCCTTCGATGCGTTACCCGCCTCTGTTTGAACAACGGACAATCGGATGCTTCGAACGAGAGCAAGTTAATCGCACGCGTTACACAGAGATAGCCCGTATATATTTCAACTTGGACCTTTCGTTAAGTGGAAACAAAGAGAGGGAGAATCGGGACGAAGCGAAGGAACGGCCTTGTCGGCCAAGAGCCTTTTCCCTCGGGGGCCGCTCCTCAACGGAGTCACCGTACCGTACCGTGTGGCTCGTTGGGTGAGCCACTCGCTCGCCAACCACGTCACGGAATTAGATTACGTATCGGGGCGGCCGTGATTTATCGATCGGCGAGCCGTTGAAGCGTTAGGAGGTTCTTTGAGGCGCGCTGATCCTCTTATCCGAGAGCTCCTTGCGGCGGCACCTCTTCTCCTCGCTACGAACACACAGCTCCGCGGAAGTTGCTACGGATCGTCGATACGTTTCTACATACGTCCGAAGGTGCTTCCGCGCTAGGATTTCAACACCTTCGTGAGCGACGCGTGTATTTACGATTATGAGAATTACACGGGGGCAATTAGAGCCGCGCCGTTCGACGCGCCAATGGCAAATACACGGAATAATCGTGCGTCGGACCCCGATCTCACTCTTCTCTTCGCTCCGTAAATTATAGGCTATAATATATACCCGCGGCTCCGGTCGTGCTCACGGCGATCGAGAGGGGCGGCGGCGGGGGGGGGGGGCACATAAAAATACAGAGATAAAAATAATATAGTCGATGATCGCTATCGAATACGAGAAGACGCAAATACGAACGATCTTTGCGCGTTCAGTTTCGCACCATCGGGATCGAGGCGATTCGTCGAGTCGTCGGTGCGGTACGATTAACGCTGTTAGGTTTGGTTAGACGCGGCACATACCGGCCGTGTACCGGTGTTAGCGTTCTCCCATGATGCCGCTCGAACGATGCCGATTCGTATTGCGAGGTTGGTTACGAGGAATACATATTCGGTCATAATTTACGATCGCAAATCACTCGTGGTCCGTTGCGGTATCAACTATATTATCAAAGTTATTATTACGGTCCGACTATCAGTGGCTCCGTAGAGAGTAAGAGAGAGAAAGAGAATGTGGGATAACCACTTTTACTAATTTACTTTCAATTTTTCTTCCGACCGAGCGAACGCACAATTTTGACATCTGTTTTATGACGCAGAGTGAATTTTGGTCATAAAATGAAAGTCACAGCGATATAAATTATTTCGTTACGCTACATCGAAGAAAAGAAAAATTGGCCTTTTTTCAGGAATAATCACGCACACGTACCGTGTTGCTTCGCAAAAGAACGCAAGTTCGTTGACGCCGCTGGTGCCCGTGACGGATCGAGGGATTCGCCAAAATCTCCCGGTCTAATCCCGTATATAGGGTAGGCAACTTTCGCTCGAATATTATATTTCAACGCGAATAAAAGTGAGGAGATGATCGCAGCGCAGTTACGTGCGGAAGTTTATAAGTGTAATCCGGGATCGTCGGTGCGATAATCGTGAGAAGAGTCGAGTGGTGATCGGCGCTCCTCTACTCCGGATCGATGAGCTCAGTCGGAAAGTGCACAAGTGCTTTTCAACGTGGAAAAAATGATAATATATATATAACCATTATGACCGGTTATTCCGTAGTTATCCGATCCGATATTCCACCTACACTATATATCATACCGTACATGACCACGATATACCAAAGACGGTGGATAGTATCGTAACCTATAACCAGTATCGCTAACAAAGTGAGGATCAAATAATAACACGTTGCTATCGGGGGCGCAATGGCGCGCGCGCGCCTGCTTCTTGCCCCGAAGATGGATGGCCCAACGGTGCGAGTGAATAATTTGATAATGGCGCGGCGCGCCAACGGCGGGAGGAACTACAGTGGGTCAAAAAAGTATTCATACGCCTTGTTTTTTTGCGATAACTTTATAGACACAAGCGATACGCAAAGAGAGCCAATTTTATTTAATGGTACATCAGGTACAGAGATAAACTGCAAATGGAGAATTTTTTCCCACGAATAATAGAAGAATTATGCAAAAAAAACGAAAACTTTCGGGCCAAAAAAGTGCTCGTACACTTACGATTTAGCTGCTAAACCTCGATATTCACTCACGGACGGTCCGACCTCTGCGTACAGTGTAAACGAGTCTTCGTTTACAGAATGGTTTTGACGTATTCCATGATGCGGTAGTAGATCTTCGAGCTCCGAACGGACGCGATGGCAAAGAAAAGCGAAATATCAATATCCATGCGAGATAGAGTGATTTTTCTTCGGAAACGCGGTGAAAGTTATCGATAAATTAATAAAGAATCAAATCTAAGTTTCGCAACAGTGCAATGTATAATAAAAAAAATACGAAAGAACAAACAGCACGGAAAATAAGCCACGAGCCGGTCGACCGAGAATGCTAACGGTACGAGAGCGTCGGAGTATCGTTACAGAGGCCACAAAAAAACCATTCACGAGTGCTCGCAGTTTAGCGAATGATGTCGCGTCAACATCGGGGAAGACCGTGTGTCCCCGGACTATTCGAAACGTTTTGCATTCTGCCCGAATATACGGCGGAATTGTCCGCAAAAAACCTCTAATTAACAATATAAATCGAGAAAAACGTTTAGGTTTCGCAAAAACCTACGTAAAAAAAATCTATAGAATTTTGGAAACGTGTCGTATTCTCGGATGAATCGAAGTTTACCATCTTCGGGTCCGATGGAAAAAAATTCGTCTGGCGGAAACCAAATACCGAGCTCCGGCAGAAAAATTAGATACCGACCGTGAAGCACGGCGAAGGAAGCGTCATGGTTTGGGGCTGTATGGGATATTATGGCGTTGGTAATCTGGCTTTTATAGCTGGTACAACGAATGTCCGGAAGTATATCGACGTGTTGCGCAGCAATTTCAAAGCGAGTGTCGATAAAATGGGCCTGGATGGAAATTTCTACTTCCAACGAGATAACGACCCGAAACATACCGCCATGAAAACGAGGGAATGGTTACTCCATGATGTCCGCAAACAATTCATTACACCACCACAATCTCCGGACATCGATCCTATTGAAAACTTATGGCACTTGGTGGATATAGAAATTAGAAAAAAAAAAAAAAAAAAACAAACAAACAAATCCGCTCTCCAAAGAGTGCTTTTAGAAGAATGTACGAGAATAGCAAAAGAAAGAACGCAAAAGCTAGTAGAATCCATGCCTGAGAGACTCGAGGCGATAATTGAAGCAAAAGAGATGCGCACCAAATATTAGTTATAATTAACAACTATGATGATGTAGGTTTTCACTGTAATCGTAAGTGTATGAATACTTTTTTGGCCCGAAAATTTTCGTTTTTTTGGCATAATTCTTCTATTATTCCTGGGCAAAAATTCTCCATTTGCAGTTTATCTCTGCACCTGATGTACCATTAAATAAATTTGACTTTCTTTGCGTATCGCTTGTGTCTATAAAGTTATCGCAAAAAAACAAGGTGTACGAATACTTTTTGACCCACTGTATGTGTAGCAAGTATTCCGGATACGTATAGCGATACATTTAGCGAGTTTCAAAAAGGCGTAAAAATATTTTTTTCTCCGCCACAATACGCGGTTGTTACCGGCGAGGAACGTTGCTACCAGCGGAGGTCGACGGAGGATCGATCGCCGTAAACGCGAAGAGAGGAACCGGAGGGAGCAACGGACGAACGTACCGAAACGAGAAATTTGTTTTAGCAACAAGGGCTCCGCGGAGCTCCGCTTCCCCCGCGATATATCGGGTATACGTATATCCGTATACGCGGTACTCGTACGCTCGATACGAGATTCCGGATGAGTCCGGTCCGGCACGTCGATGTGCTTTTCTGCACGCGATCCGCAACGATCTTCCGACCCCACGTTCCCTAGAACTGATTTTCTTCGAGTTTGCTCATAATATGCGCGTTCGATAAAATATTCACACGCTAAAGCGGTCCTCGTACCGTACCGCGATTTGAACTTTGAGTCTTTTCTTTCGCGAGCATCGAACCGAGTCGGACGTTGTTGTACCCTGAAAATTTGTCGGTCGTAGGGGGAAACGAAAAGATTTTCAACCGGTATACGGGTCAACGTACGACCGAAGGAATGCGGGAATGGTTTCCCATTGATTTTCCGCTCGTCACCCGTGTAAACTCGCGATGTAGTCGCGCGTGGTACGTTCGTATATCGCGATCGATCGAAAGATGCCAATGGACACAGGTTTTTGCTCCGTTACGAGCACTCGATAATCGTCCGAGAGAATTCGAAATCGGCGAAGGTTCGAATTCGCGTCATAAACACGAAACTCGATCTTTCTCCGGCTTCTCCCCGTTAGAGGCTCTGCGAAGAATCCATTGAAGCGAGAAAAATAATATACGTACGTGGGATTGGAGATTTGGAAAAGATAGGAGGCACGCGCGTCGCGCGCGTTAAAATCCCACCGTCGACTGATCCGAATAGCCATGTAAGAAGATACGCGTTGAGAGGAGGCCGAACGAGTCGAAGAAAAAGGTATTTTCGAACGCGCGCCGAGACGCGAAGATCGTTGATGCTACGGTTGATATTTTTTGAGACTCGTCGGGAACCTTCGCCGCGTCGGCGCGATGAGACACGGAATCGGGAAAGATATTCGACGCAAACGTATCCGGGGCACGTCCGGTAACCACCTCCGTCTCTTCCACCTCCGTCCTATTCAACAACGACGAAAGCGACTCGTTGTCGTTTTGACCGACGACCGAGGCATTTTAATATTTCCGTTCGAAGCTACGTAACGATCTTTGTAACGAACGGACGTGGACTTCGCGACAGCCACTGGTCTTACTCGCGCGAGGACCGGTACGGAGAGACGACGGCGGGTAACCGCCCTCGCGCGCGCTATCTCGCGGTCATCTCGGTGTCTCTTCTGAATTTTTATTTTTCTACGTTATATCTACGGATCGGTGTCGTTTTCTTTCCCAAAAAGATTCGGTTTCTCGGTGTTTTATTTTTAAATTGGCCCGCGACTATCTCGCGGTTCTGCCCGTCCGATTCCCGATACATTTCTCGTAATCGTCATCGTCGGATCATCCGCGAAAATAAGGTTCCCTAGTTAATTCGGCCGGATTGGACAGAAATATTGAGCGACTCGCGCGCGGTCGTCTTTCACGATAGTATCCTTTTTTATTCTCGCCTCTACCGTAGGTGGCTTCATTTTTCCTTAAGGGGGGAAATAGGGTTAGACGGTTCAAAAAATCGGTTTTTTTTTCTATTTCATAAATTGTTAGTAAAACTATTGAAAAATATGTTCCCAAAATTTTTAATGAAAATTCCGACTCGTTCTATTGTTATAAGCCACTAAGGGGGCAAATAGGGTTAGGGCAGCGTTTTCTCAATGATTTTCATGAATTTTTTTTATAGTATAAAAAATGAATACAATTTATTGAAACTTTGAGAATATTTTATACATATATTTAAGTATGTACTATGAAATTTTTGAAGAATTTTCTTGAAAAACACCGAAGATATTAGCGACCCCATATTGCAGGTCACAATCGGACTCAGCATTTTGCTATTTTTTCTGAAAACGACTTTTTTTAAACTCGCGTACACGCTATTTTGAAAAGTTTTGAACCAATCGTTTTGAAAATTGGCAGTTACTTTCTTCATAGTATTGCGCTCTATATGAATCTATAATCGGAATATTATCATTATTTAAAATAATTTTTTTTAGCTAATAAAGTTGTAAAAAATGGCGAAAAATCATGCTTTTTTGTTTTGACCCCTGTAAAAAATTTAATTTTTTTTTTTTTCATAGTATTTAGGTTCATATAGAAGAGAGACATATAACAAAAGTAAATTCCAACCTCGTTTGATTTCGGATGAAAATTGCGGCTTCCAGAATGTACGCAAAATGCTGAGTCTGATTGTGATCTGCAATATGGGGTCGCTAATATCTTCGGTGTTTTTCAAAGAAATTCTTCAAAAATTGCATGGTATATACTTAAATATATGTATAAAATATTCTCAAAGTTTCAATAAATTATATTAATTTTTTATACTATAAAAAAATTCATGAAAATCATTGAGAAAGCGCTGTCCTAACCCTATTTCCCGCCTTAATCTCTCGTGACAATGTCCCGTGCCGTAGGGCGCGAGCCGTGCGGAGATGAAAAATCTATTCGGTGGCGATAAATTTTCACGCGGAATCGTACAAAAGATTCGTTTGTAAAATATTCTATGTACGTGTATATAAGATATTTCTAGGATACCAAAGGTCAGTTCGATTGTCCGCACATCACAGTTTTTCGATCGTAAAGAGCGCGAGTCCGAACGTGTAACTTTGCTATTGAGTGCACGATACGGACATGATTCGTGTAACAACTTTGTGGAACTTCCATTTTTAATTTCGATACCGTACTTGCCATACGGCTCGACGGTACAACGTGTTGTAATTCGTTATTCCGAGTGTTAAATGAATCTTGGCGAGTTTTTACGCGTCACGGGACGCGGGAGAAAGACCGTACGGAATTTCACGGTGTAGACGCTGCGCTATTTCTTTTTCATTCCTTTTCATTGTCGTTCATTCTTTTTGTTTCGCGCGACTCGACGAGTCGCGCCACTCCGGAGCGATAAATTTGCGCGACGAGTCTCCGCATCCTGGCGCGTGTCAATCGGTGAATCGCGCGAGAGTCCGTACGGACGCGCTGCGAACGGTAGCGCGTGAGAACGAAAGAGTCGGAGAAGAGGCGAACGAGATGCCGGACGTATTTTTCGCGCGTTCGACGAAACGAGCAACGCGCGTGAGAGCTATAGCGAGTGAGAGCGAGAACCGTCGCTCCAACACGAAAATCAGAGAGGCGCGAGACGGGCAGCGTCGTCGAGCGATTTTAGAAAAGGTCTCACGTAGGTCGGGCAACGGATACTCGGAAGAGGGTTTCGGGCGCGTCGCGATCAACGTGCTCCGGGTGCTCCCCTCGACCGAGCCAATGGCCCGATCAGTGAGGCAACGCGTGTGCCAAGATACGCGGGATAGTGACGACAAAAGTGAAGACGCGATAAAGAGGAAGAGAAATATAGCGTGGAGGACGTTGGGAATGCGAGAAGGATTTAATAAGCACGAAGGAAGGAAATCCGAAGAATTCTAACGACAAGTTTTCCATCGTACCCCTCGATCCTTGTACGCGAGAACGAACATTTGCGCCGGTCTCATTCCGACGAAGGGATGTTCGCAACGAGCGAAGAATATACGATACATAGACCCGGGATCGAAGGAGAGTCGCGCGTGCGGGATCGATCTTTCTCGATGCAACATCCTCGTCTTCGTCCAGCACGCGATCAAACTCGATATCGTGATCCCGAGCGAGCGCCGGGCATGTCAGTTGCGACAGCCTCCTTCGTCATTTACGTCGTTCACCCTAATATTACAAATACGACCGTAAGTACGCCGCGTTCGCGTTTTCGTTTACGCGATACCCTGTACGTATTATCCGTACGGTCTCGCGATGGACCGAAATTTTTGCATTTCGCGATGGGCCTTCGCCATCCGGAATCGAAAAATTAACGGGGATGCCCATACGGAAACGCGTGGAAAGAACGGTCCTCGGATATCAGCGCGCGCACGGAGTCAATTCGCGCGACTCGCGATTCCCAGAAATCGAGTCAACGCGATGACAATACCGATGCAACGTCCTTATCCTTATTTATATCCTCCTCTTGGTTCTTCAATTTGTAAACAAAATCTCTAGTATTTCCGGTAGTACACTCTCTCGACTCTATCATGAACCATTATATCCTCGCATCTGGTTATTTATCGATTGCTTTTCGCACACAGAGACGCGCGCGTACGCACACTCGGACGAATGTCACGCGGTGAATAATACGGATATGTACAAGCGCGATTGGATGACTCCGCGAAGGCGTTTCACATCACCGGATACGCGTGTGCCCCCCTCGTTTCCGGTCGTAAGAAAAGGTATAGAGACCCGTTTCGAGCCCGTCCGGGCGGCGCTCTGTCTCATTGGGATGCGGACCAACGCGGCCGCCCCCGGAATATGAAAAGAAAAATCATATTCTTGTTCGTGGTTCGTATCTCTCGTTTGCTTACGAAATGAGAAAACAAACAAAAATATATACATATATATATTAGGGCGATTTTTTTTTTCCGACTATTTTTTTTCCCGGTCCCCACCCGAAATTTCGTTGGATATGTCGAAAAACAAATTCCCTGAAAGTTATAGCCCTTAACATTAATTCTAAGTATCATTTTGTTCTTGGTTTCGATTTACTCAGAATAACACAATCTAGGAAAGTGCCCATTGCGGCGAAAGTGTAAATTGTACTGGTGAGTTGGTACGGGTCACTGAAGTTGATTTTAACCCAAAATTCTCTTTTTTTTGCTGTTATCTCCGAAACAATTAACTTTACGAAAAAAATGTTAATGGAAAATTTGTTGGAAATTTAATTTATACTACTCATAAGTTAAAGTTCAAGATCTCAAGAAATATTGACCTAAGCAATTGGTTCGATAGGATCTTTTTTGTAGAAAATTAAATTTCCAACAAATTTTCCATTTACATTTTTTTCGTAAAGTTAATTGTTTCGGAGATAACAGCAAAAAAAAGAGAATTATGGGTAAAAATCAACTTCAGTGACCCGTACCAACTCACCAGTACAATTTACACTTTCGCCGCAATAGGCACTTTCCTAGATTGTTTTATTCTGAGTAAATCGAAACCAAGAACGCTACGATAGCATAAAATGTGGCTGAGTTAGAGAATTTTGAAAAAAAAAAAATTCGATTTTCGTGTATTTTAGATGAAAAATCTTTTCACGCTAAGGGAAAGTACTTAGAACTAATATTAAGGGCTGTAACTTTCAGGGAATTTCTTTTTCGACATATCCAACAAAATTTTAAGTGGGGATTGAGAAAAAAAAATAGGCGAAAAAAAAACCGCCCTAATATATATATATATATATATATATATATATATATATATATATATATATATATATATATATATATATATATATATGTCGTTAATAAACGTAATATATATAGATTTATAGGCTTTCCGGAAAAAACGTACTCCCATTGTTGGGGCACGCACGCTCCGTTACGATTGCCTCGTATCGTTAAACATTGGTACCGATCCGCGTAGAAAGATGCCGGTTGTCGGGAGGCTGCTAGCGGAAATCGCCAAATCTCCGAGACGATAGACGAACCGCCTGAAATACACCGGGAACCGCGCTGCTAGATGGGCTCAGGCTCAACGAAAAGTCCTCGCGTTGCGCGTTCTTTTAACGAAAATAATAATTTATCTCGTTCCATTTACCAGCTACGACGAGCTCGGAGCGTATATTATATCGTTTGCTGAAAAGAGTATAGGTTAGCGTTTGCCAGTGTCAGCCCGTGCTTCTCTCCTCACCGCTCTCCGTAGAACGAACGTTCTCAGCCTCGCTTCTCTATATTCATCTCATCCGTGTCTTTCTCTCCAGTGGTCTCGTCGTTCTCGTAGTTGCAAGCTCGTTAACGGCGCAGTGGCAAAACCCACGGCGCATCGGCGCGTAATCGCGCAGCAATCCAAGCCCGGTTGAGTTGATGACTCGACATTATAAATGTATTAAGTCGGAAAACAATTACGATTAAGAAACTGACGGTGCAAACAGCGAAGGACCGACGAGATTCACCGACGATTATTCTTTTTCCTCTCTTTTCTCTTTACCGTCCACCCTTGTCGAGGCTTTTCCATCAAATGTGCGCGTCCATTAGCGCTCTTTCGAGCGATTAAAACCCTACGCCCAGTCCGTGACACCGTGGTCGTTGGTCACGAAACTTTTCACGAACGAGAACAATTTTGTCCATAGCCGTCCAGTCCGCTAAACGGTCGCTACCGTTTGGTGTACCATTTTTTTGCAAGCTCGCTTAACTTTTAACCGATGGTACGCGCGTCCATGCGACGCTAGCCCACGCACGTACATCCGCGAAACGGTCACGAGGAATTTAGTTTAAGTATCTTTTGTAAACGATAATCCGTTCCCAGACTCGACCGACGCGATAAGAACACGCTCGATCGGACGATGTAACGGTCGAGGGCGACGTACGAAATCGAACGAAGGGGAGGGCCGACCCTCTGATAAACGAACGATAATAAACTGTTAAACGCGATGTGAAATTATAACGCCGGAGTAGCGTCTTTGTATTTCTCACGGTATATATTCGTCCCGTGATCCGGAATAATCGTAACGCGTTTAAAATGGGAATCGTCTCTCTCGGGCGAGAACGGGTCGACCGGATAAAAAAATGTGACGGCACTTGCGCAATTGAATATTGAAGACGGAACAAACGAGGCGACGTCCGGAGTGCACGATACCCGAGGATGTGGGCGAGGATTTGCGAAAGACGCGGTAATACGCGGGTATCGCGTGCGGTACTATAAACATCAGCGTGGAACGGCGCACGCGACCGGAGATGACAAAGTTGACGGCGATGACCGCGACGGGCGCGACGTCAATGACGCTACAGTCGCGACAATTATTCGCCGGTATGGAAAAGCCGAAAGTTGCGAAACGACGAGCGTTCACTCTCGCGCATGGAAAGAGGGCGTTCCACGGGCGCACGAGCGCACCATCTACCGCACTCGTATATACCGTAATACGCGCGATTGTGTCACGGATGTCACAATCTTACGTAACTCTCGAGCGAGAAGAGCACCATTACCGTCCGTAGTCTTTTTATCGACCCGCGTACCGTCGGCCGAGCACGTTCGTAAGCCGTACGTATTACGCGCGACGCGCGAACGTTCCGACTCCTCGCGAGAGGACTCGTCCGTATTCTCGAGCATTTGCTACAATTCGACGGTACGTAATTACGTTGCCGCTCGAACGATGGCTCGAATAAGATATACTAAAATATAAAAACCGAGAAAACGTAGTTATCGAAATATAATATGTCGAACTTTGTATTATGAACTTCGGTGTACCAATTTACCGGCGAGTCGAGCGACTGTACAGAACGAACGTGACGAAAGAATGGCGTGAAACAATTGTTAACGTCGCTCGACGTTTATACAGTGGATCATAAAAGTATTCGTACACCTTGTTTTTTTGCGATAACTTTATAGACACAAGCGACACGCAAAGAAAGCCAATTTTATTTAATGGTACATCAGGTACAGAGATAAACTGCAAATGGAGAATTTTTTCACAGGAATAATAGAAGAATTATGCAAAAAAAAACGAATATTTTCGGGCCAAAAAAGTATTCGTACACTTACGATTGAGCTGCTAAACCTCGATATTCACTCACGGACGGTCTGACCTCCGCGTACAATGTAAACGAGCCTTCGTTCACACAATGGTTTTGACCTATTCCATGCGGTAGTAGATCTTCGAGCTCCGAACAGACGCGATGGCAAAGAATAGCGAAATATCAATATCCATGCGAGATAGAGTGATTTTTCTTCGGAAACGCGGTGAAAGTTATCGAAAAATTAGTAAAAAACCGATTCTAAGTTTCGCAACAGTGCGATATATAATTTAAAAAAATACGAAAGAACAAACAGCAGAGAAAATAAGCCACGAACCGGTCGACCGAGAATCACAAGTGCTCGCAGTTTAGCGAATGATGTCGCGTCAACATCGGGGAAGAGCGTGTGTCCCCGGACTATTCGAAACGTTTTGCATTCTGCCCAAATATACGGCGGAACTGCCCGCAAAAAACCATTAACTAATAATATAAATCGAGAAAAACGTTTAGGTTTCGCAAAAACCTACGTAAAAAAATCTATAGAATTTTGGAAACGTGTCGTATTCCCGGATGAATCGAAGTTTAACATCTCCGGGTTCGATGGAAAAAAATTCGTCTGGCGGAAACCAAATACCGAGCTCCGGCAGAAAAATGTAATACCGACTGTGAAGCACGGCGGAGGAAGCGTCATGGTTTGGGGCTGTATGGGATATTATGGCGTTGGTAATCTGGCTTTTATAGCTGGTACAACGAATGCCCGGAAGTATATCGACGTGTCGCGCAGCAATTTGAAAGCGAGTGTAGATAAAATGGGCCTGGATGGAAATTTCTACTTCCAACGAGATAACGACCCGAAACATACCGCCATGAAAACGAGGGAATGGTTACTCTACAATGTACGCAAACAATTGATTACACCACCACAACCTCCGGACATCAATCCTATTGTAAATGTATGGCACTTGGTGGATGTAGAAATTAGAAAAAGAAAAATAACAAACAAATCCGATCTCCAAAGAGTGCTTTTAGAAGAATGAACGAAAATAGCAAAAGAAGAAACAACGCAAAAGCTAGCAGAATCCATGTCTAAGAGACTCGAGGCGATAATTGAAGCAAAAGGGATGGACACCAAATATTAGTTATAATTAACAACTATGATGATGTAGGTTTTCACTGTAATCGTAAGTGTATGAATACTTTTTTGGCCCGAAAATTTTCGTTTTTTTGGCATAATTCTTCTATTATTCCTGGGCAAAAATTCTCCATTTGCAGTTTATCTCTGCACCTGATGTACCATTAAATAAATTTGACTTTCTTTGCGTATCGCTTGTGTCTATAAAGTTATCGCAAAAAAACAAGGTGTACGAATACTTTTTTTGACCCACTGTAAATCGAGCGGTGAGACACGATTGCCGGGTGATTCGCTCTCGCGACGTCTAATTTCACATCGAAAATTGAATGTTCGGAGAGTCGATACCGCCGCCGGAAGTTTCTCTCGAACGTATAATTCAAATATCCCGAAAACGGTTGATCCGATTGAAACAATAATCGTACGAAAAACGTCGTATTACGCGTTGCTCCGAGGTTAAGCGAAGATGACGTTCAATTTTTTTCAACCGAATCCACGCGACTCCGGCCCTTTTTCGTGTCAGAGACGCGGACTTATATTTTTAATAGTTTTCGACGCTGATCTCCCCTGTATAATATTCCGTTTGGGGTAGATTTTTTTATAGCACGGTACACTCGATTACCGTCCGGGACACGGTGTATAACGGATAATAGTCACGAGTATAGTCGAAGAGAGGCACGACAGACACCCCCGCGCGGCACACAGTTACGTACGTGCGCGGTACGCGAAACTCGATACTCGCCCAAGACCGTCTCGAGATCGTACTCGTCCCGTCCGATTTCTCGATCTGTAACGCGATTACACGCCCTCGCGCGCTTGTTCGATCGGAAAAACGCGTACAGAGTCAAGGTGGGCCATTAAATGTGTCGGAACGAGAATGATCGAGCGGAAAGATAATCTATCTTTTTCCTCCAGGTTCCAGGTTCCAGCCGACACACGTCTCTCGTTTCCTCCACTCGCTTTCTCAGATGTTAATTCACACTTCCGACAACGATGTCTAAATTAGTCGATGACGACTTAATTTACATCGGCACGCTGCGATACACGACGATCGGTTTGTTTAAAAGAAAGAAAAAAAAACGTCTACGCCAGTTTTTCATCGGAACCTTTCTTTCAGCGCCCGCGCGAACAACTCTTCGATGTATCACATTGTCTTTCGCCGCGTATATAATCTTAAATTTCCACTCGCCACAATAAGCGGCGTTACGTTTGTGCAATAATTAGCTTGACGTGGCTCGTTAACTTTTCAAAGTTCGATCCTAGAAAAAAATGTCATTCCGACGATATCTAACGCGTAAATTCGTTTAATGTATTTCTTTAAAACGTGCCCTCGACGTCGTTCGAATCATTGGCGCGAATTTACTTCGGGGCTCGGGAAAACGTCTCTGTCCCCGGAGCAATCACCTCGATAATCCTCCGCGCGACTACGGATCGTGCAAAATATTCCGAGCACGACGATCGCTCGGTCGTCCGTTGCTCGACTCAACGCGCGCCCCCGCTACTCCCCTCGTGTACGGGATCAACGCGAATATATTTCTATATATAGATCCGATATATACACGTATCATACTCGCTATACCGTGTACCCGATCTCGAGACGGAAATCCACCCGCGTCTCCGCCGTGGCACTTTTTATTACGAAACAGATTCGATTCGGACGTACGCGTATATACGTGTATTGGACACTGGATGCTCGGCGCTTCGCTCTGACCCGCGTGCCACCCTCGCGAATTAAGTACAAGAGTCTATAGCGTACAATTCAGCCGGTGTCCGGATTCGCCTTGAATTTCCGCGTTCAACCGTTTCTATAACCGACCATCTACCGAACGAACCAACTAGCCACCTAATAACGCGACATAATAATCCCGATAAACTCGTTACGCGACTCGCCTCGCAAAAGATGTTCCCATTAGCGTATCTTACGAGACTTTACCGAGTTAATTTACGCGTCGGTTCGACGTCCAACGGCGTACCGAGGAAAAATTTCATTCTCTAATAACAGTTTTTAATGCTATTAACCGAGGATGGTAACGAGCGTACCTACCAATGAGTTTCCCGAAAAGGCTGTAACTATAATTAAACAGAAATATTTCGAGTCGTATCGGTACGGCGATAGCGGGAGCAGGAGGCGCGCAACGACTTATTTGTGGTTAACGATTAACGAATTTACGCTATTGACGTCGTTATTTCGTTAGGGGCGGGCCGTTCCGCACCGGTTCACCCTGTACGTATTCCCGGGAGCTTGCGCGCGGGTCAACGGGCTTGTCGCTCGGAAAAAGCTTCTACCGCGCGTGTACGAGGTCTGTTAAAAAAGTATCGCGAATTTTGAATTTCCGCGGTCTACGTATATTCGATTTTCGATTTTTTTGTGGCATTAGGTTGATACTCGTGTCCCTCACTTATGCTGAAAAAATCGACCATTTTGAATGTTTAGTTAATCGTTAACAGCTGTTTTGGTTAGACGTGTTTTGGCTTGTCTTCGATTTTTGCCTATTCCAAAAAAGCAGCTTCCATCGCGACGATCGAGTTTTGGTTTTCACGTCATAACCACAAACCCATGATTCGTCACCAGTTATGACCCTCCGGAGCAAATTTGGGTCGTCGCGGACCGAGTCCAACGGCTCCTTAGCAACGTTAACGCGACACTGTTTTTCTTCGAAATTGAGCAATTTTGGCACGAATTTCGCGGCGACCCGTCTCATGCCCAAATAATTGGTCAAAATCGAATGGCACGAGCCAATCGATATGTTTAGTTCCTCGGCAACTCCTCTAACGGTGATTCGACTGGCCAATATTATTTTCTTCGCTTCATCAATGTTTTAGCGCGTGCGTACGGACGACGTTCCCGCTCAATCTCTCGTTGCGTCTAATTCCGCGTGGTTATCTCTTCCTTTCGGAGACCGCGATCGAGAGTCGCGGCGCGCGTATTTTTTAAGGAAGGGGAAGGGGTAAGATGTTGAGAAGAGGATAGTGAGCAGGAGAGAGATTAAAAAACACATTAAATCACTGAGTCAACAAATGGTAATCAATTGATATTTTTTTATTGAGAATTATATATATATATATATATATATATATATATATATATATAAATATTAATTGAAAATATACGTACCATCACATAATCTAGGCTGCAAAGATTTGTCCTCGGCACGGTCACTACTCATCTTTATTTATATAGTCTTTTATTTTTATAGAATAATAACTCAAAATAAAACACAGCATGTATAATTTATGTACACAACACTGATACGAACACTATGTTACACCATATCAATACAAAAGTAACTTTTAATAAAACACGTTGACCGAGTACGAATGCTTCTAGAACATTTCTATCGTTGTACCGCGTCATTCATCACCGAGTGGACACAAGGCTTTCCTTGTTCCTTCGGCATAACGTCTGACGCGAAAGACGCGAAAGAGCGATAGTCTATGAGAGTCGCGTCTTCGGGGGAAAGACGCGACTCTCATAGGCTATTTCGATTTAGCGTCGGACGCAATATCATAGCGTCCGACGCAAAACTGAAATAGTCAATTACAAGGAAGATTCCAGCGGAAAGGCGCGACTTCCATAGGCTGTTTCGGTTTTGCGTCGGACGCTACGATATTGCGTCTGGTTTCTCTCTATCCTTATCCCCCCCGTACGTACACGCTAGCATTGAATGTCACGCGTAACGCGTTAAAAAACTATACTCGATTGAGAAGTTTTACTTGAAAAACATAACGTTCCGAAACTGATAGCGTACGCTCGGTGTGAATAATATATCCGTACGGAACAGAGGTATCGCGAAGTGTTGGCTATAAATCGACCGTTTTGCTATCATTGTACTAATTTGGGTGCGTTACATCGACGTTTCTATCCCACGAGAAAGATCCGAGAGCGTGACGCGCGCGAGAAAGCATCATCATCGTCGGAGAAAAGGCGGCGCTTAGCCGCTAAACGCTTTCGTAAGAGCAGGTTTACCTTTTTATCTTCATTCACCTATCACATTCACCTATCACGCGCGCGCGCGCGATGTTGGTACGAAACGCTGCTCCCTCGTCGACGCGAGAAACGGTAAAAATTCCGACACGGCCGTGTCCGAGAAAGAGAGAGGGAGAGGAAAGTAACGTCAGCCGAGTCGCGGGTGATCGGGAATCGGGATATGCCCCTATGGTCGAACGATGATCGATCCTTTCGTGCGCGGCGCCGAGGATGAACCACGATGACGGTGAACGAGTCGCCCGGAGCATCGGCACGCGCTGCCACGCTCTATCGCGTTTGATGGATCAATTTTGCCTCGCACCGTTGCGGCGGCGGCGTCGTCGTCGTCGTCGTCGTCGTCGTCGTCGTCGACGTTCCGATTCGATACGCACTCCGCACTTAACGTTACACCATCGGACGTGCGGGCAGTTCCGCGAGGTATCGCGTAATACTCGTTTATTACGTTATCGCGGCGCCTCAATTACGTCGATTCGACTTGGCGCGTTACGCGCGTTCAAATACCAGTTTTCCCGAACAACCGCGTCGACGCAAGGGCGCATACGTGTTTGTCGTATTTATATATATCCATTAGCGTATAGCGAGAGGCAAAAGACCCGGCGATCGGGGCCGCTAATTGAACGCTACCACCGAGCCGATGAATGACAGGGCGTTGAGACGCGCGTCGCACTATCGACCGGTACGATCTTAATTCGATCGATCCAGGTGGCCGGTGGACCGCGACGGTTCTCGGGTACGCCGGAGATCCCGCGGAGCGTAGTAGCGCAGTGGATTACGTAGAACCGGGCGCGAATTACTCGAGCGAAGCATTTGTCGGAAGCGGTGTGGGTGAAAAATAAACAAATTTCGCTCCGGGTATACGTATCACCGATCCGTACGTGTGTACACGCGTAGCGCGCGTTCAACGGAGCTTTCCGTCCCAATTATCGAATTTATTACAACGCAGGGGGATAGAGGGATTATTCTTCTTCTTTTCTTTTCATCAATTACTTCACCGTCACTTCACGTTACGTCACTCGTTACGTTCTCGAATCTACACCGTATACTTTCAATGTTTTTTCTTCACCCCAAGATCAATAACTGGCTTCGAAGTGAGTCACGAGCGAACGTACGTATCGTATGCACGGCATACACGTAAGTATTAACGTTTGATATTTTCGTACGTCTAGCCGAGCGGTGAAAGATAACCGTCTAGTTTATCCCCGGCGCGAGACGTTCGACGGGTGTATCGTGACTCGGCTCGGGCTCGAGCCGATCGGTGCGAGACGGGAACGCCGCGAGAGGGATTGCGGGCGCCGCGCGAGTAGGAAACGAGGGAGAAGAGTTGGAAAACCGGGGAGGATAGAGAAACAACAAAGCCGTCGTGCCGTCGATGACGATGGGTGATTCGGATCTCGGGTTTGTTAAATATTAACGGAGCGAGGGGGACCACGGGAGTATCGTCGCTCGACGTTATCCGGTTCGAGTTAACGATGGGTGATTAGCACAACCCCCGGGATCGTCTCACTCGCGATAGCGGGTGCGTAACAACGATTCGCGCGCAATTGCGTTACCCCGTGTTACGATGTAACGGGATGAAACGAGACGAAACCGAATAATCGAGAGAGACAGGTGCGCTCTACCGTGGACCGGTTCCGCGGGGTCAGAGTCCATCGACGAACGATAGTTTTCATTCGCCCCGCTAGTTCGGTGAAGATACAGGCTCGCTCCGAAGAATATCTTTTTTGAGACGACCGGAAAATCATTTGATAGTTACGGGGGTCGAACGAGCATTGCGACGAAAAAAAAATTGCACGGCCGTACGATTGGCCGCAACGCTCAAAGAGTCCTCCGTTTTTTTTTTGTTTTTTTTTTTGTTTTTTTTTTGTCGATGCCCATCCAGCGGATTCTTTCGACGTACTTACGCGGCTCGCGTAAGTACGTCGCTTACGAGCGGTACGCGCTTCGCGGGGTTATTCCGGCGTTCGAGTTATCATTCGGTGAACGAGTTCGAAATGTGCCGTCCGCGATGACAAAATCTCGGCTCTTTTCCGACTCGTCGCGTCGGCTCGATAAGGATACTCGCACGGGGGGGAATCGCTCGTGCGCGTCCGTATATACGTACGTAAGGTGTGAGGTAAACGAATAGCGCGTCATCGACGCGCGACGAGCGTGCAAGCGCACGGTATGAACTCGCACGCACGGCGTACGAGAATCGAGCGAAGCCTTATCGTATATTCAACGCTACCGTCGCGCGAGTTGCTCCCGACTCTCGCGAGTCTCACGCTGGCGCGATCCACGTGCCGCGAGTGTTGCGCGCGACACGCCCGGACGCGGTGCGTGCCAGCGTGCCCTCCGTTCGTACGAGTAACTATCGCCGGTTCGCACGTTCGCGAATGCTCGCGGTTCTTACCGCGACGTATACGGCGTATACGCCGTCCGTATCGACGGTGGTGTGACAATTTACTCTCCGGACTCCGAGACAACTTCGAGACAACTTCGAGACTCGTCGTCGACGGATGGCGTCTCTCGATGATCGCATAGATTCGTTGTTAGTTCCGTTTATCGGATACATCATTTTGACGGATTAATTTCAAGAGCGACGATTCCTTCAAGCTCGAAAATAACAGCCACGTTTTCTTTCGTATCAACGGTTTTCCCATTGAATTGCGTTAAAAAAATATATAAACTAACAATAATAACGTTAACGGGCGCGACGTTGCCCGTTGGCAATCTCGTTTCGATAACCACTCGATGTACCAACGTATTCGACGCACACACGGGCGTATATACCTCATTATTATCCTAGAGTAAGCTGTTTAATGATTCCTCGCTGAGCGAGACGCGTGGGCACATCGTTGCGGCGTGACTCGGCCGTTGTACGCCGCGGGACAACGGAACAAAGCTGACGAAGAAGAAGAAATAAAGGAGATGAGAGAAATTATACGCGGACGGGTGAGTATACGAGTAATCGCTACAACGACGGACGGGAGGGCGAGAAAAAAAATAAGAAGAACGTTCCGCGAGTTCTTCCGTACCGGTTCGACTTTTACAATGGAAGAAATGGAATGAGATAAAGAATGAAGGAATATAATAAAATATAGATAACGAGCAAAGAGGATACGCGCGTACGTAACGAGTATACGTAACGAGTATACGTAACGAGTATACGCGAGTATACGCGCGCGGGGTTGAGGAAGTTCGATGCGCGACGACACGGACATCGTCACCGGGTCTTTCCGTCTTTCGCTGACGCTACGTCAACGTATTTTATTCGTTGTATCGTTCCGCGCGAACGATTCTCGTTTATTCCCGTCTCCGCGTGTACCTCGCGTAATTTTATGGGCAGAGTTCGACGCATCAAATTCTAGTGGCACGTGTGCCGTATGAAAAGCGCGCGTACCCGAGGGATCGGTGCGGATCGAGCGGGACGCGACGTACCGCGCGCGATACCGGCGCGGGCATTGAAATGCGATCCTTGCGTCGATGATTTATACCTCCGGCAGTGCCCGCCCGCGGGGCAGGATGTCGCGCGTCTCTTCTTCGTGTCTCCGTATCGTCGTCGATGAATCGCGCCAGCTCGCGAACGAGCAAAGACCGTTTCTCGATCGTTCGCGCTACAGTTCGGTACGCGGCATAATTCACGGAGAAACGTGCCCGAGCGACGATCGAATCGTTCGACCGTCGCGTACGAGAATCAACAGGTTGGGTAGATCCCATCGAATCAGCCGCGTAAAAGGTTCGTCACGGCTGATGATATTTTGAGGACCGTACAACAAGGTTTGCGTAACTCGAAATATATTACGGGTCGCGATATTTTTCTCATTTTCGAGACTCTGACGAATGGATAAAAACCGATATTTTCAAAGTTCACTCTCTCTCTCTCTCTCTCTCTCTCTCTCTCTCTCTCTCTCTCTCTCTCTCTCTCTCTCTCTCTCTCTCTAGTTTTCAACGTGCCAAAGAGGATTTAGCCCCTCTTCGGAATTATTCTCAATGCTTTTCTCCGTTTTCACGACGACCAACCACTCTAAAGTAAATAATATAATTTATTTACGGCGGTATTCCACCGACGCGCCATTGGACGATCTATAATTTTCCAGTTCATAGGTTATCGCGTATATACGTTGTACGTAATGTACATGGTAATATCGCGCGTGTCTCCCGATAATGTAACGATAATTTATGCGAGTCGGCGCGAGTTCCCGTCCGTTCCCATTTTCAATATAAAGACGTGGGACGTGGATGTCGATCAACCCGTTGACGGTTCGACGCGGACGAGAGATCTCGTAAGAATGATTCGTACACGCCCCGCTCCTCGAGCGTATTATAGGACGCGCCTGAACGCGCAACGCCCCTCCAGAGCCCCTCGAACGGTCCGATCGTTAACGCGTTGACGATCTAATTTATAATTAAAGCCGAATCGTACCGAAATTTCTATTCGCTCGTTGTACAACAAACTATTTTTCCGTCGAGTCTCTTCGTAACGCGTTTTTCTCTTTATTTTATCGCGTAATTTCGTTAACCGCGCTGCGACAACACAATTATCAATAACCGTATCCGTAACTTACCGCACCTCGTAAAATTCTTATTATACCCGTACCCGTAAAGGATACTTTTCGACGCGATTCTGATCTATATTCAAACGCATTAAGAACGCCGATCGTGTAATAAGCGGGGACCGAAAAAATTAGCATCTGCCCGGCTCGCCCGCTCGAGAGACAATGCCTGATTTGAATAACAATGTTCGCTACCGTGTGGGCTTCTAACTCTCGGCGTACATGCACCGTTCGTTGCTCACCGCGGACGCGTATACGTATATATTTCGTACCATACGTCCGCACAGCTATTATATACGCAACATCGGGCCAAGGGACGATCACGCCGGAGTACATATACCACGGTATATATACATATCGTGACGTATCTTATTATATGATATATATATGTATATATATATATATGCATGTTGCAGACACAGTCACCCGGTTGCGTTCTTCTCTCCCTGGCGATAATCTCGCCCCCGCGATTCCCGTGGCCTCGTTGCTCGTACACCGGCGAGAAGAAAAGACAATTTTCCGTGGCGAGACGAGACTGCACAGCGAAGGAGGCGGTTCTACGGCGGCGGCGCACTTTGTCCCGACTACCCGATGTTCCTTCATTGGGCGATACGCCACCGAGTTTGCGCCTCCGCGGTGTCGGTATCGATCCATTCTTTGACCGTAATATACGCGCGGAGGATGATAACGACGACGTCGTATTCCTTTCTTTCTTTCATTTAACCTCGCGAGATATCGAATCGGGATCCGCGATGACGAGGGCTGCTCGTCACTATATTTTCTCTTTTCCCATCGCGAGAATCATTTTGCTTTTCTCAACGGCTACCTACCCCTCTTCTTCTCTCCCAATGAAATTAAAAAAAAAAGTGAGCCGTCATGGGACGCCTGGTAGATGTGAAACATCCGACATCTTGAGAATACCGTGTGGGATATGTGGCGTGGAGTATTTTAAAAAAAACAGCAAAAAAAGTAGCTTTTGATTTTCTTTTATAATTTTTATTTGCTTGCTTCATCCGTTACTTCGGTTATAGTAGCAGTCGTTGCTGCGTTTTATTCGATGAAATTAACGATCGGTCGATGATAGCTGAAGTATGAAACGAATGTTTTAGATGTCATGTTTTCAAGATATCTATGGAACACCGCATCTCTAGTCGTGCCTTGTAGTAGGTTCATTTCCGTGGTTGTTCATGATCAACTGAAATTCATTTTGGAGGAAATTTATGAGTGGCAATGATTCAGCTTTGGTAAAATTAACATCGAAATCCTCTACTAAAATTAATGGAAGTTGATGTAAATTTGCTCCTAATAGCATCGAACGAGCTGGACTATATTTGAGTATTTCTTCGTGTAAAAATCGTATGATGTTGTGAATTTTTTAGTTTGGGGAAATATATACAACGACCATGACCAATTCTCTTCCATCCTCCGTAACAATTTGTGCCGCACATAAATCGCCAATATCGTCTTGACCAAAACCAAGTCCCCTTACATTTCTCAACCGAACGATTATGCGAGATGTAATAACATCGAATGAATCTCTATTCTAATAAATAGCTGCACCACCGGCTCTAACATTATTGCGTTTGAAGTGAACGATACAATGAACGTTGAGGGTGTCGACGTTTTCTTCATTACCAAGCCATGTTTCACTCAATAATAAGAAATTACTATTGTTAACGATCGAATCTTGTAGATCCGGGACATGCTTTCCGAGACTTTGACAACTCAACGGGAATAACGACAATCCCTTTCTCGATGTTATGAAATTTGATACTAATCCTTGGAGTGCCTCGAGTCTATTAAGCGATAATCTTTTAAATTCTTCTTGCAACGCTGAAACTGATGGATCAATTCGTCTACCGTGGTAGAATTTTAAATCAATACTACGTGTATATATGTATAAGCCTTCGATACTTGTTACTCGCGATAGGGCCACATATAATAATTGTATAGAATGAGTTTTCTTATATTCATAAACAATTTCGCTGTAAGTCCCCCCTTCGCTGTAAGTTGAGACTTATGGATAGCACATCCAGGGGTGCGATTCTGTACTTGACGCAACGAAGCGACGCAATCGACATCTTTGTCGTTTCAGTCGTTTCCCGATCGATCGTTGTTGGTCGAAGCTACGGTTTCGCCTCGCAGATTTCCGCACGAACGGAAATCTTCGACGCTGTGGTATTTTAGATTTTTTGCAAAACACCTTTGCTCTCGGCGAACCATCGGGGTTTGTTTTCTTTTCTCTCTCTTCGTGAAATAACTTTTTAAAGAATTGCCGATCTTGAACACGATGCGAATCGATCGGAGGGTTCGAATTTTGGGCAATTCTCTTCCGTGTAAGGTGGAATATGAGAAATACGATGGCGAGATTCGTTACGCGAACGCGTATAACGCACGAGTTTCTCGCGCATCGATTCGCAAATACCCGTGGCTGAGAGGGATTTTTTTTCAACCGGGTAGCCAGGCACGCGCAGGTAAGTATTATTATTGCAGGTGCGATCGCGTCGTCAACGACGATCCCCGATACTCGGCGATTGCCTTGGTTGAATTTTATTCGTGCATCGCGATGGTGTTTGCCCGCGCGAAACGAATATAGTTTGTTCGTGACTGGAGTGACAATTTTGTTTTCCTTTTATTTTTTTCGCATATACGGCCAAACGAATCGGAGCTCGATCCACAAAATTGTGTCTATTAACGCGTCCGGCATATCATATTTATCATTAAGAATACCTATGAAAAATAATACGGAATTTACGATTGCCACTGCACCGAAATTATAAGCCCGTTTATGATCCGGTCTCCGCGTAACGGGCTTAAAGATGTTCCTTAAGATCGAGGAGCGTGCCACTAAATGGCATTAGCGCGTCCATCATCGATTTCACATCGCTCCCGCCGCCACGAGCGTTTCGCCAAGTGTGTTCCGCCTGGAATTCCAAATTTCACGATTGCGCAAGGGCTCGACGGGCGCTCCGTGATAAAACGATAAATATATTTTGCTAAAAGATATACCGCATATCCCCGGAAGCGCGCGTTCCATAAACTATCCCGAACGCCAAACACCGATCAAACACCGATCAAACACCGGACGCACGCACCTCGAGAATAGAATTTCTTTGGTATTAAAAAATATGTAATTTATCGTTCCAATTCCATTTCAAGTTTTATCAATATCGCGATGAGTCTCGATTGTCGTTTTTTTCTTCTTCTTCTTCTTTCCTACAAAATGGTTCTATATGCTCGATAACGAACGATAGTTTTATAAATTGTCACGCACTCGATAGCCGCGACTGGCAACTCGGACGAATTTCCGTGTAATCGGTGGTCGACGAGAGCGTCAACGCCCGAGAATTTATAACGGGAGAACAATGGGCTCGTACCTATCACAAAGTTGGCAGTCCGTCCGCTTTGTGGCGCGCTGTATATATATATACGATTAATATAATCGAGTGCCTCGATCCTCGATATAATATATATATAGATATATAATAAATCCAACATAGCCTCGAAGCGTGCCCGCGTTCCGTATATAAACGTTCTGCGTGGGCCAAGACGCGTTATTCCGTGTCGTGCTTAAATTACAAAGTGAACGGTGAAACCGTACAACTTGGAGTATTATTACTCGTATAGAAAAAAAAAAATAAATAAATAATAATAATAATAATAAATGTATAGATATATATATATATTTGTATAGAGTACGATGAAGCGGGAGAAAATATACCACGACGTGAAATCGTCGGCGAGAGATCTCCGCGGAGCGAGTCTAGCGAGTCTAGCGAGTCTAGCGAGTCGAACCAACTAAACCCGCCCCGAGCAAAGCACGACTTCTGGCTCGAATACACTTCCAGCTCGAGCACTCATCTTCCACCGATGGCTTTGCCCAGCCGTACGGCAACGCGAGGAAAAAGAATAATAATTTCCCAACTCGCGATCTCTCTCGCTCTCGTTTATATACACGTTGACGTGCGAAACGAGCGGTTCGTTAAACCGCGTATATAGTAGAACTCAACGACGAGGACGAAAGTACGTGTACCATTATATCCACTCTTCTTCGTCATCGCTTCGCGCGCACCGTCCGTACTCGCCATACGGGAAGGACCAATTTTCCCGTCACAATTCTCTCCCAGGCTTCTCGTATTCGTAAACACACGATTTTTTTCTTCCCCCTTTTTCTCTCCGGTCCTTTTCTTCGGAAACGACCCGTCGAGGAAACTTGGGCGAGACGGAACGCGAGCGGGCTTAATCGTTACGAACGTACGGAAACAGAGAGGTGCAAAGTATCGTCCGTCGCTTTATTTAATTTCACTTTACGAGTATCGCGAGCCATAGATATTCAATGAAATTATTTGATATTCGAGCAAAATGGTTCGGATATCAAAATTACGAGGGACCGATGTGACGATTGAGTAATAAAAAAATGCGAGGTCTTTTCCGCAGAATTTTTTGAGCGAAAAAACAAATTATATAAAATGTTCGAACGAACAGTTGTCGAAAAATCTGAAATTGACGATGCACGCATGGATAAAAGCTGCAAGTTTAAATTGCCAAATGTCTTCCTCGAAATATCGCACAATGTTGAAAGCTTCCTCCGTAACGATCTCAAAATTGAGGAACTATCTTTCCACGTCGAGGGACCCGTCGGCAGTTTGCGTGAAATTGTTTTCACACAAACTACGAGTTTCAACCGAGTACAACGAATATCTATCTCTCTCTCTCTCTACTACTCTCATTTTCTATGTACGATTTATCCGCGAGGCCTCTTTCCGTTCGCCGCCTATCGGACTCTCAGCCCCGTGCTTATCGCGGTAAGGCGAGCGCTAAACATCGGATCAGGTGGGAGCGCGAGTCACCTCTCGTGATTCGCGTTACGCCTAACGGCCCCGGTGCGTGCGATCCCAGTCCGAGGATTTTCTCGGCCGGATATAGACACCGTGTGCGTATATACGTATATTACGTATACATTAGGGCGATTTTTTTTTTTTCGACTATTTTTTTTTTCTCAGCCCCGACCTGAAATTTTGTTGGATATGTCGAAAAACAAATTCTCTGAAAGTTACAGCCCTTAATATTAAATCTAAGTACTTTCCCTTAGCGTAAAAAGATTGTCCATCTAAAATACACTTTCAGGGGAAACTAAGTAACTTTCAGGTAATTTCTTTTTCGAAATATCCAACAAAATTTCGGCCGGGGACTGAGAAAAAAAATAGTCGAATAAAAAAAAATCGCCCTAATATACATATACGTATACCGTAGTGCCAAGTGGGCGCACTAACGCGCGTTACTTCGATCCGCTTCCGTCACGATGTCCCTTTCGTCGTAACGATCCACCGAGAAAAAAATTACGCTCGAACGTGAATTCACGATAGCGTCGAGGAATGTTCGAACATTATCCCGACTCATTGTGAACGAACTCGAAAAAGGAGGGGGGAAACTCCGTTTCCAAGGTAATTAATATTCTTTTATTTCTAAATTTTCCAATTTTGTTTTACCCCGGTTTCGGTATCTTCCATTCGTCGGAAAGCGCGCTACGAAAGCGCTAAGGAAAATAATAATAATAATAATAATATTTACATTCTTAAAAGTTGTAAAATATCGTTGCTCGATCTTAAAATTTGAATATCCATATGATCACGATATCCACAATGAAATCGGCCCACTGGTAATAACCCGGAGATAAAACCAATTAATAAAAAAAAGTTTCAACCCAGTCTTTCTCACGGAACGAAAACCCGCGTTCTTTGCACGGTACGGAGAAAAAAAAACACAATCTCGGTAACGCTATAGCCCACTATCTTTCGTTCTACGGTCCGGAGATCGAGTAACGTAACGTGTTTGTGTATGTACTTACGGGACGGTCGCGCTAAAGGTGTGTATCAAGGAATATAATGAGACACGTATATGCGAGAAACTCTATGGCACGTATCGTTGCTCGAGGTCCGCGACGAAGAGGCAAGGGAGAATCGTTGGAATAATGGGAACCGCACTGTCGAAGCGTTACACGCGGTCCGGACCTTGCAGCTGGACGAGAGATCCGATAAGATAGAGATCCACTCGGCGTCGTATATAAATATATGTGTATTATCGATGTACATATACTATAATATACCTATTTTCTCTTGCTCTCGCTCGTATATATATATATATATATATATACAAACGTTGTTCGATCGCAACGCGAATCGGCTACATCGCTCTCACCCTCTTCACCGCGTGGTCCGAAAACTCGGCGTATTAGACCCATTGTGTTATCCGTCACGAGCCGAGATATCCAACGCGCGCCGTCGTTCTTCCATATACAATTAAAATATATACCTATATACGTAGCGAGGAACATATTGGATCGACAACGCCGCACGGCCTCGTACACCCTCCTAACCATAATATCCTCGGTATACAACCTCGTTGGACCAACGACCGAGCGGAATCGAGATTCCGCCAAAGGAACTGGTCGCGTCAGAGGCGTCAAAAGGCGTCGCGTGGGTGGCGCGCGCGAGAGGCTCTCGTTTCTCTTTCTTTCCATTCAACTTCGTTTCTCCACCTTGATTCCAGCGTCCGGCCGCGATGATCGGGACGGTACGAAGGGTTTCTCATTCCGGCCGCGGTGCTTTTCTCGATCCGATGACTCGCCGCGTTCGCGTCGATCTTTTGTCGCGTTCGCGCGCTCGACGTACCGCGGGAGTATTGACCGAACGCGTTAACCGAACGAGGGTAACCCGCGTTCCGTAAGATCCAACATTGAGGAAAAGAAATTTCGACGAACCGTTAACGAACTCGATCGGTATCGGTATCGATACTTTTGTTCCGCGCTTCGAGTATTCATCGCCGGAACGGTGGGACACGAAATCGTATCGGGCATTTTTTTGATATTATAATAAAAAAAACGCAGCGTAGACGGCGCGACCGGTGTCCCGATCGGTCGAAGGAACGAGTGACCCACGATTTCGGCGACCGTGCCCATCGACCGGTGTAGCGATCGGCCGCGAATACTCGCGAGTCGTGAGCAACGGGTCAAAGGTGCCGGGACACGCGCGCGACGTCGCACCGGTTGTCATCCTCGAGACGTCCCTGTACGTACGTTGAGTACGTACGTTGAGTACGTACGGTGACCGCCGTAGCTCGAGTTTCACGCTCCGAGATACGACAATCGAGAGACCGATTCGTGTAATACCCTCGCGAGAATCGTAGCTTCGTACGCGGAGCACGCGGGATCTCGCCCATTGTTCATTGTTAAACCTCTCGGCTCGTCGCCGGGTCACGGCCGTCCGTAATAATCCGTCGCGTCGTCGCGCGAGAGCTGCACTCGCCGGAACGTTCTAAAATGGAGCACGCTCGAGGAGAGGGATCGTATCGTAATAAAAATGATTATTAACGAAAACACGACGGATGTTTGCGCTTTTTCTTTAAATAGCCGGAACGCGCGTAGCGGAGCGTGACGGAAAATAAAAGTGAGAAAACTGTACGGTGTGACGCACGGTGAAACGATTGGAACGAACGACGATGACAAATTAAACGGAACGGATACGGGAAGTTGAGTCGGAGCGAGCGAGGCGAGGAGCGTGCTTCGATCTCGAGAAGCAACGGTGGGATAGACGCGCGAGATGATCGGCGAGTGCTCGAGCCGTAGGGCGAACCTCGGCCGTCGAGAAACGATCGCCCGCGGTGCCGCTGACTATTTATCACGAGATCGATCGGTATCTCGAGTCGATACGGTCGAATCGGTGCCGTATCGATTCTTCCAAGGGCTTCAATTAACGTTATTAAAGGACCATCAATCTTAGGGTCGAGGAGCAACGACGGTACGAGGGCGAACGTTGCATCGCTCGTCCCGTTCGTTGTATATTCTTTTTATAATCTCAATGATACCGTACATACCGCGATTGGTATCCGCCCCGTCGCGCACGAACGCCCGCTCCAATTTTACTCCGACCGAGTCACGAACGCGTACGGTTAAAAATGAATCCGTTTCGTTGGAAGAAACGTTTATACGCGGACCCGACGAATTTTCTTCACAGCGAATAAACGGTGATAAACTTGCCCGCGGTAACGTTTTTCATAAAATTCAATTTGTTTCGTTAAATCGATCTTATTAATCCGCTTATCAATGACCGAAGAGCGGTAATCGTTGAAATTGCTGGCGCATAACTCGGACGTTCTCGACGGTGCAGGCGTTAGACTTGGGTCCGTTAAGGGAAGGTTCCCGTCCAGAGACCCCAAAAATATCTCAATTTGAGGAATTTTTTTTTCAATACAAAATAAATTATTCCGCGAAAATTTTGTTGTGCGTTTTATTTGTATATAAAAGAAGTATCGTACTGAGTTTTTTCCCAATAAAATAATTCAAAATGGCGGCTCCAGCCACCGCCAAAGAAGCCGCTCCCGGCGCGAAGTGATGTGCGCGGTACCTTCAACACCGAGTGACCTGAAATCCAAAAACCAAAAAGATTCTTGAAATAGATGAAATTTGTGGGGCCCTGTCGGTTTCCGATTTTTAAAAAAGCCCTTGGAAACAAAATGGCAGCCGTTTAAAAAAAAATCATTTTTTCATGCTTTTTTTGGGCTTTAACGTTACAAAAGAAATATTTACAATCATTTTTTCGAAAAAAACACTCCGTCAGGGCGCCCCCAAATTTAATTAGCATTAATTTGAGCGTTGAAACTTTGAAATCGGTGCGTTCCTCGAACCTGTAGAGCGTACCGCGCGTCAAAAACTGTTGTTTTTGCCAGTGGGTACTGTAAACGGTACCCACTGGCGTTTCTTCAAAAATCATCTGAAACAAAAAAACCAAAAAGCTTATTAAATTAGATACTAAAATCTAGTACTTGTCACAGCCAATTTTGAAAATATCGATTTATGATAAAACGGCGGACGTTTGAACATAACATAGCGATTTTTCGACTAAAAGTTAGTTATTATTTTGTCTGTAAAACAAAAACTAAGCAACGAAAAAAAAAAATCCTTTGACAAGTACTAGATAATGATGTATACAATAACCACAAACAATTTCAAGGTATACGGTTCATTGGTTTTCGAGAAATTTTGGGTACCGATTTGAAAAACGTGGTTTTGAGCAAAACGCGTTTTAAAATTTGGGAATGAATAAATCATGAAATTTGTCAACTTGCATGGAATCATCGATACCAGGCCCATAGTGTAAGTCTTCGACGGTCGACGGAACGTTCGTGTCTTCTAAATTTTGTTGTCGGCGCCGTATTCGACCTTCTCTCGTGTGGAAATAGCACGCGAACGTGTACCCGCGGAGATGCGTCGGTGTTCAGCATCGAGGGTAACAATCGAAAATCTAATAATTGTGCGAATGATCGTAGATGGCGATATATCGAACGTCTAATCGACGATATAATGACGCGTGAACGTACGTGGTCGAATTCATTGCCTCGCACTCTCTCGGTGACCGAGCTCGAAGACGGTCAAGTAGTATCGTGAGCTAGTGTGTGTGCGTGTGTGCGGATAGCGCCCGTGACAATTACCATTTATATATCAGCTAGTATCACCGCTACGCAAGAAAAATTGTATTCCGAGAGAGGTAAGGCAGTATATTTATACAAGGAATCTTGAGTGTATTAATGAAAAGAGTGATGTAGTGTGTTTTAGATATAGAGAAATCGCCGATCGCAGATTAAAGGCTCCTCGAATACTGTCTAACGCTGGTCATTCTCGGCACACCGAAATTTTTAGAAAGACGACGAACTACAGAAAGATAAGCGATATAAAGTTAAAATATTCCGAATGGATGAGAGTGTGCGTGCGTTTATCGTTTAAAATAAAAGGAGTACATCGATATGAAAATATATGTGACTGGTTTATATGAAATATTCCTAGAATAAATTTAAAGTAACGATACGCGTCGTCCTAAGAGAAAAACAGTATTGTTATACTCGTCTGTTCTTACGCTTGCAGCTCGGCTTTCGCTATGCGAGTTTTGTCTTCTCGCGCAGCGTACAAGTGCGCGCCCGATCCTACCGACATTCCTAACTCGTTCATGATTTCTAACAATGACGCGACACCATTGTTGAACTTGAGAAAAGTATGCAACGCATCGAAATATTCTCGCTCGAAACCAAAGTAATATCGAAAAATTTATCAAATACGTAAGAACGAGATGTGAAAAAAAAATGTTTTTTTCCGTTGCACGGTGATTAAAAAATTGGGAAGTGACAAAACGGTTGGTTCTCGCGAATGCCGCGTGTAAAAAGTTTTGCGAACGAACGATCGTTGGAACGGTCCTGAATAATAATCACAACGTGTACGCGCGGTACATAAATTGACTCGTACTCGGTGACGGAAGAGCGTGGGTGGTTTGGAAGGACCCGAGCGTCTGATTCACTTCCCAAATCCGGATTTTCGGCTCGTCGTTGCGGGGCGGAAAGAAAGATCGCGCGTCGAGAGGGCTCGATCATCTCCCGGTAATACCCGTTGCAACCGCGGCCTCTACGGGGAAGCGGCAACGCGAGAATCGGAGACGTCTAATCGGGAAAAGATTAACTAACGCTCCCGCGAGTCCACGCGTCGCTCTCCCTCCGAACGTAACGAGGAGTACCGGACACACCGCGGGTATCCGCCTCGTGATTCTCCGTGGACCCGGCGTCGAGCGGAGCGTCGAGTCGCACTACCGGGGCGCGGCTGCATACATGAATACGAAAACGCGAGTAGATAAGTCGGTCGACGACGCGCGAGAGAGACAAGAAAGTCTCTCCGGTCACTCGACCGCTCTCCTCCCCCGTCCTTCCCCGGCGTCGTCCCGCTGCAAAGTGGTCCATCTATTTTCCTTTTCTTTTGTTTCTTTTAATAATCGTCTTCGCGCTCGCCGGACGTACCGTTTTTACACGCGTATACACCGAAATACTTAATTGTTCCAGCGCGAAATAAATGTTTACCAATCGTGGGTAAAGCCGCTCGAAATACACGGAATTTTCGACGGTAAGAAAGAACCCCTCTGTTCGTTCTCGTTCGCGTTCGTTCGAATATCACGGCTCGATGCTCATTCGCGTCGAGGAGAAACGAGAAAGGGAACGAGACGAAACGCGTCGTTTCCGCAACGCGGAGATGCGTTATCCCATCGCGAATAGTCGCATCTCGGAGGGAGAAAAGACGTAGGAGCGACGGGACAGAGCGAGAGAGAGGCCGATGAATCGTACAAAGGTATAAAAGGCAGAATTACAACGAGGGGGGGGGGGGGGGGGGACAACGACCCGCTACGGTCGAGTAATACGGCGCAACGAAGGATGCATGTGGCGCGAGGACTCGTCGCGTCCTCGCGTCAGAGACGCGCGCCACGAGAGCTCTCGCACCGGAAACGTAGCTCCGGGAGTTTTCTCTTCGACACCGCCCCTCCCGACGCCCCCCCCCGTTTCCGGCAAAAAGGATCTCGGTTGCATCGTCCTCGTTCCGTCCGCGTCTCCGTATCTCTTTCGCAAACCCGGCATTATAGCCTCACCGTCGTTGGCTGCTCGTCCCAAAGATACGTGCGTATACACGGTCTCGCGAGTAACCGAAAATAGGAGAGTACCGATTGCGTCACGTCCCGCGTTATCGCGGTCGAACGCCGATCGGTGGGACGTGAAAGAATATCAATTAATCATCCTCGAGCTCGCCGTGTGCCATCGATGTCCAATTATTTTCTGGCGGCAAAAGATTCTTCATCGATCTTGCTCCATCGAAAATAAGATTTTCGGTTCTCGCTTACCCGTCCACGCCGCGTTATTGACCAATCATTCGCGTCAATGAACGTCGCGACTCTTCGATCCGTTAATCGCGGCGTATCCCCCGTACGAACGGTCGTTTCTTCGAAAATTTTACCAGAAGCGTTGTACGACCGTGCGTACGGTGAAAACGAAGATATTCTTGCGCGTATAACGCGACTCGAACGGTACGGCGATCTTTGCGCGAGCTCGTTACGCGGCGGTGCGAGAACCATTAATAAAATGCACGGCCAACGGGGATATCGGACCGGAATCGTTGAGAGAAAACGAGAGCGTCGATCGCGCGGTTATAACGCAAAGAGCATGAGAAATAAGCGCACGGAGGCGGCGGATATGGTCGGAACGTGTAATAACGCAAACGCGCGACGGGAGGCGCGAGGAGAGACGAGCTCTCGCGATCGCGGTGGATTCGAGTCGGCGAGGATGATACGCTCGATCCGTCCATCCGGGCGAACCGAACGAACGGACAACGATGCGACGCGTTCATCTCGGGTACCTCCGCCGTGTCTGTCCCGCCGAGACAATGGGCGTAGACACGCTCGCCGGAGAAGTTGCGCAACATCTCCTTCCGGTGTTGCTCTCGACGACTCGAGGAGTTTGCCGCTCTCGGTGTTGTCGCAATCCTCGGCAGGATGTCGACGAGGCTGTCCCGACGCGCGGGCTGTACGCTCTCGCATCGCCGATGTACCGCGCGCCGTTTCTCCACCGCACGCGATTTATTCTCCGGTGCTCCACCGATATCTTCTTTCGGTTCGACGCGACGCGTCTTCACCGACGATCATCGAAGCTCAGACTCCGGTCACCCCGTGTTAAAACTACGTACGTAAACAAAATTCATTGATCATTAATTTGTAGGATTAATTTAAAGGAAATGGGGCTTCACGGTTTCCCCCTCTTTGGGACAACGTATCGTCGATTAAGGGCTGAAATAGGGTTAGACGGTTAAAAAAATTGATTTTTTTTTTATTTCATAAATTGTTAGTAAAACTATTGAAAAATACGTTTTATTGTTGTAAGCCATTAAGGGGGGAAATAGGGTTAGGACATCGTTTTCTCAATGATTTTCGTGAATTCTTTTATAGTATAAAAAATTACTGTAATTTATTGAAACTTTGAGAATATTTTATACATATATTTGAGTATATACTATAAAATTTTTGAAGAATTTCCTTGAAAAACACCGCAGATATTAGCGACCCCGTATTCCAGGTCACGATCAGACTCAGCATTTTGCTATTTTTTCAAACGCGTTTTTCTGAAAACGACTTTTTTTTAACTTGCGAACACGCCAGTTTGAAAAGTTTTCAAACCGATCGTTTTGAAAATTGGCAGTTACTTTCTTCATAGTATTGCGCTCTATATGAACCTAAAATCGGAATATTATCATTATTTAATATAATTTTTTTTTGCAAATAAAGTTGTAAAAAATGGCAAAAAATCATGCTTTTTTGTTTTGCCCCTGTAAAAAATTCAATTTTCGATTTTTTCTTTAGCATTTAGGTTCATATAGAAGAGAGACATATAATAAAAGTAAATTTCACCCTCGTTTTATTTCAGATGAAAATTGCGGCTTTCAGAATGTACGTAAAATGCCGAGTCTGATTGTGACCTGCAATATCGGGTCGCTAATATCTGCGGTGTTTTTCAAGAAAATTCTTCAAAAATTTTATAGTATATACTTAAATATATGTATAAAATATTCTCAAACTTTCCATAAATTATATTCATTTTTTATAGTATAAAAAAATTCATGAAAATCATTGAGAAAACGCTGTCCCAACTCTATTTCCCCCCTTAATTTGCCGCGGCATTTTTCACGGGTCAAGATGGTTGAATCTGACGAGAGCGCACGCATTAAGGTAGTAGTCTGGTAACTTAAGCCGATTTTCATGTCTTTTTTGGAGGGCGTTTTTTTGTAGGAAAATAAAAATGAATCGTTTCGGATATTTAGGATGTTTTTATTTACATATTAAGGATAGAAAAAAATTATTTTTTGAAAAATTTTAATAGTTTATTATTATTATTATTGTTATTGATCGAAGTTGGCACCTCAAAAAAAAAGTGCGTGGGTGGTCCCGGTGAGTATGGCTCTTGATGTTAGTTGAAATAAAAAATTCTTGATAATTCTTAATATATAGACGTGTCATTCTGGTCGGAACTACCGAAGTTAAATTTCATGGATAAATAACAAAATGACATGTCTATAGATTAAGAATTATCAAGAATTTTTTATTTCAGATAACATCAAGAGCCAAAATCACCGGGGCCACCCACGCGCTTTTTTTTCGAGGTGCCAACTTCGATCAATAATAATAATAATAATAATAATAATAATAATAATAATAAACTATTAAACTTTTTCAATGAAATTTTTTTTTGTATCTTTTATATATAAATAAAAACATCCTAAATATCCAAAACGATTCATTTTTATTTTCCTACAAAAAAAGGCCCTCCAAAAAAGACATGAAAATCGGCTCAAGTTACCGGACCTTATTACCTTCAATGTTTGAATTCATAATAGAATAATCGTATCGCTCTACGAAGCGCTCGGCGTTCGTCCAAGCCGAGAATCGAAAGGTACACTGAGAAGCGAAAAAAAAAGTGGATCGGTAAATATCGTGAATGTACGAATGATACACCTAACTCGGTGCGATTAAATTGGTGCGCGTGCTGTACGACGACTGTGGGCTGCTCCCGTGTAGCCCATCGAACGTATACCGGTACGAACAAACGCACGGTTCAACCGGGGTCGAGAAATTTCTTTCCACTCTTCGTATCTCGTCTCGGTCGCTCTCGCGCGTTCCTGCCGCGGTTCTTCCTCCAGGGATTAACTGGATTTCGCACTTTGACCGCTCGTCCCGGACTCGATAGCTCATTCGTAGATACGTATATACGTCGTATGATGTTTTTTTACAAGTTCCAAATGGATTCACCGCGAACAGGCACGCACGCGTGTACGTACGTACGGGACCCGTGCTCCGTTCCGGCGCACCGTACTAACTACCGATAACGAAGAATTTCTCGATATCGCTCGGCAGCCCCGATCGGTGAGGTCCTGATCGCGGTGCGACATTCACGAATATCTCATCTCATCGACGCGTTGTATATAGAACGGATGGTTAAATATTTTTATACCCGCGCGTACAAGCCACTCGGCGGCTCTCGTCCCGGGCGTAACGAACCATTGACCGACGAGGAGCCACAATTAACGCGGGTAGGGTTGAAAATCCTTGGGGCCTCTCTTTATCAAAGGACGCACCGGCGAGAATCGAGCCGGCATTTTTTTTTCCTCCGTATACGGGGACCATCGGAATCCGTTCACGTTTCTCATCGTTCTTCCCCGCGCGCGAAGCTTCCTCCGCGAGGAAGCCAAATTGGAAAAGCCTTTTTTGCTCTTTATCCCCTATTTATCAAACGGAAATTATTGAGACATTCCGAAATCTCATCCGTAAACCTCTCGGAAAATATGTATTCGCTCTTCCTCGGTCGAGAGACGCGCGCGACGTCCGATCGTACAGCCCGGAGGAAAATGAGAGAAAGAGTGTCGAACGATGGAAACGAGAAACGCCAGACCGAGAGAACGAGGATGAGAAAAAGAAAAAAAAAGATCCGAGATACGCGACGACCGACGACGCCGGAGATCGCGTGCCAGGAAACGGTTTGCCTCGGGCCATTATTGGGCTACCGCGAGCTCCGCTATCGACTCCTCGATGCGCGATCACGGTCTCGCCCGAAATTTTAGTGGCCATTTTTTAGACGCGCCTCGAATCGAACTCCGCCCTTTCGTTCGCCGTTATAATATCACGTACAATGTACGTACAAAATATATACACGTACGCCGACAAAATTCTTCTCGCGCCACGAGCAGCCGTTTCTCGTTCCTCTCGTCGTTCTCGATCCCGTGCTTACGCGCGGGGATTTTTTTTCGGCCCAATCGCGGCGATCACCGTCGGTGGTGAGAGGATGTCGTTCGCGACATCGCGTTATCGACGGGCAACGAGACGATAAAACGCGATGAGAATTCGCGAAGGACGACGAGTTGGGAGATCCTCCATTATATTATTACGAAAGTGATGCCTATAATATACTCCGGAACGTGTTTCGAACGCGTTTAATACGCTTCTCCGTGAGTACCTATATTTCACGAAGGCGCCAGCTGATAAGACCGGAACGCGTGGATGTACCGTGTGTATACCGGATCGTTAAGTTAAATTGGTCACGGCGTCATTGGAGAATACGAGCTCTAAAAATGTTTTTACTTGTCCTTGGAACGAACGATTCTTCGTACCGTACATATTGTTATTATGCCACGTTTAACAAATTTCAATTAACGAAATTGGGTGCTAGTTGTTGTTAATATGTATATACATATATTAGGAGTACAAATTAGTTCGGTCCATTTTTTTTTTCGTCAAAAATGCATTTATCCTTTTGAATCATTCCCGTGCATTTTAATCGTACGGAAAAAGCTTGTTGAGTCACTTCCAATGATTCCGCGAGCTCCTCTCGCGTTTCACTCGGATCTTCATCGAGTAACGCCGCCAATTCTTTGTCTTTGAATTTTTTTGGCTGTCCAGAGTGAGGCTCGTCTTCAACGCTGAAATCGCCATTCTTGAAACGTTGAAACCAATTAAAGAAGAGCAATTTCTTCGAATCAGAGCAGAAAACTAAAATCTCCCGAAAATTCTGCTTGGTTGACACAAGATTTCCCATATTCAACACGGTAAAAAATAAGGTTTTTCTGTGAAACTCAAAGCGATACGAACTGAATATTATTGACGGATGTCTAACCGCGAAGACAAACCACCGAAATCAGCTGGTCACTGTGAAAAATTCATAACGGCCAGCGCCATCTTTTGAAAACGGATCGAACTGATTTGTACTCGCAATATATATACAGTGGATGAAAAAAGTATTCATACACCTTGTTTTTTTGCGATAACTTTATAGACATAAGCGATACGCAAAGAAAGCCAATTTTATTTAATAACACATCAGGTACAGCGATAAACTGCAAATGGGGAATCTTTTCCCAGGAATAATAGAAGAATTATGAACATTTTCGGGCCAAAAAAGTATTCGTACACTTACGATTGAGCTGCTGAACCTCGATATTCACTCACGGTCTGACTTCTGCGTACAATGTAAACGAGTCCTCGTTTACACAATGGTTTTGACCTATTCCATGCGGTAGTGGATTTTCGAGCTCCGAACAGACGCGATGGCAAAGAAAAGCGAAATATCAATATCCATGCGAGATAGAGTGATTTTTCTTCGGAAACGCGGTGAAAGTTATCGAAAAATTAGTAAAGAACTAAACTAAGTTTCGCAACAGTTGGAATATATAATAAAAAAATACGAAAGAACAAACAGCAGAGAAAATAAGCTACGAACCGGTCGACCGAGAATACTAACGGTACGAGAGCGTCGGAGTATCGTTACAGAGGCTACAAAAAAACCGTTCACTAGTGCTCGCCGTTTAGCGAATGATGTCGCGTCAACATCGGGAAAGAGCGTGTGTCCCCGGACTATTCGAAACGTTTTGCATTCTGCCCAAATATACGGCGGAACTGCCCGCAATAAACCATTAATTAATAATATAAATCGAGAAAAACGTTTAAGTTTCGCAAGAACGGACGTAAAAAAATTTATAGAATTTTGGAAACGTGTCGTATTCTCGGATGGATCGAAGTTTAACATCTTCGGGTCCGATGGGCAAAAAAATTCGTCTGGCGGAAACCAAATACCGAGCTCCGGCAGAAAAATTTAATACCGACCGTAAAGCACGGCGGAGGAAGCGTCATGGTTTGGGGCTGTATGGGATATTATGGCGTTGGTAATCTGGCTTCTATAGATGGTACAACGAATGCCCGGAAGTATATCGACGTGTTGCGCAGCAATTTGAAAGCGAGTGTAGATAAAATGGGCCTGGATGGAAATTTCTACTTCCAACGAGATAACGACCCGAAACATACCGCCATGAAAACGAGGGAATGGTTACTCTATAATGTACGCAAACAATTGATTACACCACCACAATCTCCGAACATCAATCCTATTGAAAATTGATGGCACTTGGCGGATGTAGAAATTAGAAAGAGAAAAATAACAAACAAATCCGATCTCCAAAGAGTGCTTTTAGAAGAATGGACGAAAATAGCAAAAAAAACAGCGCAAAAGCTAGTAGAATCCGTGCCTAAGAGACTCGAGGCGATAATTTAAGCAAAAGGGATGCGCACCAAATATTAGTTATAATTAACAACTATAATGATGTAGGTTTTCACTATAATCGTAAGTGTATGAATACTTTTTTTGCCCGAAAATTTTCGTTTTTTTGGCATAATTCTTCTATTATTCCTGGGAAAAAATTCTCCATTGGCTTTCTTTGCGTATCGCTTATGTCTATAAAGTTATCACAAGAAAACATGGTGTATGAATTTTTTTTTTGACCCACTGTATATACTAGGGGGCCTTCGCCACCCTCTTCCGCGCCTCGACGGTTCCATCGCGTCTCGGCCTACCCTCCCAGACTCTTGTACACGGCGGCGGCGATATATTTATATAATATACAGAGATCATTCATTTCATCGCATCTTTTGGTTTCCCCGTACAAAGATTCGCGTTGAAAAATATACACGATAAATTTAATTTATCCGGTTTTCAAGAATTTTACTTTCGCCCGTTCTCCTCTGATACAAATTGATCCGATAATGTTTTCGATTTTCGATAACGTCGCGCTCCGTTCGGCGATGAGTATAGGTATATCCGATACAAACTATACCCAACAACGGCTTTACAGTGTGCCTCTAGGAATTTTTTTTTCGGCGGATCGAGTGGATCAAACCCACCTTATCTCATTGGCGGTTCGCGAATATTTCGCGAATATTTCGCGAATATTTCGCGAATATTTCGCGAATATTTCGCGAATATTTCGCGACGCGACTCAACCGCAACCTTCCATCGCCGTTGGATACGACTCGATCATCGGTCGTTTACTCGCAGATCCGCGCCGAATCTTTCGGCGGCACATCGGCCCGTCGACGGTATCGACCAACCGCACGGTGCAAAACGCGGACCGCCGATGGTAAGCCATCAACTCCAATAGCATATCTCCCAAATGCGCATAACCCAAAAGCATGTTCCCCAAAATACATATTTCACACGCGTGTATTCCGCAAAATGGATACGAGGCATTCCGCGGCAACTGGCACAACTTTGGGACCGACCTATTATGATTTTTTCCTTGATTTTTCTATCTCGTCTTTAGTACCGAAGAGACCAACCGTGATTTTGTTTTCATTTTCTTTTCCTCCCGTTCTCGTTTTATAAATCACGAAAATCGTTGTGGCGTAAGTTCGTCGTCTACGATCGTGGGATCGGAAATTCGGGTCGAACTTCGAGCGTGACATCATTTGGGGAATATGCTTTTTGGGAAATATGCTTTTTGGGAAATATGCTTTTTGGGAAATATGCTTTTTGGGAAATATGCTTTTTGGGAAATATGCTTTTTGGGAAATATGCTTTTTGGGAAATATGCTTTTTGGGAAATATGCTTTTTGGGAAATATGCTTTTTGGGAAATATGCTTTTTGGGAAATATGCTTTTTGGGAAATATGCTTTTTGGGAAATATGCTTTTTGGGAAATATGCTTTTTGGGAAATATGCTTTTTGGGAAATATGCTTTTTGGGAAATATGCTTTTTGGGAAATATGCTTTTTGGGAAATATGCTTTTTGGGAAATATGCTTTTTGGGAAATATGCTTTTTGGGAAATATGCTTTTTGGGAAATATGCTTTTTGGGAAATATGCTTTTGGGTTATGTGACTTTTGAGGAATATGCATCAGGGTAATATGACTTTGGACGAAGGCGGAGGCTAACCATCGCGAAACCCCGAAAAGTTTCCGCCAACGTACCGGGAAGAATCGTACCGAATCGCGGCTGTTCGCCGAGATGGTAGCGCGAAAAAAAAATTTCGTGGATCGTCGCCGTCCACGGATGGGCGGCGACGATCCGCGAAAGCGCGCGGGAGAGAGAAAAAAAATGGTAAAACGACACCCTGTCTCCTCGGTGCGTTATTCCGTGGAGTATAATGGCGTGTAAAGCGGCAAACCGGTCGGTGGATCTCTTCCGAAGCTGGACCGAGCCTCGAGTCTCGAACTCGTCTCGAAGGAGTCTCCGACCGTTCTTCCGTTCCACCGTATCCCGTACGAGAGGGACAACGTTGTGGCGCACAAGAGCGAGGAGCCTTTTCTGATTTTGTAAATCGATGTTGACCCCTACGGTTGAACCCTCGTGCGTACCGGCAAGTTCATCCCGCTGAGAGAGAAAGAAGGAAATAACGAAAGATAACTAACCGTGAGAAAGGGTATGAACACCGGGAAATGGGAGAAAGAAAGAGCGCGGAGGAAAAGCTATAAAAATATAGGTCTGGTTTAATGGTTCAATAGGCACGTACCGGTATACGCGTCGCCCCATCACGGACGTCAAGATTGTTCACTGGATATTTCCAAAGATCGATCGATCTTAAACATTCGCGGGTACATCGATTTTTTTTTAATTTCCCGATCCCAGAGGGAAGTTGTTGCAACGACCCCAAAATCGATTTTTTTTTTTTTTTTTTTTTTTTTTTTTTTTTTTTTTCAACCGAAGACCCTTGACTGAACTTAGAGCGGAAAGGAGCGTGACCTTGATAACCTCAGCGGTTTCGTAGATATTTGGCTAAAACTATTAAAAACGAAAATGACCTTTGCACAAAATCGACGATTTCTCCTTAAGAAACGGTGGGATTTAAAAGATTTCTTTTGAAATCGATGCGTCTCCGTGGAACTCAGACTCGAGTGAACTATTGGCGAAATCGTCTCAGCGATTGGTGAGTTATCGAACATTTTTCCCCAAATCCAACTCTTTTTTTTCTGAAACAACTATGTATTTTGATTTTTTGCCCTTTTTTTCACCAATAGATAATTTATATGTTCATTAAAAAAACAAACAAATAGGGGCAATTAAAAATAAACGATCGAATTTTCGTACCCCTCATCGTGACCCAACTTGCAACAAATAGCATAAAATACGTTATTAAGTCGCTTCGAGCCACCCTTTACAACGCAACCCCCTCGTGGGAGCGAGCGCGGCGAGCGACCAGCCGTTCCCCTCTTACTTTGGCCCTCTCGTTGTTTTCTCTTTTACATCGCAAACGTCGACCGCTCTGTGGAACAAAGAGTCCTTTATTGTTCCGTACTTCTCAACGGACGTTCGATCTTTCGTTTATTTCGCGCGTCAATCGCGACTGCAAATTATATCTACAACTTGACCAATTACATATTTGGGATTCGTGGATAAAAAGCTTGGAAGCACGCTCATCGTTTTTTCAACTTTTGACCTTTGTCACGAAATTTCACCTTTTTCACACCGTGACAAATGATTTATCCGATTCAACTTAATTTATTTGCATCGAATAAAATGTTATATAAATATCAGCCTACCGGGCTAGTATTCGAACGAGCGGGGCAAATTTATTTCAATCGAACGAGTCCTTGCTCTCGGTGTACGGATCAGGGAGTAATAAGAGAGGGAAAAGAAGCCGCGCCACGTGTGCCACTGCGTGAAATAAAATGAATAGTCCTCGTCGACTCTCCTCTAGGGGAATCCGAGTGACCCGCGCGGGCACCCTACGGCCACGTATCGCCGCCATCAACGCACTTTAGCGACGGCAATTCGCTAAAACCTAGTTTTCTGACATCTCGAACTGTGTTTTAATAATAAATATATATATATGTACATATATATATATATATATATATATATACATATACGGTCGTCGTAATAAACTCCTCTTCTCGAGAATCGGTAAGTATCCGTACTATACGTATAGCGAAGCAAAAGTCGGACCGGCCAAGCGGTTATTTTCTCGCGAGAGGCCACGGCGCTCCTCCTAATCGAGACTTTACGACGCACCCCGTATTCCGGCATGCGTTCGCGACCCTCACCGCGACCTCTCCCACATTACCGCGTTCACGCACTTGGTTAAATGTGCGGGAAGCGAACGTTAGAGACGAGTAAAGTCATATATATATATTAGACTGTGCCATATTTGGGCAACTTTTTTATTTTTTCGTTACTAACAGATTGTATACTCTCAAAAAGGCAAAAAAAGAAGCCTGGCCAAATTTTAGCCCTTTATATTAATATTCAAAGGTCGCTCATCGCGATTTCCTATTTCCCATCTAAATAACATGGGAAATTTTTCTTTATATCTGCGAAATTTTGTATCTCAGTAATAATTCATAATACGACTGAAGTTTCAACGTTCCGTTGTAGAATATTGAATGCTGAACACAAATGATGTCTCACAAATTTGTTGTAAACATCACCATTTTCGTGATTTTGAGTTTAAAGTTTGAGATACATGAAAATTCGCTGTTTTGCATCAATTATTGCATTATTATTAGTCTTATCGCATAATTTCAGCGCACTTTTTGTAGATTGTCGAATTCGCAATAAAGATATCCTTAAAAACAGAAAATTAATGGTAAAAAATTATGCTATCTTGATAATTGAACAATTCGAAAATCAATTTTCAATAAAAATTACTCCTAATAATAATTTATCAAATAAATCGCTAGGAACATTATAAAAATTATGCTAGGAATATTCCCGAAATCGTTTATTAATTAAATTATGGATAAATAGTTGTAAATATTTCATAATTTAATATTACAGAAATTGAATTAACATTAATAATTACAGAAGATTTCTTTTATTACAATTTGGATACTGTTTACGATGTTTGTTTACAATTTGTAGCAAATATTGGAATTGCCCTTCGTTTCTCGTTAAGGACGTATTGTATTCCTCTAATATAGCAACCCCACGCTCCGCAACATCATTAATCACTTTCAATTTTTTGAACAACTCCAAATTTTCGCGATAGCTGTCATCATCGGGCCAACTCATGATATCTTCGTTGAGAAAACCGTATGGCAGGTCGAATATTACAGACAATTTCAATGAGTTCTTTGAAACAAATGCACTCGTATCTTTATTTTAAATTAATTCGAAATCATTTTTAATATCTATGCGCCGTTTTTCTATCACCGCAGTACCGTCCCGACTTTTCATTGACTCGGTCATTTTGACTTTATTATCGAGAGTAGCTAATTCCTCATTTAGATACCATAAAATTTATGGTATCTAAATTATGAGTGCATTTGTATGAAAGAACTCATTGGAATTGTTTGTAAAATTCGACCGGCCATATGATTTTCTCAACGAGGATATCATGAGTTGGCCCGATGATGACAGCTATCGCGAAAATGTGGAGTTGTTGAAAAAATTAAAAGTCATTAATGATGTTGCAGAGCGTGGGGTTGCTACATTAAAGGAATACAATACGTCCAAGAAATGAAGAGCAATTCCAATATTTGCTACAAATTGTAAACAAACATCGTAAACAGTATCGAAATTGTAATAAAAGAAATCTTCTGTAATCATTAATGTTAATTCAATTTCTGTAATATTAAATTATTAAATACTTACAATTATTTATCCATAATTTGATTAATAAAAAATTTCGGGAATATTCCTAGCATAATTTTTTACCATTAATTTTCTGTTTTTAAGGATATCTTTATTGCAAATTCGACAATCTATAAAAAGTGCGCTGAAATTATGCGATAAGACTAATAATACTGCAATAATTGATGCAAAACAGCGAATTTTCATGTATTTCAAACTTTAAGCTCAAATATCATGAAAATGGTGACATTTACAACAAATTCGTTAGACATCATTTGTGTCCAGCATTCAATTTCCTGCAAGGGAACGTTGAAACCTCAGACGTATTATGGATTATTACTGAGATACAAAATTTCGCAGATATAAAGAGAAATGTCCCATGTTATTTAGATGGAAAATAGGAAATCGTGATGAGCGACCTTTGAATATTAATATAAAGGGCTAAATTTGGACGGGCTTCTTTTTTTGCCTTTTTGAGAGTATACAATCTGTTAGTAACGGAAAAAAAGAAAGTTGCCCAAATATGACACAATCTAATATATATATATATATATGCGCGTATGTGTGTGTGCGCGTGATAACAGAGCCCGATACATCGGTTATTGCGGCCTCTTTTCGCGCGGTTTATCATAATAAAACGTCAATCGTAGCAACTTTTTCCGTGCAGATATTAATATTCTACGTGCGTGAATAGATCGGCCGAAACTGACCAAACCTGGAGATTTTCCAACGCGACTAACTCGACTCGAACGAAATTCACACGGAGCTTCTCGGATCGACGATTATATCATTATATTCGCTGATCGCGAATCGACTTTCTTTTTTGTCCTTTTACGAGAAAAAAAAATGTACTGTTTTTCATTTTTTAATATTAAGCGAGTATCGCGTACCGGTATACGGAATATAATTTATGATAATTCCTACGTACTCGCGAGTAATTTTGTAACGTATCGTATATTAAAAGTTTCAATATTATTAGTTAGTCGCGGCATCTTGCTATACGTATACGTATAAAGAGTGCGACGGGCGTTATTTGTTAAAAACTTCTTTTTTTTTCAATTACGCGTCTCTCGGTGATCGTGATACAGTTTGATACGTTATCATTTAACCCCATCGTGCCACCCCGGGGAGTCAGCTCGATCGACTCAATAGATATTGTTGACCCTCTCGTCGGTCGTTTATTTTTTTAATTTACCGTTCACAAATGTCGCTTCTCGATCCGTAACTCGTATACAGGGGCCACGAGCCACAAAAATCATAAGCGTATATATACGCATATACGATACCCTATACGCATATAAGCGTATATATGCGTATAGGGCGTCGAGACGTTGCCGCGTCGCCTCTCGTAACTCCGAAACTCCGAGATCAACCGGTAAGCACGATTTAAAAAATATTTAAAAATCGGATAGTCGTACCAATGTCGTTACAAAGCATCTACGCATCGCGCGTAATGCGCGATGTTCCGAATCATCCAAGGAGCTCCCCGAACGGTGCAAAAATTCGCGCCATATTTTTGGGAAACCATACCGAATAAAGTAACAATATTTTGCTTATTTATTTCGCTTATTTATTTTGCGATTATGACAACTCTCAAGTTTCTTTTTGCCGTACCAAAAATTTTCAATGTGCACGCGATCCGACGTTGACGCGTCCAATCCGTTTATACGTTTTATTTGTTTCTTTCGTTGGAGCGTCGTCAATAAGCGTTATAGCTGGACGAGATTGATCGAATACATTGTTTTCACTAAACGCGTTTTCTCGTATCGGTTTTGAGGAAGAAAAAAAAAAACGCATCGGCATTTTGGGGCTCGTCCGGGATTTGAACCCGGGACCTCTCGCACCCGAAGCGAGAATCATTCCCCTAGACCAACGAGCCGGACGAAAAGTTTTTTTGGTCTTTCCCTTTCAAATAATACGGCCATATGTACCGCTAATTATAATTACATTATACAATACATAAGTTTTATTATAATGCTCGACATAATTATACAGAACTACTGAATTTCACAAACGCGTCGCAAATATTTTCATACATTTGTGTCTTTGTGGGAAAAAAGTGCGGGACGTACTTTGTGCGCGTTGTTGCGAAAAAGATACGGGCGGTGCCATCTATCGACCAAACTCGACAACGGGTACCGCGCGCCAACGGGCAATCTCGGCGAGAGTGCTCGAACGCGGAGGCGCAATATGGGATTTATCGTGAAATAGAAAAAAACGTATATCCGCGTGTCTTCTTGACGATAGCGCTACCATAACTTTTGCTTCGCTACTCGTAACAAAGTTGTTGCGAAAAGGTCACGACTCGTCCATGGATTTGCACAATCAATGTACGTGTATATCGAGAGAAACTTTATATATATATTAGGGCGATTTTTTTTCGACTATTTTTTTTTCCAGTCCCCACTTAAAATTTTGTTGGATATGTCGAAAAAGAAATTCCCTGAAAGTTACAGCCGTTAATATTAATTCTAAGTACTTTCCCAAAGCGTGAGAAGATTTTCCATCTTAAATACAAGTAAATCGAATTTTTTTTTTTTTTTTTTCTTCAAATTTCTATAACTCAGCGACATTTTATGCTATCATATTGTTCTCGATTTCGATTTACTCGGAATAAAACAATCTAGAAAAGTGCCTATTGCGGCGAAAGTGTAAATTGTACTGGTGAGTTGGTACAAGTCGCTGAAGTTGATTTTTACCCAAAATTCTCGTTTTTTCCCGTTATCTCCTAAACAATTGACTTTACGAAAAAAAAGCAAATGAAAAATTTGTTGGAAATTTAATTTCCTACAAAAAAGGTCCTATCGACCCAATTGCTTAGATTAATATTTCTTGAGATATTGAACTTAATTTTTTTTAATTTTTTAAATTATTTACTATTTCATATTTTATAAATTTTATACTACTCATGAGTTAAAGTTCATTATCTCAAGAAATATTAATCTAAGCAATTGGGTCGATAGGACCTTTTTTGTAGGAAATTAAATTTCCGACATATTTTTTTTTTACATTTTTTCGTAAAGTTAATTGTTTCGGAGATAACAGCAAAAAAACGAGAATTTTGGGTAAAAATCAACTTCAGTGACCCGTACCAACTCACCGGTACAATTTACACTTTCGCCGCAAAAGGCACTTTTTTAGATTGTTTTATTCCGAGCAAATCGAAACCAAGAACAATATGATAGCATAAAATGCGGCTGAGTTATAGGAATTAAAAAGAAAAAAATTCGATTTGCGTGTATTTTATATGGAAAATCTTTTCACGCTAAGGGAAAGTACTTAGAATTAATATTAAGGGCTGTAACCTTCAGGGAATTTGTTTTTCGACATATCCGACAAAATTTCAGGTGGGGACTGAGGAAAACAAAATAGTCGAAAAAAAAATCGCCCTAATATATATACGTATATCTTTCAGATTGAAATCTCATTCGATACTTGATTACCGTTGTGAAATTAGAGCAAGAGATAAATGACGAGGCCAATGATTTTTTAATAATCCTATTAAACCGGTGAAAGTAAAAAAAAATCTATAACTCTTTTGCCGTTAAAATGATGAAAACCCGTTCTTCATCGATTAATGACCGACGTACGCGTAACGAGACGCGTAAGGGAGTAAAAAGGATATACATAGGATAAATACAATTTTTAAACTATAATAACAGTACGTAATCACTTGTACGAAAAATATTACTAGGTAGAGGATGCTTTTTCAGCGGTAGAAAGAACGAGAGGAGAGGTTGAAAATCGCGTCGAAATCGCTCAGTACCAACTAGAAACCGTTCCACTTGACGTCCAATACCCCGTATGTATATTTTCCTATTTACCGCGTTGGGATAAAAATCAATAAACTAAAAATATGGTTGCGTTTTATTTCGTGAAGAAAAAAAAACTTTCATAAAAAACAATCGTTCCCTCGATCGATTTTTTTTCCTCGCCGCTCCCCTCGATACGGTTGTTTCGTACGAAAATGTGCTTTACGACCTCGAAACTCGGTACGCCAGAGTGGAGTATGTACAAATAACTCACCGTAAACATTTTAAGCTCTTTCCTTCTCGAGATTTTTGTAACCGTATCGGGGGCGGCGGGGAAACCGAGTTTTTATGCCCACTTTTTCGCACAATTTTTATAACGGTTTTTATGGCTTTTCTTTTTCTTCGGGCATACCCACGGAACGATTTGAACATATTTTTTTTTGTTTTTTGTTATTTTTTATTTTTTATTTTTTATTTTTATTAAAACGCGCCTTAGCTGTACGCGATTGTAAAATTAAATACAGAGTCATAGAGAAAAATAGAAAGAAGGAGAAACGAATGTACGAGCCATTAGCCGAGACTGCCGCTGTACAAAGCTGACCGGAGCACGGACCGGTTATAGATGCCAATGACCACCAATCATTGCTTTATGACATTCGGCCGATCTTTTTGTACCTTCGTCCCAACAATGACGGGCCATACCGATGCGCCCTTCGTTCTTCTTCGGTATTATTTCACATTCACCCTCCCTCGGTCGCTTTTCCCTGGCGTTTCTTCCACAACAGGAAATCCTCGGTGTTCTCCTTTATCGATGAGAGTACAACATTTCTCGGAATATCTCCTATTTTTCGTGGATATAAGGCGACTCGGGTCGTACCAAATCCCGTACTATCGTACGCAGGAATCCCCCGAGGAAGTACCGTTGCTTCGTCGCATTTCGTATTGGAAAGTAGTAAATTGTACCCTTTAGAATTATATATATATATATATATATATATATATATATATATATATATATATATATATATATATAGAACCTAAACCTTTCCGATTTGACTCGTAACTTTTTGTGCGATCGTGCTCCCGCCCTAAAAAGCACTATCATTCTTTTGACTAAACATTTTTTTTTTTCAATTGCCCAAAATCTAAAGAGGCTTTTTTTAAGTCAAAAAATGCCGATGAGTCGCGGTCCGATAAAAAAAAAAACCTGCGAATTGCTTTTTCGATATTTTACACAACGCTCAAAGGTCAAAGCCCCCGCTATGAGAAACTATCTTCCTTATTTTTGGCCTCCGCGTCGAGGAAGGTTTGACCTTTGAGCGTCGTGTACAAATTCGATGAAGCAATTTGCAACTTGTTTCGATATATGTATTCCAAATCTCAGATTTTTCAAATAATTAAAAATTTCATCGAATCTCGCTAAATTCAATACCAGTAATCGTTCAATTATATTCTATTGATCTTCGAAGTTTCAACGCGATCTATCGAAATCTGTAAAGGTTAAAACGACAGATTTTTGGAAAAAATTCAAAATTTTATAAAATCCGAACCCTTTCACCGATTATCGCTAAATTCAATACGAACCGTCCTCCAACGATGCTGTATTTAAAAAAAAAAAAAATAGCCCGATATCTGAAAAAATTTCCTCAAAATAATTTCTTTTCGGGGAAGAAAAAAGAAGTGTGTGTGTGTATATATATATATATATATATATACATTAGGGCGATTTTTTTTCGACTATTTTTTTTTCGACTATTTTTTTTTCAGTTCCCACCCGAAATTTTGTTGGATATGTCGAAAAAGAAATTCCCTGAAAGTTACAGCCCTTAATATTAATTCTAAGTACTTTCCCTTAGCGTGCGAAGATTTTCCATCTAAAATACACGTAAATCGAATTTTTTTTTTTTTTTTTTAAATTCTATAACTCAGCCGCATTTTATGCTATTATATTTTTCTTGATTTCGATTTGCTCGGAATAAAACAATCTAGAATAGTGCCTATTGCGGCGAAAGTGTAAATTGTACTGGTGAGTTGGTACGGGTTACTGAAGTTGATTTTTACCCAAAATTCTCGTTTTTTTGCCGTTATCTCCGAAACAATTAACTTTACAAAAAAAATGTAAATGAAAAATTTGTTGGAAATTTAATTCTCTACAAAAAAGGACCCATCGTCCCAATTGCTTAGATTAATATTTCTTGACATATTGAACTTTAACTTATGAGTAGTATAAAATTTTTTTAGGTTTATATTACCGTAAAAATGTTATACTGCTCATAAGTTAAAGTTCAATATCTCAAGAAATATTAATCTAAACAATAGGTCCGATAAGACCTTTTTTGTAGGAAATTAAATTTCAAACAAATTTTTTATTTACATTTTTTTCGTAAAGTTAATTGTTTCGGAGATCACGGCAAAAAAACGAGAATTTTGGGTAAAAATCAACTTCAGGGACCCGTACCATCTCACCAGTACAATTTACACTTTCGCCGCAATGGGCACTTTTCTAGATTGTTTTATTCCGAGCAAATCGATACCAAGAACAATATAATAGCATAAAAAGCGGCTGGGTTATAAAATGTTGAAAAACAAAAAATTTGATTTACGTGTATTTTGGATGGAAAATCTTTTTACGCTAAGGGAAAGTACTTGGAATTAATATTAAGAGCTGTAACTTTCAGGGATTTTTTTTTTCGACATATCCAACAAAATTTCAAGTGGGGACTGAGCAAAAAAAATAGCCGAAAAAAAAAATCGTCCTGATATATATAGATGGATATGCCCGGATTTCATAGAAAAGTCTTCCCTATATACGTATATCGTACGTTTCAAAGCCGAAATCACCCTCGAGAAAAATTGAATTTCCAAAATTTCATAATCGCTTCTCGAAGATAAATCGAAGATGATCCCGGCGATACATTGCCGACACCTCTCGTACCGTCCGACGAAGGGGATCGCGGTCGGGCTACGGAAAGAAATGAAAAAAAAAAGAAGAAAAAAGAATCCGCACGAGCGAGACGGAGAGACGAGAGAGGCCCCTCCCTCGGTGACCCCCACCTCCAGGACCGCGCGATCCACCGGTGAGTCTCACCGTGTCCGAGACCCCGAAGGGTTCCCCCACCATCGTCGTCGTCAACCGCCGCCACCACCATCGGGTCGATCGTTGGAAACCACAAGGCCCACCTGTGCCCGCGCGCGGATGGACCCAGCACGCTTATCCGGTGATCCGACGTACGCGGTGTACGGTGTGTCCCGTAAGGCCCCGGGAGGTACTCACCAGCTCGCGCGACAACGAGGACCGTGGGAGGCCGATAGGATTCGTGATCGCCGAGAGTGATCGGTCGACGCGCGCGCTACTCGTCACAACTAAACGCGCCGTAACGAAGCGAGCAAATGTGACATCCGTCGTATCTAACGACTAGTCGAACCGAGCGTAGATCGTTCGAACGACCGAGTGTCTCAACGGGCCCCGAGAGTTTCTCGATTATCCTCCGAACGAACCGAACGATTCGGCCACGGTAAACGAACGGAGTCCGAGTCCGAATCCACGCCGAGTGGGGGAAATTCGAGGTTGGTTCGTCGGAGGTGAGATATACTCGGTTTGAGTGGAGAAGAAGAGAGAGAGAGAGAGAGAGAGAGAGAGAGAGAGAGAGAGACGGGATTTCGGGAAGAGAACAAAAATTACAACGACGACACCCTCGTCCCTCTCGTCCCACGAGTCATTCACCCAATGGTCATCGACGCGACGGCATCGCGGATCATCGCCGAGCGTCGTTCGACTTGAAATTTCAATCGCGTTCGTTCCTCGGGGATATACGCGATTTCTTTCTTTTTTTTTTCACTTTCTCTCATTGATCCTCGGGCTTATCGCGAGGCTACCGAGCGGAATTCTTCGATTCGATTTGTTTCCTCGGCTACCGAAAGAGACGCGAACTTTGTTTCGCGTTTGTTTTTGTTCGTTCGTTCGCGACAATCTCGATGGTGTCGTCGCTTCTTCGTCGCGGAGCTAATAATCAATAAATTTTCGCAAACATCCGTACGATTGTGAAAATTTTTGACAATCGTGTGACGAATCGTGTGACGTACGCGTTTTTATTATATTTTACTTCGCGCCTTATTTTTATTCGTCGCGGGTTTGAGTTTCTAGTTTTTTTTTCCATCAAATATCAAGAACTCGAGAATTTTGAGGAAATCTGTCGTTGGTGCTGGTGCGGCAAATAATTATCATTGACTCGTCGAGGACGGAAAAAAAATGAAACATCAAGTGCTACAATGGAATATTGCGTGACGCGTTGACTGGAAAATTGATCGGTGCAATCGCGGCTTCGGCGGTTTCGCTTGCGTGATCAACGAGTACGAATGATATTCGTTGACTCTCGTACGTCGCGTTATCGTTGCGCATCGCAATTGTATCAAGGTAAGAGGCTCGATTAAATCGAGAGCCGCACGTACGTAACGCCCCTTCTCCCCTTTCGTATTATTCAACAATGACGTCCCGGCAAAGACGGTCTATCTTGAAAATGCACTCGTCAATGTTTTTTTTGTTTTGCCGAGAGAGAGATCGAGAATAATGTGAAATCGACGGAGCATTTAAATAGAAAAATAATATCGTTTTGAAGAATGACGAAAATTCTCAAGAATCCATATTAATTTATAATAGTTTCAACGGATAAAAATAATCGCAGCGTTGTATACGTTTAAAAAAGGTATTATGAAAAATAAGTGTGACGAGTGAAAGTTGACGATTGTCGCGGCAGTGACATTGATTGTGAGACGATTACTTAAATTTACGAAACGTCACTCTCTCTCCGAGTTTCGAAGCCCTCCCGTCCGTAATGATAATAATATCGCTCGCGATTACCTCGCGTAGATCGTGTTAATCCGTGCGCGCGAACCAGGCGACTCGATCCATCGCGAGGATCGATGCGTCATCGAAACGTAGAATCGGGAAACTCGTAGTTCGGAGCGCCACTCGGGGCTCGATAATCGTTTTCGATCGTACGCGATTGTGAATCGTTTCGCGCGTGTCGATGGTGATGACGATGATGACGACGATGATGATCCCGGATGAGCGCGAAATCCCGGGTGAAAGTTTCGCGCGAATCTATATCGAGGACGCGCAATGATACCGTAGATACGTAATACCCATTTAATATCGGTAATACATGTAATACACATATACCATTGACAAACGATACGGATAAAACGAGACGGGTAACGATACGACGTTTACGTGTGCGCGTCGTGTAACGTGAAAATTTCGACAGAACGGAAGTTTGCCGGGGCTCTCGCGCGCGAGCGGAAAACCAGATCGTGACGCGTCGGTGCGCGGACGAGATGAAATTACGGCGTAACACCGTACCCGCTCTCGTTCTACCGTGAACGTAACTTCCCCGATCGCCCTTTCCAGTTGCACCGTCCTTGTTCTTTTTCTAACACGCGATCTACCCCTTCCCCGAAGGAACGAAATCTATGTCAAATAATAATGATAAATTATCCTCTTCGTTCTACCAAATTTAGCTAAGAGAATTTAATTGGAATCCCGACGCGATATATTTAATATAATTAAAATATAACGCGAATAAATTAGCCGGTTATTCAGGGGCCTCTTATGCCACGGATCCCTCTTGTCCGTTTCATTACGAAAAATGATGTAGTAATTCGCGTTCGTCGACGCTCGTGCTCGTTTCATAGGAGAATTTTGAGAGGTAAAACGTAACGAGGCCGTCTCTGTTCTCTTTTAGTCGAGCGTACCGAGATCGTTTACACGATCCATCGTTAACCGCGCGAAACGAACTCGGGCACGGGTCACTCGGAAGCCAAATTCACTTTTAAATATATATTATACTTCTTTTTTCCAACGCGCATCGTTTCGGGTTTCTTACCTATGCCACCTTTCCAATTCCATTTTTTCCATTTTTTCCACTACCTACCCACAATTCGCCGAGTCAACCCAACTTCCATTGCGCCCGCGGACGGCTCAGCCGCACCGCGTTTGTCTCGGACACGAGGAAACTGCGGAAAACCCCTGCCGTTTCGGTTGTTGTGCTCGACGCTCGGCGCGACGACAGCCGGTGCACGGCTAAGCGGTCACCCGTCCGAGCAGTGACCGCGGCCAGAGCCGCTAAACTCGATCGATCGTCGGAGTCACGCACCGACAGCGGTGCCACCGTTGTCGATCTTTTCAATATATATATATATATATATTAGGGTGGGTCAAATAAAATGACTAATTTTTTTCTTCCTCGATATAATGAAAGACGTATTGTTTGGCATCTGAAAAAAAACCCTCCGCAAGTATGAGCCCTTCGTATTTAAATTAAGAGGTCCCTCATCGCGAATTTTCATTTCCCATTTAAATAACATGGAAACATTTTTTTTTAACTTTGGAATTTTATTAGGCTCAAACCGTTGATGTTAGGGAGAGTCTTTTAGTACATTTTTGTAGAATATTTGATGCTCTACAACAAAGCTCTCTTGTGTCTAATCGATAAAAGTAACCGTACAAAAAATAATCGGTGATAATTAGCTCTGGATTCTACTTATCTCGTTTATTAGTACATAAATTTCAAATTAAAAAAAATTTTAGTTATCAATGTGAATAAATATACTACTAATATATGCTACTAATATATTACTAATATACTACTAATATATCACTAATTGTTTTCAAACAAATATGAGAGAATCCAGAGCTAATTATCACCGATTATATTTTGTACGGTTACCTTTATCGATTAGACACAAAAGAGCTTTTTTGTAGAGAATCAAACTCGTAACATCAACGGGTTAAGTCCAATAAAATTCCGAGGTTAAAAAAAAATGTTTCCATGTTATTTAAATGGGAAATGAAAATTCGCGATGAGGGACCTCTTAATTTAAATACGAAGGGCTCATACTTGCGGAGGGTTTTTTTCAGATGCCAAACAATACATTTTTCATTATATCGAGGAAAAAAAAATTAGTAATTTTATTTGACCCACCCTAATATATATATATAGTTATTACGAATCGAAAAACAATTTTCCGCAATTAAAATTTTTTTTCTTTCTTGCGCTCAATCACAAATCAAACAGGCGGCATTAACGCGTCGTCGCGCGGGTGTACTTTGAAGCTCTTTCATAGATACACGTTTTACCTTTCGAGAAAACGACTTGTGGAGTAACGAGCGAAAAAGAAAAAAAAACAGGGGGGAATAAAAGAAAAAGAGTACGAGACCATATAAGTACGATTTAGCCGGAACTTTGCTTCCCGATAGCGACGCGCGTCTTTTTCCATTACCATTTTTTTTTGTTGTTTCTATTTTTTTTAAAATAATTCCAAGTTCGCGAAAGTCGGACCGTCGGTTTTTTTCACAGCACCATTGATTACGGTAATTTTCAGAGTGCGCATTTACTTTCCAAAGCGATTTTTCGAAAAGTCGAAAAAAAAAACGTTTTAACCGTCGCCAACCTCCTTCGTGATTACGTAAAATGGGGATGTTTTATTTCATTTCCGTCCTTTACTGCCCGGTTTTAATCGGAAATTCGACGGAAATTTCGGAAATTTCGGAAATTTCGCGCGACGACCCAAACACCCGTTTTTTCGCTCCTTCGTTTTCACTATCAATATTGGTGGAGACAACGATACAAATTTTTTGTTACAATTTTCCCGTCATCGATCGTGTATACGCGTATAGTTAAGCGAGCCTTAAAAAAAGTGACCTGCGTAAGGCGAAGAGTCCCGTTCTCCCCGAAACGTCTTCTTTGCAAAGAATTCGGATCGACAAATATACTCGCCGCTTTCGTAGTCCGGTCGTCCATAAAACCGAATTACGGTCGGTGATGTATCGAAAAAAAGAAGAAGAAAAAACAGATTTTCTTTTTTTTTTAGTGCACCATCGGATATATAGGATAATATAGGATATAGGTAAAAAGGTGAAAACTTTGCTCGAAAAATCATATATTGCATTACCGGACTAGTCTGGACTTCTCCGGACTAGACGCAGTAAAATTCAATTCTCGGCCATTAGCGCGGGTACACTTTCACGAAGATGCGGAGTCCAATTTTAGCCTCAATAAAACGGGTCACGGTTTTTTTATTGCAGCGAAAAAATATACGTGATAAAAAAAACGTTGGATATTATAACGAACGCGTGGCGTTTTCTCATCCCATCTCGCTTTCGTGCGGAAGCCCAATAAATGTGTGTTATTAATTAAGAAAATTGCGACAACTACGCGCTTTTACTCCGTTATAATCCATTAGTTCGCGTCTCGCTTTTTTTTCTGTTTTATCAAAAGTTATACGGAAGGTGAAGCGCTTCGAGAAAGGAGGACGATATTGAAATTTTGATTCGACGCCAATCTCTTCTCGATCGGTCCGCGCGTTCTCTCGTTTCTCTTTATTTTCATTCTTTGCAAAATCTACGATGCGACGATCGAATCGGGCGAACGGTTACCGGTGAGCCGAGCTAAAACGTTGCCGGTAGCGAGCGTAAATATACACGTATATTTATATACGGAAAACCCAACGAGGGATCCAGAATTGCTACGATTCTCACGGCACTCGGTGCGAAATCTCGCAACCGGCCGCTATCGATCAGCGGCAACCGCGGAGACTATTAACCTTCCTCGTCCTGGCGATCCGCGAGCAATCTCGCGATCCGCACCAGATTCGTTTCCCCCAACGACGATTCACGTTGAGCCAACGTTTCGTAAATAAACGAAAGTACGTCCCGCCGGTCTCTGTACAATTCCACCGGGGAGAAGAGCCGAGACATTTTTTGATTGATCAAAATAAATTTAACGTCTTGGAAAAGTAGCAGCCCGTGTTTCATTTTGAAATGGTCAATTTTACAAAAACCTAACGAGATATTTACTTTACGGTCAATTTCGCTCTGCCCATATTGCAATTCAACCGTTTTAGGAGGTCGATGGTTTGGTAAATAATAAATTATTATGTCTCGAAGTTACGTGCCTACGTCGCTCGCTACCACGCGATAGTTCCATGGAGTCTATACGCGCACCTGGACATTCCCGGTCAAGACGACCGGAATTGTACGAAATGCACCGGAAACGCACCTGCATATTCTACAGCGTATATATATATATATATATATATATATATATATATATATATATATATATATATATATATATATATACAACGCGCGTATCGGGACCGCACGAGATACGGGCTCGCTATATACTACTCGGTTCTTCACTTTGTAACACGACGATAACAACGGCGCGAAATATAAATTAATACGGAAAAGCGTCCCGAACGACGTTGCACGCGTGTCGCGTCCGCTGCGTTTTCGTCCACCCCTCTCGCTTCGCGCTTACGACGATTGATACATGTAAAATGGCATCCGCGTTTTCTTCTTCTCTTCGTCACGAAGAAATTCAACGGAGCATTCTCGATTTCGAGGTTTCGCGATAAATGTCGAGATTAACGATTAGCGACGATTAAATTGACTCGAGGACTTTGCCAATATTGACACGGAAAAGGATTCGAAAAAGACGGAACGAAGCGATATAAAAACCGATCGACGGTACATCGAAATCCTGGTGTCGGTACGGGTACCATAGATTCGTTATCGTGGCGATCGGAATTCGTTACGAGGCGCGTACTCCGGGCCGGCTACTGTTTCGCGAAATCATTGGTACGGCGTTCCGAAATAAATCCACCGTGCGAATGTTCCTCCAATGCGATTAAACGCGACTGGTACGTTTGCAGTTTCACATTGACCAATCGGCATTTCATTCGGTGATTATGAATTATAACGTTGAGTCGTTTCTAAAACCAACGAGTTTTAACAATCCGTAGCTATCTTTCTCTCTCGCTCGAGATTTAAGTACGAAAAGTCGAGGACAAACGTTCCTGCCGCGAGCCGGAATTAAAAATTAGAGAGGGCCGACAGTCGCGAAGGGATCCCCATATGTGCGTGCACATATTGCTTATACATATATATTAGGGCGATTTTTTTTTCAGTCCCTACCCGAAATTTTGTTGGATATGTCGAAAAAGAAATTCCCCGCAAGTTACAGTCCTTAATATTAATTCTAAGTACTTTCCCAAAGCGTCAGAAGATTTTCCATCTAAAATACATGTAAATCGAATTTTTGTTTTTTTTTCAAATTTCTATAACTCAGCCACATTTTATGCTATCATATTGTTCTTGGTTTCGATTTACTCGGAATAAAACAATCTAAAAAAGTGCCTTTTGCGACGAAAGTGTTAATTGTACCGGTGAGTTGGTACGGGTCACTGAAGTTCATTTTTACCCAAAATTCTCGTTTTTTTTGCCGTTTTCTCCGAAACAATTAACTTTACGAACAAAATGTAAACGAAAAATTTGTTGGAAATTTAATTTCCTATAAAACAGGACCTCTCGACCCAATTGCTTAGATTAATATTTCTTGAGATATTAAACTTTTTTTATTTTTTAATTTTTTTCTTATTTAATATTTCATATTTTATAAATTTTATACTACTCATAAGTTACAGTACAATATCTCGAAAAATATAAATCGAAGCAATTGGGTCGATAGGACCTTTTTTGTAGGAAATTAAATTTCCAACAAATTTTTTACTCACATTTTTTTCGTCAAGTTAATTGTTTCGGAGATAACAGCAAATAAACGAGAATTTTTGGTAAAAATCAACTTGAGTGACCCGTACCAACTCACCGGTACAATTTACACTTTCGCCGCAAAAGGCACTTTTTAGATTGTTTTATTCCGAGTAAATCGAAACCAAGAACAATATGATAGCATAAAATGTGGCTGAGTTATAGAAATTTGAAAAAAACAAAAATTCGATTTACATGTATTTTAGATGGAAAATCTTCTCACGCTTTGGGAAAGTACTTGGAATTAATATTAAGGGCTGTAACTTTCGGGGAATTTCTTTTTCGACATATCCAACAAAATTCCGGGTGGGGATTGAAAAAAAAATAGTCGAAAAAAAAAACCGCCCTAATATATATATATATATATATATATATATATATATATATATATATATATATATATATATATATATATATATATATATATATATATATATATATATATATATATACACGGCATGCACCACATATGTACCGAGAATTAAAAGAGTCAACGACTGTAGGGTGTAGGTCAGGAGAGAGACACCGTTCATCAAACATTCGATGTCTCTTCCATTAGCTGAAATTTACTTTCCCATTTAGCGACAGCTCGTCATGTACGAAAGTTACAAAGCACACCCAGCATATAGAACGTTTCTTTGTACGGTCAACACTCGCGCGTATGGTCCACCTTTGTATTCCCTCGTAAACGCAACCGCTCGAGACGAGATTCGTAACTTTTATGTAGAACGCGAAGCTTTACCCGCCAAACGCGAGATACGAAAATAATGACCCACATTTCGGCCCTTGCGGCGTAAACATATTTGATTCCGGTTTACGCTTCTCGGTCCGTCCCGTATACTTTTCAAGATGCAAACATGTTTTGAGTAAAAAGTTTGAAATAAAAGGAACGATAGAGCGATCGATCTTTTTTTTTAACGGAGCAAGTTTTCCAACGAGATAAAACGTTACGCGTTGAGGTACGGGGCACGCGGGGGCACGTACCTTTTAATAAAAATGTCGTACGGTCCTCGTTCGATCGGAGATACATCGCATCCGTATTATATTCCGTATATACGGTCGTGAGAAAATCGATGTTGTTATATTTGTAACGGCGAGTCACCCAACGTGTCGAGCACCGTGGCGATATACGCGAATATCTCGCGTCCCCGTTCGTTGCCGCGATTGAAATATTATTTTGAAAAGAAAATACCGACCGATACACGGGATTGGAAAACGAGAGAAAAATTGTGAACGATCTTACGCGGTGTTTAGTGGCGATACAAAAAATACGAGTTTTCCGCTAGTTTAACGCAACGGACTTTGCCACGATTGAGCGATTCGCGGCTGAGCAAAGTGAATTGCGCAACGCCGTCCGAGGATCTTGTTTTTCACCACTTACCCGCTCTCGATCCTCTTCGCTTTGCTCCGAATAAACATATGTAATATCTTGGACGTCTCGCTCCCATCGATACGGATAACTCGTTCGCCCGCGCATTTTACACCTATATGTACGTACGTGTGTCTATATTAGGGTGGGTCAAATAAAATGACTAATTTTTTTTCTCGATATAATGAAAAATGTATTGTTTGGCATCTCAAAAAAATTCTCCGCAAGAACGAGCCCTCGGTATCTAAATCAAGAGCTCCCTCATCGCGAATTTTCATTCCCCATTTAAATAACGTGAAAACATTTTTTTTTTAACTTTGGAATTTTATTAGACTCAAACCGTTGATGTTAGGAGAGTCTTTTGGCACATTTTCGTAGATCATTTGATGCTCTACAAAAAAGCTCTCTCGTGTCTGATCGATAAAAGTAACCGTGCAAAAAATAATCGGTGATAATTAGCTCTGGATTCTACTCATCTCGTTTTTAGTACATAAATTTCGAATTTACAAAAATGTTAGTTATCAATATGAATAAATATACTACTAATATATTACTAATTGTTTTCAAACAAATATGAGAGAATCCAAAGCTAATTATCACCGATTATTTTTTGTACGGTTACTTTCATCGATTAGACACAAGAGATCTTTTTTGTAGAGCATCAAATGTTGTACAAAAATGTGCTAGAAAACTCTCGTAACATCAACGGTTTGAGTCTAATAAAATTCCAAAGTTAAAAAATAATGTTTCCATGTCATTTAAATGGGAAATGAAAATTGGCGATGAGGGAGCTCTTGATTTAAATACGAAGGGCTCATACTCGCGGAGGGTTTTTCTGAGGTGCCAAACAATACATTTTTCATTATATCGAGGAAAAAAAAAATTAGTCATTTTATTTGACCCACCCTAGTCTATATATAGTCTATACGTGCGAGTTCGATAATAACTTTGCGTTTCGATGTTTTCGAAATGTTGAAAAATTCGCGATATTTTCTTCTCGCCATCGCGAAATAAAGGGAAACGGATTATTTTAATTCACCGACGACGAATAATATTTTATTAATATTCTATTATTATTCTATTATTACTATTATCTTACGCTCCCGTCGTTCAAACTCGTCGTATCAGTGGCGAGTAATTCGATCAACGATTATTTCTCTTAATTGTCTCGAGTCGTCGTAATTCTCGTCCGAAATCCTTGCGCGCGATACAAAGAGTTTGAAGAAGCGGTTGAACGGTTAAAAAAAGTCTTTCGTTACGCTCGGCGGCTATTCCGATACGTAATATAGTCGGATCTTATTTCGCGCTATTGCGAATTCGTAACGAGCTTACGAAATTTTCGCCACAAATTGCCGGATCAATGATTTTCTTTGAACTCGCTCGAAAATCGGCCATTTTTATAATCTCTATCTTCAATCCGGATGTTTGCTTTTACAGATGAATCAGCAGTGCAAGGTTTGCGGAGAACCAGCGGCGGGCTTTCACTTTGGTGCGTTTACCTGCGAGGGTTGTAAGGTGAGCAATTTTATCAATTAATTTATAGTTTGTTAACTCGTTCGATTATATTCGCAACGAAGCGCGATGGATTTGGAAAAAATTCGTATCGTTTGGATCTCGGCCCGAGGTGGATGACGCGGTCGATCGTAGCGATCATCGTAGCGATCATCGTAGCGATCATCGTAGCGATCATCGTAGCGATCATCGTAGCGATCATCGTAGCGATCATCGTAGCGATCATCGTAGCGATCATCGTAGCGATCATCGTAGCGATCATCGTAGCGATCATCGTAGCGATCATCGTAGCGATCATCGTAGCGATCATCGTAGCGATCATCGTAGCGATCATCGTAGCGATCATCGTAGCGATCATCGTAGCGATCATCGTAGCGATCATCGTAGCGATCATCGTAGCGATCATCGTAGCGAGAGACGCAGAGCGACGCGATAATCGTCGTCGTCGCGGTGGGAACGCTGGACGGGCGGAACGATCCGGGACACCGGGGCGACCGCGTATACAGCGAACCGAGATGACGTTAAAGCGGTTCGGTGCCGGGCGAGAGGGGGGACGGTGACACGCTACGATGGGCCTGAAAACGAAAATAACGAAACAATGTCGCGGATTACGCAATCGTTAACTAGGGCGGAAACAATTGTGGCGGGCAAGTGCCGAGCGCCGCCGGAAGAGTAAAGGAAGACCGAGAGAAAAAAAAAAGAAGAGCGGGTTTTACTACGATCCTATTCTTCTCCTCCGTAACGTCCCTCGTTCCGAGGATTCGCTCGGACGAATTCGTCGTTTTAGGAATATCGGGCGAGCGTCAGAATCCTCACTTTCATTTGGAATATTCGTTTCGGACGGTACGGATAGCGAACAAGATCGGTTTTTCATTTTTTCAAATTCTATTAACTCTCGTATCGTGTGTTACAAACGGGATGGTACGTGTCAAAATAGGATCAATGATGTTCGGAATGTATCAAAATGTTATATATATTCGTTTACGTTAATTTCTGTATCTTTGGGTTCACCGTAATTAGCGTCGGTGCGTATAACGAGTACCCGTTCGTTCATCTTCTTCAAAATCTATATACCCTTTCCATAATTGTCTATGACGATCGGATGGGCGAAAATAGTGAACCGTGCCGCGCGAAACGGAGCAAAGCGGGAGAAAACAGAGGTGGAACACGTGCACCCGCGCGATCACGCTGATGGGCTCTCCTTTCGCTTGCGTAACGAAAACTTTGCAGCTTATACGCCATAATGGTGGTATTTTCTCGATTGTGTCATAGAGAATTAGTTCTCGGTGCGCTACCAAAGACCCCGTTGTCGCTCGTCGTCGTCGTTTCAGTCCCGTGCACCCGTGGTCACAGACCGACGCTAGACGTTACGCGATAGATCTGTAATGGGAATTGCAAATCTATATATAGCTACTATATATATATATAGCTACTATATATATATATATATATATATATATATATAGTAGCTATATATATATAGTAGCTATATATATAGTTGCTATATCCTGTACAATGACTGCACAATTAGTGCGAGCGGAGGGGAAATTTTAGTGGGGGTGGAGGCGAGATTGACTCCGTTGCATATGCAAGTGGAACAACGCCGATGATGCGACTGTGCGATTGCGAATCGCACGTTTCCCGCTCGAGGTACGCGGCATCTATAAATCCACGTACGCGCACGTAACAATCGGATACACGCTCCCGTGAAATGATAAAAATTCCGACGGTCATATCGTAGCTCATTTTTTAACTAATTATCGGTCACGACACGTCCGTTTACTCCCGAGGAGACACGGATTAACGTATCATCAACGCTAATTATCCAAACAGCTAGAAATCCATATTTCACAAACGCGTCTCTATTGTTTTTTTTCCCGTCAATGTTACGTCTCATTTTGGCAACCTCCGGCCCCGCATGTGGGTCACTGGCCATTTTTGCAATCTCAAACACGACGAATAATTCGCGGTTGCGTTACTCGAAACACGCGACTGTATTGTTACCGTTACGGCGTATTCACCGCGTACACGCGGTACATATTTCCTCCGCGGTGCGCGCGCGGTACTCGTTCGCTCGCTCTCCACCCTTCCGCCCGCCGCGGCGCGCTCGAAACGCGTTTCTCTCATTGCGCTTCCATTTCTATTGTCTCGTCGTCGCGCGACCGTGTCCCTCTTAATCGAGAAAACGAAACTGCAATTACTTTTGTTTATAGCGTGCCGCCAATTTGTTCCTCGGCCCCTCGGCGTCATTCTCGTTCCGTCTCTCCGTCTTCCACATCCCGAGCTAATCTCGCTCCGCATCACCTACCTCCCGTGCTTCTTTCTATTTATTCGTAAAACCGTACCGACAGCCCGCGCGCGAGGACTCGTTGCTCGGTGTGTCGGAATCGCTCGCTCTCGCCTTCTCGCGCGCGTTTCGCCATTTGGACAATTAACCGCGAACTCTCGGTAGGCCGCGCACGCGCCTCGGACGCCCTCTCTCCCCTCGCGCTACCAACGCGAGGGGACCTCGCGTATCTCTCCGGCTCCTCTCGTCGTTGTCGTCGTCGCCGCCGCCACCGCCGCCGCGCGAGATCCACAAAATACTCGCGCTCTCGATCAATGAAACAACGAGGTATTACGGTACGCAACGGCGTCACCCGCGAACCGTGTACCCGTTACGACTATTATCCGCTTTGGAGCGTACGCGCTGTATTACCGCGTAACTCGTCGAGTTTGACAGCCCCGTAACTCGCGAGTACGTTACGACGATCAGTCTCGTTTCGCCTTGGGACTGTTCTTCGATCGCGTTATCGATACGTTTCAAATTTATTTATTCACGCGCCAAACGCGGTTAAATTATTTATGGCTAAAATCACTCGTCTCGAAGGGAGAAACAAGATGACCGGTCGTGGTATTCCTCTCTCCCTCTAAGGCATACCTCTCTCTCTCTCTCTCTCTCTCTCTCTCTCTCTCTCTCAACGTACATAGACACACATATATATATTCCTTCTCTCGTTTCTCGTTGCAGTCATTCTTCGGGAGATCGTACAATAACCTCGGCAGCATATCCGAGTGTAAGAACGGCGGAGAGTGCGTCATCAACAAGAAAAATCGAACGGCCTGCAAAGCTTGCCGTTTACGAAAGTGTCTTCTAGTGGGCATGTCAAAGTCAGGCTCGCGATACGGCAGAAGGTCCAATTGGTTCAAAATACATTGTCTTCTTCAGGAACAGCAGCAGCAGCAACACCATCATCGTCATCATCAGAGACATCAATCGCAGCATCAGCGGCAACGCGCCGATCCGACGAGTTCGTCGATGGTCCATCTCGCGGGACAGCGGAGAACCAAGGAAGAGGCCGTTATGTTGGGTCTGGACGATTACAAAAATTCAACTTCGCCGAGCGTAAGTTCACCCGAGTCGCACAACAGCGACGGTTCCGTGGAGGTTTCGGAGCGACGAGCCGGCTACGGGCTACATCCCGGATTCGGCTCGTTTCGCACGAACCATTTCCATTCGCACGGTGAGCTGTCCGCTCTGAGCAAAGAAATTATGAGTCTTCCGATCGGATTTCATCTCGGTGGCGTGCCTCTTCTGCCTCAAGCTTTTCTTCCGCCTCCGAGCTTAACGATGTTCTCACCGTATCATCTGTACGGCGCACCGCGCGTCCCGGCTCATTCGGATGCAATCGTGACGAATCGTTCCAACGCGACCTTGATCGCGTCACCGATTGGCAGCAGTAACGGCACAACCACGGAAATTGTATCGACCAACGGCACCGATAGCGGTGATCTGTGCAACAACAACAACAACAACAACAACAACAACAACAACAACAACAACAACAACAACAACAACAACAACAACAACAACAACGAGAACGAGAACAACGACAACCGAAACGGCAACAACAACAACAACAACAACAACAACAACTACAGTACCAACAATAACAACAATAATAATAACAACAATAACAATAACGGAAACAACAGCACAAATAACAACGATAATAATAATCGACGGACGAGAAATCACAATGACGGAGGTACGATGAGATCGAATCTCTCACCCTTGACGGTACCGATCGAAACGTGCAACAAACGTTTCTACCTTGACGCCGTGCTCAAGAGTCAGCAAACCCCGAGGACGCGATCGCCCGCTTCGCGCAAAACGCGATCGGAACAAAATTCGAGTCCCGATCGAGATCTCGATGGCGCTCCACCTCAGGACAATCCCATTGATTTGTCGATGAAGGCTAACGCGAGCGTCGACAATGAGGAGAACGATGACGATCGGGACGTCGACGCGACCGAACGTCACGGTGATCGTGACGGTCCACCTTTGAAAAGAAGGCCCATAGATCTTACCACGAGAACATGAAACAAAGCTATATACGCGAGTCTCGAAATGTGTGGTTTAGAAATTCGTTTATTCTTCGAGGAGATCCAATTACTCGGTTGTAACGATCGTTCAAACTATCGACTCGTCGCTGATTACTCGTTGCCGGTCCAAGGATTCCGCGGGAATACACGCGTCAAACGCGTGTGGCGAATCGAAACGACGTACCCACATCGAGGCTCGCGCGCGTGTATACGCGTATTCGGGGTTGAGCACCATTTTTAGATCACAAAGTTCGGGGGATCGATTCATTTTTAAACGTTCAAATAATTTTCGAGAATTTGCATCCATCACCTTCAGACACGTATCACGTAGATACGAATGGAGTTTTGTCATTCGTTAGAATCGTTCGAACCGTCTCTTTTGATCTCCGCTCGACGGCAATACGGACGATACCTTCTCAGCGACGGTTCTATATCCTCCCCCGGACGGAAACTCATTTTGGCCGAACACGGGTTTGCTCTTACATATTTTTCGTGATTATAGAGCACACCAGCCGACCGCTTCGAATATGGAAATTGTACTATTTCCGAAACGGCACAACCGATCAAACTATCTTGACTCACGCGACATTGTGGCAAAAAGTCGCTGATCCTTTGCCATTCGGAAATAATTCGCGGTTTGGGAGAACGTGCGATTCTAATTTTACAGCTATCTCTCTCTCGCCTCGATGGACAACGCGAGATTCACGTAGCGTCACGTCATTTTGGATCAATTACGACGAATGACTCCCAATTTGTGATGAAAATTTTATGTAAACGCGAACGCAATGTTTAACGAAAATAATGGCGCATTTTAACAATAATATTATTATTTATATGTACCAGATCCGGGACGAACGTGAGAACAATTGTCGAATAAAATTGTCAATCACAGAGAAACGTACGTCTCAAAATTATATTAAATTAAGCTCTAGAGTGTGTATATACGTACAGAATTATTGACTATATATATATGTATATATATATATATTACCAACATCGATATCATTATTTAGGCTTAGTGGGGGAATTAAATTTAATGATCCTACATTAGGACGATTTTTTTTTTCGACTATTTTTTTTTAGTTCCCACCCGAAATTTTGTTGGATATGTGGAAAAAGAAATTCCCTGAAAGTTACAGCCTTTAATATTAATTCCAAGTACTTTTCCTTAGCGTGAGAAAATTTTCCATCTAAAATACACGTAAATCGAGTTTTTTTTTTTTCAAAATTCTATAACTCAGCCGCATTTTATGCTATCATATTGTTCTTGGTTTCGATTTACTTGGAATAAAACAATCTAAAAAAGTGCCTATTGCGGCGAAAGTGTAAATTGTACTGGTGAGTTGGTACGGGTCACTAAAGTTGATTTTTACTCAAAATTCTCGTTTTTTTGCGGTTATCTCCGAAACAATTAACTTTACGAAAAAAATGTAAATGAAAAATTTGTTGGAAATTTAGTTTCCTACAAAAAAGGTCCTATCGACCTAATTACTTAGATTAATATTCCTTGAGATATTGAACTTTAACTTATGAGTAGTATAAAATTTATAAAATACGAGAAATTAAATACATATATTTCTCGTATGAAATATTAAATAGTTTAAAAAAAAATAAAAATAAAGTTCAGTATCTCAAGAAATATTAATCTGAGCAATTGGGTCGATAGGACCTTTTTTGTAGGAAATTAAATTTCCAACAATTTTTTATTCACATTTTTTTCGTAAAGTTAATTGTTTCGGACATAACAGCAAAAAAACGAGGATTTTGGGTAAAATCAACTTTAGTGACCCGTTTAGTTTTATTCCGAGTAAATCGAAACCAAGAACAATATGATAACATAAAATGCGGCTGCGTTATAGAAATTTGAAAGAAAAAAAAAATTCGATTTACGCGTATTTTAGATGGAAAATCTTCTCACGCTAAGGGAAAGTACTTGGAATTAATATTAAGAGCTGTAACTTTCAGAGAATTTCTTTTTCGACATATCCAACAAAATTTCAGGTGGGGACTGAGAAAAAAAAATCGTCCTAATCCTACATAGTTATATTTTATTGTTCGAACATCGGTGCGATTCTCTACCGATTCACGGAAATATCCGTACCGTATCACGCTCAATGGGTATTATCGGATAATTAATTCGAAGCAGGACTATAGTCACTATAGAGGCCAGTATTTACATTGTTGTGTTGGAACAATTTTTATATAAAAAGATATAAATAGATTGTAAAAAACGGTACAAGAATTGACCGGATGATGATGAAAAATTCGCGAGAATGGGATCGAGGCCAGTAGCAAGTGTTCCCTGTAAATATATAGCCGTAATTGCGCAGCTATGTACACCCCGGTAGGTAAGAAAAATCGTTTCAACAAATTTACATATTAAATTGATATTGTATCGTATTAATGTTAATATAATGTGCTATTATATATTTTAATCGAACACACAGAGATACGTTCGTTTGTCCGTTGTGGAAAAGTGCCGTCAGTCCTCGTTTCAAGGCGTGTCATACTTGAGTCTTGCGATAACTATACAGATCATCCGAGTGAATAATAGCTATTTAAGTTTTTGTCAAAATTACGAAATTTAAGTTTTTGTCAACATCGACGAGAGTGCCGAAATTTATACGTATCTGTACACAAATTTCTATTTATATTATATATCATTTTACCAAAACCCCGTCGATCATTCCGTGAATATATTTGAAAAAAAGAGAAAAATATCAAGCGCATAAAATACAGTTTGTTGGGTCGGTTGTTTTTTTTTTTTATTTAGGGCAACACTAGGACTGTGCGATCGGAGATCTAGTTTCGGAGATCTAGTTTCGGATCCCTGATCGAACCATTCGATCGTAGTAATCGTATCTAGTTTCGTCACTCTATTGCTCGGTCATTTTTTTAGTTTTTTCGAGTTTTCAATGAAATCGTGCCGTAAACGTCGAAAAATCACATTTGAACAATAAAAATCTCTGGCCGCGCGGGTGTAACAATTCCCCCAGCCTCGCAAAATGAAAATGTCCGTATCTCGAGAACGGTTTCGGTTACAGGACGCTGGCAATATATATTTAAAAATAGCAAACATATCGTCAATTCTCAATAAAAAGCGCATTTATCGATTGAAATTTTGTAAAAATGTTGAAAAATGTTGAAAAATGTTGAAAAATGTTGAAAAATAAACTCACGTTCGAATAATCTCAACAATTGTTACGAGCAAACTATGTGAGTGATTTAGGGCGTTTAAAATGTAGCTTCTGGAATACGTACATACCGCGAATAATAACTTTCCGAATCATTCGTGAGTTGGTCATACGCGGCAGCACCTTCCGCCCATACCATAAATCGACCATAAACGCGCGCGTTATTACCGGTAGACGAACACTCGCACGCTCATGCCCACTCTTCATTCAAATAGCGCGCCTCAGTCGGATGTATATCTTTTTAGTTCCGACTAGGGGGACGCTCCATAGATAGCGCTGCAAACAGTGGCTGCGCTTCTCAACACGGGAGTTTCCACACCCCGGCGATTATCCATCGTGCGTTCACGCGCGTTAGACTCGTTCGGACTTTACTGGACTTTACACAGTGGTGTTTGAAGAAAAGGTGCAACGTAACGCGAAATTAATACAAATGAAGATGAATATCACGTCAGCGGGTAATATAATTTTGTTAAATTTTCATAATTTTATGCGTTACTCGATGGAAAACTGTCGAGAATTTCTTTGGTCGTCCGCGCGGTGTGTGTACGCTTTAGCAGGATGATTTGCAATTTGTTCCGTCCATAACCTCGCAATAAAATCTAGCATCGCGCGTACAATACCGAAATAAACGAATGAATTATTTTTATTACACGATTGAAAACGGTTGGCAATTCGTTGATGGCTCGTCGTATATCCTTATTACCGATTGAACAACAATGCGCTAAATTGCAGCGGGTATTATTTCCCTCTTGGAGGAACCAATGCCGGAGCTCAAAGTGTTTGCGCTCAAGAAACTCGATATGATAGTCGACGAATTCTGGCCCGAAATATCCGAAGCGATCGAGAAGATGTGAGTTCCTTACGGTTGTTCGTAAGCATCCGTACGCGAGAACTAATTTTTTAATTGCTCGGGTTTTTTTTTTTTTCAACGCGTCTTCGCGTACGCAGCGAAATTCTTCACGAGGACAAAGCTTTTAATCAGCACGAGCTCGCCGCTCTCGTAGCCAGCAAGGTATACTATCATCTCGGAAGCTTCGAGGATTCGTTGACTTACGCTCTCGGAGCCGGAGAACTCTTCGACGTCAACGCTCGCAACGAGTACGTCGATACGACCATCGGTAAGAACTACGTGAAAATTCATAAATCAAAACATCTTTGAGTTCTCTTTTTTTGTTTCTCCAAAAACTTGTAAAAATGACATTTTCGCCCCCCGACCCAACGTTCCGTCGACGTACCTAACTCGGATTTTATTAAACTTTTCCAGCAAAATGCATCGACTTTTATACCCAGCAACGAGTAACGGACGTCGAAGGCAAGTTGCCACCCGGTCGCAAAGGCATCGATCCGAGACTGGAGGGTATCGTCAACAGAATGTTCCAAAGATGCCTGGACGATAATCAATATCGTCAGGCTCTCGGGCTCGCTCTCGAGACGAGGCGTATGGATATTTTTGAAGCGGCGATCATGCAATCCGTGAGTCGTCGTCGCCGGTTACATCGTGTTTTCGGTGGAAAAAAATAAAAAAATAGAAGCAATCTCGGTGAAACGAACGAGTAACGAGCCGGACGGCCGGTTCAAAGCCGTGCCCGCAATAACCGATGAAATAACTTTCAGGACGACGTCGGTGGGATGCTCTCGTACGCGTTTCAAGTAGCCATGAGTCTCATACAGAATCGTGGTTTTCGCAATACCGTTCTCCGTTGTCTCGTCAGCCTCTATCGTAATTTGGGTACGCCGGATTACGTAAACATGTGTCAGTGTCTGATATTCCTCGATGATCCGTTGGCCGTTGCGGAGCTTCTCGACAGGCTGAGCAAAGGCTCCCAAGAGTGCGTTCTCATGGGGTATCAGATCGCCTTTGATCTGTACGAATCCGCGACCCAGCAATTCCTCGGTCGCGTTTTGCAGGCTCTGCGAGCAACCGCTCCGATACCGAGCGCTCTCGTGGTAAAACCCATCGTGAAACCGGCCGTAAAACCGACCAACGAAACAACAACGGAATCCGCCGCGGGTGCAGCGGCAACGACGACGACGACGTCGTCGTCGTCGGAGGTCGATGCCCCGGCGGTAGCGCCGCTCGAGGAAAAAATTCCCGAGCGCAGCATCGACACTCTCGTGAGTATCGAACGTTTCGTTAATTTCGCGTTAAAGATAGTAATAAGAGGGAAAAAACGTCCCTTTACAGACGGCGGAAGAACGCAATCAGCAGGAACGGGTCGACGCTCTGTCGAGTATTTTGGGCGGCGAGGTGTCGATCGATTTGCATCTACAATTTCTCATACGAAGCAATCACACGGACATGCTCATTTTAAAAAATACCAAGGATGCTATACGCGTATCGATATGTCATACCGCGACGGTTATCGCCAACGCGTTTATGCATTCCGGTACCACCAGCGATCAATTCCTCAGGTAATAATTGTAATAATATACGTACATGTACGGGATTATTTTCATGAAAAATTTCTATACGCGTTGATACAGAGACAACTTGGAGTGGTTGGCCCGCGCGACAAATTGGGCAAAGTTGACCGCTACCGCTTCCCTGGGAGTTATCCACCGAGGTCACGAGCAGGAAGCCCTCGCTCTGATGCAATCTTACTTGCCACGGGACACCGGTGCGGGGGCCGGATATTCCGAGGGTGGCGGTCTCTACGCGCTCGGTCTCATTCACGCGAATCACGGTGCTACGATAACGGACTATTTGCTCGGTCAATTGAAAGACGCCCAAAACGAGGTGATTCTTCTCCGATCCAGCGACGTGCGTTATTCCGGTTGCGGTTATCTCATTGTTTGACTCTCGTCGTTCGAAACAGATGGTCAGACACGGCGGTTGCTTGGGTCTCGGATTAGCGGCGATGGGCTCTCACAGACAGGACGTTTACGAACAACTGAAATTCAATCTTTATCAAGACGACGCGGTTACCGGTGAAGCCGCGGGTATTTCAATGGGAATGGTGATGCTCGGTTCGAAATCTACCCAAGCGATCGAGGATATGGTAGCGGTGAGTTTTCGTAATTGATCGATCGTCGACCAAACGAAATTGCCGATTTAATCGTTAGATTTTCTTCGTTCCTTTACCGTGCAGTACGCGCAAGAGACCCAGCACGAAAAAATTCTCCGCGGTCTGGCGGTAGGAATCGCATTTACGATGTACGGCCGCCTCGAAGAGGCCGATCCTCTCGTCGCGTCCCTTTCGGCCGACAAAGATCCGATTCTTCGTCGCAGCGGAATGTATACTCTGGCGATGGCGTACTGCGGTACTGGAAATAACCAGGCTATACGAAAGCTCCTTCACGTCGCTGTGAGCATATTATTATTATTACTCTCATTCTCGACGCCGTGCGAAACTCTTTTCGTACGGTTGATCACTGGTGCGGGGGAGAGAGCTAAATTTTTCTCCCGCTCGAAATCGTCGCGGAGATAATTTAACTAAAGTTTTTGTCGTTGTTCGAGTCTTTACCGACCGAGGAGTTTCGCGTCGTTTTACCCTTGACCTTTACCTTTACCTCTCGACGGGTGAGAGCCCGTCGAGACAAGGACGGCCGACGGTTCGAATTTCGGTCCCGTAATTTAGTCGAGAATTAAATACGAGCGTGACCAAGCTCCGGACGGTATATAGCCGTGGTCCGTATTATATTCTCGGGAAAACGTGACGTTGTTACGGAGCCGAAGAGCGAACCCGGGCTCTATCGTCATAGGTTTTTGCACAAATGTTGTTGCGTCTCGTCGTTGCAAACGAAACCCGAACGTTCGATATTCGCGATAAAAAAAAAAAATTACGTATATCGCAACGTTATTTTTCCTTCATTTTCATTCGTACAGGTCTCCGATGTGAACGACGATGTACGTCGAGCCGCTGTCACCGGTCTCGGTTTTCTCCTCTTTCGGTGAGTCAGTTATTATTATTTTTCTTCCAACTAGTCGTTAAAATGCTCGATATAACTCATCCAAGCGACGATACACGGCAATATTCGTTTCGGTTCTCAATGATGTTTTTTATTACGGTATTTCGCGAGTCGGTCAGCGGCGTTTAATTGAAAAACTTTTCATCGACTCTCACGAACGAACAAACAGGGACGCGATGGTTGACGGTGAAAACATTAATTATGTAGTTACTTATCGTCCGGCGGGGACCTATCTCTCTCTCTCTCTCTCTCTCTCTCTCTCTCTCTCTCTCTCTCTCTCTCTCTCTCTCTCTGTCTGTATCTCTCACGCCATAGAAAAATACATCGAAAAAGATGGAAACGTACTTTTGATTATCTCGCGATAAAATCGACCGAGGCGAAGCTTTGGAAAATCAGCCGTGGTCTCGAGAGTTTTAATCAACGTCTTGACCGAGGGATAAATGTTAATTAATTTGACGGGACTGGAGAGAAAACGACGGATTCCGCCGGGGCAACGAAACGAGCTCGGTCGTTCGTGACCGGAGCACGTAAGCCCCCCCCCCCCCGTGAACTACCCCCTCGACTCGTTCGAGCTCGATCGATCCGAGCTCCGCGAGCGTTTATCAACGTTTCGCGGTGCATCGTCGTCGTTTAACGAACGACGACTCGTCCCGACAACCGCGTACAACGCGAGTTAATCGGATAAGAAGAAAATGTTTGTACCGCATCGTCCACCGATCGACCGATAATCGCGGGAGAATCTCCGTATCGCCCGAAAATATAATTTTTCGTCGGTTACAACGATGTTCGTTCGGGACATAAATTAGATTCGTACCGTTTCGTAATAGGTTTTCGCCCGTGAATTATTATACGTACGGTAACGCGGGCACACTCGGAGAATTATCGAAGACGCCACCTCGCGTTACCGAAATATATTTGTACGCTCTTGAGCCCGTCAGTGGTTTCGGAGTAGCTGGTTCTCGCACACGGCGATATTCCGTATCCCGTAACCCCGTTTAACCCGCGACGCGCTCGTTCATTTATCGCGAGCATCGTCGTTCTTAACGATCGCTATTCGTACGCGAGACGATCTCGTTGTTGTCGGATGACATTTATTTTCAATCGTTACGTTCGATGGAACTTTGGTATCTCATCGTTTGAAATTCCGTTCGATCGCGTTATCGTAACGAAACGTCGGAAGAGTTTCGGTATATCGTACGACCGTTCCTCCGCGTTGATCTTCTCGAGGATTTATCGGGTGCCGGGCCGTCGGTCGCTCTCGCCCGTAAACGCGTTTACGACGGTGAGAAATTCGTTTCTGGAGCGAAAGAAACGCCGCGGATCCGTATTTGACGCAAACTCGTCCCCCGGAATCCCATTCTCGTCTCTTCATTTTTCTTGTATCGTACCACCACAACGTCTATCGTTCAACTTTTCAACTTTTTCCCCCCAAAGCTTTTTTCCCCACGAATCGCTTTTTCCCATTCTCGCGGTATAAATCTTGTTTTTTTTTTTTCTTACACGTAATCGAGTCACAGGTTGTTTCTAAAGTTATCGAGTGAGGTCAAAACAATTACGGGGATCAATCGTTACTCGCGTATAAAAAATTCTAATTTCGAACTTTACGAAGGAGAAAGTCGGGGAAAAAAAAATTGTTACAAGGTCGGGGATCCGTTCGATAACCGTTGGCACGTGAAAGGAGCCGGCGCGAGCGGAAAGTTCGCTCGATTGAAATTGAGTCGAAACGAACGCGTACGTAAACTTTTTCGCAAGTCGGAAAATTGAAGAAAAAAAAAAGGGAAAAAAAAAGGGGAAAAAAAAAAGAGAAAAAAGTGACAAATTAGGGAGAGAATAAAATTTGAATATTTTGAGCCTCGAAGAGAGTCGTCGATTGACGGGCCCGGTCCCATTATTTACGTAGAAATTGACAAATTTCGCGTTTAAAATGGATATTGAAAGGAATATTTGGAAAATAATAAGAATGAAATTTTGGTTCGTTCCGGAACGTGAAAGGAGGAAGCGCGTATACGCGTATGAAATAAAAATGATGAAATTGAACTATATTTCATTCGACTATATACGCCTCTGATACCGTGCGAGATTCAAACGAGACTAAATTGATGGCCGTTCGTTCGTCACGAGCGATAATTACAGCGCCGTCTCCCCATCGATCGAGACGCTCTCTCTCGCGCCTCCCGCAAAAATCTCGTTCGTTTATCTTTTTTTATCCTCCCGAGCCGAGGTTCGTTGGCACGCTTCGAATTCGCCAATTTCTCAAGCAGGGATTCGACTCGGAAACGCTACGAAGAATTTTTTCGAGATTCTCGGCCCGTCCCGCGGATGAGTCGAGCAATAACATTCTCGTTCGCCCTCTTGGATTTTTATATACATCCTCCTTCCGTTTTTCTTCCTCTTTTCTCCTTCTTCTTTTCTCTCGATATACACGATCGCCGGTATATCGCGTCGAGGACAACTCGAGATGAACCGCGCGACAAGTAGACAATATTTTAACGACAAAGAATTTCGATGAAAGCGCGGAAAATAGAGTGACGATAAGAAAGTATTATCAACGGGATTCGCGTCGAGGTAAATCTCGGTAAGCGTCAAAGTCGGAAAGAAATTGTGATCGTCGATTCGAACGCGTCGATGACCGTTCGATCATTTGGACGGACCGTACTCGCGTCGATCGACCCAATCGGCGCGAGCCGAACTCGTTGACCGTCGACCTTCCTCCCTCGGTAACTAATATTTTTTATATCGCGAGAACGAGTATCGCGATCCCCTCTCGAGACACCCGTTTTCGATGAACGGATCAACGAGAAATCATCGTAATAATTTTAATCGCGAGTAATCGGGGATCAATTCTCATCGGTTCGAACGAAACGTCAACGTCCATGACGGACGGTTATCCAACGATAAAATTCATTCCGGTTGGCTCGTTAATTATTTCGCGACGAACCGGGATTCGTCGACGAGGGAACGAGCGTCGTATTTGCGCGCTTTGATTAACCAACGCGGCTAATTATAAATTACCACGTTAATAGCCCCGGCCGCTTTAATCACCGCCGAAGCCTCGGTAAATCGCGGTAAATAATTACGTCGCGTTGCGGCGTTACGTTGACGTTTCGCAGAGTCATTCCTCCGTATCCGCGGGGCGATTAACCCCGCCGGAAATCCGTCCATTCCCGGCGTTCGACGAAAAACATCTTCCGTCTCGAACGTTTCCGAGACGAGCCACGTCGTTCGCATCCCTCACCGAGCTTCGAGATAACGCGAACGATTATAATATTATTTGCTCAGATATCGGGTAAGAACACCGGGTTGGGCCCGCAATTGTAATTGGTTCGAATTGCGAATCAAAACGGATTCCCCTCGCGCTCCGAGATACGGGAGTTCCCGCGGTCGGTGGTAAATACAAGACGGCCGTTACGCGCGCGAAACAACGGCCGGTCCTTTGTTGGCCAACGCGACGAATCAAAATCGTTCTTGCTCCGAGCTATCGTTGTCCGAAACCGAAATAAAAGAGACTCGGGTCGAATCGCGCGAGCGGTTTACAACGAGAAACACGGGCGAACCCGTCCGCCGAGCGCTCAACGAGCGGCGTAGAAAAAATAACGAACATCAACGAGGCTTATCCGTGCGCGAATTAGCAAAATATCTTTTATCCCGCTTTTGCCCGATCATATACCGCTCCGAAATCCGAGCAGCGATGCAACGTCCGCGTTGCATCTTTTTCGTTCGTCATCATTATCTTCACACCGCCGCGATTTCTTTTTCGGTCCATCCGAATTCTAATTGAATTCCCTCCCTCGTCTCTCCCTCTTCCATACGTTCCATTCATTTTTTTACCTCCGCACCCTCTCGCCATTCGCGCTCTTTCGCGTCTCGTTTAACGTTTCATCGAATTAACGCGATTGAATTTCCGAGCCGTGTTGTATTTATATTCTCTCTCTCTCGCTCTCTATATATTTACGTATCTCTCCGACAACGAGCCAAAGGGAAAACGAAGAACTGAACAAAACGCTCGGCGCCTCTACTTTTTTTTTTTTTTTTTTTTTTTTTTTTTTTTTTTTTTTTTTTTTTTTTTCCCCGCTACACACTCGTCGATTATTTTTTTACACGCGCTCGCGCCCCGTATTCGTTCGTAAAACACCGGTAGACGCGTATAGCGGTTGGTTCGAAAGAATAAAACTAATCGTCGGAAACGAACGGTGACCCATCGACGTACCGTTACCATTGGCGGTAGAATATACGGATATTTTCGTTGCTTTCAATTTGAGCTAAAAAAAAATCTTCCGTTCTCTCGCTTATCGCGATCTCAGCCAATAAAGTTGGCTATAGAAACGCGCCGTCGTCGGGCCTTTCCACAGCTATTCAAAAGTGGATTTTTAATACCGACTTATTCTCTTTGACTATCCTATATTATCGATTTTTATTATATTTCGTTATTATCATTTTCCTCGACGCTGCTGATTTAATAATAAAAGTTTGAGCTCAGCTCGATAAATTTCCCGAGCCGGACCGTTTCCGAACTCGTCAAGTTTTTAACGTCGATAGCTCTATCGCATTATTGGATTATTAATTATCGAGACGATGTATGACGTTACCAAATTAAATGTTTCGTTCCACGCGACGCTCCGTTCGAAAACTAAAATTATTAAAAGTATCGGTACGCGCGCTCAAAATATTTATTTCGATTATTGAATAATTTCAATAGCAACAATTTCCAATATTAAGAACCAAACGGTTCTAATATTGTACGAGCGATACGCTCGGCGAACGATAATCGAAAGTTTGCCAACGTCGCGGCCGAGTTTCGTCCCTCCCCTGCCGTCTCCCGCGAGTCTTGCCCCGATCGATATTTCCTCCGTTTCTTCCCAGTCACTCGAGCGATCCGCTCCCGACAAAACCTTTCACCTTTCGTGTCTCTCGAAACTTTTCGAGCTACACACCCCAAAGGAGGTGTAGCTCGAAAAGTTTCGCTCCCAAGAAGCGTATTTCTCTAAAATAGACGGCACATTACGAGTCACTTACCGAGTGCGAGCTTGAAATTATTTCTCTATATTATATAAATATATCGCCGCAGCCCCCGCCGCCGCCGCCGTGTACAAGAGTCGAGGAGAGCGAGCGGGATCGAGTGGCGGACCGGCGGGGGGCGGGGGCAGGTTCCTTTATATTTTCATTATGATCGAAAATGTTGATCTCAAAGAAATCGTAGAAAAATGTGGGACGAACGAAAAATCGAAAAATCGAAAAATCGAAAAATTGGTACGACGATATGAAAAATCATCCGTTAAATCGGACGCGGTGAAAGATTAACCGAATCGGCGCTCGGTACGTTCCCGTTACGTCGTTAAACGTTTTCCCAGTAGTTAGGTCGGGTCTTTTTTTTTTTTTTTTCCTATACCATAGCTTCGATCGAATCTGACGTAACGCTTTGCCATCCAAATAGTGTACATTCCTTCTCCGAGTGACCCGCGATGTTGAACATTGCGCGAGACAAAGATTCTCACGCGTCCCTGTACCGGCTCATCCGGTAATGACCTTTCTGCCCTGCGTCACTGGTACAACGACTGTTGGCTCTTTCGCTCTCTCTCTCTCTCTCTCTATCATCCTTCAACCTTCATCCTTCATCGGATACAAGTCCACGGAGGAAAGAAAAAAAGCGTCAACGGAGATTGGATTTCGTTGATGAGTTCCGGGGAAAAAGCTTTTTTTTATTCCTCCTTTGGGCAAAAACCTTTGATAGGATGCCCTTTCGAACTTTGTTGGTACACACGTCGCTCCGGTCGGATTCCGATCGGCTTTTATTGGGGAGCTCTATCGGGTTATCGGTCCGTCGAAATCGTTTTCTTTCACTTGAAAAACTCTTCCTCGCCGCTTTTCCCCGTACGATTTTGCCTCGATTGAAAAGGGCATCGAACCGGTACACCGTTGACCGAGACCAAAAGGTAACTACCGGATCAACTACCGAGAGTAGTTCGTTTTTGTTTTGCCGAGAGAAAAAAAAGTTGCAAGGTGAAACTTGCAAATTGTTTTTTCGAAATATCACACAATGCTGAAAAGCCTCCTCCGTATCAACGAATCCCTGCTACACATTTCTCAATGTTGGCTCTCTATACGAGCGATCGTTGCCCCGCGTGTATCGTCGATCCCAGATTTTTCGAAAAATTTAAAATTTCACAAAATCTCGCTGAATTCTATACCAACCATCATTTTATTACAATCTACCTTGAAAGTTTTCATCCGATCTGTCAAAATCGGGTACGGGTTAAAAGCACAGATTTTTGGAAAAGATACAAATTTCCGAACGGTGCTCCATCGATTTTCGATTAATATTCTTGGCCATTATCCGTAATTGAATCTCGTTATACTAACGCGCATTTACTAAATATATTCCATTAATACAGAGAACTTTAGTCCGATATCTCAGAATCGGGTGCGGGGTCGATAAGGATTTTTGAGAAACGCAACATTTTCTAAAAACCCAGATCTTTCAACCGATTCGTTCAAAATTTAGTATCGAACGTTCCTCGACGATGCTCTATCCGTGTAAAAAAAAATGTACTCCGATATATAAAAATTTGCGAAAGTTAAGGCCGACGACCACGACGATTTTTCTTAATATTCAAAATTTCATAAGATTCGAATCGTTTTACCGATTATTAATAAATTCAATACCAACCGTTCTCCAATCATGGTCAGTCGAAAAAAAATATATATAAAAAATATAACAATATTTTTCGGAAATTTCAAAGAGCCATAAACTCCGAGATCGGCGTGACATCGAGTCGGTCTCGTTGGATTATTATAAATTTTTCGTCCGCACAATTACGCGCAAACGACGCGCAACGAGCGTTGTACGGGTATCAAGGGATCCTTCTCGATGGAAGCTTATTTTTATTATTAATTTTATTAATTTTATTAATTTTATTAATTTTATTAATTTTATTAATTTTATTAATTTTATTAATTTTATTAATTTTATTAATTTTATTAATTTTATTAATTTTATTAATTTTATTAATTTTATTAATTTTATTAATTTTATTAATTTTATTAATTTTATTAATTTTATTTATTTTATTTATTTTATTAATTTTATTTATTTTATTAATTTTATTAATTTTATTAATTTTATTAATTTTATTTATTTTATTTATTTTATTTATTTTATTTATTTTATTTATTTTATTTATTTTATTTATTTTATTTATTTTATTTATTTTATTTATTTTATTTATTTTATTTATTTTATTTATTTTATTTATTTTATTTATTTTATTTATTTTATTTATTTTATTTATTTTATTTATTTTATTTATTTTATTTATTTTATTTATTTTATTTATTTTATTAATTTTATTAATTTTATTAATTTTATTTATTTTATTTATTTTATTTATTTTATTTATTTTATTTATTTTATTTATTTTATTTATTTTATTTATTTTATTTATTTTATTTATTTTATTTATTTTATTTATTTTATTTATTTTATTTATTTTATTTATTTTATTTATTTTATTTATTTTATTTATTTTATTTATTTTATTTATTTTATTTATTTTATTTATTTTATTTATTTTATTTATTTTATTTATTTTATTTATTTTATTTATTTTATTTATTTTATTTATTTTATTTATTTTATTTATTTTATTTATTTTATTTATTTTATTTATTTTATTTATTTTATTTATTTTATTTATTTTATTTATTTTATTTATTTTATTTATTTTATTAATTTTATTTATTTTATTTATTTTATTTATTTTATTTATTTTATTAATTTTATTTATTTTATTTATTTTATTTATTTTATTTATTTTATTTATTTTATTTATTTTATTTATTTTATTTATTTTATTTATTTTATTTATTTTATTTATTTTATTTATTTTATTTATTTTATTTATTTTATTCGGCGCAGTCTCGCCTCAAGTACATTTCATAAAGGTTCTACTCGATAATCGGCGCTTTTTCTTTCGCTTCTCTTTCGTTTTCCTCCTCACTTTCACCTCAAAATTTAATTTCGCTCTTAAATTCTTCATTCTCTCGATCTAAAAATCCATTCATAGGCCAAATTGCGAATCGGCTGAAAAATTCGCGGGGTATATTTATCGTTGAAATATTACTCGAACGTAACCGCTTCGAAGCGTTTGCGTTCCGGATAGAAACGATAGGTGGGGAAGGAGAGCGGCGAGAGTTACGCGCCGGTGTGCGATAAGTGGTGAGAACCCCGAGAGAAGCTTTCCACATCGGGGAAAGCTTTATTAATCGCCGGAAGCTCTTGGAAAGAAAAAACTGTTTAATCGCTCGCAACGCAGCCGAAGCGCACAAAATTTCACAAAATGAAGATAGTTTCTCGTATACGGAGCGGGTTTCAGGCGCGTATTTTATTTAATTTCGTATTAAATTTCGAGGAAGCTCTTTTTTATTTTTTTTTTTTACATCCAGCGTCCGTCGAAACGTATTACACCCTCGTTGTACGCGGGTTCGTCCTTCTTCGTCGACTTTTCATTCGACGCCGCGGAACGTACACGGCGTTATCGCGTATCGCCCGATGTAATATACGTGACCCCGTCCGTCAACGGTTACCGTACTCTCAACCGAATGAAAAATCAAACATCGGCCGTATATTTTCATAATTTTTCACGCGCGATACGTAATAATACGTAATACGTAATACGTAATACGTAATACGAACGTGCGATACGTTCGTATTACGTTTAAATTATTAAATAGAATGGAAAAATTCATTAAACGAACGTACATATCGAGTACGCTCATATTAAAACTCAAAGCTCAACGACTAATTCGTCTTTCTAAATACGGTTATACGGTTTATCGAATTGGGGAATTACGCTATTCTTTGGGGAAGAAATTATACACGAGATGTGGATCGGTTCAAACGCGATCGTTCGGTAGGGTTGTCGTCTCACGGACGAGTTGAAAAAGTTTTATAGAGGTACGCGTGGCACAAGCGTGGATAGCGAGATAGAGAGAGAGAGGGAGGAGTGAGTGTGACGTTAGGAGATTTTATTTCTTTTCTTTTCTCGTGATTTTCATTCGGTTTGGTCGAAAGATTGAGCGTCGGTTGATGCCAATCGACCCGTTCCATTCTCGTTCATCTTCGGACATTCGCGACGTATACGCTACGTATACGCTACGTATACGCTACGTATACGCTACGTATACGCTACGTATACGCTACGTATACGCTACGTATACGCTACGTATACGCTACGTATACGCTACGTATACGCTACGTATACGCTACGTATACGCTACGTATACGCGCATGTTTGTTAGATAAAAATATTTTTTAAACGCACGTACCCGTCGTCGAACCTTTGTGACAACGAGAGCTCGGGTGGCCTATCCGCTCGGTCTCCATGTTCGATTTCTGTATCGGCAGAGTAGCACCTTCTTGAACGCCTGTCTGAATACCTTGTTGAATATGGTATAGAATATGGGATTGACCATTGAACTGGCGTAACCGAGCCACGTTGCGAGATCGAAAATCTTACGGTCTATGCGTTTCTCACAATCGGGACACACGGCGGGCACCAGATTCAGCACGAAGAACGGAGCCCAAAGTATGACAAAAGTGAAGAATACGACACCCAGTACTTTGGTCGCTTTCTGCTCCTGTCTTATAATTCTACCGTGGCGGGAACTGTTCCGGGACACGACGCTCGACGTTCTCGAGTGATGGGTCTTAACGGGTCCCGAATACCTCGGTAAACCGGCGGACGACGAGTTTCCTTTTGCCGTGAAAGTCGCCTGATCGTTGTGAGCGCGCATCGTCGCCGCTCTCCTCAGAGGCGTGGGTCTCGAGGGTGCCAGCGCGGTTCTCGTGCCGCCTGAAAGTTTAAATAATGAAAATAACAATGGCGACTATCGACTATTTACCTCAATCATTCCCAATCTCAACATTGAAATCGACTAAGAACATCTATATATAAAGTGTATGACGACGTCGCCATCGCCTGCCCCTGTCGCCTGCCCCTGTCGCCTGCCCATCGCCGTAGCCGGGGGGCCGAACCGTAAAATTTACCGCCGGCGAAGGGTGGTCGCTTCCGCTCGCCCGGTCACAGAGAGATACGAAGAATAAATTTCAAGTTCGTAAATATATGCTTAGCTCGAACGATCCGATACGTACCGATGCTGGAACCGCGTCTGCCACCTCGCCACGTCACTACGGAATTCGATCCCTCGGTATCGGGCTTCGTTGCTCTCTCGACGACGAGTCCGGTATCAGGGGTTTTCCCGATAGGCTTCGGGGTGTCGCTGGAAACGACGACGACTTCGCTGGGAGGGGTCGGTCGTTTCGACGATTCCCCGAAGTAGGGACAAGTGCAGCGTGGCGGAAGTACCAATTCGGCATCTCCGTCTCTCCGCTCCTCCGACCCTCCGCGCATCCGATCTTTGGCGTCCTCGAGACTCGAAGCGTTCCGACTCGGGTACCGTCTCTGTAGGAGCGTCGATTCGTGAAAACTGACCGAACGCTTTCTCGGTAGTTTGGGTGACGTTGAACCGGCGCGTTCCGAACGAGCCTCGTTGTACGTCGAGGCTCTTCCGCGATACGTTGGCGCGATCGTGGAACACGCGTCCTCTCGTTGATTCGCGGAGAGACTCGTCCTCGAACCCAAATTATTGCCCGCTCCGTCGCCACTTCTGAAATCATTTGTCGGTAAAGTTCCGTCGTACTCTTGAAAATTGCTATCTTACGGCGGAAACGTGCGGTATCGTTCGATGGTTCCCGAGAAAAAACTCGTGGTGTACGACGCCGTTTGGTTGTATCGTACCGCGGGTTCTTATTTACTAGCAGCGATCACTCGACTTTAACGAACGTTTGACCGCCATCGATAACGAACATTGTACGCGGCAAGAAGAGAGCGAGTGCATCCGGTGCCACGAACGGGGATAGTTGGCGTATCTTTTGTTTTTCAGAGAAATCACGTATCTCACTCCGTATACGAACGAAACTGATGAAATTTCCACGATCTTCGTCCGTCCTCGGGACCGTCGGGGGTCCGTATTCGGGACTCGAAGTCGTAAGCTTTCGATTCTCGAGATATCGTTTTTTTTTTCTACCTACTTCGTCAAGGAAATATTATATAAATAACGCCGCCAATAGCGTAAATTCATTGCTCGCGTCATCCAAAAGTAGAATTTTCACCGGTTTTATATCGCGTCGGAAAGGAAAATTATCCGGAGGAAAATGCCCACCCCTCCGTAACACCCCTTTCGTTTCTCCAACATCGCTGTTCGACAGTGGCGCTTTTCTTTCGAACGCGAATTCGCGGTAGCGTCGATCAACGTTCAAACGTCTTGGCTCGTCGAGATCGGTTTTTCCCCGTCTTCGGACGGGGAAAAACGATGTTTCTACATTTTTTTTCCTCGCTCACTCGAGATTTTCGAAAAAGAAGAACCCGAGAACTCCGCCCGCTTTACATTTTAACCCTCGTATAAAATGCTTCGACCCCTTTAACGCCTCTTATTATTATACTTCACCCCGACCTCTGACCTTAACGTGGTCACTTCGCCACAACGACGTTACAGCGGTCCGTCGTGGCTGTGGAGAATTTCCATTCCGGTCGCGTGTATCCCTATCCATTCAAAGAGCAAACTGAAAGGATCGACCGTCGTGTACGACGCGAAGGAGAAGCGCTCAAAGTTGCGCGCCTCTTTCGTTGGTCGACCGAGTAACACGAGGATCGGGCCGGTCTACCTCCTCGAAACGGGACGCGATGTATCCAGCGACGGAGCGACGACCGGAACCGTACCGTGGCGCCAAACGCACTCGCCAAACGCTTCGGTGTAACGAATCGAAGCACGAATAATTTATGTCCGATTACGGGTGAAAGGGGGCGTGGATTGCGTACGCGACACACGCACGGTTGAACGTACGTGTGTCGCGTTCCAGTACGTTCGATAGCTCGATGCGACACACCACGAACGCGCGTTTGTTGCGATCATATCACGAGTATGAGTTATCTCAAAATGATTAATAAAATGTCCCGTAAAAGAATTGTTTTTCGATCGCGAACCCCGTTCGAGCGCGGATACAATTTAAGATGCGTTTCGTAAAAGTAACTTTCGACCGACGAGTAGTATTTTTCTTCGACCGCACTCTAAAAGTATAGACTCGTGTCGCGCGGTATCGATAACGTACGCGCGCGTTTCCCTGACGGGCTCGCGGTACGGCCAAAAATATCACGTCCAATCAACGTTCGGCGCGTTCGTGATATATTCCGTACTTCCGTCCACGAGGTTCACCGATTCTCTTCGGACGCTTTTCCTTCGCCGTTTCCCTCTTTCGTCCGGATACGGGCCCCGTTCGAACGAAAATTCATTGTCAAATAATTTTTCAAACAAATTGTTTGGATACGTTCCGAGAAGATTGTCGACTCGCGAGGTTTCATTTTCCGAAATAAAATGAGAGTAAAGAAAAATAGTCCGATAGGTCGCCGACAAATATCGCACGAGAACCATCTTACCCGTTCGGAAAGCTACAACAGCCGTGACGCGTGAGCGTCTCGTGCCGATGGTTATGACGATGATGATTATATTGATGCGGGTGTCGATGATGGTGATGAGAGGTGGCCCGTCCAGCGGCGGTTTTACGATACGCCGGCATCGGTTTGGGTGTCGTCGTGGACGTCGTTCCGGTGTTTGTCGTGATAATTGCCGTCCGTTGGCCGGTTCCCAAACCGTCGATGCCCTCGAGGCCTCTCGACAGTTTGAGCATCTCAGCTCCGAACGCGTGCAGCGCCGACATTGCCGAGGGCGGTGGCTCGCTCTCCGGTAGCCACAGCTCGTGAGTATCCAGAGTCGTGAGTTCCGTGTCGGTTGAGGCGCCGGAAGTGTGCCGGGGTGTACCGCCGCCACTCTCTCCGCCCTTGTTCGGAAGAAACCTTCTCCACGTACATCGTCCGTCCAAACCTGCGAAGCCCCGACCAACCGTTACCGTGGTCGACCATCCCATTTGTACGCCCGTCATAATCATCATCATCGCCGGATAGACGGAATATACACAGCATGCACGTACAGATTGATCAGCGCCGGTCGTACAAAAGAGATCATTCAAACGAATTGTCCGACCGTAATTATTATAAATTATAGGTAAATGGTTAAGATCGTTCGAAATGGCTTTTTTTTTCCAACTTTTGCTTCGCGACGGAGGAACATTTGTGATGATGAAATAAAAAAAATGTTTGGCTCCGTTCGAAAAATCACATTTGGAAAAAGTGTGCGTGCAATTTAATTGAAACCGTCGGCGAACCTCGCGAACCGGTGCCGGATAGGAATATTCTCGCGTCGCGATAGCTCTCATCAACCGGGCTCTCATACGGGGTATGAGAGCCCGGTTAACTTTATCCGGGCGCACGCACGAGCGCACTCCGAGCCTCGCGAACAAATGGGTTCGGCAATTCTACGAAGCGAACGTTCGTGCACTTTCTTTACACGGCACTCACGGTCCCGATGACCGGCGTCAGCGGATTTATCGGCTCGCTCGATGTATCGAACCGCTTATTCGCGGATAGATCGACCGATGCAAATCTTTTACCCCCAATTTCTTCGTATACATGGCCGACTTTTTTTTCGTTTCTTCGTTACGTCTCACCGTTTGTGCAGCCGTTGCGCGAAACCCGAACGTACGAACGTTTTATATTCCGCTTCTCGCCTCGTCCTCCTGTCGTTTCACAGGCAATTCGAGAAGGAAAAACATTCCGTCGTTTTTATCATTATCCGTCTCTTAAACTTTTTATCAATAATCGATACTTCTCTACGTATATATATATATCGGTATTACACGTGCCGGACGTTGCTCGTGCGCGTATAGGGGAGACCGGGGCACGCGGTTCCCCTGAGGAAAATACGACGGAGCGCGAGAGAGCGGCTTGAGAATATCGATCATCCGTTCTCGTTTCTCGTAACGAGTTCGTTCGTGGATAATACACGCGAGAATTCGGATTTCTTTGGGTTTCTCCGCGTTTCTTTGGCCTCCTTTGGGTTTCGGGGATTAAGAAAATCGTCGAAAACGATCCAACGACACTAACCTCCCGCTGACGCACCTTGCTGGGACCCACCTAACCACCCCGAAGACCATCCGGATGCCGAACCGCCAATATTCTGACGTTCTTCGGCCAGTAATTTAACGGTCAAAGCGTACGTCAACAGCATAACCGCCAGTGGAATGTAAAAGCAAATTATACTGCCGATGAGCTTGTAGAGCGGATCTGGTATTTGGCACGCACCGTCAATCACAACGGATTTATCATCCTGAAACAGAGAATACATCGTGTCCGTACAAGCGCCGCAACCTCTTTTTTTTTTTTTTTTTCGTTTTCGACCTTCTCATTCTCGTTAGCTCCCCCCTTTTCCCGCGCGAGTCGAACGCGTATATATTATTACGCTATATACGTTAATCTAAATACATCGGGCCTCCATCGATTTTCTCAAAATTTCACGCGAAATATCGTTTAATGGTGCACGATCGACGAGTCACAAGTTTCGAGCCGACGTATCCAAGTATAATCCAAGTATTGGACGAGCCATTTACCGAACATAGAAATTTTTCGAACAATTTCTCGAAACGAATTCATCCAAATTCAATATAGCAAACTGTATTTTATGATCGTCCATGATTCCGTAAAAAGTTCCAGCCTGATGGTCGAAAAATTGTACGTATCTCGAGCTGCTTTTTTGAAAATGTTAAAAATTTCATTGAATCGAAAAAATTCGTGAATTGTGAAAAAATGGTAGCGAACCGAAGGATCGGTCCCTCGCGTGCCAATTTTAGCTCGAATACCCGAACCAATTCCAAGTCTGGACATTTTTTATAAACGTGATTTTGCAGTGTTTTCGAAGATTTTTAACGTTAACAAAAACAATTTGCTTTTTTCTCCGAAATGAAAGCTTCCTTCGCGAGGGAGCAAAAAATATTACAACCCCCTCCTTCCGTCTATTATATTATTATATATTATATATTATATTATTATATTATTATATATTATATATTATATTATTATATTATTATATATTATATATTATATTATTATATTATTATATATTATATATTATATTATTATATTATTATATATTATATATTATATATTATATATTATATATTATATATTATATATTATATATTATATATTATATATTATATATTATACAGAAAAGTCTGAAATTTTTATTCGCCAATCGTCGTCGGTTGTGTAAAACTCAACGTTGTCGTCTCGACGATGAATAACCGAACAACGAATTTGTTACATCGACAGAACCCCCGAACAGTGTCCCAGTGTGGTATCGTTGCTGGCCGAAAGTTACAATCCTCACGTGAGATACGGTGCAGCGATGGCGCTGGGTATCGCTTGCGCCGGTACGGGTCTGAAGGAAGCGATCGCTCTGCTCGACCCGATGACCAACGATCCGGTGAATTTTGTCCGTCAAGGTGCCCTCGTAGCCTCCGCGATGATACTGATACAGCAGACCGAGACTACGTGTCCGCGAGTCAAGGACTTTAGGGCCCTTTACGCCAAAGTCATCGTCGATAAACACGAGGACGTTATGGCGAAATTCGGAGCAATTTTGGCGCAAGGAATCATCGATGCGGGTGAGATCATCGATACGGGGTCTTTCGCTCGCGCTATAAAACGGGCTAAGGGCGATCTAAAGAAATTTATTCTCAACAGGTGGTCGAAACGTGACCGTGTCGCTGCAATCGAGAACCGGACACACCAACATGTTGGCGGTCGTCGGTGCTCTCGTCTTCACCCAATACTGGTACTGGTTCCCGCTGGCTCACTGTCTCGCTCTCGCCTTCACCCCGACCTGTATCATAGCGCTCAACGCTCAATTGAAGATGCCCAAGCTCGAGGTCCGTTCGAACGCTCGTCCGAGCGTCTACGCCTATCCGGCACCGCTCGAGGAAAAGAAACGCGAGGAGCGCGAAAAGGTGACGACGGCCGTGCTCAGTATGGCCGCCCGCACTCGTCGTCGCGAATCCGAGAGACGCGTCCCGCGGCATTCCCACGAAATGATGGAAGTGGTCGGTAACGATTGATTCTCGTTCTCGTCGCGTGTCGTCCGCGAGATTACGCGTTATAATTCGTACCGATTGTTATTTCAGGATCCACCGGTGAGCGACGCACCCAAGGAGTCCGCCGCGAGCAAGGAGAAGGAGGACAGGAGGAGGGAAAAAGAGGAGAAAGAGAAGAGGGTCAAGGACGACGCGGACAGGACCGAGAGAGAGAAGGAGAAGGAGAGGGAGAAGGAGAAGGAGAAGGAGAAGGAGAAGGAGAAGGAGAAGGAGAAGGAGAAGGAGAAGGAGAAGGAGAAGAAGGAACCGGAGGCGACCTTCGAGATACTCCAAAATCCGGCTCGGGTGCTGCGACAACAATTGAAGGCGATACAACTCGTCGAGGGTAGTCGGTACGCTCCGGTAAAGGACGTTCAGATCGGTGGCATCGTCATGGTCAAACACATCAAACCGGACACGGACGAGGAACTGGTCGAACCGGTCGTCGGTCAGTTTTTACTTCCTCTTATTATTATTATTATTATTATTATTATTATTATTATTATTATTATTATTTATTTATTTATTTTTTTCTGAATTCCCGTTTATCCGTTTTGATCGTCGTTGCGACGACGGGATATCGAAAAAAAAACATAAATAAATATATATATGTATGTCTCGTTACAGCCTTCGGACCAAAGCCCGACGAGGAGAAGGAGAACGAAGAGAAGCCCGAGCCGTTCGAATATACCGAGAATTGAAATATATTTCCCCACATATATCCGATCGTTCGTTCCTCCCTCCCGATCCTCTCCTATATCGGCCAAGATACCGTGGGGTAATCGTCAACCTTTTTTTTTGTAACACGAATAAATTGATTCACGGATGGTTCCTCGATGTATTTCTCATCGTCGAGTCTGTTTATCAAGGTGGAGAGCTCGGTCATTACGTTTCTTCGTTTTTATCCTCGGCAGCAACGAGGATGATCGTCGCGGAGAGAAGAAACCAATAACACCACGACTCGTATTCCGGTATTCGAATGTTTTTTTAAATTTATTACTTCTTTTTTTTTTTCGCGTCACGCAGTCCGCACGGGTTACGCTCGAATTCCGTAATAGTCGTATCGTTCCTGATTTCGGTGGAGGCTCGACGCCCGAGGATTCCCGAGTTACGGACCCATCGTATTCCTTTGTTTCTCCCACGAACGATGAATTTACTCGGATGCGCGTTCGCGCGTCGGCCACGGAGAACCCAGGAGACGTATTTTCCGTACAAAAAACAAACAAAACCATTACCACCGTGTCTCGTAAATTTAAGCGCAAGGTCCGGTTCATTTGACAATTTCAGTTCCGTTTCGTTCAACGGTTTCGTCATTAATTTTGACGAAACAATTGGTGTTTGGTAAAAATTATTTTTCTTATTTTTCCTCGTTACGTAATCGTCTTTGAAACGCTCATCTCGCGATTATTTACCGTCGTGAACGGGTAAAACGCGCGCGGTAGAGACGATCATTTAACGTTGAGGAACGATCGGCATTTTTATCACGATAATCCAACGAGGCGCTTTTTGATACACCGATCAACGACCAATCACGGAGGTGGAACGTGATTCATAAATGTTTTTGAACAAACAGCGAGAACGTTGCTGTTTTATCGGACTCGTACGGATTCGTTGAAAGTAAAAAATGACGCGCACCCGAGGGACGATCGATGAGATTATTATTTACCATTGGGACGACGGATTCGTGGAAATTTGTGTCCGCGAGAGTGGAAAACTCACCTTCGAGTACATGAGACTGAGCGGTAGGCTCATGGCGATGCTGAGTAACCAGACGAATATGATCTTGAGTATGACCCGTCGTCTCGTTTTGTTGCGTCCGAATTTCATTGGGTACCGCAAGCTCAGAAATCTGTCGACGCTTATGGTGCACAGATGCATTATGCTCGCCGTGCAGAACAGTACATCGAGGCAGATCCACGCGAGACAGTAGACCGACGGTAGGGGAAAGTATCCTGTAATCACGAGAGAAATTATCGTCGGTGCTCCTTCGATCGTTGAAATAACTTTTCGGCATGCTCGCGTATCGATGGAAGATTTTCTATCCGACGATAACTCGACATTTTGGGTAAACTCGGAGACGAAAAAAAAACTTGCTCGAATTTTTTTGTTGCCGTGACTCTCGATACGCGGGCTACACGTTTTTTCATTTAGCTCCCTGATGCCCGACGCAAAGATAAAATCGATAAATGAAAAACAACTCCGTTGCGAAATGTACGTAACAATTTGAACCGACAACGGTGGCCGCGCGCGGTCGGTGCGCGGCTCCGGTGATGATCCAAGTTAAGCGGTCACCGAGCCGGAGAGGCAGTTTTATCGAATTTTCGACGCGACAAACACGACTGAAACTCGTTGAAAAACAGAGCCGTTTCCGCGGATTCCCCGTGTCGGTGAAAAATGCGACACGGTGTAGCCGAGACGTCCGCGGACGCAACGGAAGTTGGATTGGCTCGGCGAAGCGATACGGGGAAAAAATGGAAAAATTGGTTGAAGCGGAGAGAATAAAGAAACAAAAAAAATCCATAAAAATTTGACTGGTATAACGAACGCGAATACAAGAATGATGCTAATAATAATAATAATAATTCATTAGTTAATTAACCAGTAAATATAGAGAGGTTGATCAGCGATAAAAGCTTCGTACACGCGATATTCAATGTATTCAATGAATCGTGCTCGTATCGTTCGATCAACTTTATAACCGCAAATAATGGCGAATATGCGTCGTTACGAACCAATCTTGCGTGAAAACAATGTATACGCGTTCGGAGTCAGCAAACCGTAATAAACTCGATAGCCAGAGCGACCGCGATGTTCAGATTCGTAGCGCGGGGTAAACCGATTCGAATTAACGCCGACCGCGTTATCATTATCATTTTCCATCCGGCTCGACGATCGTTCCGTATCTCGACGTACGCTCGTTGAACCGCGTTCGGGTCACCGATTCGTGTGAAAAATTAAAAACGACGAAACGTCGCTGTCGCGTAGTTTCGAGACGACACTTTTAGGCGGTAAACGTTGACTCGATCGCTGAAAATGTCTCGAATGTTTAAAAATCGCACGAGATCGCTGGCATTTTTTGCCAAGCGTTATTTTCCGGTGTTTTGGCGCGATATAAACGCCATGACGTTTGACACTCATTTTTTTTTCCTCTCTTTGCGAAAACACAGCTGACCCTACGAGGAAGCCAAATGTCCCGCAAGAATCGCGCTTACGCTTTCCGCACGAAAATTCATTGTTTTATCCCGCAACGCCGATTATTTAACGATCGGTATCCGGGAAACTATCGGTTGTGGCTGTCATCGGTACGGGACTCCGTTTTGGATGAAGTTTCGGAAAAAATACCGGACGAAAATAGAAATGTATATATACAAGGGGGGCTTTTTGCCCTACTCGATCCCGCTCGCTCTCCTCGACTCTTGTACACGCCGGTGATATATTTATATAATATAGAGATAACCCAAACAAAACGCAACCCCTCTCGTTACGTACGAGTCCTCGGAGGTACAGCGGAAGGGTGGTCTACGTTGGCCCAATATCCGCGTACCCCGCCGAGTCGTCGTCCCTAAAACTTTCCTCGTACAATCGAGTTTCTCTCGTCCGAAAATGAAATAACCATCGACGGTATAGTTTCAACGTAAACGCGAGTTTCGTACGAGTTTATTTGAATTCGTTCTATAATATTTTCGCTTCCGAGGCCGAAAGAACGAGCGACGGTAGGACGGCACGGAGGAACAGAGGGAACTCTCGTCGCATCGTCGAACACCGCGCGCGATGTGCTCTCCGCTTACGCGCGTGAATACGCGTTAAACGCGGCGACGCGGAATTTAACGTCCGAGCGGGGCTTATAATTCCGTGAGTGCGAGGATGAGGTACGAGAGGAGCGTGGTGTATACATTTTCGTAAAATTCTTGTTTTATTAATTACACGAATTGTTCGAGCATGAATACCGGGGTAGCGAACGTTATCCGCGCAACCGTCTCGCCCGCTGTTACAGGGGCCAATTTCGATATTTAGAAAAATGCGACAATTTCGTAAATGATCGTTCAAGGTAAATATATACATATATACATACAGTGGGTCGAAAAAGTATTCATACACCTTGTTTTTTTTCGATAACTTTATAGACACAAGCGATACGCAAAGAAAGCCATTTTTATTTAATGGTACATCAGGTGCAGAGATAAACTGCAAATGGAGAATTTTTTCCCAGGAATAATAGAAGAATTATGCCAAAAAAACGAAAATTTTCGGGCCAAAAAAGTATTCATACACTTACGATTATAGTGAAAACCTACGTCATCATAGTTGTTAATTATAACTAATATTTGGTGCGACATCCCTTTTGCTTCAATTATCGCCTCGAGTCTCTTAGGCACGGATTCCACTAGCTTTTGCGTTCTTTCTTTTGCTATTTTCGTCCATTTTTCTAAAAGCACTCTGGAGATCGGATTTGTTTGTTATTTTTCTTTTTCTAATTTCTACATCCACCGAGTGCCATAAATTTTCAATAGGATTGATTGTGGTGGTGTAATCAATTGTTACGCGGACATTATAGAGTAACCATTGCCTCGTTTTCATGGCGGTATGTTTCGGGTCGTTATCTCGTTGGGAGTAGAAATTTCCATCCAGGCCCATTTTATCTACACTCGCTTTCAAATTGCTGCGCAACACGTCGATATACTTCCGGGCATTCGTTGTACCATCTATAAAAGCCAGATTACCAACGCCATAATATCCCAAAAAACCATGACGCTTCCTCCGCCGTGCTTAACGGTCGGTATCAAATTTTTCTGCCGGAGCTCGGTATTTGGTTTCCGCCAGACGAATTTTTTTCCATCGGACCCGAACATGTTAAACTTGGATTTCGTTTCCAAAATTCTATAGATTTTTTTACGTAGGTTTTTGCGAAACCTAAACGTTTCTCTCGATTTATATTATTAATTAATGGTTTTTTTGAGGGCAGTTCCGCCGTATATTTGGGCAGAATGCAAAACGTTTCGAATAGTCCGGGGACACACACGCTCTTCCCCGATGTTGACGCGACATCATTCGCTAAACCGCGAGCACTCGTGAACGATTTTTTTGTAGCCTCTGTAACGATACTTGGACGCTCTCGTACCGTTAGTATTCTCGGTCGACCGGTTCGTGGCTTATTTTTTCGTATTTTTTTATATTATATATCGTTGCGTATATACCGTTGCGAAACTTAGATTTAGTTCTTTACTAATTTTTCGATAACTTTTACCACGTTTTCGAAGAAAAATCACTCTATCTCGCATTGATATTTCGCTTTTCTTTGCCATCGCGTCTGTTCGGAGCTCGAAGATCTACCACCGCATGGAATAGGTCAAAACCATTGTGTAAACGAAGACTCGTTTACATTGTACGCGGAGGTCAGACCGTCCGTGAGTGAATATCGAGGTTTAGCGGCTCAATCGTGAGTGTACAAATACTTTTTTGGCCCGAAAATTTTCGTTTTTTTTCCATAATTTTTCTATTATTCCTGGGAAAAAATTCTCCATTTGCAGTTTATCTCCGTACCTGATGTACCATTAAATAAAATTGGCTTTCTTTGCGTATCGCTTATATGTCTATAAAGTTAGCGCAAAAAAACAAGGTGTACGAATACTTTTTTGACCCACTGTATATATACTATATAAAGAATAAAAAAAATCTCTATATTATATAAATATATCGCCGCCGCCGTGTACAAGAGTCGAGTAGGGGTTCTCCAAAATTGGGGCGGGGGATGGCGCGCAGGGGGGGCAGAGTATTATACCCCTAGTATTATATATAAATGTTGAAATCCGATATTTACCGCCACGGGCGCGTTGTAATTGCGGCCGCACGCGCGGAGGGCGCCGGTAACGCCAACTTTTACATATCGAGATACCAATTTAAGATACGCGTTCAATTTCGCTGATAAACCGGAACGGCGTGCGCGAATAGCCGCGTGGCGATACGAGCATCGTAGGTACATATCCGTGGATATATAATTATACGCGTTTACAGCGTGACATCGCGAAGCCACCCCACCCGCCGCGCCGCGAGTAACGATCACTCGCAATGGTATTATCTATATATTGCCGTGACCGCGGAAACGCACGTCGGAATAATGAAATAAATAAATTCACGACCGACCAGCCATACACCATCCAGTATTTTCCGCCGGCATATGTACTCGACGCCGCGCGTGTGCGCGCGTTAGCTCGGCTAATAAATTCTACCGTATATGTCGGTATAGCACGATCAACCTGCTATTGAGCAAAAAATAAAAAAATAAAAAAATAAAAAAATTAAAAAATAAAAAAATTAAAAAATTAAAAAATTAAAAAATTAAAAAATGACGAATAATACGTTACCTCGAACGAGAGTGAGAATTCCGAGAGGCATCACGAGTACCGCAACCATGAGATCCGTAACCGCCAAACTCATGAGGAAATAATTAGTGACGTTTTGCAAACGTCTTTCCCACGCGATCGCGAGACAGACGAGAATATTTCCAGCCGCGGTACCAACGACGAGAACGAGCGCCAGCATCGCCCACCAATTGTTGACTCCCTCGATTTCGTGGCCGTTGTTATTATCGCCGTTGTTGCCGTTGTCGATGATGACGACGATGCCGCTCGCGTTGCCGCCGTTACCGCCGCCACCGCCGTTACCGCCGCCACCGCCACCGCCGCCACCGCCGCCGCCGCCGCTGCTGCTGCTGCTGCTGCTGCTGCTGCCGCCGCTGTCGGAGTTATCGTCGACGTTATCGGCGCAATCGGTAATACCAACGCCGTTCAGCACGCTTCTGACGCTCGGAAACTCGTAATCGCCGGTATCGTTGAATATTCTCGTAACAGCGGCGCGTACGCGATCACCGGCGCTCGTCCCGTCCCTGGCGTTACTCTCAATCTCGTTATTGACTCTCGTTGCCGACGACACCGTCGTACCGGACGCGGCGATCGAAGCGGTCGCTTCGTCCAACAAAAGAAGCAACGGGTCGATCCTACCGGACCCTCGGCTCTCGTCCTCTCTCGAACGATCCCCGGAGAATGCTCGTTGCGTCATCGCGGTTGATCGCGGAAGTGACGATCCTTTCCGATTCCTGGAACGCCTAGGCTAGACTTCACGGCTAGACTTTTTCTCGCGTACCTTTACCACCGTGCGAGAGCCTCGGGCTCATCTCTGAAACGACGAGGAAACAAACAATTTCACACGTATCGCGATTCCCTCACCGTATCCGTACGTTTCATCCGCCGATACGCAACTACAAATGCCGCCCCGTCATCTTCCATTCCGCGCCCTTCCCACATCCACTGCCCCCGCCGTATGAAAAATATACTTATAGAATAAATAATAATGTTTGAACGATATCGAACCGACGGAACGAAAGTAACGCGTCGCGTGCCGGATTAAAATTATTCTCTCGATGTAATTTCTCAATTGCGGAAATCGATTTGGCTCTTATTTCGGATGTCAGGCTCCGGTAAAAATATCGCGTAAAACGTTCGGTACCGCTATCAAAAAAGACTCGTAGCTAACGATTTTCCGTTTGCGTTAATATATCCCTACCGGCGATCGTGGGAAAGGTGTTTTTTCTCAACAAATGGCTGGCTTCGAAATTTTTTAATCGGGCCAACCATCCGATGATCGATCAATTACGGTAATTGAAAATTCGAAAATTTCAAGTCGCACCGAATACGTCAACTTGGCGCGAGGAAAAGTCCACGTAAACAAACTCATAGCCCGATCCTGGCGAACCGCCCGAATATACGTCGATACGCTCTATACGTCGATCGAGGAACCGTTTCGCGGCCTTAACAAAAAACACACCCACCACGAGGAGCTCCGTACCGACCGAGTCGTTATCGTTAAACGGTGACGGTGCCTCGATCCGGTCCGTTCAGAGTTCTCGTCGATTCGTGTTTTATCAATTATCATGGACTCGGAACTCGCGTTAGCGTCATCAGCCATAGTTGCCCTCGTAGACGAGAGATCCAAGTATGTATCTTACGAGCGCGCGATTCCGTTTATCGGCACTTTTCACATTGAATCGAGCCGTGACGCGACGGGGTGGTACGCGGCTGTCGAACAGTCCAAGAGCGAGATTCGACGATTCAATTTTGACAACGAACAACGAAATTTGGTCAATTTGTTGTTTCACTTTATCGATACGTATATCGTATCGATAAATTCATTACCGAAGAAACAATGAGATTGCGTGCGCGGTGTTGCGCCTAATTAATTATATTTCATAATAAATTTCAACCAACATAAATATTTTTTTTACACTATTTTTCCACGTACATTTTTTCGCCCGCACCGTCGAACGTTTCTCTCGGGCATATCGTGCGACGGCAGCAACGGCAGCAACGGCAGCAACGGCAGCAACGGCAGCGGTCTCATAAAAATCATCATAATTCTTTCCTCCATATCGGTATCATCGTACCTCGTTTCTTTTTTTCCGCGTACGTCCCGCTTTTACTATACTTAATACGCTATATATATTATCGTCGTCAGCTGTTTTGCGGCGTGCGTGCGATTTTATCCCCGCGCACAGCTGTTTCGTTCGATCACTCACTCGCAATTTCACTCTCCCCGGTCGAGGGTCGGCTTAATTTTCGATTCGGACTACCAACGTATACTTATGAAATTGCGTAAAAAAATTGTTTCCAAGTTGAAGAAAAATGTCCCGTTAGAAAAATGACGTTACCTCGTCGAGACGTTTGGAATATCGTACAATATTTTTCGAAAGTTTATTCCAAGCCGTGTGTCGAACGCTCGACGATTGACGGATGACTGAGGTTGTTCCGCCCCACTGGCACTCATTTCTGACAGAGGCAGCGGCGGCAAGCCACCCTCGCTTTTTCGTCGGGTCGCGATCTCTCCCCCGCCCAAGGCGAAAGCGCGAAAATCGCGGGCGCAAGCGCGTTTATTCGATACCGCACCCCCGCCACAGAGGGCACAATATACCCGACGGTCGTCGTATCTTCGGTGTTAAAAACATCGGGTCCAATTTTCCTACGGATTCACGCGTTTCCTTCGTCGTCGTTATCGATAAGAAAGTTAAGAAAACTTGACCGACGTTTTCCGTCTCTCGAGCTTCCGACGCAATCTCGGGGTTATTTCTAAATTTCTAAATTTCTAAATTTCTAAATTTCTAAATTTCTAAATTTCTAAATTTCTAAATTTCTAAATTTCTAAATTTCTAAATTTCTAAATTTCTAAATTTCTAAATTTCTAAATTTAGAAATTTAGAAATTTAGAAATTTCTAAATTTCTAAATTTCTAAATTTCTAAATTTCTAAATTTCTAAATTTCTAAATTTCTAAATTTCTAAATTTCTAAATTTCTAAATTTCTAAATTTCTAAATTTCTAAATTTCTAAATTTCTAAATTTCTTAATTTCTTAATTTCTAAATTTCTTAATTTCTAAATTTCTTAATTTCTAAATTTCTTAATTTCTTAATTTCTTAATTTCTTAATTTCTTAATTTCTAAATTTCTTAATTTCTAAATTTCTAACCCGCGATTAAGACTCAAATGAGCGGAAAAATTATAGGGACGCGATATGCGAGTTTCAATTTACGTAATACGGCTGGATGACGGATCCGTGCCGCTATCTTCGCGTTTCGACTCGAGCGCGCTAATATCAGCGCGAGGGCTGTCCGGGGACGCGTAACTGGAACGGCGCGAAGTTGGCCGGACAAATTTTCATTTTTAAGTGAACCGCAACTCGATTAACGAATTAATACATTTGTCATCGTATTTTTGGTGGTGATTGGTAGTGCAATAATAATTATCGGAAATATTAAGAACCGTCGTTACGAATCGCGATATTTTTACTGATTTTTACCGTATTTATAACGTGACACCTTGGTCACGCGATTCGGCGGGAACTTTGAATTGGCAAACCACCGAGGTCCTTCCTCGGGTAGCTCTTTCGCTGATAAAGTGTCGAACCTCGCTCCGTCAATTGTTTATCGGTAAACTCATTAAATTTTTACGGCCAAAGGGAGTGTTGGAATCTCGTTATTATTATGACAGAAATTTATGATAAAACTGTTGGTGAATTTATCGTTAGAATATACTTCTAGAAAATGTTTTATGTTAAATATTAAGAATTATAAGTAACAAGTTGAATTTTTGCCGACTCGTTCGACTTGTACGTTGAAAATCTCATTATCTCATTTTTTTTTCTCGCGTAATGCCGTATTCCTAGTGGAGCTACGTTCGAGAAAAGCAACGTCCGTCAAACTGGGCAATAGCAACAACGACACGCTTCAACCGGCAATAACGATCGAATGTGAAATTCTTGAAATTCAACAAAATTTTCGAATTGAAAATATTTTTATTACTCGAGATTCGATCGTTATTGCCGATGAGAATGATGCAAAACTTTAGGCAAACTCGGACAGTGATTTTGCGAATCGACGGTGAGTGACAAAGAGGGTATCGATCGTTGGAACGAACGATGAGGCGGCAGCGGTGGTGCGGGTGATATTTCGTCAAACTCATCCTTCTCCGTGCAAGCACCACCGTAATAACTTTTTCCTCCGGTCGTCGTATCGTTTCGCCAATTCCATAATTCACTCGGACTCGCCTCGATACCGGAAACATAGCTACCGGCGCTGTATCGCGAGCTCACCCTCGAGGCTTTCGAGGCTTTCGAGTCTTTTCGACTCGTTGCCGTGTCGCGTGGACTCGTATTTTTAAAATTAATCATGGATTTACGATTTTCCAAAGGCGTCAGATAGGTGCTCTCGAAATTTTTCACCGCGCATCTCTCGTTGGACCATTCTTTTTCATCGGCATCGACAACTTTCGCTCTCGGCTCTTTCTTTTGCGAATGTACGGTCATTCCTCGCGGCAGAACAAGCGCCTCGATACCCGCTCTTTTCTTCACCATCACGATTCTCTCGCTACCGCGTAGCAACGACGGATTTCTTCTTATTATCCAAAATGAGGATGCGACGCTAACGAGAATCGTAATAACTAGAAAACTTGTGAAAATTATTATGACAACGCTCTTGTCATCTTTCGACAGCCACAACGACTCGTCTTCGCTCGTCGACGGCGCGCAATTCGAAGAGCCCGCCGTTCTAACCGCGAGGCAATTCAACGGAGACGATAGTGATTTTTCCAAATCTTCCAACAGACAAATTGTGTAACTAGCGTCGCGCGCTAGATTCCTCAGGACAAACGAATCACCGCCGATATTTTTCACGCAATCGATCCTAACCAACGACTCGTCGTCGTCGTCCAAGTTCGTTTCGCTCTTGTACACATCGGCGATATTTCTGAACCAAATGAGAGACACTTGACTATCGTAAATGTTCAACCTGATCAAAACTTGACCCGCTTCCTCCAACGGCCTTACCGAAAAATTACGAAATCTCGATGGAAATTTCCACTCTTCGGTGGAGAATAATTGTCTCGTTATTGCCGTAACTCGGAACGATTCGTAACTTTGACAAGTGAATTTTACGTAACTTTTCGTATTATCCGTAATCGTCGTCGTCGTCGTTGTTGTTGTTGTTGTTGTTGTTGTTGTTGTTCTTGTTGACAAAGTCGTCGAGGGGCTCGTTACGTTATCACAAAAATTTGCATTTGTAATATATAAAAGTGCATTTCTCTCGGGAGTCTCGCACTTTGGAATTTCCATTACGGTGGAAGGATAATTTTTTATCATCTCGCTGATCCATTCGAATTCGCAGATGCAGTTCCACGGATTGCCCGTTATCGATATCTTGAAATCGGGATTTTCCGTTAGAATCGATCCGAATATACCCAATGGAAGTGTTTTTAGTAAATTATCTTTCAGATCTAGTTGCTTCAGCGAACGCGTATTTTTCAGTGAATCAACGTCGATCTTTTCGATTTTCGATTTTCCAAGATAGAGGGAAACGACGTTGGGTATTGATTTAAATATTTCGGACGTTATCGTACCGATCGAATTTCGTTGTATCGATAAAATTTGTAATTTCGAGAGCGGCTTGCCGCTGTAACTAGTTATATTAGCGAGTACCTTCATGTCCTTCAAACAGCCATCGAGAACCAAAATTTCCAACGAGTCCTCTACCGAATTCAACATATTCGACTCGACCTCGCGCAACACGTTGTCGTCAATCACGAGATTTTTCAAATATTTCAATTCATCGAAAGTCCACTTTTGCAAACTTGTTATTTTTCCAGTTGCCACTTGGAGAGTCCGGAGATTCGCCAAGTTCTCCGATGCGAACGAACCCTTTGGAAAATTTTCGAGGCCACAATTGCGGAAAGTCAATTTTTCGATTGGCTTATCGTTCGTTAACCAATTTTTTTCAAGTTTGTAGTTGGGAAACGTGCACGATTGAAAAGTCAATTGCTCAATTGTGTTTGAGCCTGGACACTGGGCCTGTAATAATATTTTTCAGAAAATTATATTACAGAGAGATTACAGGGGAGACCGAAGAAAATCGGCTGCCCGTCAGTTCATTTCGCGCTATCCGTCAATAAAATTATTACCAATTTTATGTCGCGTTCGAATAAAAAAAGCATTTCGTTCGAAAAGTGTGAATTCACGGTGACGTTGATTCACGTTCGAACATTGTCTTGTTTCATTGAGAATGAAAAAATGTTTTTAACTTTTTTCCACTACGGTGACCGGAACCTTTTCATTCTGGATTACGTCGCCCGATTACAATTATGATTCTTTAAATGAAAAAATTTTCATTTTTTCATTTTTTTTTCGCCAACTCCGTTAAGGAGGCCGTTTTGGCCGCGACGGACACCGGTCGCGTGAAATATTCAAAATTTTTCTCATCTCCGTTATATTCACATTCCTTTCTATTATCCAATTCAATTTTTTATTCCAAAATCTATATTGTTATTATTATTTATACGAATGCTCTTCACTAACCTGAAATGCTTGCGTTATGAAATCCGAGGCTACCCGTCCCGAATTCAGGGATTCTGGTATCGATGAACAAGTTACCTCGTTGCAGCCCCGAATTGTGCAATATGTCGAAGATTTTTTCTGATCGCGCGAGTCCACATTGGTTATACGTCCGTCGAGAAATCTTATTGTTGGAGTTATTTTCGAGGATCTATCGATCGGCCGCGGCTCATAATCCCCGAAAGATTCTTTCCACATCGTCAAAACGAGCAAACCCGTGCCACTTCCTATTAGACCGGCAACCACGAGTTTCCATCGCGTTGATACTCTTAAACGTAACACAATTTCTTTCCGATCATCGGATCATCGGATTTCTCGTCAACGCGCTTAAATTTATTTATTTTCTCATAGAGGAGCTTTTTTGAGCATTGCGTGACACTTCGGGAAAGCAACTTGTGAGTTTCAACGTTAAGCTTTCTTCAATGAATCGATCTATTAATTTTGTCACTTGACTCTTTTATTGAAAATAAAATAAAATAAGAATATACCGCGCTTCCAAAGACGCTACCGAGTTTCACGACGGTTCTCCCGTCCGGAAACTCATTAATTTCATTTAAATAATATACGCATCCCCGTGTCAAAATAATTCATACAAAAAACATTACCGGACAGAATGATAAATGTTTGTATCGCGAGAAAGGGGCGACCTCACCTTTTGTTGAGGGATCTTTGCCGAAGACGCGACTTATCGTCGGGACGTTTGTTAAAGAACATTGAAAAGCACGAAACGCGTCTAGGTTCTCTTTCGATCGGATCTCTGATTGAGAGAATTTCCGTGCCGCTCCGATGTAGACATCCGCGTCGGCTTTGGGAAAACGATAACGCACTAATCTGCGTTTGCACATATGTCGCATATTAGATTATCCGAATGCGGGAATAGCACGACCGGCTGAATTTACACCATTTTGCAACGAACATTCATTATTATCTTTGAGAGCGAGAGAGAGAGAGAGAGAGAGAGAGAGAGAGAGAGAGAGAGAGAGAGAGAGAGAGAGAGAGAGGGAGATCGGGGCAGAACGGCCCCCTTTAAAATCAAAATAAAATATGTTTAATAAAATTTGTTAAAATGTTTGTAGTATAACGGTATTTTGATCCCCGAGTGCATACTCGAGACGTTTTGAAAACGCACGTCAAAACCCAAAATCGATGAAACGGGAGCCAAGTTATGACCATTTGAAATTTCGAGATTTTTAGGTTTTCGAAAAGGTGGGCAAAAAATTAAAATTTTTTTTTTTTCTCTTTTTTCAATGTTTCGATACCCCATTCGATCGGAAATTTTCCGCTGATTGCGAATAACACCGAGTTTTAGTCGAAATCGCAAAATATCAATGTGAAAAAGGCGAAATTTCGCTGATCACGAATAACACCCCTTTTCGTCGAAATCTCAATATTTCAATGAGAAAAAGGCGAAAAACGAAAAAAATCACTTTTTCGACGATTTTAAATAAAATTTCGAGTTTCTCAAGGAAACGGGTACTGAATCAGTAATCAGCGAGTCAAAATACATCGATATAGCGTCCTAAACAAAAATTTAAAGAATTCAACATTGTTTTGCATTTCGGCGTAAACAAGTGTCTTCACTAAAATCGCTGTAACGTTGCTTCCCGATGGAGTTGGAACCCCACTCTGTGCTCATTCTTTTCGTGATCGAAACCCCTTTAAAATGGCGCTTGAATCATTGTGCTATCATTATTTTTCGATTTTTCACAGATTTTTAAAGTCGGACCATCGATTTTTACGGATTTCTCCATACATACCCCTTCTCATTTTTTCGCCGATTTTCAACCTGCTCTCATGGCTACAATAATTGAGATATCGGGATGATCCAAAAATGCATTCTCTAAGCCTACTCGAGACGTTTTGAAAACGCACGTCAAAACCCAAAATCGATGAAACGGGAGCCAAGTTATGACCATTTGAAAGTTCGAGATTTTTAGATTTTCGAAAAGGTGGGCAAAAAATTACAAAAAATTTTTTTCTCTTTTTTCAATGTTTCGATACCCTATTCGATCGGAAATGTTTCGCTGATTACGAATAACACCGAGTTCTAGTCGAAATCTCAAAATATCAATGTGAAAAAGACGAAAAATGAAAAAAATCAATTTCCGGACGATTTTCAATGAAATTTCCGATTTCTCAAGGAAATGGCTACTGAATTAGTAATCATGTGGGAAATAATGCATCAACGAAAGGACCCATATACTGTCATGCATGTCATGTAGCAACGGCGTTACTAATGACGATAAGATAATAAAACAATATAAAAGAATCAACAGTTTGTGAGAAACCAGCAAGAAGACCGGAAGTGTTTGTTTTATATATCTATTCGACTACTAAATAAAGTCTTCGCCTTTATTTATTTATCTAAAGAGAATCCTGACAAAACAGCCGACAAGAAGTGCGACAATAAATGCAATATTTTAACAAATTGATAAACAATTTAAAATTCATTTTAATTTAACTTATGAATAACGATTAATACAATATTTTAATAAATTTTGATAAACCATTTGGATTCATTTTTATTTTACCTAGTAAAAACTATTAATGCAATATTTTAATAAATTTTGATAAACCATTTAAAGTTCATTTCAATTTTACTTATTAAAAACTATGAATGCAATATTTTAAAATGGAAAAAAGGAACAGCCTACACAGTTTAATGCAAAAAAAAGGTTTATATCGAATCCGCATAAAACGCGTGGAAGCTCGACCGCGATACTTTACTTTTTAAACGCGATTTTCTTTTAACATTGGCAATGCAGTTTGCGTTGCGACATTAGTACAATCAGTTTAACAGACGCGATTTTTTGGGGGATGATTCTACAGAGATTTTTCTCGTGACTAGGACTCGACAAAACTACTCGGAAAAAAAAAAATACATATATATATTGAACGGGAAATAAGTTATACGCCGATAACTCTTTCCCGTTGGGTTAACAATCGAAAAAGCTCAAAGAATAAAGGGTATCACGACGATTGTGACATTGGTTCGTGCATAGTGACAGCGTGGATGATAATTGTTGGTGATCGCGCGTTTATCCTCGAATCGATATACGTGCGATCCTTCGAGAATAAATGCCGATCACGCGCAGTTTTCCTTCGACGGTCCCAGGACGGTCATCTGTAAATGATGTTGCGCAAGGATTTTTTTCCGGAAATTGACAAAAATCATTGTTCAAAAACGAAAATCGATCAGAGAGAATTATCCTTGCGCAACATTTGAGCAAAATGGCGCATGTCCGGACGGAAGGTTGCGGTTGCCATTGTACAGTCAATCAGTTTTTTTTAATACCGATTGACAAAAAACGATTTACCGTATTCATTTCGGCTACCGAGATGAATTCTGTGTCGGCCATTTTTGGACCGCCACAGACTCAGCTCGAGCCTCAATAAATAGTTCGATCGAGGAAAAGTCCTGTGAACTTAAAAAATTGTACGCGAAAACGAGCAAAGGCACGTGCGAGTTAATCCAAAGAGAAAATCGAACATTCTTTGCCGTTCTCTGACCCGCCTATCCTTATCAATGAATCATCACACTCGTAGATAAATCGTTACTTTACTTATGAAAAACTACGCGACATATCCTGCCTCATTTTTGCCACTAACGGATCAAAGTACAAAGAAAAAATCGCGACACCTGTCTAAAACCCTCCCACCCCCCGACTAAGCTCCACGAGATAAGCTCATGGTCCACACGAGCATACCGGGCCCTAGGCACACATAGGGAATGGGCCTCCCTGCCAAAGGAGGCGCATCACGCACACTTACAAATGGTTTGTCATCCTCGCTTCGTCATTCTCGGTAAACTTTGCGAAAGCTGCCCCGCGAAAGCTTTCCGAAGGACGAGGCGAGTTTGACCGATTAATATTTATTGAAGTTCTCGAAGGCCGTGTTTGTTAATAATAATTCTGAAATGCCTCAAACGGACTAGTAAAAAATTTCTAAACGGACTAGAGACTCGAAATCCTGGGCTAATTATCAAAGACTCGAAAAAGCATCTCCTCGTGCTTATTGAAGTAAAAAAGTAATCGCGAATCACGCTCTGTCCTCGTGCAATACCCACATCTCGAGAAAAGTTGTTTTTTTTCGTTAATTTCACGAATATCGAAAGAAATGAGTAACCGTTCAAAATTGCTCGTACGCTCATATACCACGAAGCAAATCGTTTCTCCGAGAGGAGTGGCTCTCTCCTAGGAGCTTCCGGGCAGAGTGAAGCTCTGCCGAGAATTTGGCTAATAAAATTTGCATATTTGTTGCCGCGGAAGAGAACGAGTAAAAAAAAAGGCACGAGAAGGGCTGAGAGCAGCGCCGCTGATTCGACGAAAGAATTTTTATTACACATGCATTTTACGAGTACTATGGTGAATAAAAATGAAGAAATAAATAATTCAATGTCAATACGATGATTCGAAATTCCCTGATCCTGCAAATAACGCGATGCAAAAGTTACTTCCACTTTTCATTTCAAGCGGAACGACGATCTCCAAAGTGGAGTCATATTGATCAGGCCATATGAGCTTATTTTCGTCGTCCGTGAGTTTGCAAAGTGCCTGGGTGCGATTTTACATAATGGAGTATCGCCAGCTGGAAGAGCCGTTAAAATATCCTCGGCGTTGGTGATCGAGTCGGAGCGAACGAAAAATCGAAAATGATCATACATCGCGAAGATTAAAATCGCTCCGACGAAATCAGCGTGCCACGCGCGAAAGCTCTTCTCGGTATCGATTCTAAAGATATATTTTTCTTTTCATATCTTTCAGGCATCGGTGAGCAATTAAACAATAATTTACCGAAAAAATTAAGCTTTACTTAAAAACATATTAAGCTTCAAAAATTTGGAGCCTTCCGGCAGACTTCTTGGAACATTTTTTATTGACTCAAATTTTTTTGACGATAATTAAGTGGAAAAAAAAAACAGAACATAACGCGAGAAGAGCGCGCCCTATTTAGCTAAACGTGTGAATTAAACAAATGATAATATTGGGCCGCTCGCGACTTTTTTCGTCGTATCGAGGGACCACTTTCGGCGTCTCTCGATATTTCGGATTAAAATCGCGGTCACTATGCAACGGCCATTAAAGGGGTGGAAAAACAATACAACCGAGAGCTCCATGCCGGATCGGACCTTTCGTCCTACGGCATTGCCGGAGTTCGGAGGGATTTACAAAATTAACGATACCGGAGAAGGGTAACAATCCAGAATTTTCCTCCTAGCATCACAATCCAGATTTCCCTCACGAGTACAAGCTCCGCCCTCGATTTCGCGTGACTCGTCCGTGATGAAATCCTGCAACTTAAAAAGTTATTTTCATTAATTATCAATGAATAAAAAGGAAAGAAAATATTGACAAAAAAAAAGGAGACGTCATCATTAAAATCCAAAATATTTCAGTAGTTTTTTTTTGTTTTTATGAATAAAAAATGTATTAAGTACGAAATATAAACACACCGAGAAAAGACAATTGCCTATCAATCTCGTTATAAAGATCCAAATTGTTTAAAAAATTGTTTTTTTTTGCTTTAATTTGAAAATTTCAAGCCATCAGACTCCAAAAGATTTGTTCGATCGGTAATTATTGTTTCTCAGTGTCCGAAAGACTTCGTATATTGAATTGAAAATACTAAAAAATATTAATTGCTCAAATAATTTGGACCGCAACGTAAAACATTTTTCATCGCTTACGAGGGCACGAGGAGACAGAAAAGAATTACCAAACATCTCGTCGTCAAAATCGAAAATAGTTAACGGATGTGATTTATTTTTTACAATTAAATATTCATCAAACATTTGAATCATCGAAAAGAACATTTAACATCGGAAAATATGTTTCAAGAAAGAAAAAGCCGTCGACACGGAAAATTGCATATCAATCTCGCAATAAAAAGCAAAATTGTTTAAACAATTTTTTCTCTCGCTATAATTTGAATTTTTTAAACTGCAAGACTTTACAACATTTAGTTAATCGTAATTATTGTTTCTCAGTTTGTTTGAGACAGTTTACATTTTGAAATTGTCGAATTTCAAATTATTTCATAAAAATTTGATTCTTTAAATAGTTTCGGCTGTAACGTAAAAGATCTTTTGTTATTTACGAAGACACGAAAAGACAGAAATTAAAGCGAAAAAAATGGAAAATTGCGTTCCAATCTCGCAATAAAAAAAACAAAATTGTTTCAACAATTTTATTTCTCGCTATAATTTGAATTTTTCAAACTAAATTTATCGACGCGTAATGGCGATAAAAAATACGAACAGCGAAGGCTAATGTACGTTTTTTTTTCACAAACAAAAAAAAACAAAAAGCAAAATACATGCAAAGTGAAATAAAAATGTGATCTCGCGGAAAAAAAAAATGTCTTCCGGAATAAAAAACAAAATGGTTGACTCACCGAATGTGAAGGTCGTTGGCTGCTTCACGACATTCTCGTCCCACTGCTCGGCGGCTTCACGGCATTGTTACGACGCACTGACTCTAATAAAAAGCACGGACTCGACCATTATTGCGACGCACTGACTCTAATTAACAGCACTGACTCGGCCATTCAAATTCGTCGGTTTACGCGTTTGTCATAATTTTCGCACTACTTCGCTCCAACGCGGTCATTTAAATTTGTCTGTTTGTCGAAAATGTTCGCACCGATTCGCGGGATATCACTCGCTATCACGACGCACCGACGCTAATCAACAGGTTACCCATTGTTACGTTCGTATTTCTAGACCCTGCGCGCGCTTGCAAAATTTTTCTAGTTACGCTTCACTGCGCTTCACCGATACGATGCGCGAAGCTCCGCACTCTGTCCGTACGAGTTGCCGACTGACCCCGGCAGTGGCGCTGCGTCACGCGGTTCCTAGCCGGCACTTTCGCCGCCGGCCGGCGAGTGCGGAATGAGTAGGACGAGAGTGGGAGGAGAGGGACTGACTATTCGCGCACGTATCACGGCTATCAGAGCCTCGTACATATTTACGCACAATATTATTCATATCGAGACGATAGTTTTTAGCGAAAAATATATAAATATAACAATGGAGCGGAAGAAAGATTTATATTTTCTTTTGTAATAATAAATATCGCGTGATGTCAATCTTTCTCTTTCTCGTCGCCCAACGTTGTCGAACCGAGTGATTCCGAGCACTGTTCACGCGAAAACAAACCGTTCGCGATAAAAATATTTCACCAAATACAATGACCGAATCTTCCCGTAATTTTCCGTCACTTATTTTCGTCTGTCACCACGTTTGTTCTAGCTTTTTTGCGCTCATCAAAACCAAAAATCGATGAAACGGGAGCCAAGTTATGACCATTTGAAATTTCGAGATTTTTAGGTTTTCGAAAAGGAGGGCAAAAAATTACAAAAAACTTTTTTTTTTCTCTTTTTTCAATGTTTCGACACCCTATTCGATCGGAAATTTTCCGCTGAATACGAATAACACCGAGTTTTAGTCGAAATCTCAAAATATCAATGTGAAAAAGGCGAAATTTCCTGATCACGAATAACTCCGCTTTTAGTCGAAATCTCAATATTTCAATGAGAAAAAGGCGAAAAACGAAAAACTCACTTTTTGGACGATTTTCAATGAAAATTCGAGTTTCTCAAGGAAACGGGTACTGAAATAGTAATCAGCGAACCAAAATACATCGATATAGCGTCCTAAAAGAAAATTTAAAGAATTCTAAATTTTTTTGCATTTCGGCGAAAAAGAAATGGCTTCACTAAAATCGCTGTAACGTTGCTGCCCGATGGAGTTGGAACCCCACTCTGTGCTCATTCTTTTCTTGATCGGAAACCCTTTAAAATGTCGCTTTTTCTCGCTATATTTTGAAATTTTTAAACTGCAAGATTTTACAACATTTATTTAATCGTAATTATTGTTTCGCAGTTCTGTGAGACAGTTTACATTTTGAAATTGTCAAATTTTGAATTATTTGAAAAATTTGATTGTTTAAATAATTTCGGCTGTAACGTAAAAGATCGTTTGTTATTTACAGAGACACGAAAAGACCGAGAAGTTAAACCGAAGAAAATAAAAAATTGCATTCCAATCTCGTAATAAAAAAAACAAAATTGATTAAACAATTTTTTTTCTCGCTATAATTTTAATTTTTTGAACTGCAAGATTTTACAACATTTAGTTAATCGTAATTATTGTTTCTCAGTTTGTTTGAGACAGTTTACATTTTGAAATTGTCAAATTTCAAATTATTTGATAAAAATTTGATTCTTTAGATAGTTTAAAAAATTTGATTTTTTAAACTGAATTTATCGGCGCGTAATGGCGATAAAAAATACGAACAGCGAAAGCTAATATACGTTTTTTTTTTCACAAAAAAAAAAAACAAAAAGCAAAATACATGCAAAGTGAAATAAAAATGTGATCTCGCGGAAAAAACAAATGTCTTCCGGAATAAAAAATAAAATGGTTGACTCACCGAATGTGAAGGTCGTTGGCTGCTCCACAACATTCGCGTCCCACTGCTCGGCGGCTTCACGGCATTGGTACGACGCACTGACTCTAATAAAAAGCACGGACTCGACCATTATTGCGACGCACTGACTCTAATTAACAGCACTGACTCGGCCATTCAAATTCGTCGGTTTGCGCGTTTGTCATAATTTTCGCACTACTTCGCTTCAACGCGGTCATTAAAATTTGTCTGTTTGTCGAAAATGTTCGCACTGATTCGCGGGATATCACTCGCTATCACGACGCACCGACGCTAATCAACAGGTTACCCATTGTTACGTTCGTATTTCTAGACCCTGCGCGCGTTTGCAAAATTTTTCTAGTTACGCTTCGCCGATACGATGCGCGAAGCTCCGCACTCTGATCGTACAAGTTGCCGACTGACCCCGGCAGTGGCGCTGCGTCACGCGGTTCGTAGCCGGCACTTTCGCCGCCGGCCGGCGAGTGGGGAACTAGTAGGGCGAGAGTGGGAGGAGAGGGGCTGACTATTCGCGCACGTATCACGGCTATCAGAGCCTCGTACATATTTACGCACAATATTATTCATATCGAGATGATAGTTTTTAGCGAAAAATATATAAATATAACAATGGAGCGGAAGAAAGATTTATATTTACTTTTGTAATAATAAATATCCCGTGATGTCAATCTTTCTCTTTGTCGTCGTCCAACGTTGTCGAACCGAGTGATTCCGAGCACTCTTCACGCGAAAACAAACCGTTCGCGATAAAAATATTTCACCAAATACAATGACCGAATCTTCCCGTAATTTTCAACCTGCTCTGACGGCTACAATAATTGAGATATCGGGATGATCCAAAATGTCTTCTCTTAGCCTACTCGAGACGTTTTGAAAACGCACGTCAGAACCCAAAATCGATGAAACGGGAGCCAAGTTATGACCATTTGAAATTTCGAGATTTTTAGGTTTTCGAAAAGGAGGGCAAAAAATTACAAAAAACTTTTCTATTTTTCTCTGTCTCTCTCTCTCTCTCTCTCTCTCTCTGTCTCTCTCTCTGTCTCTCTCTCTCTCTCTCTCTCTCTCTCTGTCTCTCTGTCTCTGTCTCTCTGTCTCTCTGTCTCTCTGTCTCTCTGTCTCTCTGTCTCTCTGTCTCTCTGTCTCTCTGTCTCTCTGTCTCTCTGTCTCTCTGCCTCTCTGCCTTTGTCTCTCTGTCTCTGTCTCTCTGCCTCTGTCTCTCTGCCTCCGTCTCTCTGCCTCTGTCTCTCTGCCTCTGTCTCTCTGCCTCTGTCTCTGTCTCTGTCTCTCTGCCTCTGTCTCTCTGCCTCTGTCTCTCTGCCTCTGTCTCTCTGCCTCTGTCTCTCTGCCTCTGTCTCTCTGCCTCTGTCTCTCTGCCTCTGTCTCTCTGCCTCTGTCTCTCTCTTTTTTTTTTTTTTTTTTTTTTTTTTGGAGGAGGGGAAATCTTACATAAGACACCCTGATGTTGTGGGTAGTGTCGGATTCTTACCGACTAAAACCCCTCCTCCCTCACCACACACCACATCGGTACCGCTCTCGCATAACTTCTGTATGTGGTGTGTTTTGGCCCTCTTCGGGGCTCCTCCATTTTTCCTAGCTTATGCCGCTTTATTCAAGCAGGCTTAAGCTACTTCGACGTCTCTTTGCTCTTCGGCTCTGTTTCTCTCCAGCAACTACAGTTCTCTTTTCTTTTCCATCGTTTTCTTGATGAAAAAGGACGCTGCCGTCCAAACTTCTTCACTACTAAGCATAAGTGTGATGAGATTACCCTCGTCAATCGCTTTGTTTCCGATTTCCGCTTCAAGGTTTTTCCGCTCTACTTCCGTAGCTGGGCACTCGAAGACTGCGTGTTGTGCGTCATCAGGACTGAATCCGCAATGATTACATGCTTCGCTGTCTCGTTTTTTAAAGCGCGTGAGATACTCATTAAAACACCCATGTCCTGTTAGCGCCTGCGTTAGCTCATAGTTCATCTGGCCGTGGAGCCTTCCATACCACTCTGCCACATTAGGGATTAGTCGATGCGTCCATCTTCCTTTGCTGTCTTCGCTCCAGCGCGCCTGCCAGCGTTCAAGTAGCCTATGTCTTGCGCGTATTTTTGCCGCTGCTCTGACCTCGTCCGTAATCGGGAGCGCGTCATTTCGGTGAATCTCCTGGTATACCTCCCTTTTTTCTCGAGCCAGTAGGTCGATCGGTGGCGTACTAGCTAGCACGAGCGCCGCGTTTTCGGAGACTGTTCTATACGCTGCTATTGTCCGTATAGCACTGCGTCTCTGCACTGAGGCTAGTCGTTGTCGCGCTCCAACCTTATCCATAGCGTCTGCCCATATCTCAGCTCCATAAAGGATCTTTGAATGAATAACGCTATTGAGTAGTCTCCTTTTTGACTCACATGGCCCGTCAACATTTGGCATAAGCCTCGCTAGCAATGCGGCAGTAGCTGCTGCTTTCTTGCTTACGATGTTCACGTGCTCCGTGAATCTCAGGCCGCTGTCTAACTGTACTCCTAGGTACCTGAGAGATTTCCCCCCGCTTAAAGGTTGGCCGTCTAGCTTCAGCTTTGGCGTTGTATACACCCTCCTGTCCGTGATGAGAACTGCTTCTGTTTTATGGACTGCCAGGTCTAGCCCATTTCCTCTTAGCCAGTTGCTCGCCCGGCGAAGGCTCTCATTCGTTACGATCTCGAGCATTCTCGTCGTCTTCGCTGTCACAATTAGGCCCACGTCGTCCGTAAAACCGATCATTTCAGCGTTCTCTGGGAGCTTTAGATTTAGGAGGCCATCCTACATAACGTTCCACAAGAATGGTCCGAGGACCGATCCCTGCGGCATGCCTGCCGTTACTTCGTACTCAAACTGGACCTTCTTCCGTGTCGTATAACAGTGTCCTGTGACTCAGGTATGATTCTATCATCCGGAGTAGATACGCTGGTGTTCTCCTATCTGCCAGAGCATTCACGATCTTGTTCCAGCTGGCTGTATTAAACGCGTTTTTGATGTCTAGGGTTATCACCGCGCAGAAGCCTTTGCTCTGACGTGGACCCTGTTTCACCCTAACTGCCCTTTCTATTACCCGTTCTACCGCGTCTATCGTTGATTGTCCTTTTTGGAAGCCGTACTGTCTCGATGACAGCCCGCCACTTCTCTTTATGTGCTCTTCTAGCCTCCGAAGCAGCAGTCTCTCTAGCATCTTTCCAGTTGTGTCGATGAGACTAATGGGTCGGTACGACGACGGTTGATCCACTGGCTTGTCCCCTTTCCGCAACAGGACTAGTGTCTGTCTCTTCCACCTTGCAGGGAAAACTCCACCTTGTAGGCATTTATTGAAGGCCTTTAGCAGCACTTCCGGCCATGATTCCACCACCACTCGGAGTACCTCGTTGGGTATATAGTCTGGCCCGGGAGCCTTCCCCCACCGTAATCGCTTTGCGGCAATCTGCAGTTCCTCAATGTTAGAAGGGACAACAACCCCCTTCTCATACGTCCTTTTTGCCCTTGGTTCGTGTCTCGGGAATAGTGCTTGGACTATTAAGCTCATGCGTGCAGGGCACTGCAAGCCTGGAATCTGTTTCCTGCCTACTAGCTTCTTGGTGACAAGCCTGTACGGCAATCCCCAGGGATCCTCGTCCACCGATCTGCACAGATCCTTCCAACACCTCCGCTTGCTGTCTTTTATTGCATTTCGTAATTTTATCGTTGCCTGCTTGTATGCCGTTATCAGGAGCTGTTGCATGTGTTTTGCCCGTTGCATTTTCCTCCGCGCAGCTAGGCTCTGTTTTCTGAGCTCGGCAATCTCTGCTGTCCACCAATAGCATGGTTTCCGTCCTAGTGGAGCCTTTTTACGTTTGGGCATTGCAGCATTGAACCCAGATGTTAGTGTCTTCATGACGAAGCTCACTGTAGCGGTTAGATATTCGGACTCGAGAATACATTCAAGGTCTCCCCGTTGCTTCTCTCTTTCAAGGAAATCGAGGAGTTTTACCTTATCTAGCTTCGATAGCACCCACCCTTTGTCTGTGGCCATCGACATTTCTGGTATTGCTCTTCGGTTACTGCTCTGGTTTCCCAGATCCGTATTAAACGTAATGTACTGATGATCACTGAGTGTGAGGTCTTCCAGTACCTTCCACCGCGTCGTTCTACCTGCTATTCCTGTTGAGGCCAGTGTGATATCAATGATCGACCCTGTGCTCCCGCGACGGAACGTGTACGCGTTTCCTTCGTTGAAAACGACCAGGTCCATCCGTGCTATCAGCTCTGACAATGCCTCTCCTCTTCTGTCCAAATTCGCTGAGCCTCATTCTGGGGATTTACTGTTGAAGTCGCCGGTTACTAAAACTTCACCACTTGCTGTCCTTAGACTTTCCTCTAGTTCGTCTAGGCCGGTGACATAATCATCGTACAACGCATTTGGTGAGAAGTAGCAGCTGTACACTCCAAGTCCCTCATACTCTACCCATACGTAATTTTCTGCCATTTCACAGACTGCTCTGATTTTCAAGTCGCGGTTTAGGATTACTATAGCTGCTCTAGCTGTTTTGTCTTGGTACCAACAACTCGTTTCCGGCTTTCGATACTGCTCACTCACGAGCAAAATATCTACAGCCTTTTCCCTGGCCGCTTGCATAAGTAAATCTTGTGCCTCGCGGCCATGTCCCAGGTTCGTCTGTAGGTACCGGATCGTCTCCTTGCCTTGTTCAGCTCCCTCCGAAAGGACTCACACTTTGCGCTGCCTAGTATGTGCGCCACTCCGCCTTTTTCTCCCCCCTCTGCACATAATGCGCATTTGGGACTGATCGTGCACTCCTTAGCAAGATGCTCACCCGATCCGCAGAGGCGGCTCATCTTGGATCTATCCTCTCCTCGGCAGTTTGTCGTTACGTGTCCGAAACCTAGACACCGGAAGCATCGAGTAACTTGGATCTTCTCTCGGACCCGGCACCTAAGCCATCCTACTTTTATTCTCACCTCTTTGAGAAGCTTGTCGGCCGTCTCCGCGGGCATGGTCACTGTGGCTTTTTTCGTCCCTCGGAACACCGTTCGAATCGATTTGATGTCAAACCGTTTAGCCTCCGTGTCGCCAGTCGCAGCCACTAGTGCCTCACTGAGCTCCTCCTCGTCTGTAGCTTCGTCCATGTCCAATATTTCCAACGCCACGGTTTGTGCCATGGTTTTCACGGTCGCTTTCCCCTCAAGTACCCCGACGACTGCGTCTCTGAGCGCTTCATCTTTGCCACCTCCCTTGCCGAGCTCGACCAGCAGTTCACCGGTACGTGTTTTCCTTATTCCTGAGATTTTAACCCCATGGCTTTCAGGATCCACCTTTTTCTTGAGGTCACGCAACACGTCAGCGTACGTGTTTTCCCCCTCAATGGTAACCATTATAGCCTCCGGTAATCTCCCTCGAGCTTTCCTTCTCAGAGCTTTCCGTCTGTCGGTCTTCGGACTATCTTTTTTCCCACTCCGGCGCTTGACCATTTCCCACGGCTGTGCGGATGTCTCTCCTTGGGTTGCAGACGGGTCTGGATTCTGCAATCCTCCCGGGTGAGTAGGAGCCTGAGGCGTTTCTCCCTGGGTAGCCCTCCTTACTTTGGTTTCATCTCGCCGCTTGAGCTGTCGCGTGTCCTCTTCCAGCGAGGACATCGCAACCCGTTTCCTGCGTTCTGACGTCGGCGTGTTTAACAGTCTCCTTATCAGGCGACTGTCGGCTCGCGTGCTTTCTTTGCCTTGGCCTTTCCGGTTTTCCTTTTCCACTGAAGCTTCACCCGACCTGCCAGGAGGTACAACCTGAGCTACTCCCGCGCTCAGTCCCGAGACCTTCGTCTGGGGTGGCTCTATTTCCACTTGTACGGCCGCGTCCTTACGCTTTGGAGCTTGGCTCCCTTCTTTTTGCGCCACTGAAGGCTGTACTTCCATATAGGCACATTGAAGGTTTCGCATTTGCGTCTCTCTCAGCTTGCCTAGCGATTCTCGATACTCCTGTATCTGCTGAAAGAAGATAGCTGCCTCGTTTATGGCGTCTCGGATCGGCTTATGAATGTTTTTTGCCTCCTTGACTATTTTCTCGATGATGTTCACGCGTTCACCCAACTGGTTCATTACTGCATTTTCTTCAGCATCGAGCTGAGCGAGCTGCTGCTGATGTCTATTGGACCTGTTGTTCCTCAGCCTATCGTTTGGTACCAGCAGCTTCTGGTTTTCCTCCCGGTTTTTTCCCAATTCACAGCGGTATTTTGATGACGACGTCCCGAGGCCCGCGTTCTCGCCTCTGACAGACGCCGGTACTGGGGATCCGCGTCCCTGCACCGTAATCGTTTTTTCCAGTCCAACCTCCATATTGATTTTGTGTCGGGGTTTCTTCCCCGGGTGTGTTGGTCCGCGGGAGGTGTTTATGTATGTCCTTCCTACCCTCTATATCTAGAGGGCATTCCCCTATCCGCCACCTGGGGACGCGCCACGTAGGGGTTTCCTCCCCCTGTGGGTCTCTGTCTCTCTGTTTCTCTGTCTCTCTGTCTCTCTGTTTCTCTATCTCTGGCTCTCTGTCTCTGTCTCTCTGTCTCTGTCTCTCTGTCTCTGTCTCTCTGTCTCTGTCTCTCTGTCTCTGTCTCTCTGTCTCTGTCTCTCTGTCTCTGTCTCTCTGTCTCTGTCTCTCTGTCTCTGTCTCTCTGTCTCTGTCTCTCTGTCTCTGTCTCTCTGTCTCTGTCTCTCTGTCTCTGTCTCTCTGTCTCTGTCTCTCTGTCTCTGTCTCTCTGTCTCTGTCTCTCTGTCTCTGTCTCTCTGTCTCTGTCTCTCTGTCTCTGTCTCTCTGTCTCTGTCTCTCTGTCTCTGTCTCTCTGTCTCTGTCTCTCTGTCTCTGTCTCTCTGTCTCTGTCTCTCTGTCTCTGTTTCTCTGTCTCTGTCTCTCTGTCTCTGTCTCTCTGTCTCTGTCTCTGTCTCTCTGTCTCTGTCTCTCTGTCTCTGTCTCTCTGTCTCTGTCTCTCTGTCTCTGTCTCTCTGTCTCTCTGTCTCTCTGTCTCTCTGTCTCTCTGTCTCTCTGTCTCTCTGTCTCTCTGTCTCTCTGTCTCTCTGTCTCTCTGTCTCTCTGTCTCTCTGTCTCTCTGTCTCTCTGTCTCTCTGTCTCTCTGTCTCTGTCTCTCTGTCTCTGTCTCTCTGCCTCTGCCCCTGTCTCTCTGCCTCTGCCCCTGTCTCTCTGCCTCTCTCTCTCTCTCTCTCTCTCTATCTCTCTCTCGCTCGCTCTCTCTCTCTCTCTCGCTCTCTCGGGTTTGGTTTGGTTTGTCCGGGCACGGGCGGGTGCACATGCGCGCACGGGCGGGTGCGCACGCGCGCACGCGCGGATAACCCGCGCGCTTAGTTAGTTTATTGGTTTGTTTGGATTGTTTGGTTTATTTGGTTTATTTGGTTTATTTGGTTTATTTGGTTTATCTGGTTTATTTGGTTTATTTGGTTTATTTGGTTTATCTGGTTTATTTGGTTTATTTGGTTTATTTGGTTTATTTGGTTTATTTGGTTTATTTGGTTTATTTGGTTTATTTGGTTTATTTGGTTTATTTGGTTTATTTGGTTTATTTGGTTTATTTGGTTTATTTGGTTTATTTGGTTTATTGGGTTTATTTGGTTTATTTGGTTTATTTGGTTTATTTGATTTATTTGGTTTATTTGGTTTATTTGGTTTATTTGGTTTATTTGGTTTATTTGGTTTATTTGGTTTATTTGGTTTATTTGGTTTATTTGGTTTATTTGGTTTATTTGGTTTATTTGGTTTATTTGGTTTATTTGGTTTATTTGGTTTATTTGGTTTATTTGGTTTATTTGGTTTATTTGGTTTATTTGGTTTATTTGGTTTACACATGCGGTACACATTTGGGTGCACATGCGCGCACGGGCGCGTGCGCACGCGCGCACGCGCGGATGACCCGCGCGATTCTCGATACTCCTGTATCTGTTGAAAGAAGATAGCTGCCTCGTTTATGGCGTCTCGGATCGGCTTATGAATGTTTTTTGCCTCCTTGACTATTTTCTCGATGATGTTCACGCGTTCACCCAACTGGTTCATTACTGCATTTTCTTCAGCATCGAGCTGAGCGAGCTGTTGCTGATGTCTATTGGACCTGTTGTTCCTCAGCCTATCGTTTGGTACCAGCGGCTTCTGGTTTTCCTCCCGGTTTTTTCCCAATTCACTGCGGTATTTTGATGACGACGTCCCGAGGCCCGCGTTCTCGCCTCTGACAGACGCCGGTACTGGGGATCCGCGTCCCTGCACCGTAATCGTTTTTTCCAGTCCAACCTCCATATTGATTTTGTGTCGGGGTTTCTTCCCCGGGTGTGTTGGTCCGCGGGAGGTGTTTATGTATGTCCTTCCTACCCTCTATATCTAGAGGGCATTCCCCTATCCGCCACCTGGGGACGCGCCACGTAGGGGTTTCCTCCCCCTCTGTCTCTCTGTT